>CM051240.1:122664954-123864954 GCA_027917425.1 Gastrophryne carolinensis | reverse complement strand
TCCAACTACAGGCCGATATCGCTGCTTAATGTGGACCTCAAGATATTCGCGAAAGTCCTGGCGACCAGACTCCTGCCTTACCTGGGCAGCCTAATAGGCCTGGACCAGGTGGGGTTCACTCCGGGTAGAGAGGCGAGAGACAATGTGACCAGAATTCTCAACTTGATTCACCTGGCACATGAGCAAGGGATCCCTGCTATGATGCTCTCCACAGACGCTGAGAAAGCGTTCGATAGGGTCCATTGGGACCTTATTCGCGCCACCCTTGAGCACATAGGCCTGCAGGAGAATATGAGATCGTGGATGCTGTCCCTGTATTCCTCTCCCTCGGCATGCGTCAAAGCCAATGGTGTCCTGTCCGACTCATTCCCAATAACCAATGGCACCAGACAGGGGTGTCCCCTGTCCCCGATTATTTTCATTTTGACGTTAGAACCCTTCCTCAGGAAGGTTAGGGCGAACCCAGACATCAAGGGGCTGTCGGGAGGTGGCACGGAACATAAAGTTGCGGCCTTCGCTGACGACCTGCTTTTTTGCATCTCGCAGCCTGTGACGACCATCCCCAACCTTCTGAGAGAAATGAGAGAGTACGCGGAGCTGTCGAATTTTAAAGTCAACTTACAGAAATCCGAGGCACTCAATGTCTCTCTCTCACAGAGACACCTGGATAACACTCAGGCCAACTTTCCCTTTCGATGGGCATCTGGAGCGATCAAATACTTGGGAGTCCAGATAACACCCCAGCTCAAAGACTTGTTCGCCCAAAATTTTCCACCTCTCCTAAACACCATTAAAAGAGACCTCCAAACATGGCAGGACAGGACACTGTCCTGGTTTGGTAGGTGTAACGTACTGAAGATGAACGTCTTGCCGCGCCTGCTTTACCCTCTTCAGGTGCTGCCCATCCACATACCATCTGCCTTTCTGAGAGATATCCGATCGGAATTTATACGGTTCATATGGGGGGGCAGGAACCCGAGAATTGCCCAACAGACACTGACGCTGCCGAAGGTGAGGGGAGGGGTGGGACTCCCGGACATCAGAATGTATTATGTAGCAGCGCATCTAAACAGGATCGTGGACTGGAATCGTCATAAAAATAGCAAACGATGGGTTCAACTGGAGCAATCATGGGCTCCGGTTCCACTGGCGGGCCTCCCTTGGTCCCCGGGAGAATTACCGGGCCCGCTCAAATCTCATCCTACAATAGGCCCGACCCTGCGGGTGTGGGCAAGACATATGACGAAAGATAACATAGCCCCGTCGCCCTCCCCGCTTCGCCCGATCACGGGGGCATTGGACTTCTTCCCGAACCGGCTTGATGCGGGCTTTGCGAGATGGAGAGCGCCTGGTCGTGGCGTCGCCTTTGAGTTCCTTAGTGGCTCCAACTGGAAGTCCCAGCAGGAACTGCTGAGCTGGGGGGATGCCCCCCGTCTGTCATATTGGAGGGCACTGCAGGTATCGCACTTCCTGGCGAGCCTGCCCCCGCCCAAGGAATTCGCCAGAGAGTTGACCCCATTCGAGCGCTTATGTGCGACAAACGAAACTACCAGAGGTACATTATCCACGATCTACAAAATACTGGTGGACCCAGGCGAGAACCACATACCGAATTTTATTTCTGCGTGGGAGTCGGAGCTCGGGGTCACATTTACCCCACCTCAAGTGAAGAAAATGCTGGAGCTTGCACAACGGGCCTCAATAAGTAACCAGTATCAAGAGGCGGGTTACAAAATACTGAGTCGATGGTATAGGTCACCACAGACACTCCATCGCATCTTCCCATCGGTTCCTTCCTTATGCTGGAGATGTGAGTGCGACACGGGCTCCCTCTCACACATTTTTTGGGGATGTACAAAGATAAGGGGCTTCTGGGAGGAGATCGTTAAGTGGATCCATAAGATAACAGGAGAACCAATAGAACTTGCCCCGGAGGTCCTCCTTCTGCATTCTACCAAAGCCTCGGTAAGCAAATACAAGAAATCCTTGACGGTCCACCTGGTAAACGCTGCCAGAGCATGTATCCCCGCCAGATGGAAGTCGACTACCCCGCCAACCATCGGCTCTTGGATCAGGAGGGTGGAAGACATCAGACGAATGGAGGACTTGACAGCCCTCCTCCAGCGCACTGAGGAGAAAAATAGACGCCGGTGGATGCAGTGGTCCCTGTTCATGGAGTCGGCGGCGGGCAAGACTCTGAGGGACGAGACCTGAGGTGTTTAGGGGTCGCTCGGGGGCCGTTGTTGGGCGGGTGTGCTCGATCCGGTCCGGGGGCTATGTCCCCTCGCCTGTGGCGGTTCTCTCTCCCCTCTTGACGATGGAGGCCTGAGCCTCCTCCCCCTGGCCCCCCGCGGCCCCCCACGACCCTTCCCCCCTGTCCGGGCCGCCCATGGGGTAGCGGACGAGGATGCGCCCCGTGGGGGAGCGGGCGGGAACGTGGGGGAGTATGGGACTAGTATGAGTTGCGGGACCGCCCGTGCCCCCCCCCCCCTGCCCTGGGGCCTGCTCCCCGGCCTCCCCTCCCCCTCCCTCCTCGATTTTTCTCTTGTTCCCTCTCACCCTTCCTTTACCTTCCCCCTCACCTTTATTCCCCTCCAGCACACACCTTCCTCCCTTCCCCCTTCCTGGTATCATTGGAAAAAAGTGAGGGGTCGGGGCGTTGAGACACGATCCTTAACTGAATTGTAGTTGACGGGTAGGCCATGCACATAGAGTAGTTGCCAAATGCTGTAATGTTGAATTCAAGTGTTATATTGTATCTGCAATGCTCAGTAGCTGTAATCAAAATGTATAAGTGTGATCTGTCTTTTCGCCTTTACTCTTCTCAATAAAGATCTATTGTTAAAAAAAAAAAAAAAAAAAAGCAGAAAGACAAGGTACCAGTATTCCACCGGTAACCTCAAAATCAAATTTGATATAAATAAAAAGCTTCACCATATAAAGGCTTCGGAACTACCGAAAAAGGGTGGGAGTGAAGCGGGGTGTGTGGCACACCAACAAAATCCATTTTTCAGGTGAGTACTCACAAAATGGTATTCTTGGGGTGCCACACACCCCGCTTCACTTTAAAATATTCTTCACTTTAAAATATTCTTCACTTATTGGGACATCCAAAAGCAGTGTCCACAAGGGATGGGCAACTCAAGGCCAGGTGAAGCATAACTTCAATGACTGCAGTCTGCAGAACCTTGCGGCCAAAAACAGCATCCGCTGAGGCTCGCACATCAACCTTGTAAAACTTAGAAAAAGTATGAACAGAAGACCAAGTGGCGGCCTTACAAACTTGTTCAACAGAAGCTTGGTGCTGAAATGCCCAAGACGCCCCAATGGCGCGAGTAGAATGAGCAGTGATACGAAAAGGGGGAACTTTCCCCTTAGCAGAATAGGCCGCAGTAACGGCCTGACGTATCCACTTGCTAATGGCAGATTTGGCTGGTGCCAAACCCTTCTTAGGCCCATGGGGCACAACAAAAAAGGAATCCGTCCTACGAAAAGGAGACGTGATAATCAAGTAGTACTTAACACAGCGTACTACATCCAAGCAATGCAACACCCTCTCTTTGTCATTCTTAGGATTAGGACATAAGGAGGGAAGAACAATGTCTTGGTTCAAATAAAAAGCAGAAACAACCTTGGGAAGAAAGTCTGGCTTGAACCGAAAGACCACTTTATCCTGATGCCTCTCAAAGTAAGGCGCCTGGATAGTTAAGGCCGCCAACTCTGAGACACGCCGGACCGAAGTGATAGCTACCAAGAAGACAATCTTCTGAGTCAGGGTAGACAAAGCAATATCTTGCAAAGGCTCAAAAGGAGGAGCCTGAAGAGCAGAAAGAACCAAATTCAAATCCCAAACCGGGAGTAATGGTTTCCTGCACATGCGTAACCCCCTGGAAAAAGGTTTTAACCAAAGGCTTAAGCGCAACACGCTTCTGAAAAAAGATAGATAAGGCAGAAACTTGCCCTTTCAACGTACTAAGCTGAAGACCAGAGTCCAGCCCTGATTGTAAAAAATCCTGGAGACTGAAAAGACCCTACAAGGAAAAGATCTTATCTCGCACCAAGCGATATAGGCTTTCCAAGTCCTATAGTAGATGATAGAAGAAGACCTCTTCCGAGCACTGATCAGAGTCTTAACGACTGAATCAGAAAGACCCTCCTCCTTCAGGATGGAGGTCTCAGCAGCCAGGCCGTCAAACCTAGCGCTGGTAAATTGGGGTAACACAATCGACTCTGAGTGAGCAGATCGGGCCGCAGAGGCAGAATGACCTGGTCCACTGCCAGCCGAACGATGTCTGCGAACCACACTCGCCTTGGCCACGAGAACGGCGGACACTCTTTCCAGAGCCAACTTCCGAAGCACCCTGCCTAGCACGGGTATCGGAGGAAACAGGTATAGAAATCCCAGATCCCCCCCAGCTCAGGGACATGGCGTCCACTGCCAGAGCCAGAGGATCCTGGGAGAGCGACATGAAGTTCGGGAGCCTGCGATTGTGACGAGAGGCAAACATGTCCACCTCCCGTGTCCCCCATCGGAGACACAGTGAGCGAAACACCCGAGGACGGGGAGCCCATTCTCCCAGACGGGGAGAGCCCCTGCTCAACCGGTCCGCTTCCTGATTCTCCACTCCTGGAATGTATACCGCCGAGAGACAAGGAACATGGGCCTCTGCCCAGGTCAGGATCACCTCTCAGAGCACTCAGGCTGCGAGTCCCTCCCTGATGATTGATGTAAGCAACCGCTGTTCGATTGTCTGAACGCACCTGAACCGGAAGGCCCAGGACGTGCTGAGTCAGGAGAGCAAGCACCTGACGGATAGCTCTCAGTTCCAGAATATTGATGGGTAAGTGGGCCTCCTGAGGTCCCCACTGCCCCTGGAACTGCAGCTCCTTCCAGAATCCGCCCCATCCCGTCAGACTGGCGTCCGTGGTGACAATTTCCCAAAGGGGGGTCGGGAAAGACCTGCCCTTCACGAGATTGGTCGAGACCAACCACCACTGGAGGGACTGCCGGACCCGGGAGGACAACTGGAAGGGCTGATCCAGCGATCGAGGCCGTCGGTCCCAAGACGCCAACAGATAAAGCCGAAGCGTCCTCGTGTGAAATTGAGCAAAAGGAACTGCCTCGAAGGAGGCATCAACCCTACCAGCCTCATCCCCAGACGGATGGACGGCCGAGGATTGGAGAGTAGGACCCGAGCCAACTCTTGAATCAGATGAATTTTGGACTGGGGAAGAAACACTCTGTGCTGATGAGAGTCCAACTGCATCCCCAGGAAGGACACCACCCTGGCCGGAGCGAGGGAGGACTTGGAGAAGTTGATCACCCAACCAAAGCTTTCCAGCGTGGAGACCACCATCCTGGTGTCTGTCTCCGATTGATTGAGCGACGGAGCCATGATGAGAAGGTCGTCCAAATAAGGTACGACACGAATGCCCCGAGATCTGAAAATGACCATGACCCCTGCCAGCACCTTGGTGAACACTCTTGGAGCTGAAGTAAGGCCAAACGGAAGTGCCACGAATTGATAATGCTGATCCTTCATCACGAATCGAAGAAAACGTTGATGAGCGTGGCAGATGGGAACATGAAGGTAAGCATCCTTGATGTCTATGGACGTCATGAAGTCCCCTTGCCGAAGAGCCGACGGCAGTACGCAAGGTTTCCTTGCGAAACTTCCGAAACCGGATGAACCTGTTGAGTAACTTCAGGTCCAAGACGGGACGAACTTACCCATCTTTCTTGGGGACTGCGTACAGATTGGAGTAGAAACAGAGGCCCATCTCTAAGCGCGGTACCGGCCGGATGACCGCCATCTCTAGCAGATTCTTTACCGACGCCAGGAGCCCCTGTGCGGCCAAAGGATCGATGGGCACCCGAGACCGAAAGAACCGTGAAGGAGGGAGAGACTCGAATTCCAGCTTGTAACCGGACGACACTATCTCCTGAATCCATCTGTCCGGAACTTCCCGGTTCCAAACCTGGGAGAAGTGTCATAATCGTCCCCCCACCCGCACAGGTGAGGGCAGCCCCTCATTGCTGAGCGGGCTTACCGGCAGGTTTGGGCTTGGAGCCCCAGGACTGGGCGGGACGGCCACAGCCCCTCCCCCGAGTCCAACCTGTACGACTGGTAGAGGGAAAGGAAGCCCCCCTACCCGCTCTGTATCCTCGAAAGGAAGGCCTACCAGAACCTGCCCCCCTAAAGGGGCGTCGAGGCCTCCTGCGTTGTGGCATCTTACCACCTTTCGCGACTGAATCAATTCTCTCCCCAAACAGACGCAGCCCCAAAAAGGGGAGAGCTGTGAGCACCTTTTTAGAAGCTGAATCCGCCGACCACTGTCGCAGCCATACAAACCGACGAATGGCCACCAGCATTGCTGCTGTCTTGCTACTCAGCCAGCGCATCGTCCTGAGCGGATAGAACATAGGACATAAAAGATTCACACTGTTTAAGCGCAGTGAACTCTTTACAAGCGGGATTGAGATCCTCGTATAGCCCCTGGATTACTGATCTGACCGCCAACAGAAGAAGGGCCGAAGCGCACACCGGTCGCATCGTTGACCCAGCATAACTAAAACCATGGCGAGCATATTGGTCAATCCGACGATCCTCCCCATCCTTAGGGACAGTGGTCTCAGCAGACTGTACCATAGCCGTGCTAGAGAGCCCTAGCACCGGGGTATCGACGTCAGGAGCGATGGACCAAAGCTTCACCAATTCTGGCGGAAAGGGATAACGCTTTTCCCAACTGGAAGGGATTCCAGATAACCGCGTGGGATGTTCCCATTTCTTAAGGACCACCCTCTCAAAGTGGTGCTGTCTGGGAAAAACCAAACGTGGCTGAGGCTCTTTAAACAACTGGCCCCTTGGCAGGGTGACAGCCTCAGGCGGATCTAAATTCAAAATCTCAAACATTTGAGCCAGAATAGAAGGGGTGTCAAGGGCAACCCCCGCTGACCAATCGCCAATCGCATCAGCCTCAAGCTGATCTGCAGGCTCATCTGACTCCAAGAGGAATTCTTCCTCATCCGGGGAGCCATCGGACCATTCCACAGGCTCACATAACTCATCCTGTGGAGCCGAAGGTACCGGAGTCAGGCGCTTCCGTTTTGCAGGGGCCTTCAACCCTACTTTAACGGGCAATTCTTTCCGGAGGCTGGCAAACCTTGCCGCCACCTCGGATTGCGAATCCCCACTTTTGACAGTGTCATGCGGGGTCCGGAACAGGGAGGGAGAGGCAGGAGATGATGGAAGTTGCGACGGGCCAGCAGCCGGATCAACAGACTGACGCGCAATGCTCTGCTTTGCACAAGGAATGCAAATAAAGACATCATCAGCCGGGAGCTGAAGCCCCACATCTTACACACCCCCTGGACGGCTCTGACGAGTCGTTTCCGGCAATAACGGAAGCCTCCATATTGGTGATTTATGGTATCGCAATTACTTGGACTTTTAAGGCAAAAGCCAACCCGGGATGCCCCTTTATAGAAAATGTCCCGGAAGGGAGGGTTTTTAATATATATATATATTTTTTTAAAGAAAGGTCCCCCTTAATAATATATATATATATTTTTTTTTAAAGAAAGGTCCCCCTTAATAATATATATATATATATATATTAATATATGTGTACATTTTATACAAAAAATATCCCCATTTTCTTTTCTCTAAAAAGAAAGACTAGCCAGGCAACAGAGCCGGAGGGCCGCTATAATCAGGGATCCCAGGATCTGAAAGGAAAAACAAACCATCAGATCCCCATATGAGTGTAACACATCCAGCATGTCTTATGCACAATCATAATTATAACAATAACTGATAAGAGTGCCTCCTTAAAAGCTTGCCCCCATAATAAGAGAATAAGGACAAAACATCCCACTCTCGGCCCCACAAGAGTGGGGCCGCTTACCTGACAGGGCCGAACGCAGGACCAGAGGGACAATGTAGCAGCAGCAAAGATAAACACACACATGTGCTGCAGCGCGCGCCCCCCCCTACGTGACCTCTTAACAGAGACAGGAAGGAAGTGAGGCTGGGGCCGCTGAGCGACGCTACCCGCCGGCGCCACGCCCCCATCACCGTGTCACCGGGAGCCGCCCCCTACAGCCCGGTCAGCGCCAATTCAATAAGCGATTGCCACCAGCTGCGCTGGTTTACACACAGCCAGGCGGCGGAGGAGGGGGAAGGAGAAGCATGAGCGCAGCCACACAGGCTGCCGCACGGAGACAGCGGGGAAGGGGGGAGGCGGGAGGGGGCTGCAGACTGAGGCGGCAAGCCACCTGCTGAGCGCGGTCTGCCCCACCCGCCCCCCTAAAGCTGACCAAAATACTGGCCACTATTAAAAAAGGATCTGCCCGAAGAGCTCCAGAATAACAGACTAAGCGCACCATGCTGTGCAGTCTGTTCTTATGCACAAAGTGAACACATATGTAAAAGACAGCAATACAGTGAAACACATACATAATACACAACCCTCTTTCCCCCCCCCCATAGTGAAGGGGGAAGGGACCGTAATGGGAGAGTAAGGGGCTAAGGGGACCCTCGGGACAGGGGCATCCCATTTCCGGATCACCATGCCGGATAGCCGCATTGCCCCACGCATGAGGTCGAGCGGTAGGAGATAAGCTCCCAGGCACTTAAAGCGCCATCTACCATTTGCCCGGTGAGCAGCCTAGGCTGGGAGGCTTCCATTCCACCATAAAGGTATACAAACTCAAACCGGGCAGAAATAGACCAAAAGGGGGTGGCGGGGTAAGAATACCCCGGCCTACCTGTAAGCAGGAGACTTCCATCTTCTGACTTTTCAGCAAGCAGAGAGAAAAATACTGGTGATTGAAGGGAGGCACCAGGTATATATAGGCCGGAAGGGGGCTCGTTTACAAGACTTCCTCTCTGCACTACGTCACCTGGCGGTGGATTAACCCAATAATTGAAGAATATTTTAAAGTGAAGCGGGGTGTGTGGCACACCAAGTAATATGTTGTAATCCCCATTTTAAAGGGTTTCTAGAAGGTATTCCCAATATAGCAGATAAAACTCCTTGTAAGCATCCAAGGTCAGTAGAAAAGTGGGGGGACGACTCTTTGTGGATGCTGTGAATTAACCGGTAGACACTTTGGACCCAATCACTGGCTTCCCTCTGTGAAACCAGACCTGTTTAAAATTCCATTCTTAACCCTATAATTTATAAATATTAAACTTGTAACACAAGTTTAATAACCTGGATACTAGTATGTCATCCGTCTCTGGATTTTTGGAATTGTGCATATATCTGCCAATAGCCATTTTGGGTTTATACATCTACATCATACACCTTCTATAATAAATATATTTTACGTTTTTAGTCACTTATTCTTTTCCCCACTGGGCTGCAGCTCTGTTCAGGAATATTTGGGCGCCACCATCTTGCCTCAGAAGCACCACATACTGAGGAGGGGAGGCAAAAGTATGGGGGAGGTTGTTATATCCGTGCTTTGCATAGACCGAGCAGAGCTGGGGTCAGGACAGCCAGAAGACACTTTGTTTTCAGGCAGCCTGACACATCATGGGCTGCCATCCTGGATGTTAAAAAATCATCCTACCTGCATCTACTGTATTTTCTGAATTTTTATGTGAGCAATCTATGTACAGGATGCAGGAAGCATGAGACTTATTCCACATCAACCGCCCCTGCTTCCACCGCTCCTCCACGTTCATGATATATGCACCATTCCCCCCACCTCTCAGGGAGAACGTGGTGAGTTTAGCTTTGCTGCTAATCACCCGATCCACTTCTAATCCCTATTCACTGCCTGTCTGTAGGTTAGGCATTTTTCCAAGACCGAATGAAAAACAGATATGTACACAACCCACACTGACACAGATATAAGGAATGGGGAGGGGGCGAAAGTGTGGAACAGCTGAGCCTATTGTAGCTCAATTATCTTTTTGCCCTTGGTCCGAGCCCTTGAACATTATCCATGCTACCCATATATTCCTGAATTTCTTACCCTCTCCCTCTATCAGCTGTCAACTCCTCCATTCTCATACTGTTAAGCTCCTCGCTCCACTCTAGCAAGGAGGGGACCATCATTCTCTTCCAATAACTTGGTATCACCGATATTGCAGCTGTCAAAAAGTGTCTCAAGGCTCACCTCTTGCATGATTGCCTACTGCCTGGGAGTATGGACAACAGCGTTCTCAGGGTGGGATCGGGGAACCATACAATACTTTGTACAACCAGAGGATCTTAGTCCACAAGCCTTTTATGCTGGGGCATTCCCACCAGACATGCAAAAGGGTACCCCGAGCTGCATTGCATCTCCAACATGTATCTGGCACTGTGAGGAAGATCTGATGGATGCGGGCAGGGCTTCTGTACCACCGTGAAATCAGTTTGAAATTCTTCTCTTGGGCTTTACAGGGTTTTGCCATCTTATGAGTAAGGAAAAAAGCCTTCTCCACTCCTCCTTTCGATCTCGCTCTCCTACTCAAAATTCAACTTTGCGTCCCCTCCCCCCAGCATAACTCCATACAGGACTGAGATTACTTTTTCTGGTCTTTCCGTTGCTTCCAGTAAGTTCTCAAACTGGTAGCACTCCCTTGTAATCCCCCCTAAGTCCCCCAATGAGCCCAAATAATTCCGCAGTTGATTTACGGTCAACCAAGACACCCCTTCTCCCCGAACGCCCAACTCTCCCATCGCGGGCGGCCTTGCCCTGCACCATTGTGTCTCAACTTAATTTGTGGGGATGCGCTCCAATCAGAAATTTCGGGACCCCCTCACCCGGCTCGAACTCTGGATTGTCAAATAAAGGTGTGATTGGGCCTGGCCTTGTTATTTTTAAATTCCTAAGACAGTCTTCCCATGTAGAAGGAGCTGGGCTGTCAGAAATGGCAACTTCCTTCGTCCCTCCCTTGGGTCCACCCATGGGAGGGATGTCACCCTTCCCCATGATACCAATCCACCATCCTTACTAGTACTGCTGCTCTATGGTAGTTTTTCTACATCCGGTAGTCCAGCTCCCCCCCCCCCCCCCCCCCATCTCCTTCCGCCTGGCCAGTGTGCGAAGGCTCAGTCTCGGCTTTCTCCCCCCCCCCCCCCCCATACGAATCTCACAATCTCTGATCTAATTTGTCTGAAGAATCGCTTGTTACCATGTATGGGGATCGCCTGAAAAATGTAAAACAATTTTGGCTGTACATCCATTCCCAAGCCAGGAAATACCTTTTTTTCTCATATGCCTCCAAGTCCACCCTGATCCTTGCGAGTAAGGGATCGTAATTCAAACCGAACAACGAGGTGGGATCAGCCGTAATGAGAACTCCCAGATATTCTATGGCCTCCTTGCACCATTTAAAAGGGAAATTCCCCTCCACCCTCTTAACTTTAAAATTACTAACTCTACTGAATCCCTGAAATTCCATTATTAATCAATGGTAGAGATATATGGGGCAATGTAATATACATTAACTGGTCGTCTGCATACAGTGCCAGTTTATGCGACTTACCTCCCACCTCTATCCCCTTAATGTCTGGGTGCCTGCGTAACACCACCGCCGAATGTTCTATTACGAGTGCAAACAAGGGTGACGAGGGGCAGCCCTGTCTCGTCCCATTACCTATCCGAAAAGCTGAGGACAGGAGCCCATTTGTTCTTACCTTTGCTGTGGGGCCACTATAAATAGCCTGTATCTTCCCCCTCAAGAGCAGACCCAATCCTGCCTGCCTCAAAGTATACTCCAAGAACTTCCAAATAACCCTGTCAAACGCCTTTTCAGCGTCTAATGACAGGAGGCACATAGAGATTTTGTTTGCTCTAGCATAAGAGTTCAGAAGAATCATCTTTATCGTGTTGTCCCGAGCCTCCCTTCCCGACACAAAACCCCACCTGGTCTGTGTGCCCAAGCAGCAACCTCTTCAATCTGTTGGCGATCATTTTGGGAAAGAGCTTCACATCCACGTTAATTAACGAGATTAGCCTGTAACTGTTACAAAGTGTTTGCTCCTTCCCTGGCTTAGGCAAGACCATGATGTGTGCATCCAAGGTCTGAGTTGGGAAGCCGCACTCTTCTGAGACCGCGTTGAAAGGTTTAGTCATGAATGGGGCCAATCAAGTCTTAAATTGTTTGTAAAATTTTGTCAGAAACCCGCCGGGGCCCGGGCTTTTCCCAGAGGGGTTCGAGGCTATGGCTGCAAGCAGTTCTGATTGTTCAAACGGCTCTTCCAGCGCCTCTCTATCCGAGGTGTCCAAAACTGGTAATCCCAACTCCTCCACATACCTCTCTATCTCCTTCTCCATCCCACCAACCCCCCCCCCCCCATGTTGTATAATTGGGAGTAGTATTGTTTAAATATATCCACGATTCCCTTCGGATCATACACTAAATTAACTCTCGCATCTTTTATAGTTGGTATATATGTCTGGCATTGTCAGGGGAGCAATATTCTGGCTAAAGGGCGCCCACATTTGTTATTGTGTTCATAATAAAATCTATTGGCCAGTTCTGTCTGCTAATTAGTTTATTCAGTGAGCTCAATAACTCATTCCTTGATTCCATCAACTACATCTTAATGGATGGGCTCGGGCTCTGCTTATGGAGAAGTCTCTAATTTGGATATACTATCCAACAGTCCCGCTACCCTTGTCCCCCTCTCCCTTTTCAACCTTGCTGCATGCTGGATGAGAATCCTCCTCAGGCTACATATAAAAACCTATTTTAAACATGTTTTAAACATGTGTCCTAATACTGCTTCAAAAATATCTAAAAACACCTGATATTGCAGTACAGGTCCTTCTCAAAAAATTAGCATATAGTGCAAAAGTTCATTATTTTCCATAATGAAATAATAAAAATTAAACTCTCATATATTTGAGATTCATTGCACACCAACTGAAATTTTTCAGGTCTTTTTTTGTTTTAATACTGATGATTTTGCCATACAGCTCATGAATACCCCAAAATCCTATCTCAAAAAATTAGCTTATCATGAAAAGGTTCTCTAAACGAGCTATTAACCTAATCATCTGAATCAACTAATTAACTCTAAACACCTGCAAAAGATTCCTGAGGCTTTTAAAAAAGCCCAGCCTGGTTCATTACTCAAAACCGCCATCATGGGTAAGACTGCCGACCTGACTGCTGTCCAGAAGGCCATCATTGACACCCTCAAGCAAGAGGGTAAGACCCAGAAAGAAATTTCTGAACAAATAGGCTGTTCCCAGAGTGCTGTATCAAGGCACCTCAATGGGAAGTCTGTGGGAAGGAAAAAATGTGGCAGAAAACGCTGCACAATGAGAAGAGGTGACCGGACCCCGAGGAAGATTGTGGAGAAGGACCGATTTCAGACCTTGGGGGACCTCCGGAAGAAGTGGACTGAGTCTGGAGTAGAAACATCCAGAGCAACCATGCACAGGCGTGTGCAGGAAGTGGGCTACAGGTGCCGCATTCCCCAGGTCAAGCCACTTTTGAACCAGAAACAGCGGCAGAAGCGCCTGACCTGGGCTACAGAGAAGCAGCACTGGACTGTTGCTCAGTGGTCCCAAGTACTTTTTTCTGATGAAAGCAAATTTTGCATGTCATTCGGAAATCAAGGTGCCAGAGTCTGGAGGAAGACTGGGGAGAAGGAAATGCCAAAATGCCTAAGTCCAGTGTCAAGTACCCACAGTCAGTGATGGTCTGGGGTGCCATGTCAGCTGCTGGTGTTGGTCGACTGTTTTATAAAGGGCAGGGTCAATGCAGCTAGCTATCAGGAGATTTTGGAGCACTTCATGCTTCCATCGGCTGAAAAGCTTTATGGAGATGAAGTTTGCATTTTTCAGCACGACCTGGTTTACTGACCATGGTATTACTGTGCTCAATTGGCCTGCCAACTCTCCTGACCTGAACCCCATAGAGAATCTGTGGAATATTGTGAAGAGAATGTTGAGAGACGCAAGACCCAACACTCTGGATGAGCTTAAGGCCGCTATCGAAGCATCATGGGCCTCCATAGCACCTCAGCAGTGCCACAGGCTGATTACCTCCATGCCACGCCACATTGAAGCAGTCATTTCTGCAAAAGGATTCCCGACCAAGTATTGAGTGCATAACTGAACATAATTATTTGAAGGTTGACTTTTTTTATTAAAAATACTTTTCTTTTATTGGTCGGATGAAATATGCTAATTTTTTTAGATAGGATTTTGGGGTTTTCATGAGCTGTATGGCAAAATCATCAGTATTAAAACAAAAAAAAGACCTGAAAAATTTCAGTTGGTGTGCAATGAATCTCAAATATATGAAAGTTTAATTTTTATCATTTCATTATGGAAAATAATGAACTTTAGCACTATGCGCTAATTTTTTGAGAAGGACCTGTACAAATTGTTAACACCACATGGTGCCATTAACCAGGCTAGAATGTGAGCTGTCCCCATTAGCTTATTGGTATTTCTTCTGAAAAAGATAGGCGATACTATCATCCATATTAGACTCATGAATGCTAATGGTATTTCAAAAGCTGCTCAACTTCCTGCTGTGGCTAAATAAGCGTTAACACTGGACACCGCTATATGTCTTCCTCCTGCTCACGCAGTAATGCCCTTGTTTCACTGATGGCATCTGCTGGCTTCTCCTAGTGGGGTTGCACGGAGGCACAGAGTGTTCCGGTCATCCGTCCAGTAATCTCAGCGCCACACAGATGAGATTGGAGCACATCTGTGGCACTTACGGTATTCACCAGAAGCAACACTCCTCACGTCAGCCTGAGTTGGACTTCTGGTTATGCACTACTGACCAACTCGCCCCTGGGTGCATTTGAGCACCTTTCCAGCATCTTTGTACCCTATCTGCCATATACCTCTTTTGTTGTAGACCACCTTCTGGACATATCCTCAATATAATAGCCCACATGTTGCGCTATACGTCCTTAGTAGATACAGTGTGTAGTCCACATCTATAATACATATATTAGATATAGTATTTATATATTGCTTATTATGGATGTATTATGTGATCGTATATATGTGTAAACTACACATTGCGTCTAATACCTATTGGCGTCGCATAGAGGTGGCACCTTTACTCACTGCAGGGCTACACAAAAATTATGAACTTTAAAAATTATATAATATACTATCAACACAGAGTGGCATTTTCAAAATCTGTTATTAATGTCCACATGGTATGGAAACCATTAGTATATTGGTATTCATGTTGGTAATAGATGTGTGTCCCATATATAGATAATCTATATGGCCTTCAATTATATAATTTGTTTTTCAACCATTTTTACAAGGTGCTGGTGTATAGGCTCACTTCTCAACCCTCGGTTTACATATTCATATTACAATTGCTGATCTATGCACATGAAATTGCTATACTCCAAAACGAAACAAAACCTGGGACAGAAAGAATACTCTGGACCCATTTTTTTTTTTTTATAATTCTTTATTTATTCAATTTTTCAATAAACAAAAGAGTACCTCTTTTAACATAAGTCTGATCAACAATTGAAAAGTTAAAGTACATGTCACTCGTCTCCATAACAATGGTATAATAAAGTGAAGAGAAAAGGAAATCCGTCTCGTTATTGTTTCTTGTCTCATGAAAGGGTTGATTAGAAGACATATACACTCCAACCTCATCTTATGTTAAAACTAGGCAATTGACAACAAGAATACAGCAGACTCTAAAAGAGGACTCGAACAAACAACACAAGAACAGGAAAAAGGGGGGAGGGAAAGGAGTGAAGGGAAAGGGCAAGGGTAATAATGGCGATAATGAGGGAGCGGGCTCATGTAATTTTCAACATGTCCTTGCCCTCTGGGGACTCAGTGAAGGCCATCCAATCGTACCAGGTAGATATAAATTTCTCATATGTTCCCTCTCTCGAGGAGACCACGTTTTCAAATCGCATTATGTTGTTGACTCTGACACCAACCTGCAATGGAGGGGGCTCCTCCTTTTTCCACATCTGGGGGATGCCTGCTTTAGCTGCATTAAGCAGATGACGGATCACGGACTTGCGATACCGTTTCATGGGCATTTCCGACATGTGGAGAAGGCAAAGAGCAGGATCGTCCGGGACTGGGGTCCCCGACACTTTCTCCGCAGCCTGCCGAACCGAGTTCCAATATCGTTTCAGTTTACTACATGACCAGAAGATATGCAGCAGGTCTCCCCTTTCCTCGCCACATCTCCAGCAATTTGGAGAGACAGCTGGGAACCATCTATGTAGCTCTGTAGGAACCCTGTACCATCTCGAGAGCAGTTTGAACCCGCACTCTTGGTATCGGGTACATATCGAGGTCTTATGCTGCAGCTCCAATACCATGCGGCGTTGCTTGGGGGACCACGGCGTACCAAGGTCTCTTTCCCATTTGTCAAGGAACGGTGGGTCATCTGCGTCAGGGGGATCAATCTGTAGATCCTTGAAAGCGTATGCCTTTCCGTCTCAGTACTCTGGCACAGTTCTTCAAAGATAGTGAACTCCGGTCTACCCGCCCTGTACTCTTGCAGGGAGGCCAAAAAGTGCCTGAGTTGCATACACTGCCAGGATGACCAGCTAGGGATCCCCAGTCTTTGCGCTATATCGTTAGGGTTCATCCAGCCCCCTCCCGTGCGGAAGCGTCCAACCCTGTATGCTTTGGAATTGATCCAGGTCTTTGCTTTATGTCCCTCGCACCCTGGGGTAAAGTGTGGGTTGCCCAGGACATTGGGGAGGGAGAGGGGGATATTCCCTGGTGCTGGAACACGGTCTTGCATATCCCAAGTGTGGGACCTATGGTAGGGTGCTGACTTCCCACCTTGTCACCCCCCCCCCCCGCTAGCCATGGTGTCCCCTGGATCGGCACCTCTAAAAAACTTTGCTCAAGACCCACCCACTGCTTATGTTGCCCATGGATACACCAATCAACCACCCTGCAGAGGTGTGCTGCAGACTGATACATCATAGGATCTGGTAAACCCACTCCTCCCCGCTCTTTCGTCCTAGTTAATATCACCCCCCCCCCCCCCCCCCAAGTCTCGGTTTCTTCCCTGCCCAGATAAAGTTGATAAAGATCGAGCGGACTCTTTGAAAGTAAGAGCGTGGGATAGCAACCGGGAGGGCTTGCAGGAGATCGAGTAGCCGGGGAAGTAGGGTCATTTTGACAGCGTTGCACCTCCCGAACCACGAGAGCTTCCCCCTACTCCACCTGGCTGTTTCCGTCTCGAAGCCCCTCAGCAGTGGGGGAAAGTTGAGCATATATATCTTGGAGAGATCCCCACTGATATTTGTTCCCAAATATTTAACACTCTTTGGCCCAGCGGAATGGGAAGGCATTCTTGATAGTCTCAAATCTGTGCATAGGGATATTAATGTTAAGAGCCTCAGATTTCTGCAGATTGATCTTATATCCCGAAAGAGCCCCGTATTCCCTGAGTTCCTGCATGAGATTAGGAAGCGTGATCTCGGGGCATGTCAAGAAAAAGATTAAATCATCAGCATACGCCGCCACCTTGTAATGCCCCGAGATGCTTCCCAGCCCCTTAACGTCCAGATTGCCGCGCACCTTGCACAGAAAGGGCTCCAATGCCAATATAAAGATCAACGGCGACAGAGGACAGCCCTGCCTTGTCCCGTTTGAGATTCCAAAGGAATCTGACGTGTAGCAGTTTACTCTCACCGACGCCGAGGGGGAGCCGTATAGACTCTCAATCCAGTGCAGCATGTTTGGGCCTAAACCAACATGTCTAAGCACCCCCCATATGAAGTGCCAATTCACTGTCGAATGCTTTCTCGGCGTCGGTGGAGAGCAACAGGGTGGGCATGCGCTGTCTCTGTGCCAGATGAATCAGGTTCAAAACTTTGGTGGTGTTATCTCTGGCCTCTCGGAGAGGCATGAAGCCCACCTGATCTGGGGATATCACTGAGTGCAGGTGCGGTGCAATCCGCGACGCCAGAATCTTTGCAAATAATTTAACATCTGTATTAAGTAACGAGATCGGCCTGTAACTTGCACAGAGGGTGGGGTCTTTCCCCTCTTTCGGGATCACCGCTATGTGCGCCCGTAGTGTATCACTTGGGAGGGGGGCTCCCTCCAGGATGGAGTTCATCATGGAGAGGAGCTTAGGGGCCAGGATGGGAAACAATTTTTTGTAGTATTGGATGTGTAGCCCATCAGGACCCGGTGCTTTTCCCGAAGCCGCCTCAGACACGGCGGCCTGCAGCTCCAACATTGATATTGGACCTTCCATTTCTGAGACAGCCTCCCCGGAGAGTCTGGGCATGCCCGAGTTCGCGATAGATTGAGCGCATTTCTGGCCCAGGTCACCTTCCTGGGAAAGTGGCAAGTTATAGAGATCCCCATAGAACTCACTTCCGCGATATCCTCGACGCGATGCACCATCTTCCCCCGGGAGTCCGCCACTCTGGGCACAAAAGTTCTTGCCCTTTCTGTTCTCAAAGCCCTTGCCAGCATCTTTCCACACTTATCTCCTGACTCGTAGAAAGCCTGCCGGCATCTGGCCGCCTGAGCCTTCAGCTTGTCACAACATACTGATTTTAACTTTTCTCGCAGCTCAGTAAGCGTCGGCAGGAGTGCGGCCGACAGTGACTTCTTATGTGACGCTTCCAGTCTCCCTATCTCTTTGAGGAGCCTCAACATGCATTCCATTTTCTCTTTTTTAACCCGTGCCCCCTGACTGATTAACGAACCCCTAATGACACACTTGTGGGCCTCCCAGACCGTCCCAGGGGAAATCTCCGGGTCGGAATTTATCTCAAAGTAATGTTTAAGGTCCCTTTGAACTACGTCCAGCACAGTCTGGTCCTCCAGTAGTGAGCCATTCAATTTCCAGGACCAGGATTTGGGCACAGGAGAGGGGTCCTCAATCGTGATGGAGATAGGTGCATGATCAGATAATGTGATATGACCAATGATGGTGTTAATCACTCTCGCCAATTGGGAGTGTGGTACTAAGAACAGATCAATCCTGGAGTAGGAAGTATGTGGATGTGAGAAAAAGGTGTAGTCCCTCGTGCTCGGATGTTTAATTCTCCAGGGGTCCACCAGTTGAAATAGAGTTAGGGTTTTCTTAAGGTGTTTCAATTTGGCATAGGCAAAGTGGGGTCCCCCCTTAGAGGTGTCTAGTAGTGGATCTAGGGCTACGTTAAAATCCCCGCCCAATATCAATTCCCCGGCCCGGAAATCCTCAAGGGCCTCCAGGACGCCTGTTATAAAGGGGATTTGGTTCGTGTTTGGTGCGTATATAGCCGCCAGGGTATACATTTCAGCCTTGATTTTCCCCTTTACCATCAGCCATCTACCCTCATCTGCCTTGTAGTCTACGAGTTCCCATGCTAATGATTTTGAGATCACTATGCTAACCCCACGGGACCTAGAATCAGGCGAGTAGCTATGATATGCCCTAGGGAAGAATCTATCCCCCAGGGTAGGTGGGTTGGAGGCCTTAAAGTGCGTCTCCTGTAAGAAACCTATCTGAGCCTTAAGGCCTTTCAAGTTTCTCAGGACCAGCGATCTCTTTTCGGGGGTATTCATGCCTTTAGCATTGAGGGAAACAATTGTGGTTCCTGCCATGGCAGATCTTTCTCCAGAAAGCCCGACAACGATCGCTTCGTAGGTTAGTGGGGTCCTCTGCCCGTAGGGGTCTAGCTCTACCCTTAGGAATTAGAGGGAAGGGGATGTGGGGAGAGGGAAAGTACAGACAACAGTTAACACAAAATCAAGAAAAAGAAGAAAAAAAAAAAAAACCCTAATTACAATCAATATAGATAATCTCTAACAGTCCTATAAGGAGAAAAAACAAAACTCGTCGGGTCCTATGGAACCTCGAGTCGGCCCTATCGGGGGGAAGAGTGCCCGTCGACACGGAGAAGCAATTGGCATCTCCCTCTACCGCACCAGGCCCTGTGATGAGGCTAGATGGCCTAGACAACTAGCCCTGCCATTGAATAGCAGCAAATCCAGCTTGTGTAGGCTATGTAGCCAGGAGCGTCAAAAAGATAACAGTGCCCTTTGGTTGCAACAAATAAGCAAGTGTTGTTCCTCAGATAGAGCCCCCCAGCTCGCGGAGAGAGCATCCCCGGCAATCAGCGGATAAGGCGTAAGCGTCACATAGCTCGCCCACTGCCCCAGGGGGCCCGTCAGCGAGCATATAAAAAATTGCCAAGGACGCTCCCCCCCGCGAGGAGGGTAGCGATCATGTAAGTCAATGAAAATGAGAAAAGAGGGTCAATAAATCAAGTTTCTACATCATACGGCCTGCCTTGTCTCCGGCCACGACGCTGTCTTCCGCGACCTCTCGAGCCCATAGGAGCCCTGCGAGCAGCATTCCGGGGCAGTGGTGTAGGCGCCAACTTCGTCGCCAACCAGTCTGGCACCTCCACTGGTTCACAACCCAGGAAGGAAAACAAATCAGGGAGGTCTCTTGGTGTTCTGAGCAGGAAAGTGTCTCTTTCTTTCCGAACAACTAGATGAAAGGGGTAACCCCATCTGTAAGACGCCCCTCTGCTCGTGATGACTTCCAATAGTGGCCTCAGTGCTCTTCTCATCAGAAGGGTTCTTCTTGACAGGTCTTGAAGAATCTGAACACTAGCCCCATCAAAGTCCACGCTGCCTTTGCTCCAGGCCTTGCGAGTGATCTCTTCCTTCAGAGTGTACTTGTGAACTCTGCAAACCACATCTCGAGGTCTCAGTGGGTCTGTGCTAGGCGGGCCCAGGGCCCTATGAACCCTGTCCAGTTCGATCGGGGTAGTCGGGGCCCTCTCCAGCACCGTGTTGAGGATGACTGTCGTGATATGAGTGAGGTCCTCCCTCATGGATGCCTCCGGGATGCCCCGAAGGCGCAGATTATTTCTGCGACTCCTGTTCTCAATGTCATCTATGTGGAGCATCTGAGCTTGTAGCAAGGTTTCTTGCATGTCACAGCGCGCTTCAAGTTGTTGCAGACGACTCGACACTGAGGGCGTTTCAGCTTCAAGGCCAGCCACTCTGTCTTCAACTGCCCGTATATGATTCTTGACTTCGCCCAGCTCGCGTCTGTGGGCCTCTTCATATTTCACTATTAAGGCCTCAATGTCTGCTTTAGACGGGAGGCCCCGCAGTAAAGAAATAGTTTCCAAATGGATATTTGTCTGTCGGGAGGGCGCAGGTATATATGCATTCGCTGAGCTTGGTATCTCCGGGGGCGATCCCAGGGCCTTCACCCCAGTTAGTGGCACCCATGGGACCAGTGGGGCTGCCTCCTGCTCCGGAGAGAAGCACGGTCTCGTCGGCGACATCTCAGTCGGACTTGGTCCGTTCCCAGACCAAGAGATCTCTGGAGATGGCAACAAGGGAGATGTCGGAGGGCTGGGGGAGCCAATTCCCAGGGAGTTAATAATCACCCTCGGTTCCAGAGGGATTGGCTGGCGGGGTCTCGGTTGTCGCTGCGGGAGGCCAGCAGGGGGGACCGCTTCTCTCCTGTGCTGGGTATCAGCAGGGCGGACACTGCTCTGCCCTCCTTCCTGTCTGGGCAAATACGCAAAGCGTTCTAGGCCAGTTTTTTGTGTCCCCCCTGAGGAAGGACTGCGCTGGGGTAACATCCATGGCCCCCTCCATTTGTGGTCTGGGGATCTCAGGCTGTGCATCTGGCAGGGTCTTTGCTGTGTAGGTGGTCAGGGTGGGGGGGGGAGCCGCCCGCTGCCCCCATGATGAATCTTTGTTTTGGGGCTTATCTGGGCTCGGCTGTGGCGTGGACTTGCAGCCTGGGGGAGCCGATAATAGCTCTATTGCGTTTGCCCCAGCAGACCCCCGTTTCCCTGTCGTATAGCCTCTCATTCCCCTGGGTATTTCAGGGGAGGGCAGTTCCGGCCCCACATCGGTCCCTCCTGCTCCCGCCCCACGCTCACCTCCAGCCGTCATCTTTAGTCCTCCAGGGCCGGTCACCGCTGCCGCTTCTGTGTTGGAGGGACGCCTCTCGCAGCCCGTCAGGCGATCCGGGCGCCTGAGCGTCGGATGACGAGCCCGGCATCTGGCCGCCCTCAAGTGAAACGCCGGTCTGTGGCAGGCTCGCAGCACGCTGTTCCCTCTCCTCCCGCTCCTGGCCCGTCGCCAGCACAGCACGTGGGTCACTGTCCGCAGCGCTCAGCACACCGCTGCTCCGCCGTGTCTCTCCTTCAAGCCCTGCAGCATCATCGCCAATCTCCCGACGTTCCTGCTCCAGCCGACCAGGAGCAATCGCCTCCGCCTCCCTCTCCTCCGAGGACGTCCCATCCCGAGCCGCCATCTTGTCTTCCTGGGCCGCCGACGGTAAGTCCAGGTGCTCGCCGATATAACGATACCGGGAGCCTTGCCTGCCGCCCTTACCCCTCCTCAGGGTGGTCTTCCTCCTGCCCATCGTCCCTGGGCCAGTCAAAGCGACGGGATTGCTGCTAGATCGCTTTAATTTGGGCAAAGGTGCGGGAGCTCAGGAATATGCAGCCTCACACCACCATGCCTAGGACACGCCCCCTGGACCCTTTTTTTTAATGTATTGTTAATCTCTATCCTGTTTGAAGGAGTCCACCCATGCTATATGTGTAATATACGATAGCTTCTATCCTGAGTGTGTGTGTTTCGATATTAGCCCTCTCTGGGGCTGTGATGGATCCTGCCTAGGCCTTGAATAGTTATGCATGTTATACTGTACTGATGCTTCTATACATGTTTTTATTATAATCGATTTTTATTGATTTTCAGACAAAAACAAAAAATACAACAGTTATACAGTTACGGGTTAATAGCAAAACGTAGGGAAGAGGGGGGGGGTAGGGCAGGAACAGAAGGAAAGAGGGGTAGGTGGGGGACAACGGGATACAGGGGTCGCACTAAGGTTCTAAACAGTGTATAAAGTACAAGCATTCACATTCTTCGACAATTCCACCTTAGGACAGGAGATTGTGCTAGCTACCTGGGCGTCTCCTGTACTTATGTTGCGGCCTGCGTTTAGGTAAGAGGAGAGGGATGTGTGGGCGCGAGAAGCAGTCTCGTTACTTTAGCTTTAATGACTGGGACGAGGCCAGCTCCAGGGAGCAACGCCGGCCGAGAGGGGGGGAACCGCGCCCTTCCAGCCACCCCTCCCTGCCCATCCCAGCTCAACAGAGAGGGTTGATAGGCCGCACATCCCTGTCTCCGACTTGCTAAAGCAGTGCTAGGAGGTGCGTCTCGGTAGAACAGCCAGCTTATCCAGGCGGATGCGCACTGGTCCGCAGTGCCTCTGCTTTTTGCTACCAGTTCTTCCATACAGCGAATTCCCTCCAACTCCACCACCCACTCCGTTAAGGTAGGGGGGGTTGGGGTCTTCCAGTGCCTAGGGATAATGGCTCTCATAGCCGTTAAGAAGTGGCCCAGGATCCCTTTACGGATCCTCGACACCGGGCCTGGAATCAACGACAGGAGTGCGGCCTGAGGAGGAGCGTTGTCTATCTTGGTCCCAGTTACCCCCTCATAGATTGCAAAGATTTGTTCCCACAGGGCCTTGATCGTTGGGCAACTCCACCAGATGTGGGTCATGGTACCCACTTCCTTCTGGCATCTCCAACATTTGTCCGATTGTGCGGCTGCAAATCGGTGCAAGTCAACCGGGCATCTATACCACCTGGCGAGCACTTTATAGTTTCTTTCTTGTGAGGCACTCGCCAGTGATATCCCGCGGGTGTTCGAGAACACTTTAGTCAGATCGGTGTCTGAAATTTGTATATTTAGTTCTCTCTCCCATTTGTCTATGAACTTGGGTGGACCTGAGTATTGTGTTCTGTGTAGCAGGGCATAGAGGGAAGATATAACTCGAGTTGGGGGGGGTTGAGTGACAAAGGATTCTAGCTCCGTGGGGGGATTGCGGGATGTTTCCAAAAGCTTATTAGTGATAATGAAGTTATGCAACTGTCAAAGAGCCATGAAACGCGCTTGCCTCCTGCTCTCTCACTCAGTTCAGAGAGCGTGGGGATCTTACCCATCTCTAGGATGTGGCCTATCGTGGTATTGTTAGAGGCTTCCCAGATGAGGAAGCTCTTGGCACCAAGCCCGGGCTCAAAGGCCGGGTTGCCAAAGAGCGGTGTAGAAGGGCCTGGTCTACGGACCAGCATACGTTTGTTCTGCAAGGGGTCCCAGGTTTCCAGGAAGTGCCTGACCAAGAAGGGTATAGACTCCTTATGGGTTTTAGAGAGAGGGGCGGCCCATGCCAGCGAGGAAGGGTTAAATGGGGAAAGTTTTCTCGAGCTGCACCCAGAGTTTGTCCCTCCCCCTATGCATCCAATCCACCATCCGCTGCAAAACCGCAGCTGTGTGGTACACTTTTAAATCTGGGAGGCCTACTCCTCCCTCACTTTTATTCCTGGAGAGAGTAGAGAGTATCCTAGGTTTGGAGACGCCCCAAACGAATTTAGAGAAAGCTGACCTCAATTTGTTAAACCTGTTGGGGATTTTTATCGGAATCGTCTGAAATATATATAAAAGTTTGGGGAGAATGTCCATTTTTAAACTATTGATTCTCCCGAACCATGAAATTGGCCTTTTAGTGTATGAGTCTAGTTCGGCTAGTGCTTTGGTGAGGAGTGGGGCATAATTAAGTTCATATAAATTGGCCAAGTTGGCTGGAATCTGTACACCTAAGTACTTGATGGCCTGAGTTCTCCATCTGAATGGGAAGTTGCTTTCCAAGCGGCTGGCCTCCCGGGGTGGAAGTGAGATGTTGAGCGCTTCTGATTTAGAGTAATTAATTTTGAAGTTGCTCACTCGGCCAAACCGTTGGAAATCTTTTAGGACAGAGGGAAAGGAGATGTGAGCTGAAGATAGATGCAGCAGCAGATCGTCCGCGAACAGGGAGGCCTTATACTGGTGATTAGCCATCTGCATCCCTTTGATGTCTGGGTTGTCCCGGATGGCTATGGCTAAATGCTCCATTGTGAGGACGTACAGAAGGGGGGATAGCGGCCAACCCTGTCTCGTGCCATTGCTGATAGGGAAGAGGGCAGACAGTAGTCTGTTAGCCCTTACCCTAACAGTAGGGGAGGTATAGAGAGCGAGGATCTTGGAGAGGAGGCCAGGGCCAACACCAACCTGCCGAAGTGTTGCATTCATAAACGCCCAATTCACTCGATCAAATGCCTTCTCTGCATCGCAGGAAAGCAAGCACACTGGCTCCTTTGATGAGACAACGTGTGCTATTAGGTCGAGCAGTTTGTTAGTGTTGTCCCTAGCCTCCCTCCCCGGGACGAACCCCACCTGGTCCAGGTGTATCAGGGCTGGGAGCAAAGGTTGTAGCCTTAGAGAGATGATCTTCACATAGAGCTTAAGATCTACATTAATTAAAGATATTGGTCTGTAATTTTCACACAAGGACACATCTTTGCCCGGTTTAGGAATGACCGAAATCGTCGCTTCTAGTGATTGGGGAAGGGGCAGTGTTCATTAATGGAGTTGAAGGTTTTCGTCAGGAGTGGGATCAGGAGGGGTCCAAAGTGCTTGTAGAATTTAGGGGAATAACCATCGGGGCCCGGGCATTTTCCGGCAGGTGATTCTCTAATCGCCCCAGCTACCTCCTGCTCAGAGAAGGGAGCCTCAAGAAGGGCCGCTTCCTCCGCGGGTATAGTTGGGAGGGGTGTGCTCTCGATGTAGGTAGCTATCTCTTCGGGGGACACTCGTGTAGCCGGGGTTGGGCTGTGCGAGTTATGTATATTATATAGTGAAGAGTAAAACTCTCTAAAGGTGTCCACAATGGCGGTCGGCATCTGTGCTAGGGTTCCGTCGCCCTTATGGACGGCCGGTATATAGGCTGCTGTTGGTCTAGGGTGCAGAGTTCTAGCAAGCGTCCGGCCACATTTATTGGCTGATTCATAGAATAGAGCCCTCCCTTTTTCTCTGTACCATAGGTATGATTGGTTATAGAGCTTTTGGAGCTTTTCCCTGGCGTTTTGCAATTCTAGTAGCTTGGTATTGGTTGGACTCTTTGTGTTCTTTCTCAAGGGTTAGGATCAGAGCTCTGGTCTGAATAATGAGTGAGGCTCGTTCCCGTTTGAGCCTCGTACCGTGTTTAATGAACTCCCCTCTGAGAACGCATTTAAGCGCTTCCCATTGGTAAGGCAGAGGAGTGGGGTCATCCCTATGAATTTCAAGAAAGTGTTTGATAGTGTTTTCTATCGCGGAAGAGCAGGCCGTGTCGCCAAGCAGGTCATCATTCAACCTCCAAGTCCAACCCGGGGGGGTGAGCCCCGGCAGGCAGAGCGAGATAAAGACAGGGGCGTGGTCTGACCACAGTACTGGTCCCATCCAAGCCCTGGGGTTCCAATCCAGGGCGTGGTGGCTGAGCAATAGGTAGTCGATTCTACTATACGATTTGGCAGCATGGGAGTAAACGAGTAATCTCTCGCGTTGCCATTTAATGCCCTCCAGGTATCTATGAGTTGGAGGCTCCCTAGGGATTTTTTAAGTTTGCTGATCTTGCCTAGCGACACAGCGGATCTCCCGGAGGAAGTGTCAATTGTGGGGTCAAAGGGAACATTGAGATCCCCTCCTACAATAATAATTCCCTCTGTAAAGGCCTCGAGTAGTTTAAGTGTTTTGACACAGAAGTCCACCTGGTCCAGGTTTGGGGAATAGATGTTCGCTAGAGTATAGGTTTTGTTAAGTATCTTGACTTTAATGAAGAGGAATCGACCACGAGGATCGCTTTTTGTTTCAATTATTTCATGTGGAAGTGACTTATGGAATGCTACAGATACTCCTTTTGTTTTAGCCTCGGGGTTGGAGGAATGGTGCCAGGATGGGAAGTATCGATTGCCTATTTTGGGAATGTGATCAGTCTTAAAGTGTGTCTCCTGGAATAGAGCTATTTTGACTTTGTTTGTGGAGGTCATATAGGACTTTAGTTCTTTTCTCTGGTATATTGAATCCTTTTACATTGAAAGAGCAGATTATCACGTCCCCCATTGTGTGGGTGGGAAGACTAATTCTACTGGGGTTATCTGGGGAGGGGGGACCGGAGGGGTTAGAGAAAGAAAGGGCGGGGCAGGGTAAGGATAGGGAGGAAGGGAAGTGTGTTTTTATTCCTTGGGGTGAGGGGTGGGGTTGTGTGGGAATTACTCTAAGTGTAACTTATTACGCTCTTCACTCTCCTGAGGTTCAGGGAGGGAAGGATGGCCTAAATCGGGGGTTGGAAAAATACCATTTTGTGAGTACTCACCTGAAAAATGGATATTGTTGGTGTGCCACACACCCCGCTTCACCTTTAATATTCTTCACATACTGGGTTAACTCACCGCCAGGTGACGCTGTGCAGAGAGGAAGTCTTGTAACGAGCCCCCTTCCGGCCTATATATACCTGGTACCTCCCATTTATCACCAGTATATTAAAAAGCAGAAATACAAGGTACCAGTAAATTAACTGTAACCTCAAAATAAAATATAAATAAAAGCTTCACCATATAAAGGATTCGGAATACCGAAAAGGGTGGGAGTGAAGCGGGGTGTGTGGCACACCAACAATATCCATTTTTCAGGTGAGTACTCACAAAATGGTATTCTTGGTGTGCCACACACCCCACTTCACCTTTAATATTCTTCACATATTGGGACATCCAAAAGCAGTGTCCACAAGGGATGGGCAACTCAAGGCCAGGTGAAGCATAACTTCAATGACTGCAGTCTGCAGAACCTTGCGGCCAAAAACAGCATCCGCTGAGGCTCGCACATCAACCTTGTAAAACTTATGAAAAAGTATGAACAGAAGACCAAGTGGCGGCCTTACAAACTTGTTCAACAGAAGCTTGGTGCTGAAAAGCCCAAGACGCCCCAATGGCGCAAGTAGAATGAGCAGTGATACGAAAAGGGGGAACTTTCCCCTTAGCAGAATAGGCCGCAGTAACTGCCTGCGTATCCACTTGCTAATGGCAGACTTGGCTGGTGCCAAACCCTTCTTAGGCCCATAGGGCACAACAAAAAAGGAATCCGTCCTACGAAAAGGAGACGTGATAATCAAGTAGTACTTAACACAGCGTACTACATCCAAGCAATGCAAAACCCTCTCTGTCATTCTTAGGATTAGGACACAAGGAGGGAAGAACAATATCTTGGTTCAAACGAAAAGCAGAAACAACCTTAGGAAGAAAGTCTGGCTTGAACCGAAAGACCACTTTATCCTGATGCCTCTCAAAGTAGGGCGCCTGGATAGACAAGGCCGCCAATTCCGAGACACGCCGGACCGAAGTGATCGCTACCAAGAAGACAATCTTCTGAGTCAGGGTAGACAAAGCAATATCTTGCAAAGGCTCAAAAGGAGGAGCCTGAAGAGCAGAAAGAACCAAATTCAAATCCCAAACCGGTAGTAATCGTTTCCTGGAAGGCCACACATACGTAACCCCCTGGAAAAAAGTTTTAACTAAAGGCTGAAGTGCAACACGCTTCTGAAAAAAGATAGATAAGGCAGAAACTTGCCCTTTCAACGTACTTAGCTGAAGACCAGAGTCCAGCCCAGATTGTAAAAACTCCAGAATCCTGGAGACCGAAAAGACCCTACAACGAAAAGATCTCATCTCACACCAAGTGATGTAGGCTTTTCAAGTCCTATAGTAGATGATCGAAGAAGACCTCTTCCGGGCACTGATCAGAGTCTTGACAACTGAGTCAGAAAGCCCCTCCTCCTTCAAGATGGAGGTTTCAGCAGCCAGGCCGTCAAACCCAGCGCTGGTAAGTTTGGATAACACAACTGACCCTGAGTGAGCAGATAGGGCCGAAGAGGCAAGACGAACTGGTCCACTGCCAGCCGAACGATGTCTGCGAACCACACTCGCCTTGGCCACCTTGGGGCCACGAGAACGGCGGACACCTTTTCCCGAGCCAACTTCCGAAGCACCCTGCCCAGCATGGGTATCGGAGAAAACAGGTATAAAAATCCCAGATCCCCCCAGCTCAGGGACATGGCGTCCCCAGCCAGAGCCAGAGGATCCTGGGAGAGCGACACGAAGTTCAGGAGCCTGTGATTGTGACGAGAGGCAAACCGGTCCACCCCTGGTGTCCCCCATCGGAGACACAGTGAGCGAAACACCCGAGGATGGAGAGACCATTCTCCCAGACGGGGAGAGCCCCTGCTCAACCGGTCCGCTTCCTGGTTCTCCACTCCTGGAATGTATACCGCCGAGAGACAAGGAACATGGGCCTCTGCCCAGGTCAGGATCAGGGACACCTCTCTGAGAGCACCCAGACTGCGAGTCCCTCCCTGATGATTGATGTAAGCAACCGCTGTTCGATTGTCTGAACGCACCTGGACTGGAAGGGCCCAGAACGTGCTGAGCCAGGAGAGCAAGCACCCGATGGATGGCTCTCAGTTCCAGAATATTGATGGGCAAGTGGGCCTCTTGAGGTCCCCACTGCCCCTGAAACTGCAGCTCCTTCCAGAATCCGCCCCAACCTGACAGACTGGCGTCCGTGATGACAATTTCCCAAAGAGGGGTCAGGAAAGACCTGCCCTTCACAAGATTGGTCGAGACCAACCACCACTGGAGGGACTGCTGGACCCGGGAGGACAACTGGAAGGGCTGATCCAGCGACCGAGGCTGCCGGTCCCAGGACGCCAACAGATAAAGCTGAAGCGTCCTCGTGTGAAATTGAGCAAAAGGAACTGCCTCGAAAGAGGCAACCATCAACCCTATCAGCCTCATCCCCAGACGGATGGACGGCCGAGGATTGGAAAGTAGGACCCGAGCCAACTCCTGGATCAGATGAATTTTGGACTGGGGGAGAAACACTGTTGGAGAGTCCAACTGCATCCCCAGAAAGGACACCACCCTGGCCGGAGCGAGGGAGGACTTGGGTAAGTTGATCACCCAACCAAAGCTTTGCAGCGTGGAGACCACCATCCTGGTGTCTGTCTCCGATTGATTGAGTGACGGAGCCATGATGAGAAGGTCGTCCAAATAAGGTACGACACGAATGCCCCGAGATCTGAAAATGGCCATGACCCCTGCCAGCACCTTGGTGAACACTCTTGGAGCTGAGGTAAGGGCAAACGGAAGTGCCACGAATTGATAATGCTGATTTTCCATCACGAATCGAAGAAAACGATGAGCGTGGCAGATGGGAACATGAAGATACGCATCCTTGATGTCTATGGACGTCATGAAGTCCCCTTGCCGAAGGGAACCGACGGCCGTACGCAAGGTTTCCATGCGAAACTTCCGAACACGGATGAACCTGTTGAGTAATTTCAGGTCCAGGACGGGACGGACTGACCCGTCTTTCTTGGGGACTGCAAAAAGATTGGAATAAAACCCGAGGCCCATCTCTAAGCGCGGTACTGGCTGGATGACCGCCATCTCTAACAGATTCTTTACCGACGCCAGGAGCCCCTGTGCGGCCAAAGGATCGATGGGCACCCGAGACCGAAAGAACCGTGAAGGAGGGCGAGAGTCGAATTCCAGTTTGTAACCGGACGACACTACCTCCCGGATCCATCTGTCCGGAATCTCCTGGTCCCAAACCGGGGAGAAGTGTTGTAATCGTCCCCCCACCCGCACGGGTGAGGGCAGCCCCTTATTGCTGAGCGGGTTTACCAGCAGGCTTGGGCTTGGTGCCCCAGGACTGAGCGGGACGGGCACGGCCCCTCCCGAGTCCAACCTGCACCTCTGGTAGCGGGAAAGGAAGCCCCCCTACCCACTCTGAATCCCCGAAATGAAGGCCTACCAGAACTTGCCCCCTTAAAGGGACGACGAGGCCTCTTGCGTTGTGGCATCTTACCACCCTTTGCGACTGAATCAATTTTCTCACCAAACAGATGCAAGCCCAAAAAGGGGAGAGCTGTGAGCACCTTTTTAGAAGCTGAGTCTGCTGACCACTGACGCAGCCATACTGACCGACGAATAGCCACCTGCATTGCAGCTGTCTTGCTACTCATAGCCCTCGCATCGTCCTGAGCGGATAGAACATAGGAAACAAAAGATTTACACTGCTTAGGAAAAACCCAACGCGGCTGAGGCTCTTTAAACAACTGGCCCTTTGGCAGGGTGACAGCCTCAGGCGGATCTAAATTCAGAATTTCAAACATCTGAGCCAGAATGGAGGGGGTGTCAAGGGAAACACCCGCCGACCAATCGCCAATAGCATCAGCCTCAAGCTGATCTGCAGGCTCATCTGACTCCAACAGGAATTCTCCCTCGACCTGTGAAGCCGAAGGTATCGGAGTCAGGTTCTTCCGTTTTGCAGTGGCTTTTGACCCTGCTTTAACGGGCACTATTTTCCGGAGGCTGGCCAATCGTGCCGCCACCTCGGATTGCGAATCCCCACTCTTGACAGTGTCATGCAGGGTCCGGAACAGGGAGGGAGAGGTAGGAGATGATGGAAGATGCGACGGGCCAGCAGCCGAAGCGATGGACTGACACGCAATACTCTGCCTTGCACAAGGAATGCATACAAAGACATCATCATCTGGGAGCGGAGTCCCACATCTTGCGCACCCCCTAGATGGCCCAGAAGAACCATTTCCGGTAATAACGGAAGCCTCCATATGGTGATTTATGGTATTCGCAATTCTTTTGGGATTTAAGGCATAAGCCGACCTGGGATGCCCCCTTGTTGTAAATGTCCCGGAATTTTTTCCTTTTTTTTGGGAGGATTTAATTCAAAAAGAAGATCCCCTTAATAATCTATATATAAATATAGATTGTATATATATATATTTTTTTTTTTATGAGATATCTATCTCTCTCTCTATCTATCTATCTATCTATCTATCTATCTATCTATCTATCTATCTATCTATCTACATACACACATACATATATATATATCCCAATTTTCCTTTCCTTTTTAAAAAAGAAAGACTAGCCAAGTAATATAGAGCCAGGAGGCCGCTTTAATCAAGGGTTCCCGGGATCTGTAGGGGAAGAAAAAACCAACAGTCAGATCCCCAAACATGTGGCAACATGCAAACATACTAATGCATGGCACCAAGGTGCCTTTAAATAAACATAGGAAAAACCCTTGCCCTCAATCATGATGAATCCCCTTATAGATCTCTCCCCCCCCCCCATGTCTAAAAACACTATAAACAATATAGTTTTTAAAAAGACACTCAACGGCAACACAAGGTGGGGCCGCTTACCTGCAAGGAACCGAGGGCGGCCGCAGCAATAGTATGGACGCAGCAGCCAGCAGCAAGAAGTAAACCAAACCATGTGTGGCAGCGAGCGCCCCCCCCCCCACGTGACTTCCTTTAAGCCAGGAAGGAAGGAAGTGAGGCTGGGGCCGGTCAACACAAAGGCAGGAGGAGGGGGGAGGAGGGGGGAGGAGGAGGGAGGGAGGGAAGGAAAGTCCAACGGGGGAGGGGGGAGGGAGGCTGCTATAGCAAAGGCTCAGGCAGCAAGCCAGCCTGCAATCAGCCAAGCCCCAGCTGCCCCCTAAAGCAGGCCAGTACTTATCTGCAAGACCAAGGAAAGTCCTTTTAAGAGGAAAAATAAGAGGAACAATCAGACCGAGTACACACATGCGGTGCAGTCTGCTAAGTGCATGAAAGTAAAACACACATGTTACAAAAAGTCATACAGTGAAATACACACACACACACAATACACAACCCTCTAACCCCCCCCCCCCCCCCCATAGTGAAGGGAGAAGAACTCGTAACGGGAGAGTAAGGGGCTAAGGGGACCCTCGGGACAGGGGCATCCCATTTCCGGATCACCATGCCGGATAGCCGCATTGCCCCCAAAAGAGGGGGTCGAGCGGAGGAGATAAGCTCCTAGGCACCTATAGTGCCGTCTACCAATTGCCCAGTGAGCAGCCTAGGCTGGGAGGCTTCCAATCCACCATAAAGGTACAAACAATCAAAACCGGGCAGAAATAGACCAAAAGGGGGTGCCGGGGTAAGCAGGAGACTTCAATCTTCTGTCTTGTCGTCAAGCAGAGAGAAAAATACTGGTGATAAATGGGAGGTACCAGGTATATATAGGCCGGAAGGGGGCTCGTTACAAGACTTCCTCTCTGCACAGCGAGTTAACCCAATATGTGAAGAATATTAAAGGTGAAGCGGGGTGTGTGGCACACCAAGAATACTATGACCACCTGACGGGAGATGTGCTTTCTTGAAGGAAAAATTGGTATACCTATCAGTCAAAAACCAAACTATGTTTACAGAAAACATATATAGATCCGCCCGCCGATCCAAAGGAGATTCCTCTCCCAACTAAATCGGTCGGGCCAATCCTGGGGAGTAAACGCGGGCGTCCGCTGGGGCGGGAGTTACTCTCTGCCCCCAGCTAGGCGCCCCAACAATCAAGTAATATCAACTTTTAATGAACAGAGGACATGCTTTAGAACAAGAACTATGAATGTTGAAGGGCCCCCGGGCTGAGCCGCCCCAGCCAGAGCCGATCACCCAATAGCATAGCAGACAGGTCTAGCTGGAGCGGTCCAGCCCCAAAGCCCCGGCCCCCCGGTGACCGACCAGCCCATCAGGTCAGCAGCGTCACAGCCCCAAGATCATAAGGTCGGGCCCAGTCCTTGGGGGGGGGGGGGGATGCCCGGAGCACCCACGTGCTGCCCACCACCCCCCGCCCCCACAGGTTTAGAGTTAGGCCGTTTGTGCACATTGAGGTCCATCAACAGGTAGGGCTCCGGGGACCCCCCCGGCCAGGCAGCAGCCCGCCACCGCATCACGGGGCAGGGTTAGAGGCGGGTTCCAATGGCTCCACGTATAGTCAAGCGTCGCAGCCAAAGAGGACGTCCACGTGCTAGCCGCCCAGCCGGGGGGGGGGGGGGGAGGGGAGGCCAGGGGGAGGCCGGGGGAGGGAGGGGGGCTGCCCACCGGACCGCCAGTAGCCACGGGCAATACACGTGAAGGAATACAGAGGGACCATTTGCGGGGGTGGCCCACTCGGAGCAGGTCAATAATGTGCCGTGTTTGTACCGGGTGGTCCAGCTCAAGGCCAGCCACGGAAGGGCCAGGCTCAGAACTGGGGTCAAACCAGTCTCCCCCACCCCCGAAAGCGGGGGGAGGGGAGGTCAGGGGACCAGGCCACCCGGCCAGAGTGCCGGGGGGGGGGCACACCGCACAGAATTAGAACCGGGTGTGGGGGACTCCAACATGGGGCCAGGCCCGGTAGAGCGCGGGGTCAGGCAGTCAATGGGCAATCTCAGTCAGCGTGCGCCGCTACAACTGTGGGTCGCAAGCTTCATCGCCGGAGGCACGGGGCGGGCTCGAGTCTTCTAGTTGGGTAAGTTGCGGCGTCTTTGGTTGTCAGGACCGCGCGGGCGGGCATCTCAAGGGCCAAGGCCCAGCTTCGCGATAAACAAGGTCTGGCGATAGCCAATCTTCTATAGGGACAGCTGGGAGGTCGAGGAAGCCAAACAAATCTGGGAGTTGGGCGGGGGAGCGGAGCACAAAAGATCGGCCCCGCTTCATGACCACCAAGTGGAACGGGTGGCCCCACCTGTAGGTGGCTCCGGCTTCTTTGATTTTCTCCAGAAGGGGTTTGAGCGACCGTCGCATCTGAAGTGTCCGCTTAACGAGATCTGGCAGCAGCAAAATTGAGGCCCCTTGGTAATTGGAGGGTCCTCGTTCCCATGCTTTCCTTAAAATCTCTTCTTTAATCTTATAATAGTGAATTCTTTAAACTTATAATAGTGAATGCGGCACACTATGTCCCGAGGCCTAGTAGGAGCTGTCGATCGAGGCCCCGGCGCTCTGTGGATCCTATCGATCTCGAAGTGTTCATCTCGGGGCCGACCTAGGAGCTCATTGAAGATGACAGTGGCAATCTCTTCCAAGTTACCGTTTTCGGGTGCCTCCGGGAGGCCTCGGATCTGTATGTTATTTCTCCGTCCTCGATTTTCTAAGTCATCGAGGTGGAGCAGCGCCTTTGCTGTATGCTGAGCTGCAATGGATTGTGATTGCTGCAGGGCTGCATTGGCTCTCTCCAGTGCCCCCAGGCGTTGATTTGTAGTTGTCTGGGCTTGTTCCAGGGTTTGAACCCTATCGGCAACCTCATTTACGGATTTTGTCACTTCCTCCAATTCTCTCCGAAATAAGGTCTCCATCCTGTTAGTGTAGTTTTCAAAGTCCTTCCTGGAGGGTAGGAATCGGAGGATCTCTAGGTTATATTGGGCCGAGGGAACTCGAAGCGTGTGTCATCTGGGCATGTCTGCGATTTGGGTCCGCTCACAGTCGTGGGGGATCTCAGTGGGCGGGCCTCCCCACAGGGGTCATATTCCTCAAAACCAATGCCCTGGTGTTCTGTGGGCGAGAGGGCAGAATCCTGTCTCAGAGGTCTGAGCGCACCCCCAAAGTCAGCAGCAGCATCAGGTGGATCCCCCACCACGCCGGGGCCCCCGCGTTCCTCATTCCGAACCTCCACTCCCTCTCCAGGCCTCAAGCGCGGGCCTCCCAGATGCTGGGTTTTATCTGCGGTCAGGGGGGGGGGGGGGGTCTACTGGGCCCTGGGGGGCGGGACCATTCCCTCGACTTCCCAGGATCTTAAGCCAGGCCCCGAGCGCCGCGTGGGCTGTCAAGTGTGTAAGGCTGGCCAGGTGTCACCTCCATCTCGTCCAGCTGGGACCAGCTAGGGGAACTGGGCCCTGGGGAGGTCAAGACCGGGGTGTGAGGCCAGGACCGATCGGGACCCCAAACGTGTCTCAGGTGGAGAATGTGGGGGGTTGCTGAGGAAGCCCCACCACCCCCTTGGTCTATGGGCGATGGGCAGCTATGCTCTGGAGGGCTCTGCATTTTCTGAGTATCGTGTCATGGGGGAGCAAGCCAGGCATGGGGCCGGTGACACGAGGCCGCTCCCACCACCCCCAGCTGCAGGCAGATCCCCCAGGCTCCGTCTCCGAGGCTCGGGAGGGAGCCGCCGCGCCCCCGCTCTCCCCACCCGCTCAGCGGGGTACCTGTTGCAGGGCGCCGCTCCGCTTCCTCCTCCGCCTGCGGTGCCGCCTCCCACCTCGTCGCCGGATCACTGAGGGGATCTCGGTGACGTCCACTCCTCCTTAGCTGGCAGGGCCGGCGGTACAACCAGCTGGGCGCGCCGCTCCGTGTCTACCCCCTTCGGCGTCTCCTCTGTCGGCTGTGCTGGGGTCTCCGCCTCGCCCGCTCCTCGCCTGTGCCCAGGGTCGGCAGCTTGTCTGCCTGGGAGCACAGCTCCGCTGCAGACCCTCCTGATGGCGCCGTCGTCGAGGCACTTCGCTCATCACCTCCAGCCCGGAAGGATGACAGGCTCCTCTCTCCCTGGGCATCGCGGTTCAGCGTCCCCTCGTCGGCAGCTGTGTCCACTGGTAAGTTTTGTTTGGTCGGCCCAGCGCTCTCCCTCTCGTCGCGCCGTTCACACCGCGTCTCCCTCCTTCCCTCATGATCAGGATCCGAAACCATGTTGCGGCCTTCCCCCGCAGGGCCCGGGGTGCCATCAGGGGTGAAGTAGTGGGAGATCTTCGGTGATCTGGCATCACCAGTAGTTGTCCTGTTCTTCCTCCTCCTTGACATGGTTCTTGTCAATGTCAGGGAATGGTTAAAAGGCTTGGGATAAGATCGTTAGGCACAGAGCTCCCCAAACTCAGTCTTCACGCGGCCATAGCTTAACCACGCCCCCATACATGTTTTTTTATAGGGCGATTAGTTTTCCCAAAACAGCTCCCATTACAGGGAAGATTTATTTGACATCTGCTGCACAAACTATGTAATGTTTTGATTTGATGGCCTATTTGGTATTGTAATGTGTGCACTAGTTTTGATGCATTTACATTTAGAGCACCCACCACATCGGTTGGTGCCTTTGATCCTTTTGTCTAGACATGACGATTCTTAACCAATTTGTCGCTCAAATTTTTGATCTCCTAGTGACTACCTTTGGTCTACTTGGCAAAATCAACTTTCAATGCCTATCGTCTAATATTTGCAAGTGCTTGTTAGAAAAATACAATTTTATGAGTACTCACCTGTAAAATGGATATTGTCTGTCACACACCCCGCAGGAGGCGACGTTGCAGAGAGAAGTCTTGAAAAACGAGCCCCTCCCGGTCTACATATACCTGGGACCTCCCACTTAACACCCAGTGAATCCAAACAGCAGTAAGACAAGGTACAAGGAAATCCAACGGTAACCCTCAAAATAAAATAAAGGAAGCTTCACCATATAGAGGATCCAGGATACCAAAAAAGGGCGGGTGAAGCGGGGTGTGTGACACACTGACAATATCCATTTTACAGGTGAGTACTCACAAAATGGTATTCTCAGTGTGTCACACACCCCGCTTCCCCTTTAATTCTGACGATAGGGACATCCAAAAGCAGTGTCCACAAGGGGTGGGTATCCGACAGCAAAATGAAGCATAACTTAAACGACTGCAGTCTGCAGAACCTTGCGGCCAAACAGCATCCGCTGAAGCCCGCACATCATCCTTATAAAATTTAGAAAAAGTATGAACGGAAGACCAAGTAGCAGCCTTACAAACTTGTTCAACAGAAGCCTGGTGCTGAAAAGCCCAAGACACTCCAACAGCACGAGTAGAATCAGCAGTAATACGAAAAGGGGGAACCTTCCCCTTGGCCGAAAAGGCCCCAACAACCGCCTGACGAATCCATTTGCTAATGGAAGACTTAGCCGGAGCCAAACCCTTCCTAGGCCCACAGGGCACAACAAAAAAGGCATCAGTCTTACGAAAAGGAGAAGTAGTAAGCAAATAGTACTTAACACAGCGTACCACATCCAAACAATGCAAAACACCCTCCTTGTCATTCTTAGGCTTAGGGCACAAGGAGGGAAGAATATCCTGATTCAAAACACATACATGTACAGACAAGATTAATTGCTGGGCTGGCGAGGAACACAAGAATAAAGCTAAGCAATGTTGCCAAAACACTCATTTAATGACCGAAAAAATTAAGGCACAGGACATAAATACATATTAAATCCTATCACTAACACAACTAAAGTATAAAATAGCATATGCTGTGCTAAAAACCACGAGGGGGCCCCTGCCAGAAGACCTGGGATCCACGCAACCAAACACACACAAATCACTCACACCAGCTGGCCAGCTTTAAGTTCAGGGGCGAAAGCCCATAGGAAATGGAGTCGCAGAGCGTGACAATGGAAGTAATGTCCAAGTTAAACTAAGTAGAAGACCACGCTCTGTTACTGAAAGATGGCATCCCGTTGATCAAGATTCATGCATGCAGGCCAAAAGTTCACAAGAGGTCACCGGAGGCACTATGTACACAAACGGGGCTCTCAGGCTCCAAACAAGCAGCCAGCCAGACTGCGCAGCCTCGCAGCAAAACACATATACATGTGGTGTAGCAAGGATCTCACCGCCGTATGATGTCAGCATTCATGAGTCCATTACTTGAACTGGCCATACCCGCATGCTGGCACGCACATCTCGTGCAGATCAAACTTCCGGATGTCCTACGGCCATGGTATGAGGCGTGTGTCAAAGAGGGGGCGTGGTTAGGGGCCCGTTTCATTCAAATGAAAAGCAGAAACAACCTTAGGAAGAGTCCGGTTTGAAACAAAAAACCACCTTGTCCCGATGCCTCTCAAAGTAGGACGCCTGAATCGACAAGGCCGCCAACTCCGAGACGCCGAACCGAAGTGATAGCCACCAAGAAGGCAATCTTCTGAGTCAAGGTAGACAAAGCAATATCCTGCAAGGGCTCAAAGGGAGGAGCCTGAAGAGCAGAAAGAACCAAGTTCAAGTCCCAAACAGGGAGCAATGGCTTCCTGGGAGGCCGCACATGCGTAACCCCCTGGAAAAAAGTTTTGACTAAAGGATGAAGCGCAAAAGGCTTCTGAAAAAAGATAGATAAGGCAGAAACCTGCCCTTTCAAAGTACTCAGCTGGAGACCAGAGTCCAGCCCTGATTGCAGAAAATCCAAAATCCTGGAAACTGAAGAGACCCTACAAGGCAAAGATCTAAGCTCACACCAAGCGATATAAGCTCTCCAAGTCCTATAGTAGATGGTAGAAGAAGACCTCTTCCGGGCACAGATCAGAGTCTTAACCTTGTCAGAAAGACCCTCCTCCTTCAAAATGAAGGTTTCAGCAGCCAAGCAGTCATACCCAGCGTTGGTAAATTGGGGTAACACAGCCGACCCTGAGTGAGCAGATCGGGCCGAAGAGGCAGAACGATCTGATCCACCGCCAACCGAACGATGTCTGCGAACCATACTCGCCTTGGCCACCTTGGAGCCACGAGAATGGCGGACACCCTTTCCAGAGCCAGCTTCCATACCACCTTGCCTAGCATGGGTATCAGAGGAAAAAGGTACAGAAACCCCAGTTCCCCCCAGCTCAGAGACATGGCGTCCACCGCCAGAGCCAGAGGATCCTGAGAGAGCAACATGAAGGTTGGAAGCCTGCAATTGTGACGAGAGGCAAACAGGTCCACCTCCGGTGTCCCCCACCGGAGACACAGCGACCGAAAAACTTGAAGATGGAGAGACCATCCCCCCAGACGGGAAGAGCACCTGCTCAACAGATCCGCTTCCCTGTTTTCCACACCCTGAACGTAAACTGCCGAGAGACAAGGAACATGGGCCTCCGCCAAGGTCAGAATCACCTCTGAGGGCACCTAGACTGAGTCCCTCCCTGATTGATGTAAGCAACCGCTGTCCGATTGTCCGAGCGAACCTGAACCAGAAGGCCCAGAACATGCTGAGTCAAATGAAAAAGAACTAGACGGATGGCTCTCAGTTTCAGAACATTGATGGGCAAGTGGGCCTCTCGAGGCCCCCACTGCCCCCGAGACTGAAGATCCTTCCAGAATCCCCCCCCATCCCGAAAGACTGGCGTCCGTGGTGACTATTTCCTAAAGAGGAGTCAGAAAAGGCCTGCCCCTCAAGAGACTGGTCGAGACCAACCACCATTGAAGGGACTGCCGGACACGGGAGGACAACTGGAAGGGCCGATCCAACGACCATGGTCGCCGGTCCCAAGACGCCAACAGATGAAGCTGAAGCGTCCTTGTGTGAAATTGAGCAAAAGGAACTGCCTCGAAAGAGGCAACCATCAACCCTACCAGTCTCATCCCCAGACGGATGGACTGTCGAGGATTGGAAAGAAGGAACCGAGCCAATTCCTGAATCAGAAAAATCTTGGATTGAGGCAGAAACACCCTGTGTTGAGAAGAATCCAACCGCATTCCCAGAAAGGATGCCACCCTGGCCGGGGCGAGGGAGGACTTGGGAAAGTTGATCACCCAACCAAAGCTTTCCAGCGTGGAGACCACTGTCCTGGTGTCTGTCTCCGATTGATTGAGAGAAGGAGCCATGATGAGAAGGTCGTCCAGATAAGGTACGATGCGAATGCCTTGAGTTCTGAGAATGGCCATTACCCCTGCCAGCACCTTGGTGAACACTCTTGGAGCTGAGGTAAGGCCAAACGGAAGTGCCACGAATTGAAAATGCAGATCCTCCATCACGAACCGAAGAAAACGTTGATGAGCCTGGCAGATGGGAACATGAAGGTAAGCATCCTTGATGTCTATGGACGTCATGAAGTCCCCCTGCCGAAGAGAACTGACGGCCTATCGCAGAGTTTCCATGCAAAACTTCAGTGTACGGATGAACCTGTTGAACTTCAGATCCAGAACGGGGCGAACCGACCCGTCCTTGGGCACTGTGAAGAGATTGGAGTAATACCCGAGGCCCACTTCCAAGTGCGGCACCGGCCGGATGACCGCCATTTCCAGAAGATTCTTCACCGACGCCAGGAGCCCCTGCGCGGCCAAAGGATCGGTGGGCACCCGAGACCAGAAAAACCGCGAAGGGCGAGACTCGAATTCCAGCTTGTAACCGGAAGACACCACCTCCCGGATCCATCTGTCCGGAACCTCCTGGTCCTAAACATGGGAGAAGTGTCGCAATCGCCCCCCCCACCCGCACTGAGCGGGCTTGCCAGCAGGCTTGGGCTTGGCGCCCCAGGACTGACCAGGACGGCCACGTCTCCTCCCCTGGGTCCAACCTGTACCCCTGGTAGCGGGAAAGGAGGCCCCTCTGCCCGCTCTGGCTCCCCGAAAGGAGGAACTAAAAGAAGCCGCTCCCCGAAAGGAACGACGCGGCCTCTTGCGTTGAGGCAATTTACCACCCTAGGTAACCGAATCCAATTTGTCGCCAAACAGGCGCAAACCCACAAAAGGAAGAGCTGTAAGCGACTTCTTAGAGCTAAAGTCCGCCGTCCACTGACGTAGCCACACCGACCGACGAATAGCAACTAACAGGGCCGCGGTCCTGCTACACATCGTAAGTGCATCGTCCTGGGCAGTCATGACAAAGGAAATAAACGACTCTCACCATTTGAGAGAAAAGAACTCCTCACAAGTGGGATCAAGATCTGCGTACAAATCTCTAACAATGGACCTGACAGCCATCAAAAGAAGCGCCGAAGCACAAACCGGCCGCAGTGCCGATCCAGCACTGATAAAACCATGGCGAGCCAATTGATCAATCCGACGATCCTCACCATCCTTAATGGTAGTAGTGTCAGGGGAGTGCAACACAGCCGTGTTAGACAGCCCCAAAACGGGGGAATAGACGCCAGGGGGAACAGACCAAAGCTTCACCAAATCCTCCGGAAAGGGATAACGCTTATCCCAACTAGGAGGAACTCCAACAAGGCACGTAGGCTGTTCCCATTCCTTGAGGACAACCCTCACAAAGTGTTGTCTGGGAAACACCAAACGCGGCTTGAGCACATCAAACAACTCACCCTTTGGCGGGGGGGCCGCCTCAGGCGGATCCAAAGCCAAAATCTCAAACATTTGAGCCAAAATGGAAGGAGTGTCAAGGAACACCCCCGCAGCCTGATCGCCAGCGGTACCAAACAATTGCTGGTCTGCAGGCTCGTCCGACTCCTCTAGGAGCTCCCCCTCCTCAGCCGGGGGACAATCGGACCAATCCAACACTTCCAACACCACATCCTCTGGAACAAGTGACGCCGGAGAAAGGTGCTTCCGCTTAGCCGTAGCCTTCTGAGCCACCGCGGCGGAAAACATCTTCTCGAGGCTGACCAACCGTGCGCACACCTCGGATTGCGAATCCCCACCTTTGACAACGTCACACGGGGTCCGGAATAGGTGGGGGGGTGTAGGAGATGACGGAGGTTGCGAGGAGCCAGGAGCCGGAGTGCCGGACTGGCGCGCAATATTCCGCTGTGCACATGGAATACATATTATGAGATCATCGGAGCCCCACAACCCCCACACAGCCTGGATAGCCCCGAAGAGCCGTTTCCGGTAATGTCGGAAGCCTCCATATGGTGAAATTATGGCATTCGCAATAACCTAGGGATTTACGCAATAAGCAACCCGGGATGCCCCTTTTATAATTAAAGTCCCGGGAGTGGGAGGATTTTAAACAATAAGACTAGCTAGGTATATCAGACCGGGAGACCCACCGCAGCGCGGGAATCCCCGGACCTGTAGGAAAGAGACCACAATCAGCCTCCAGAAAAAAAGGTATGCAGCAAGCAAACACACACATACAGACACTATACATTAAATACACAAGGTATACTGGCAATCACATACGTAATATTTATATATAATTTTTTTATAATATATATATATATAAATATATATATATATAATTTTTTTATAATATATATATATATAAATATATATAATTTTTTTATAATATATATATATATATAAATATATATAATTTTTTTATAATATATATATATATATAAATATATATATATATAATTTTTTTATAATATATATATATATATATATATATATATATATATATATAAATATATATATATATAATTTTTTTATAATATATATATATATATATATATATATATATATAAATATATATATATATAATTTTTTTATAATTTATATATATATATATAATTTTTTTATAATTTATATATAATATATATATATATATAATATATATATATATTACTGCTGCTCACGGCAGCACAGCGCAGGCCGCGTAGAAACGCGGCCCCGCCCCCTAGAAGACAAGCACCACGGCTTCGCAAAAATGGTGACGCCGTACGAACGAGGCGGGTGCCAGAAAAGGCACCCCGCCCGCAAAAAAACAAGAAACCAGTGCAACCAAATTCATACAACCGAAAAGGAGCCCCCGCAGCCCGAGGACACCTGCAGACTAGACCGCAGCGCCGGCCCATAAGTTGTCATCATACACACAAACACACTCACCATCTAGTCAGAAAAAGCCAGTATAGACACCCCACAAACGCCACCCCCCCCCCCCCCCACGCTAAGGGAGAAGGGACCAGGCGGGAGAAGGCAGGCTAAAGGGGGAACCGGGACGGGGCATCCCAAATCCGGATCACCGGCCGGATAACCGCGTTGCCCCACGTGTGGGGGCGAGTGGAGGAGACCATGAGGTGCCATCTACCATTGCCCAGCCAGCAGCCTAGGCTGGGAGGCTTCCAATTCCTTAACAAGTATACAAAACAAGTAGCTGGACAGAAATAGACCATAGGGGGGGTGCCGGGGTTTGACCCCGGCTACCTGCAAGCAGGAGACTTCTTTCTTCTGTCTTGTCGCATCTTGCAGAGAGAAAACACTGGGTGTTAAGTGGGAGGTCCCAGGTATATGTAGACCGGGAGGGGCTCGTTTTTCAAGACTTCTCTCTGCAACGTCGCCTCCTGCTGGAGGATAACCCTATCGTCAGAATTAAAGGGGAAGCGGGGTGTGAGACACTGAGAATAATGATGTTTCAATATCGCTTTCTGTACAAGTCATAATGAGGGACGGACCTTTACATTGGTTGTTCTCCCTGAATAATATTTGTCCATCTCTGGTTCGGGCTTTAAATTTTTTTTTTTTTTTTTTTAGCGCTATATGCTCTCCAATATCCTAGACCCGATACGTGATGCTTCCTCTTCGAAACTTTCCACAGAATGCTACAGAGAAGATGGGCCAGATGTGGCCTGGAGGGGAGTAATGTTGTATTTGCAGAAGTATCCTTGCAAGAGAGTTTTGTACTTCCGCTGATCCTAATCTCTAGATCTAAAAAATTCTTTCCTGGCCGAAATCACACGTAAATGTTAAATTGACAGAATTTTGATTTAGTTTGTTAATGTCAGTTCCCGCTGCAGCCCCTCCCATATCAGAATGTCATCAATAAATCTTAGGTACGTAGATATGGGGTCATCTGGTCCTCAACCAACTATTCCACTGCTTTAAGCCCTTTATCATGAGGGATGCTGAAATACAGGGCCTTCACATCCAGGGTCACCAGGAATGCCCTGGGAGGGACCCACAGCTCTACCAGAATTTTAAGACATAGACTTGTATCCTTTACATAGAAAGGCAATTAAATGAACAATGGTTGAAGGTCCTGGTCCACATCTTTCAGTTAGAGACCCCATGCTCGACACAATGGGTCTGCCCGTAGGGGATGTCACTGATTTAAGCACCTTTGGTCATGCCGTAAAAAGTTGGCATAGTTGGACATAAGTCTCTATAAAGCCGGTAGTATAATCACTCACTCACACGGTAAGTGTCGGCCATACTCTGTGGTTAAATGCCTCTCTGAGGCTGTTGGACTCCCTGGCGAGCCTGGATGCAGGGGCCTTGCATGCCACTCACGGTTTTGAAGAATTTTATAGCAGACTCTTATTGTGTGTTAGACATCCTCCTCTTCACTCTTATCCATGAACTTTTAATTACATAGTACTTTACGGGTGAAACATTTTAAATCTTTTACTGCATAAAAAGATTCTGTGTGGACAAAAAAATGAAGACAGCAATAATTGCTGTTGATTCTTGTCTGTTATTTTGGCCTATTGGTTAGGAAACAGCAGTTTTTTCAATTCCACCTCCTTTGGTTTCTCTGACTATGGCACCTGTCTCTAAAAAGTTTGTTTATTCCCCTCATAGGGTAAATGTCCCAAATCATTGTCATTGTGCCATCTTTTAAGTTTTATTTTTTGATTTCCCTCTTTATAGAAATAATTCGCTATGGGGAATCCTTAATCCTGAAAGCTGCCAATTTAGAAGCCCACCGTACAGAAGTAACTGCCACTAGAAAGAGGACTTGTGTCATTAAGCTTAGTGAGGTTTCTGCCAATGCTTAAAAGGAAGGACCCTGAAGGGCCAATAAAAAAGTTCAAGTCCCAGACAGGCAGAAGAGGCTTACAGGGAGGACGCACATGAGTGACCCCCTGCAAAAACATCCTAATAAGTTTATTCTCGGCAATGGGTTTCTGAAAAAATAAATAAGTGCAGATATCTGTCACTTTAGAGTGCTCAAATGAAGACCATTCTACAAAAATTCCAGAATTCTAGCGATATAAAAGTTTCTACAAGCAAAACCTCTGGATAAATACCTTTAAGTCTTTGATTAAGTCTGCTTTTGGGCCTGAATCATGGTCCGTATGACACTGGCAGATAAACCTTTCTCCGCCAGGATGGAGGTTTCAATATCCAGGCTGTCAAAGCCAGAATTTGAGGTGCTGCATTCTTACTGTCTGAGAACCAGCTTCTCCTTGGCTACCGAGGAGTCACCAGAAAGGTTGGAATTCCCTCACTATCTTTAGTACTCAACCTAGGTGTGGAAATGGAGGGAACGCATAAAGAGGCTTGAATGCTGAGCAAGGAGTCTACATCTGTCTCGATTGCTTGAGGGTCCATGGACCCATGGTTCATACAGGGACACCAAGCAATCACAAAATGGGATGTTTAAAGCAGTCCCCAAAAATGGGTGGGAAACTCCACAAGTGCAAAAATTAAACAAAAAAAGGGGGACTATGCAAGAGCACCATATTCAGTCTGGTGAAGTTATGGCCGATACCCAGGTCAGGGACTGAAATGCAGTCTGAAGCACCTTAATCTTAACACAATGTCTGCAGCTGCTCCGATATCCACCGTATAAACAGGGAAGGTGTGAATCGATGACCAACTGGTAGCTGACACACTTGATTCACTGAAGCCCAGTTCTACTAGAGCGAGCCATGAAAAAGGGGGTTCTCCACCCCTAGTAAATTTGGCTTAACAGCCTGACTGATCTGATAATAGTGGGTTTAACAGCTGCCAAACCCCATTCTTGGGACCAGTAGATACAACAACAAAGCTATTTTATATAAGGCATTGTTGCCACTAAAAGAAGTGGTGATTAAGACTCATCCCAGGCAAAGAAGGGCTGTATGTTTGGTAATGCATCTTGGCTGAAGAGGCCTTCTTTCTGGCCTGAATAAGAGTGGCTAACAGGAGAACCCTCTATCCCATTGTACCTGGGATTCAATTTCCAGGCAGTCAAAGTCAGCAAATATGAATTTGGACAAGACAGGGGTCCATGAGACAGCACATCTGGTCTGCCTGGAAGCTGAAGAGGCTGATCGTCAGTCAGCCTGACAAGATCTGTGAACTAGGATCATCCTGGCCAATGAGCGACTAGAATGGTAATGACACCCTCTAGGCTTACTTCTTCCATCAACCAAGGAAGAAGTGACAGCCGCAGGAAGACATACACTAGCCTGTATGTGCCAATCAAACTGTACAGCAGGCTTTTCTAGCAATGCTGGGTTGTTAAAATAAAAAATATAAAAAAATTGTCTGTAGACTAACAGTCTCCAGACACTGTCCAGTGGTTCCCCCAGAGAGGAAACACAAAGAACCGAGGTGGGCAGGAAGGGGTGGGTCTTTTAAACTCTGTTCAGTTTGGTTTTCCTCCCAGGGGATGGAGCCTTGTGGTCAGACTGAAATGTTTTAGGAAATTTTTAGGGAAACCCTTGGCAACCGAGGAACTAATTGAGGGACTACTTCTAGAAAACTGCCCCTACATCAACAAGCCTGGTACACCTAGATAAATTGAGAGAATATATGGATTGTGGCGGGTATTTCAAATGTAAAGGTTTTTTAAAAAACCTCAAGGGGCGCATAGTAGTTCTACTTTTGCCATTTTGGTTTGGGGGAGCATCCTGGGAAGGAAAGTGTGTACCAATACATATGTGGAACCATTGTAACTGGGAAAAATTGAGCATTTACATGCAACATCTCTTTGAAAAACATTTTTTATTACGAAAACAATATATAATTTTCTTAGGAAAACCCTGGAAACCCCTTTAAAATAGTGAACAATTGTCTGGCAACAGAGGACAAAAACTCTGGGTAGGCTGGCAGTTAAAGGGTGCTGTAAAATTGTATGTTTTTTGTCTTTTTGTACATTGTCTTACCCAGAGACAGGCTCAAGCACAACTTATCTTTCAAAATGCTATTCAGGTAAGATGGGCCTGGTCTAAGTCAACAAACTTCTGTTATTCATTTTTTCCTTCATGTCCACTCAAGCTGTTTAAAGCAGACCATGACCTTGTCAAGAAGAGCCTGTGGGGGCAAAGCATGCAGCCTGTGTTGGATTTACTGGGCAGTAAGTATTGAGCCAGCAGACTGGTATGTGTTTTTTTTAATCCCACAAATGCATTTTAAATATTACAAAAGCCAAATCCAAAATCCATACAAGCTGTGCAAAGTTTATACAGCCAACTGCTGAACTTACTTTGCCCCTTTGTAATTTCAGCAATTTTTCTTGGCTTTTTTTTTTTTTTTTTTAAATATAATTGCAGCAGACATATGAATGAATATACTAGCATGATGAATACCCTCACAGTTTGGACACGGCTGATGAGAACTGGGTAAACATTTACCTTGTAGCTTGTGTGCACTTCAATTCAAGATCTGCATCTCCAGAATATATACCACGTATTATTTCATCCAGAGACAGTGGTGGTCCCTTAAGGAAAAAAAAAAAAAAAATCAAGTTACCAGGTAACTTCCAAACATCAAAAGGGCAGCGTACCATTAGGATGAGCCCTACAAAAAAAATGACCAAAAGGAAAAAAGATCAAAGCTTTCCCCCTCACACCCAAAACCAGCTATTGAAGAGACCTGGGAAGGAAAAACAAGGCAATGAACCACAGAGTGTCCCTGAATGTATATTCATTCTATAACTTTTTTTTTTAATATTTAATGTCTAAATCAGTGGCCGTCTCCAGGAGGGAAGCCTGTATGCTGCCCTTTCGGATGTTTAGGAAACAACTTAAAATTTTCTCAAAGCTTTCTTAGGGCAGCATAACACAAAGGATAAACAAGATATTCACTCTATATGGGACAGAGACTGCTTGTAAAAACACTTCTGTCAAAAGGCAACCTGTAGAGAAAGAAGGTCTAGAGGAGAATGCTTAGCAAAGGTTTTTCTGCTTGACCAGGTAGCCACCCTGCAGATCTGAGGCATACATTTGCTCTGCTCAAGATGAACAAAAACTTCTTGTAGAATTTGTAGACAGCTAACCTGGAAGGGAGGATCCTTCATACGTCAGGAAGATGGTATTCTTCATCCAATGAGCCAAGGTTGTCTAGGACAACCACTGACCTTTCCTGGCACCCAAATGTGAATTTAAAAATATTTTGCGATTGCTCACCTGTAAAATGGGTATTATAAATATGTCACACACCCCGCTTCAAAACATTCATTACATGTGGGTTATACTGACCTGTAGATGGCGATCTTGCAGAGATGTAAAGGAAAAAAGGGAGCCCCTCCCGGTCCATAAATACCTGGGGCCTCCTACTCATTACCCAGTATAAAGACAGCAGCAACGTAAGGGACCAGGAAGAGCCAAATATAAACCATAACGAAAAGTTCACCATATAAAGGATCCAGAATACAAAAGGGCAAGGTGAAGCGGGGTGTGTGACATGCTTATAATACCCATTTTACAGGTGAGTAATCACAAAATGGTATGATTTTAAGTATGTCACACACCCCGCTTCAAAACATTCATTACATGTGGGACATCCAATAGCAGTGTCCAAAATGGGTGGGGATCCAAACAAGGCAATAAAGCACAACTTAAACCACTGCAGCTTGCAGAACTTTGCGGCCAAAAACAGCATCTGCTGAGGCCCGCACATCAACCTTGTAAAACTTGGAAAAAGTGTGAACAGAAGACCAAGTAGCAACCTTACAAACTTGTTTAACAGAGGTGTGGTGCAGGACAGCCCAGGAAGCCCCAACAGCACGAGTAGAATGAGCAGTAACACGAAAAGGGGGAACCTTCCCCTTGGCAGAATAGGCCCCAACAATGGCCTGACGAATCCACTTACTAATGGAAGACTTGGCGGGAGCCAAACCTTTCCTGGGCCCGGAGGGCACCAAAAAAAAAAAGCATCCGTCTTACGAAAGGAAAAAGTAACCACCAAATAGCACTTCACACAGCGAACCCCATCCAAGGAATGCAAGACCCTCTCCTTGTCATTGCTGGGCTTAGGACACAAGGAGGGCAGAATAATATCCTGATTAAGATGAAAGGCAGAAACCACCTTAGGAAGGAAATCTGGCTTGAAGCAGAAAACAACCTTGTCCAGATGCCTCTCAAAGTACGGGGCCTGAATGGACAAAGCCACCAACTCAGACACGCCGAACAGAAGTGATGGCAACCAAAAAAGCAACCTTCTGCGTAAGTGTAGACAATGCAATATCCTGCAAAGGCTCAAAAAGAGGACCCTGAAGAGCAGAAAGAACCAAATTCAAATCCCAAACTGGGAGCAAAGGCTTCCTAGGAGGCCGCACATGCGTAACCCCCTGGAAAAAAAAAGTCTTAACCAAAGGATGAAGTACAAAAGACCTTTGAAAGAAAACCGCCAGGGCAGAAACCTACCCTTTTAGCGTACTAAGCTGGAGCCCCAAGTCCAGACCATGTTGCAGAAAATACAAAATCCTAGGGATAGAAAACACCCTACAAGGCAAGGCCTTTATCTCACACCAATCAATATAAGACCTCCAAGTCCTATAGTAGATGGTAGAGGAAGACCTCTTCCTAGCGCTAACAAGAGTCAATCACAGCATCGGAAAGACCTTCCTCCTTTAAGATGGAGGTTTCAGCAGCCACGCCGTCAAAGCCAGCGTTGGTAAATTGGGGTAAAGTAGTTGACCCTGAGTGAGCAAATCCGGCAGAACGGGCAGAGCGAACTGATCCACTGCCAACCGCACGACGTCTGTGAACCAAACCTGCCTTGGCACCACCAGGATTGCCGTCGCCCCCTCTAGAGCTAGCTTGCGCACCACCTTGCCCACCATAGGGAACGTAGGGAACAGATACAGAAAACCCAGATTCCTCCAGCTCAGAGACATGGCATCCACTGCCAGAGCCAGAGGATCCCGCGAGAGAGACACGAATGCCGGAAGCTTGTGATTGTGCCGAGAAGCAAAGAGGTCCACCTCCGGAGACCCCCACCTGTGGCAAATCGAGCGAAACACCTTGGGACTGAGAGACCATTCCCCCCAGCCAGATGAGAACCTGCTCAGGGAGTCCGCCTCAGTGTTCCACTCCCGGAATGTAAACTGCCGAAATGCACGGGACATGACTCTCCGTCCAGGCCAGAATCAAAGACACTTCCCTGAGGGCACTCCTGCTGTGAGTCCCTCCCTGGTGATTGATGTAGGCGACTGCCGTCCGACTGTCCGACCGAACCTGAACCGGCAAGCCCTGTAACTGATGAGTCAAGTGAAACAGAAACAACCTGATGGCTCTCAGTTCCAGAACATTGATGGGCTCGTGAGCCTCCTGAAGCCCCCACAGTCCCTGAAACCGACGATCCTTCCAGTAACCCCCCCCATCCTGACAGGCTGGCATCCGTGGTGACCGTTTCCCAACAAGGAGTCAAAAAAGATCTGCCCCTCAGATTGATTGGTTCCAGCCACCACCGAAGGGAACGCCGAACCCGGGGGGACATCAAAAGACTGATCCAATGACCGTGGCGACCTGTCCCCAGGCCGCCAACAGATGGAGCTGGAGCGTCCTTGTGTGAAACTGAGCAAAAGGAACTGCCTCGAAGGAAGCCACCATCAATCCCACCAGTCTTATCCCCAGCCGGATGGCCGGACGGGGGAGGGACAGGAGAAGCTGAGCCGATTCCTGAATCAAAAAGAACCTTGGACCGAGGAACAAACATCCTGGTCTGAGAAGTATCCAGAGACATTCCCAGAAAAGACACCACCCTGGACGAAGAGAGGGGGGACTTGGGGTAGTTGATCACCCAACCGAATCTCTCCAGAGTGGATACTACAGTCCTGGTGTCTAACTCCGCTTGGCTGAGAGAAGACGCCATAATGAGAAGATCGTCCAGATATGGCACGATGCGGATACCCTGGGCTCTGAGAAGAGCCATCATCCCTGCCAGCACCTTGGTGAAAACCCTTGGAGCCGAGGTAAGGCCGAAAGGAAGGGCCACAAACTGAAAATGCAGATTTTCCACCACGAACCTGAGAAATCTCTGGTGCGTCGGGAAGATTGGAACATGCAGATAAGCATCCTTGATGTCTATGGACGTCATGAAGTCCCCTTGACGAAGAGAGTAGATGGCTGAACGCAGCGTTTCCATGCAGAACTTCCGGGGATGGACAAACCTGTTGAGGATCTTCAGATCCAGGATGGGCCGAACAGAGCCGTCCTTCTTGGGAACCGTGAACAGATTGGAATAAAACCCCAGGCCCCGGTCCGAGGGAGGCACCGGGCAAATGACAGCCATATCCAGAAGATTTTTTACCGCCGCCCAGAGCCCCTGCGCGGCCAGAAGATCCGAAGGCACCCGAGACCTGAAGAATCTGGGAGGGGGCCCGGATCTCGAACTCCAGCTTGTAACCGGAAGACACCACTTCCCAAATCCATCTGTCCGAGACCTCCTGGTCCCAGACCTGGGAGAAGTGTTGCATCCGTCCCCCCACCCACAAGGGTGAGGGCGCCCCCTCATTGCTGAGCTGGCTTGGTAGCAGCTTTTGGCTTAGAGCCCCAACTGTGTCCTGGACGGGCACGTCCCCTGCCCCTGTTCCAGGAATCACCTCTGGATGAGGAGAAAGCCAATCCCCTGCCAGCTCTGGCCCCACGAAAGGAAGGGGTAAAGGAAGCCGCCCCCCAAAAGGGACGACATTGCTTCCTTCGCTGAGGTAACTTACCGCCTTTGGAGACCGAATCCAATTTTTCTCCAAAGAGCCGCAACCCCACAAAGGGAAGTGCCGTAAGCGACTTTGGACACAAAATCAGCCGCCCACTGGTGCAACCAAACCGAACGCCGAATAGCCACAAGCAAGCCCGACGTTCTGCTACACCAACGTGTCATCCATGGCGGCTAGTACAAATGACAAAAACAATTCACACCATTTAAGAGCGGTGAACTTATCACTAGCCGGATCAAGCCTGGAAGTAGTCAACTACTTCCTTAGTGGTGGCTACCACTAAAAGCGCCAAAGCACAAACAGGCCGCAAGGCCGACTCGACACTGGCAAAACCATGACAAGCCATCTGGTCAATGCGTTTATCCTCACCATCTTTAAGAGTGGAACAATCAGGAGAATGCAAAATAGCGGTGTTAGACAACCCCAAAACCGGGGCATCCACCTCGGGAGGGGACGACCAACGCTTCACTGCATCCAACGGAAAGGGATATTTCTTATCCCAACCCGGAGGAACACCTGGAAGCCGAGTAGGCCTCTCCCATTCCTTAGTAATAATGCCATCAAAATGCTTTTGATTGATTAGGGAATTACAAGCGCGGCTTAGACTCCTCGAAGAACTCCCCCTTTTGCGGAGGAGCCACCTCAGGAAGAGAAATAGCTAGAACCTCAAACATCTGAGCCAGGACCTTAGGGGTATCCAAGGAATCCCCAAGACCCCGCTCGGTATCAGCGCCAACAATCTGCTGATCGACCGAATCATCCGACTCCTCAAATAGCTCCCCTTCCTCTAGCGGGGAGTAATCGGACCGGTCCAGAGTATCAAACTCATCAAAATCAAAAGCCGGCACGGCTGGAGACAAGTGCTTTCTCTTAGCAGGGGCCTTTCTGGCAACAGCGCTAAAAAATAATTTCTCAAGATTGGCCAATCTGGCACACACCTCAGATTGCAACTACCCACCCATGACAACGTCACATGGGGCACAGATCAGTCGGGGAGGGGTAGGAGACGAGACCGGCGGCGATGAACCAGACGCCTGGGGTCCGGACTGCCGTGTAATAGTCTGCTGCGCACATGGTATACAAAGAAACACACGATCCCCCGTAAGGGATACCCCACACACTGCCGGGATTGCCCAGAGGGGAGCCCAAGCCCAGTATCCGGGGACGCCTCCATACGGTGATCTTATAGGTAGTCGCAATGACCAAGGGAATTACGCAATATAAGCAACCCAGGATGCCCCTTTAATGTCCCAAGTGGGAGGATTTACATATAAGCCCAATTGAACCCAGGGACCCTAGGACCGGGAGAACCCCCTTAATAACCAATGTAGGTCCACCTGGAAGACATAAGAATAGGCCCATTCAGCATCACCAGCCTTCATATGTAAAATATATAAATATATATTTATACAAACACACACAAACAAGTAAAGGAGGCCCACAGGGCCACTCACAGCGCTGCAATGGCGTCCTAGTCTTTATTACCACAATGCTGAGAGGAGAAAACAGAGGAGAAGGGGGCGTGGCCAGCACGGTTCGCGCGTCGCACCCTGCTCCGCCCCCTCCACACAGCGCGGCTCCCGGCCAGTGGCAGGGCTCCGCAGCCGCACGGGGGCGGGCCGCGCCGAACGCCCGGCCCCCTCAACCACCGCACCAGAGGGAAGAAACTCCCCCAACACCGGCCGCTCACAAAGGCCGGCACGGCAGCAAAGAATAACTGCACAGTGCACCCCTTAGTATGGGGTCTCACGGTGGAGCTTAGCTCCTAGGCACCCAGGGTGCCATCTACCCTCTCCCAGACAAGCAGCCTAGGCTGGGAGGCAGGGTAAATCAAAAAGGGATCCGGGCAGAAATAGATAAATAGAGGGCCGGGAGTCATCCCTGCTACCTGCAAGGAGGAGACATCTTCTGACTTGCTTGCCGTCTGCAGAGATGAAAGACTGGGTAATGAGTGGGAGGTCCCAGGTATTTATGGACCGGAAGGGGCTCCCTTTTTTCCTTTACATCTCTGCAAGATCGCCATCTACAGGTCAGTATAACCCACATGTAATGAATGTTTTGAAGCAGGGTGTGTGACATACTTGGAATAAAACCTGTTGGCCTTGCTCTAATCCTTGGTTTCAATAAAATGGTCTAATATACATAATTTGACGCCCAGATAAATAAGCAAGCTGAGAAACTGAAGGAAGAACAATTTCCTGCATTATACAAAACTCCAATGAAATCTTCAGAAGGTAGTAGGGATCTACCCATTAAACTTAAAGGTAAAGGAATGTCGACAAGGAAGAACTTGAATTACATTATTTCTGCATGCTTGAATCAAGGTGACCAGAAACAACAAGTAAGTAATTTTATGCGAGAAGTTTTTAAAAGGCTCAAAGGAGAAGAGTGTCCAGAAAAACGGATTATGTCACCAACTGAAACTTAAGAATGCCAACAAATTACACCCCATCTAGGGAGTCTAGAAAACCTGTAATATTCCCTGTACAGGTCTTGACCACTCTCCTGGAGAACAGTTTGCCTAGCAATAAGGTGATCTCAGCATCCAAATGATCAATCTGTATTTCCGCAGGTTCTGGTAGAAAACTGGCCCCTGAGATAGAAGGTCCAGGCTCATTGGGAGCTCCCAAAGTTGCAGTATTGACTGTGGTAAAGTGTGTGGAGAAGTCTTGGATGGAGTATATTTTTCCCCTACAGTGCTGTATAGAGCACGATCCATGCCAGGTTTTCAGAACCCTGATCACATTCCCCACTCCTAGGTTTCTTCTGATCTCAGGCCTTGCACACCTGGTTAGATTGATTTCAGGAAGGAGCCTGAATAAAAGGCTCCCACTGAGCCAGTCATTTATCTTTGAACAGCCTGATGGAGGGAGCTCAGGCTGAACTGCATGTTGTGTGAACAACAATACTGGACTATTAAGCCGGAGGACTTGGCTTCTGCGCCCCACTCTTGGACTGTTGGGGGTGAGGAGCGGCGGACTGGTTTGCCCTGCAATCTGGATTGGACTTTCCTTTGACCCACAGCTTGCTGGAATCCCCAGCCCCGGATTTACCTTTATTTGGTGATGTAACCATTTGTTTTGATTTTCTGCATTGACGCTGCAACCTATGAATGGAGAAGTATTATTTCATTTGAATACTTTCGGCAATGCAGGTTTATTGCAGAAAAATGAGAGAGAACTGTTGTCTGTGTCACTTCCGTTCGCCCCTAATATCCCACATGACCAACATCTCCAGGGATAAGAACCATGGCCTCTAAAGCAACATTGTTTAACACTTGAGGAATAATCTGGATTGGCAGGAAAGCATAGGTGGTGTGGTGGTCCACAGAGTCCCCCTCTAAGGCCCATTAGTTTGGATTGAGCCTGCAGTAGATGCTTAGTGTGTGATTTTGGCTTGAGGTAAAGGTCTGCTTCCAGAGTCCGTTTCAATGTGCAGATTTGATTGAACTCTTCAAGGTTGAAGGACTATTCTACCTTCTGAACCTGCCACCAAGACCCTTTCAGACAAACAGCTGAGAGGGAAAGAAGATTCTCCTCTGGCAGACTGAAGAACAGTCCACCTCATTACGCCTTGACCATCTATATACAGAGGAGAAAATCTTTATAGGGTCTTCCCTCATCCCACAGTGCGATGCACACATCACATTGAACTGTAAGCTGAATTCCAATAAAAGGCTCATGACTGCTTTAAGAAACTATCACAGCTGAATGCAATAGAAATAAGATAATACAATTCTGTGAAGTACTCACCTGTAGAATTGGTATTACACGTATACAGTACGTCCTGCTCCAGATATAATACTTACACTTGGGTTATCCTCCGGCCAGAGGGCGCAGTGGCACTGCAGACATGCAAAAAACAGGCTCCTCCCGGCCCTTCATATACCCAGGGACCTCCCACAAATCCCCAGCATTGAAAAGCAGTGAACCATAAGCCGGGAGAAACCAACTGGTAATGATAACAATCACCATACAGGGGATCCAGAATAATGCAAAAAAAACAGGGTGGGGTGGAGCAGGACGTACTGTATACGTATAATACCAATTCTACAGGTGAGTACTTCACAGAATTGTATTATTCTAAGTATACAGTACGTCCTGCTCCAGATACAATACTTACACTTGGGACATCCAATAGCAGTGTCCATAACAGTAGGGTGGGATCCCCAACAAAAAAGGCAACGGCACGTAGCTTAAACTACAACCGCCTGCAAAACCATGCAGCCAAAAGCAGCATCAGCTGAGGCCCGAACATCAACCTTGTAAAAATTTGAAAAGGTGTGAACAGAAGACCAAGTAGCAGCCTTGCAAACTTGTTCAGAGGCCTGGTGCTGAAAAGCCCAAGAGGCACCAATAGCACGAGTGGAATGAGCAGTAATATGGAAGGGAGGACTCTTCCCCTTAGCAGAATAGGCTTGGACCACAGCCTGACGGATCCACTTGCTGATAGTAGACTTGGCAGGAGCCAAGCCCTTCCTAGGCCCAGAAGGCACAACGAAGAGAGCATCAGTCTTCCTGAAAGCCGCAGTGACAACCAGGTAGTACTTCAAGCACCTGAGCACATCCAAGGAGTGCAGAACCCTTTCCTTGTCATTACTAGGATTGGGGCACAAGGAAGGAAGAACAATGTCCTAATTCAAATGAAAGGCAGACACAACCTTAGGCAGAAAATCCGGCTTAAAGCGGAACACTACCTTGTCCTGGTGTCTCTCATAGTATGGAGACTGAATGGATAGAGCAGCCTGCTCAGACACACGCCTAACCGAAGTCATGGCCACCAAAAAGACAACCTTGAGAGAACAACCAGAGCAGCCTCTTGAATAGGCTCAAAGGGAGCACCCTGCAAGGCAGATAAAACCAAGTTTAAATCCCAAACGGGAACCACAGGTTTACGAGGGGGACGCGCATGAGTGACCCCCTGAAAGAAGGTCTTAACCAAATGATGATGAGCAAAGGTTTTCTGGAAGAAGATGGACAGGGCAGAAACCTGACCCTTCAGAGTACTGAGTTTTAGACCTAACTCCAAACCATGCTGTAGGAACTCCAGAACCCTTGGGACAGATAACTCCCTACAGGGAAGAGACCTAGACTCACACCAGTCAATGTAGGTACGCCATACTCTATAATAGATAGCAGCAGAAGTCTTCTTCCTAGCCTGCACCATAGTGCCCACCACAGAGGCAGACAAACCTTTCTCCATTAAGATGAGGTCTCAGCAGCCAGGCCGTCAAGCCAGCGTTTGTAAATTGGGATGGCATAGGGGACCCTGAGTTAGCAGGTCTGGCACCCCTGGCAGATCGTACTGGTTTACTGCCATTTGAACCACGTCTGCGAACCACACTCTTCTTGGCCACCGGGGGGCCACTAGAATCACAGGCACCCCTTCCAGAGCAATCTTGCGCAGAACCCTGCTCAGCAGGGGAAATGGTGGAGACACATACAGGAGCCGAAACTCCTTCCATGACATGGACAGGGCATCCGTGGCCAAGGCCAGAGGGTCCTGAGACAGGGACACGAAGGTTGGGAGCTTGTGGTTGTGGCGGGACGCAAACGGGTCCACATCCGGTAGACCCCAACGGTGACACAGGGACGGAAATACCCTGTCGCAGAGGGACCACTCTCCCTGACAGGACGTTCCCCTGCTCAGAGCATCTGCAAGCAGATTCTCCGCCCCCGGAATGTAAACGGCCGAAATGCATTGTACATTGGCCTCCGCCCATGTCAGAACCTGAGACACCTCCCGGAGGGCACTCTTGCTCCGAGTCCCTCCCTGATGGTTGATGTATGCAACCGCCGTCTTGTTGTCGGAGCGTACCTGGACCGATAGTCCCCTCAGGTTTTGGGTCAACCGCTCCAGGACCAACCGAACTGCCCGCAGTTCCAGAATGTTGATGGGTAAGTGGGCCTCCCGGGGACCCCACGTTCCCTGGAAGCGCAGGGACTTCCAGAATCCCCCTCAACCTGACAGGCTGGCATCCGTTGTGACCGTCTCCCAGGAAGGGGCCAGAAAGGACCTGCCCCCTGTCAAGTTCGAGGTCCAACCACCACGCAAGGGACCGTCTGACCGAGGGGGGAAGCACACAGACCCCGTCCAAGGACGCCGGGTTCTTGTCCCATACTGACAGAAGGTGAAGCTGCAGAGGTCTCAAATGGAACTGAGCAAAGGGCACCGCTTCGAAACTCGCCACCATCAGGCCCACCAGCTGCATTCCGTGCCTGATGGAGGGCTGTGGGCACGAGAGCAGGAACCTGGCTTGAGCAGTCAGAGCTTCCACCTTCTGTTGAGGAAGGAATATCAGTGACTGAACCGTAACCAGAATCATTCCCAGGAACGGGGTCACCGAGGATGGGGACAGAGGACTTGGGGTAATTGATCACCCAACCGAAGGACTCCAGGGTGGACACTACCAGTTGAGCGTCCAACTCTCCCTGCCGCAGAGACCGAGAGGTGATGAGGATGTCATCCAGGTAAGGCAGCACCCGTATGCCCCTTAGCCTTATCAGGGACATCACCCCTGTCAGCACCTTGGTGAACACCCTGGGAGCCGACGTGAGGCCGAATGGCAGAGCCACAAATTGGTAATGCTGATCTTTCAGAGCAAATCTGAGAAACCTTCGGTGTCCTGCAAACACCGGAATGTGAAGGTAAGCATCCTTGATGTCTACTGACGTCATGAAGTCCCCTGGGCGCAATGAGCCAATGGCCGAGTTTCCATGCGGAAATGCCTGTTCTTGACAAATCTGTTGAGGATTTTTAAATCCAGAATGGGCCTGACTGACTAATCCTTCTTGGGTACTGTGAAGAGATTGGAGTAGAACCCCTTGCCCCCGTCTCCAAATGGGACCTTGCAAATGACTCCTAGATCCAGGAGACCCTGCACGGCCAGCAGCAAGACCTGGGCTGAGGCGGGGTCCTGAGGGATTCGGGACCCAATGAATCTGGTGGGGGGCCGTACAGCAAATTCTATCTTGTAGCCGGAGGGCACTACCTTCTGAATCCACCGGTCTGAGACGTGGCGCCGCCAGACGTGCTCGAAGTGCTGTAGACGTCCCCCCACCCTGACGGGTGAGGTCCTCTATTCCTGTGCCAGGAATCTGCACAGGGCCCGGCGAAGGACACCCCTTTTCCCTGCTTGGCACCGCAGTAGGGGATTGAAAGGGTGCCCTGGCCTCGAAAAGGCCAAAACTGCCGTCTGCGCTGGGGCAGCTTGCCTCCTTTGGCGACAAGGTCTAGACGGTCTCCAAACAGACGTAGCCCTTTAAATGGAAGCCCAGTAAGGGCTCTCTTATTATTAATATACATTGTCAGCCGCCCACTGTCGCAACCAAACCGTACGGCGGATAGCTACCGCCAAGGCAGAAGATCTGGCACACATCTTTATAGCATCGTCCGATGCAGACAGGATAAAGTTTATGAACACGTCACAGTTAGACAGATTGACAGTATCAGCGGGCAACTCATCTGTGCCGTCTAGTGCATTCCTAACCATGGCCCTGAGCGCTACTGCCGTAATGGCTAAGGCGCAAAGTCGCTCCACCAAAGACAAAGGCATGGCATGCCAATTGATCAAGACGCCGGTCCTCAGAGTCCCGTAGCGTAGTAGTGTCAGGGGAGTGCATAATAGAGGTGTTGGACAACCCTAGAATAGGAGCATCGACCTCAGGAGGCGATGACCAGCACTTAACCAAGTCAGCCGGGAAGGGATACTTTCTATCCACACTCTTAGGGATCCCAGGCAGCCTGCTGGGTTGTTCCCATTCCTTAAGCACGAGGCTATTGAAATGAGTCTGCTCGGGAAATTCAAGACGAGCCTTAGCAGTATGAAAGAGCTCGCCCCTTTGTCTGGGAGCAGCAACAGGGGGAGAGAGAGACAAAACTTCACATATCTGAGCCAGCAGTCTGTCAATATCATCCGAGGTCCAGTGCTCGGAACCAGATTCATCATGACCCCTGGACTCATCATATGACCCAGAGAACAGCTCCCCTTCGTCCGAGGGGAGTTGGCCGTAAGGCTGCAGCAAGTCATCGGATTCCATAGGGAAAAGGGCAGAGTCAGGGGTTAAATGCCGCCTCTTGGCGGTGGCTTTACGCGCTAAGGAATTAGCAAGCAAGTTTTCAACACTAGCCAGCCTCGTGGCCAGATCAGGATGAGAATCCCCACTGGTATTGGGGGTTAGACTCAGGCTTGGGGGAGTAGGTGAAGTGCGGCGGGGTGCAGGCCCAGCCTCAGAGGAGACGGGAAGCACCGATAGCGCCTGCTGTGCACAAGGAACACAGACCCGTGCATTGTCACCCCACAAGCTACACACAGCTTGTCCCGAAGGAACCCCGTTCACAATATCCCGAGACGCCTCCATATGGTGATGGTATCGGCACAGTAGGCCAGTAGGGATTGACACTATAAGCTACCCTGGATGCCCCAATAACCCGCTGGGAAGTGGGAGTAATTTTTTAATAGTCTCAACCGGGGGATACACAGGGCAGGGAGAAGCCACCGGAATCCGCGGTCTGAAAGACATAAGAGGGACAGGGATGTCAGAGCCAAGCGCAAGGAGAAACTATAAGATATATTATAAGGATAAAAAATGGTCGCCCGCGAGGGCACTTACAGACAGCAGGGGGGAGGACGGTCTTCACCACGCGCGCGAAAAGGAATGGCGCCAAATGATCCTCGGAGGGCGGGCCAGAGCTTAAGGTGACGCGGAGCGCGCCAAAACGTGATGCGGGGCGCGCCAAGAGAGCGCAAAGCTCCGAAAGTGCTAAGCAAAAAGAGAAGCTGGGAACAGGGCAGTGACGAAGTCAAGACAAGCCCCTGAAGGATGATCGGTGTTACCGCAGCGGAGTCACTACGGATTAGGAGAAAAAGACGATGCAGCATCAACAAAACCACGGCCGCCCGTGCAATATGGAAGGGCGCAACACCAAGGCCATAAGCGTGTGATAGAGTACACTGAGGCCGCCATACTCACGACCCCTCCCCCCCCTTTCTTTTCCCCCTGGCTAGGGGGGAAACGAGGGAGGATGGCGACCCTGAAAACAGGGTCCACCGCTACACGGGGCGTGGGACAATTAAGCGGGAGGGGCATCCACTATGAGGCTCACCATTAGCCTAAACCGCCTACCCTATGGTGGGGGACTGCGGTGGAGCATGGCTCCATCAAGCACGCATGGTGCTGCCTACCTTCACCCGACCAGAGCAGGCCAGGCTGGGAGGCACATCACAAGGACGACGGGTGGTAATAGTCCCACAGGGCCGCAGGCTGTAATAGCCCCGCTCACCTGCGAAAGAGTGATACTTCCTGTCTTCACAGTCAGCACTGCAGAGAAATCTGGGGATTTGTGGGAGGTCCCTGGGTATATGAAGGGCCGGGAGGAGCCTGTTTTTGCATGTCTGCAGTGCCACAGCGCCCTCTGGCGGAGGATAACCCCCAAGTGTAATATATCTGGAGCAGGACGTACTGTATACTTAATACTATAGTTCAGGTCCCAAACCTGCAGAAGTGGCTTACAAGGAGGCCGCACATGAGCAACTCCCTGTACAAAAGTTTTAATTTATTCTCAGCAATGGGTTTCTGAAAAAAAAAAAAAAATAGATAAGCAGATATCTGTCCCTTGAAGACCTACTAATTGAAGACCGTCATCAAAATCTTTCTGCAAAAAAATCCAATATTCTGGCAACAGATAAAGTTCTACAAGCGAACCCTCTGGATTCACACCAAGCGATAAATGCTTGCCAGACTATAGTAGATCATTGATGAAGACTTCTTCCTGGCCTGAATCATAATCTGGATGGCAGAAAAAAAACTTTTGCCAAGATGAAGGATTCAATAGTCAGGCCGTCAAAGCCAGAATGTGAATTGGGATGCCTTAAAGGCCCGTGTGAGAAGATCTGGATCGTCGGGTAAATTCCACGGGTCGCCCTCTGACATCCTATGTCTGAGAACCAGCTTCTTAGCCACGAGGAGCTACCAGAATGGTTGGACTCCCTCACGAGCTCTTAGGACTCGACTAAGGAGTGGAATCGGAGGGGATGCATAAAGAAGCTTGAATGCTGATCACTGAAGAGTCAGGGCATGTGTTGCTATTTCTAGAGGATCCCTGGACCAGGACACAAATTGTGCTTCCAATTGTGCAGTGATGCAAAAAGAGCTACGTTCAGAATCCCCTAGCTCATGCATTAGGACTGAAAGACCCTCTGACAGATCATTCCCCCCTGATGCAGGACCACTCTGCTGAGATGATCGGTCTGCAAGTTGTCCACTCCAGGTATGTGTACAGCCGAGATGCATAGAACCCGTTTCTCAGCTCAAAGTAAAATCCAGTTAATTTCCTTAAGGGCTTTACGGCTTCTGGTGCCCCCATGGTGGTTGATATATGGCACTGCCATCCGATTGTTTGAAACTGCACAGGATGCCCCCTTAGAAGGTATATTTAATGTCACAATAGAATCTCTCAGCTGCAGGATATTTATGGGGAGTCTGCTCTCCTTCAGACTCAATTGTCCCTCGATTGTTTGTGACTCCATGACCCCACCAAACCAGTTAGGACTGGCACTCGTGGTGATGATCTTCCACTGTACTGGAAGGAAAGATTTGCCAATCTGAAGAGGCCAAGGACTTGGTCAACAAGGCAGTCTCTTGCCTGGTGGCTGTGTCATGCAAAAAGAGTGATCCAGAGTTTGTGGGTCTCGATCCCAGATTGTGAGCAATTTCATCTGCAGGGGTCTTCTGTGAAACTGTGCAAAAAGGTACTGCCTCGAAGCAAGATACCATGTAACCTGGCCTGGAGTAAAAGTGTCTTCTGTTCTGGGAAAACACTTGCCTGAAAGATGTCTAAAGACATACCCAGAAAAGAAATTACTCTTGAAGGTATGATATTAGACTTTGGATATCTGACTATCCAGTCGAATTCTTCTAATGTATCAGACAGTCTGTGCATCCATCTGGGCCCCCTGACATGATGGGGCCCATAGACAGATCGTCTAAAAGATTATATGTATACCCTGACTTCTTAGAGAAAACAGAGACGTAACACCTTGGTTAACACCCTTGGTGCTGATAGACTGAAGGGTATTGCCACAAAGTGTCTTCAGGCCACCTACTGCAATGTAGGTACGCATCGTTACTTATACAATGTGGTTATAAAATCTCCCGGGTGGAGTAACATCACTGTGGATCAAACTCCTCCAATCTGCAGATCTCAGCGATTCTGCGGAATTTGGGATACCGATGACCAAGAGAATCTCAGAGGAGATCTGACTCCTAATTGGATCTTGTAACCTGAGGATACAACTTCCTGTATCCAAAGATCTGTTACATGAAGCCTCTAAAATATGAGCAAAATGCAGAAGCTGTCCCCCCACACCTGCAAGCACAGGGGTGTCCCTTCATGCAGGCTTTGAATAGGGCTTGGCTTTATTCCGCCACACAATGTCACCTTAATTTGGGACTTTGTCTAATTCCAAAAATCTTTGGTATCGCAAAGCAGCAGAACCTCTACCCCCATGAAAAGCCAAAGGATTAGAGGCCCTGTAGAAAGCAGTATTAGACTTCGGCTTCTGTGGCAGATTAGTAGATTTACCACCAGTAACCTGCTTTACAATGTCAACCAAGCACTCCCCAAACAGATGCTCCCATAAAGGGGAGTCCTGTCAGATTCTCTTTAGAGGCTGTATCCAAACATCTGTTACATGGAGCCTCCAAATGGTAGCAAAATGCAGAAGCAGTCTCCCCACCCACAGGGGTGGGGGCATCCCCTCATGCCGGAGGATGCTTTGAAGGGGGTTTTGCCTTATTTCGCCAAAAAGTTCTTGTCCTATTTTGGGGCTTTGGTCTATTCCAGAAAATTCTTTGGCATCCCGAGGAGGGGGAACCTTTACCCCACAAAAGGACTGTGAATTGGAAGATCTGGTTCAAAAAGGGGTTAGACTTCCTTCTTTGTGGGAGTCTAGTAGACTTAATCTCAGAAGCCTTTACCATATCATCCAAATGCTCCCTGAACAAGCACAACCCCAGGAAGGGGAGTCTCGTCAGGGTCCTCTTTGAAATTGTGTCTGCTGACCACGATGAATGCAGTTGCGAAACTAGCAGAACTAAACGACTAGCGCTCACCATGACCATATCATCCCTATAATAAATAACATACCTGTTTATCTCCATACTGGGAACATATACTCCATGAATGACCCAAACAAGTCTGAGAATCCAGTTTTAGCAAATTGCTGCTTGCTAAAGTTGCTACAAAATGTTGTACAGGCTGTCTGCAAAGCAGAACCTAATATGAAAAGAGCATGCAGTGCCACCTGATCCATGCGCTTATCCACTGGATCCTTTAGGGAGTCACTATCCAAAGAAGGAATAGTATTACTAAAGAGACCTGAAACTGGATTATCTACCTCAGGGGAATAAGACCATAACCTAAATCAGGTCTGAGGGAAAGGATATTTAGTATCCAGAACTCTAGCAATGGAGTGGAGCTTATCCAGCTTTTCCCATTTGTTTTGGATAATCCTAGTAAAAATGCAATTCTGTGATCCTCCCCTGTAGAAGTGTTTCCTCTTCCACTCCAGGCTGTCAGCATTCAGTAATGAATGGGACCTCCAAAAGCAGTGCCCTTCAGGGTGGGACACAAAGAATTGATGAAGAGTAAGCTAATGTAAACATCTACTCTATAGATGTTATAGTACCTGTTCTATCGAGGTCTGGTGCTGAAAAGCCCAGGACATTCCAATAGCTTGTGAACAATGAGCTGTAACTTAAAAAGGAGGATTCTTCCCCCTTGGAGGTATAGGCCCTTATTACCATTTTTTCAGGATAGCTTGTGTAGCAGTGATATATTTCAATGCTCTCACTACATCCAGGGAATTAAGGACCCTCTCCTTATTGGTAACCGGAGCATGACATAAGTGGTATAGCATTCCTTAAGATGAAAAGGGGAAGAAAGTCCCATTTTAAGACAAAACACAGCCTTGTCCTGATATAACACTAAATAGGAAGGCTTTACAGATAAAGCTTTAGAAACCCATTGTACCGAAGTAATTGCCACTAACAAGATGGCCTTAAGTGTCATTAAGCTTAGTGACGCGTCTATCAATGGTTCAAAAGGAAGACCCTGAAAAGCTGATAAAAGTTCAGGTCCCAGACAGAAGAAGCTTATGGGGAAGTCGCAAATGAGTGACCCCCTGTAAAAATGTCCTGATTCCCAGCAATGGGTTTTCTGAAATAAAGATGGATAAAGCAGATATCCGTCCCTTTGAAAAAGTGCTCAAATGTAGAACTTCATCAAACACCTTTCTGCCACTCTGGGAACCCCATGTTAATCGTATAAACTGTCAATCATAATATATGTAAAAGAAATAAGGGGGGGGTCGGGGGAGATCTTCTGGATTGCAGGCTTATTGCATTCAACAGCCATAATATAACATTGGGTTAATAATTGATGCTTAACTAAATAATGAAATAAGGACATTATACTGTTATAAGTATGGCTGGAAGGGCTTTGCATGCTTGTGAAATGCCTATTTTGTCCCATTCGATGATTTCCATTTGACAAGATACGGTCTATAATGGAGGAATTTGTCCTTCAAGAAAATGGCGGCTGGAGCTGAAATGCCTGCGGGCCACTGGTGCTCCAGCTCAAGAGAGCCTGCGCTAATACAAGGTGTGCAACTGCCAGGATCCAAACTGACACGCCAACTGTCATTTCCGAAAGAAATTAACTGGAAGAACTGGGGATGCTTACTGGTGCTGGAGGGACAGGATGGTTACCCTTCCCACATGTTACGTGCGCAGAAGGAAGAGAAGGTCCTGTCTGTGGGCCAGACAGGACATCTGCCTGCAGTGCATGTAACGAGGCGAGAAGCGGACACATACAGCCTGGTTCTATCAGGGTAGCGCCGAGGTATCTCTCTCAAGCCATGACTGTTATTCCTCCAGTAAGTTAAATGTAACATAATATATATGCTTGCCCATTGATAATTCACAATGGAGTCTAATAGGGCAAAGTTCTATAGTTTTGCACTCACACAGGGGCTACCCACAGCTTTCCCCTGGGATGCTCCATGATTGAAATGAGGATTATTAATTTATATATTAGCAAGCATTATCAAGGTACATTTTTGTATTATGTATTTTTTACAATCAATTCAGAATCTAGTCTTTTCATAATCGCGTAATTGATATTGTACTCTTTATATAGGGCATTCAAAAAGCCTAAGGTGGTGAAATGTGCCCAGATAACAAAAGAAAGCGTCAAGCCTGAAATATTCTGTGTACCTTTTTTTATTACAGAAGTGTACACGTAATATCTTGTAGGATGTAAAATTTTGTAACTACATGTTATTCCAATTTTGAAACCTACTTAACATGGAATAAAAGATAACCTTATTTGACCTTACACCTACCATCACCCATAATGTTAGATATAAAGGCTGCTAGATATTGGGGAGTGCCTAATGGCAAATGTGGGAATAAAAGATTAGAGCCGCAAGCCACAGTGAGAACAGGCAGCGTGGACGGAGAAGCGGCTATGTTCGGAGAAGATGAGAGCCGCAAGCTGAAATGAGAACTACTGCCTAACCCGACACAGCCTCAGACAGCAGATCAGGCTCGCTGCAACGGAGGGAAGAATCTGCTCTCCTGCCTAGCTCCGCCCCCTCGCTCGAAAGGGCGCGAAATTCAAAATCTTAAAGTGCCAACATGAAAAAATAAAGCGTGGGAAAAGCAATAAAAAAACATTTTGTGAATACTCACCTGTAAAATGGGTATTATAAGTATGTCACACACCCCGCTTCAAGAAATTCATAACGTGTGGGTAATACTGACCTGTAGATGGCGATATGCAGAGATGCAAGGAAAAAAGAGCCCCTCCCGGTCCATAAATACCTGGGACCTCCCACTCATTACCCAGTATAAAGACAGCAGTAAGGTAAGGGACCAGGAAGAGCCCAACACAAATCATAACGCAAAGTTCACCATATAAAGGATCCAGAATACAAAAGGGCAGGGTTAAGCGGGGTGTGTGACATACTTATAATACCCATTTTACAGGTGAGTATTCACAAAATGGTATTATTCTAAGTATGTCACACACCCCGCTTCAAGAAATTCATAACGCGTTGGACATCCAACATAAAGGGCGGGGATCCAAAACAAGGCAACAAGGCACAACTTAAACCACTGCAGCGTGCAGAACTTTGCGGCCAAACACAGCATCCGCTGAGGCCCGAACATCAACCTTGTAAAACTTGGAAAAAGTGTGAACAGAAGACCAAGTAGCAGCCTTACAAACTTGCTCAACAGAGGCCTGGTGCTGGAAGGCCCAGGACGCCCCAACCGCACGAGTAGAATGAGCAGTAACACGAAAAGGGGGTACCTTCCCCTTGGCAGAATAGGCCCCAACAATGGTCTGACGGATCCATTTACTAATTGAAGACTTGGTAGGCGCCAAGCCTTTTCTGGGCCTGGAGGGCACCACAAAAACGGCATCCGTCTTACGAAAGGAAGACGTTACCTCCAAATAGTACTTCACAACAGGAACCACATCCAAAGAATGCAAGGCCCTCTCCTTGTCATTGCTGGGATTAGGACACAGAGGGCAGAACAATGTCTTGGTTTAGGTGGAAGGCAGAAACAACCTTAGGAAGGAAATCGGGGCTTGAAACGAAAAACCACCTTGTCCTGATGCCCCTCAAAGTACGGGGCTTGAATGGACTACGGGGCTTGAATGGACAAAGCCGCCAACTCAGACACGTCTAACCGAAGTGATGGCTACCAAAAAGGCCACCTTCTGTGTAAGTGAAGACAAGGCAATATCATTCAAGGGCTCAAAAGGAGAATCCTGAAGAGCAGAAAGAACCAAATTCAAATCCCAAACAGGGAGCAAAGGCTTTCTAGGAGGCCGCACGTGCGTAACTCCCTGGAAAAAAGTCTTAACCAAAGGATGTAGAGCAAATGACCTTTGAAAGAACACCGCCAGGGCAGAAACCTGCCCCTTCAGAGTACTAAGCTGGAGCCCCAGGTCCAGACCATGTTGAAGAAACTCCAGAATTCTGGAAATGAAAAATTCCCTACAAGGCAATGCCCTGATCTCACACCAATCAATATAAGACCTCCAAGTCCTATAGTAGATATTAGAGGAAGACCGCTTCCTAGCACTAATGAGAGTTCGAATCAATTGGGATAACGTAGTTGACCCTGGGTGAGCAGATCCGGCAGCAGGGGCAGAACGAACTGATATTCTGCTAACCTTACCACATCTGCGAACCAAACCTGTCTTGGCCACCTTGGAGCCACCAGAATTGCCGACGCGCCCTCCAGGGCCAGCTTGCGCACCACTCTGGCCACCAAGGGAAACGGAGGGAACAGATACAGAAACCCCATATCCCTGCAGTTCAGAGACATGGCATCCACTGCCAGAGCCAGTGGATCCCTTGAGAGAGACAAATGTCGGAAGTTTGTGATTGTGACGAGAGGCAAAGAGGTCCACCACCGGGGACCCCCACCTAAGACAAATCAAGCGAAACACTTTGGGGCTGAGAGACCATTCCCCCCGGCGAGCTGAGAGCCTGCTCAGAGAGTCCGCCTCCGTGTTCTCCGCTCCCGGAATGTAAACTGCTGAAATGCACGGGACATGGCTCTCTGCCCAGGCCAGAATCAAAGACACTTCCTTGAGGGCACTCCTGCTGCGAGTCCCTCCCTGGTGATTGATGTAGGCGACCGCCGTCCGATTGTCCGACCAGACCTGAGCGGCAATCCCTGCAACTGAGTCAAGCAAAACAGAACCATCCTGATGGCCCTCAATTCCAGAACATTGATGGACTCGTGAGCCTCCTGAGGCCCCCACAGTCCCTGAAACCGACGATCCTTCCAGAAACCCCCCCATCCTGATAGACTGGCATCCGTGGTGAGCGTCTCCCAACAAGGAGCCAGAAAGGATCTGCCCCTCAACAGATTGATTGGATCCAGCCACCACTGAAGGGAGCGCCGAACCCGGGGGGTCATCAGGAAGGACTGATCCAACGACAGTGGCGACCCGTCCCAGGCCGCCAACAGATGGAGCTGGAGTGTCCTTGTGTGAAACTGAGCAAAGGGAACCGCCTCGAAGGAGGCCACCATCAATCCCACCAGCCTCATCCCCAGTCTGATGGCCGGACGAGGGATGGACATAAGAAGTCGAACCAACTCCTGAATCAAGAGAACCTTGGACTGAGGAAGAAACACCCTGGCCTGGGAAGTATCCTGGGACATTCCCAGAAAAGACACTAACCTGGACGGAGAAAGGGAGGACTTGGGGTAGTTGATCACCCACCCGAATCTCTCCAGAGTGGACACCACAGTTCTTGTGTCCAATACCGCTTGGCTGAAGGAAGATGCCATAATGAGAAGATCGTCCAGATAAGGGACAATGCGAATACCCTGGGCTCTGAGGAGAGCCATCACCCCGGCCAGCACCTTTGTGAAAACCCTTGGAGCCGCGGTAAGACCGAAAGGAAGTGCCACAAACTGAAAATGCCGATCCTCCACCACGAACCTGAGAAATCTCTGGTGCGCTGGAAAAATCGGCACATGCAGATAGGCGTCCATGACGGACGTCAGAAAGTCCCCCTGACGAAGAGAATGGATAGCTGAACGCAGCGTTTCCATGCGAAATTTCCGGACGGACGATCTTCAGATCCAGAATGGGTCGAACCGAGCCGTCCTTCTTGGGCACCGTGAACAGATTGGAATAAAAGCCCCGACCCCTGTCTGAGGGGGGCACTGGGCAAATAACTGCCATATCCAACAGACTCTTTAGTGCCGCCTGGAGCTCCTGCGCGGCCAGAAGGTCCGAAGGCACCCGAGACCTGAGGAATCTGGGTGGGGGCCGGAGCTCGAACTCCAGCTTGTAGCCGGAAGTCACCACTTCCCGGATCCATCTGTCCGAGACCTCCCGATCCCAGACTTGGGAGAAGTGTTGCAGCCGTCCCCCCACCCACATGGGTGAGGGCGCCCCCTCATTGCTGAGCTGGCTTGGCAGCGGGTTTGGGCTTAGAGCCCCAGCTGTATCCTGGACGGGCACGTCCTCTGCCCCTGTTCCAGGAATCTACTCTGGCTGCGGGGAAAGCAAATCCTCTGCCAGCTCTAGCCCCACAAAAGGAAGGAGCAAAGGAACCCGCCCCCCAAAAGGGACGACGCTGTTTTTTGCGTTGCGGTAACTTACCGCCTTTGGCAACTGAATCCAGTTTTTCACCAAAGAGCCGTAATCCCACAAAGGGAAGAGCGGTCAGCGACTTTTTTTAGACACAAAATCAGCCGCCCACTGGCGCAACCAAACCTAACGCCGAATAGTCACCAATAGAGCCGACGTTCTGCCACACATCGTGTCATCCAAGGCGGCAAGTACAAATGACAACAACAATTCACACCTTTTAAGGCCAAGGAACTCGTCACTATCCGGATCTAACCCGGAAGAAGTCAACAGGTCCCTGACCACCGACCTGGTAGCCACCACCAGCAGCGCTGAAGCACAAACCAGCCTCATGACTGACCCAACACTGGCAAAACCATGACAAGCCATCTGGTCAATGGTTTATCCTCACCATCTTTAAGCGTGGAACAAATCAGGAGAATTTAAAACAGCAGTGTTGGATAAACCCAGAATCAGTGCATCCACCTCAGGAGGGGACGCCCAACGCTTAACCGTATCCAAGGGAAAGGGATATTTTTTGTCCCAACCCCGAGGGACACCTGGGACCCGGGCAGGCCTCTCCCATTCCTTAGCAATAATCCCATCAAAATGCTTTTGGTTAGGAAATTCCAATCGCGGCCTGGATTCTTCGAAGAATTCCCCCTTTTGCGGTGGAGCCACCTCAGAAATAGCCAAAACCTCAAACATCTGAGCCAGAACATTAGGAGTATCCGAAGACCTCCCCAAGCCCCGCTTGGTATCAGCACCAACAAACTGCTGATCGTCTGAATTATCTGATCTTCATATACCTCCCCTTCCTCAAGTTGGGAGTAATCAGACCAGTCCAGATTATCAACATCATCCAAGTCGACCGCCGGTGAAGACGGTGCTTTCTCTTAGCCGGAGCCTTTCTGGTGACTGTGCTCGAGAATAATTTTTCAAGATTGGCCAATCGGGCACACATCTGATTGCAACTGCCCGCCCATGACGTTGTCAGATGGGGCACGGATCAAACTGGGAGGGGGGGGGGGGGGGGGGAGGAGAGACCGGCGGCGCTGAACCAGACGCCTGGGGTCCGGACTGCCGCGCGCATGGTATACACAGATATACATCATCGCTAGTAAGGGATGCCCCACACCCCATACACTTCCGGGATTGCCCCGAGGGGAGCCCGAGCCCAGTATCCGGGGATGCCTCCATAAGGTGAACTTATAGTTGGTCGCAATGACCGAGGGAATTACGCATATAAGCAACCCGGGATGCCCCTTTAATGTCCCAAGTGGGAGGATTTGTAATAAGCCAATTAAGAACCCAGGGACCCTAGGACCGGGAGAAACCCCCTAACACCACTGTAGGTTCTATCTGAAAGACATAATAAAAAAGGCTAATAAGAAAAGCTGAGTATAATATATATATGTGATGGGAAAGAAGGGGGGCCCACAGGGCCACTCACTGTGGTCCTTGAAGACAGCGTCCTCTTGCCATGAGGTAAAGAGCAGCTCTGAGGAGAGAAGGGGGGCGTGGCCAGCGCGCAGAGAGCGAAGTGCCTTGCTCCGCCCCCTCTCGAAACAGGCACGGAGCAAAGCTCCTCAGCGGTGCCTGTGACACAGGGGCGGGCCGCAGCGCTGGAAAGCCCGGCCCCGCCCCCAAGTGTGAGAGCGTGAGGGGAGAAGCTCCCCTCCGCCATGTCAGCGCCAAAAGGCCGGCACCGCAGCAATGTGCGGCCGCGGCGCTGGTCTCAGAAGAGACCATAAGGAGGGAAGCGGGCCGTGGCTTTGACCCCCGACGCCCGGCCCAGCTCCCCGCTCAGAATCTAAGGCCGCATCAGCGCCTAACATATGGGTGGGGGCCGCGGCTCGCGCCTAAAGGCCGGCCCCGCCCCTTTTACCTCAGAGAAATGCTGCATAAGAATGGCGGCCACAGCGCCGTTTTGAAAGTGAAATACACGCTGAGTTATAAAATAATAAATAAGTTAATAGACTAATGAGAGAATAAATCAATAAATTAATTACAAAATTTAGACCTAACACCGAATAAGGGGCCCCGCTCCTACCCCCCCCTTCCCCGTTAGGGAGAGGGGCATTACCCAAAGAGGGGGACCACCCAAAGTGTAAGGCCGAGGGACGGGGCATCCCAAACCGGGGTATCCCAAACCGGGGTCACCGTCCCGGTTGACCGCCTACCCTCTTTTATAGGGTCTCACGGTAGAGCATTTGCTCCTAAGCACCAAGGGTGCCTTTCTACCCTCACCCGGACCGTCAGCCTAGGCTGGGAGGCATGGGTAACCGTAAATACCATTTTGTGAGTACTCACCTGAAAAAAGGATATTATCAGGGTGCCACACACCCCGCTTCCCTTTTAATACTTACGATCGGGGTTACTCCACCAGCAGGTGGCGACGTGTAGGGAGAAGTCTTGAAAACGAGCCCCTTCTGGCCTATATATACACACCAGGGACCTCCCACTGAATCACCAGTTATTTAAAAAGAAGACAGACAAGGTACCAGGAAATCCAACGGTAACCTCAAAATAAAGAAAAGCTTCACCATATAAAGGATTCGGAATATCGAAAAGGGCGGGTGAAGCGGGGTGTGTGGCACACAGATAATATCCATTTTTCAGGTGAGTACTCACAAAATGGTATTATTCTTCTCGGTGTGCCACACACCCCGCTTCCCTTTTAATACTTACGATCGGGACATCCAAAAGCAGTGTCCACAAGGGATGGGTATACAAAGACAAGGTGAAGCATAACTTAAATGACTGCAGTCTGCAGAACTTTGCGGCCAAAAACAGCATCCGCTGAGGCTCGCACATCAACTTTGTAAAACTTAGAAAAAGTATGAACAGAAGACCAAGTAGCGGCCTTACAAACTTGTTCAACAGAAGCTTGGTGCTGAAAAGCCCAAGACGCTCCAACGGCGCGAGTAGAATGAGCAGAGATACAAAAAGGGGGAACTTTCCCCTTAGCAGAATAGGCCGCAATAATGGCCTGACGTATCCATTTGCTAATGGAAGATTTGGCCCGGCGCCAAACCCTTCCTAGGCCCACAGGGCATAACAAAAAAGGCATCAGTCTTACGAAAAGGAGAAGTAATAATCAAATAGTACTTAACACAGCGTACTACATCCAAACAATGCAAAACCCTCTCCTTGTCATTCTTAGGCTTAGGACACAGGGAGGGAAGAACAATATCCTGATTCAAATGAAAAGCAGAAACAACCTTAGGAAGAAAGTCCGGTTTGAACCGAAAGACCCCTTTGTCCTGATGCCTCTCAAAGTAGGGCGCCTGAATAGACAAGGCCGCCAACTCCAAGACACACCGAGCCGAAGTGATAGCTACCAAGAAGACAATCTTCTGAGTCAGGGTAGACAAAGCAATATCTTGCAAAGGCTGAAAGGGAGGAGCCTGAAGAGCAGAAAGAACCAAATTCAAGTCCCAAACAGGGAGTAATGGTTTCCTGGGAGGCCGCACATGCGTAACCCCCTGGAAAAAAGTTTTAACTAAAGGAAGAAGCGCGAAAGCTTCTGAAAAAAGATAGATAAGGCAGAAACCTGCCCTTTCAAAGTACTCAGCTGAAGACCAGAGTCCAGCCCTGATTGTAAAAACTCCAGAATCCTGGAGACCGAAAAGACCCTACAAGGCAAAGACCTAACCTCACACCAAGCGATATAGGCTTTCCAAGTCCTATAGTAGGTGATAGAAGACCTCTTTCGGGCAGTGATCAGAGTCTTAATAACCGAGTCAGAAAGACCCTCCTCCAAGATGGAGGTCTCAGCAGCCAAGCCATCTCAAAACCAGCGTTGGTAAACTGGGGTAAGACAGCCGACCCTGAGTGAGCAGATCGGGCCGAAGAGGCAGAACAAGCCGATTCGCTGTCAGCCAAATGATGTCTGCGCACCACACTCGTCTTGGTCCTCTTGGGGCCATGAGAATGGCGGACACCCTTTCCAGAACCAGCTTCCGTACCACTCAGCCTAGCATGAGTATCGGAGGAAACAGGTACAGAAAACCCGGGTTCCCCGGCTCAGGGATATGGCTTCCGCCGCCCGAGCCAGAGGATCCTGGGAGGGTGACACAAAGATCGGGAGCCTGCAATTGTGGCGAAAGGAAAACAGGACCACCTCCGGTGTCCCCCACCGGAGCGGACTGCAGACTGCCGAGAGACAAGGAACATGTGTCTTCGCCCCGGTCAGGATCAGGGACTCCACTCAGAGCACCCAGACTGGAAGTCCCTCCCTGATGATTGAAGTAAGCAACCGCTGCTTGACTGTCCGAGCGTAGCTGAACCAGAAGGCCCAGACCATGATGGGACAAAAGAGCAAGAACCAGACGGAAGGCTCTCAGCTCCAGAACAGACAGCTGAGGATTGGAAAGAAGGATCCAAACCAACTCCTGAATCAGACAGACCTTGGACTGAGTGAGCAACACCCTGTGTTGACGGAAATCCGACCGTATTCCCCGAAAGGACACCACCCTGGCTAGAGCAAGGGGGAACCTGGGAAGTTTGAAAAACTTCAAATGCAGGACGGGGCAAGCTGACCCGTCCTTCTAGGGGACTGCGAAGAGAAAGGTGTAAAAATCGAGGCCCACCTCTAAGTGCGGCACCGGCCGGATGACCGCCATTTCCAGGAAAACCCGTGAGGGAGGGCGAGACTCGAACTCCGGTCTGTAACCGGGCGACACTACCTCCAAGATCCATGTGTCCGGAGACTCCCGGCCTTAAACCAGGGAGGAGTGTCGCAATAGTCCCCCACCCGCACGGGTGAGGGCAGCCCCTCATTGCTGAGCGGGCTTAGCAGTATGTTTGGGCTTGGCGCCCCAGGACTGACGGGGACGGCCACGACCTTTTCCCCGGGGCCAACCTACAGCCCCGGTAACAGGAAGGGAACTCTGCCCGCACTGGCTCCTCGAAAGGAGGGACTAAAGGAACTGGCACCCCTGAAGGAGCGACGAGGTTTCTTGAATTGAGGTATCCCAATTTCTCGCCAAAAAGGCGTAAAACTACAAAGGGTAGCGCTGTAAGCGCCTTTTTAGAATTAAGGTCCGCCGTCCACTGGCGCAGCCATATAGACCGACGAATAGCCACCAGCAATGCCGCTGTCCTGCTACTCGTCGCAAAAGCATCGTCCTGAGCAGTCAGGGCAAAAGAAACAAACGACTCACACTGCTTGAGAGAGCTAATCATATCACAAGCGAGACCAAGATCTGCAAGCTGGATCTAACAGCCAGCAACAGAAGCGCCGAAGCACAAATTGGCCGTAGTGTCGAGCCGACACTGATAAAACCATGGCGAGCCAATTGATCAATCCGACGATCCTCACCATCCTTAATGGTAGTGGTGCCAGAAAGGTGCAACGCAGCCGGGCCAGTTAACCCCAACACCGGGGTGTCGACTTCGGGTGGCACTGACCAAAGTTTCACCAAGTCCTCTGGAAAGGGATAACGCTTATCCCAATTAGGAGGAGTTCCAGCCAGGCGCGTGGGTTGTTCCCATTCCTTAAGGACAAGCTTCTCAAAGTGCTGTTGCCTGGGAAACACCAAATGCGGCTGGGGTACATCAAACAACTCACCTTTTGGCAGAGGGACCGCCGCAGGCGGATCCAAGGCCAAAACTTTAAACATTTGAGCCAAAATAGAAGGAGTGTCAAGGGACACCCCCACAGCCTGATCACCAGCAGTATCAAACAATAGCTGGTCTGCAGGCTCATCCGATTCCTCAAGAAGTTCCCCCTGCTCATCAGGGAGACAATCGGAATAAACGAAAAATTCAGATACCTCATCCTCCGGGGCAGGTACTGCCGGAGCAAGGTGCTTCCGCTTTGCCGTAGCCTTCTGAGCCACTGAAGCGGAGATAATTTTCTCGAGGTTGGCCAACCGCGCATGCACCTCGGAATGCGAATCCCCATTTTTGACACTGTCACACGGGGTCCGGACTAGGTTGGGGGGGGATCGATGACGGAAATTGCGAGGAGCCAGAAGCCGGAGCATCGGACTGGCGCGCAATGTTCTGCTGAGCACATGGAACACATAATATGACATCATCGCCTGGGAGCGGAACCCCACAGCCCCCACACAACCTGGATGGCCCGAGGAGCCATTTCCGGTAACATTGGAAGCCTCCATATGGTGAATTTATAGTATTCGCAACAACCCAGGGTTTTACGCAATAAGCAACCCGGGATGCCCCTTTATAATTAAAGTCCCGGAAGTGGGGGGATTTTTTTTTTTTTTTTTTTAAGCCTAGGAAAATCCCAATTTAGAGACTAAGACTAGCCAGGTATAACAGACCGGGAGAGCCACTGCAGTGAGGGGATCCCAGAATCTGTGGGGGAAAAGAGACCACAGTCACTCCCCCAACCAGTATGCACCACATTCATACATAACCAACAAGGCAAACATATATGAATAGTTTAAACATCATGAATAAAATACACATGACACATGCTATTTCAAGGCAAAGCCAGAGAGTGCATCAATAATATATATATATAGGCATTTGACCCATACAAGGGAAAAACGCTATACATGGCAGGCTATAACAAAGTACAAGGACGGGCCCACGTGCGCAATGGTGGGGACCGTTTACCTCTACAGCTCAAGCCGCACTGGACCTCTTCCCCCACCGGCTTCAGCACACCTGTCTCTAATGAGACAGGGGAAGCGAAGGGCGGGCCCGGACACAGCAAAAAAGGGGGGAAATTTGAAAGTGCAACACAAATAAAGGCCCCAGCAGCCCAAGCCACGCGCTGCCACCGCAGCGCTGCCCTGCCAAAGCACTTCCACACATAACACTAAGTAAAGCACCTCATGCAACACGCACCCCCCCCCCCCTCATTTAGGGAAGGGACCGAGCGGGAGAAGGTGGCCTAAAGGGAACATCGGGACAGGGGCATCCCAAATCCGGATCACCATGCCGGATAGCCGCATTGCCCCACAAGTGGGGTTGAGCGGAGGAGATAAGCTCCTAGGCACCTAAAGTGCCATCTACCTTTGCCCAGCCAGCAGCCTAGGCTGGGAGGCTTCCGTTTAACTAGGCATAACCACCACAATAGAACTGGGCAGAAATAGACCAAAAGGGGATGCCGGGTTTGACCCCAGCTACCTGCAAGCAGGAGACTTCTTTCTTCTGTCTTGTCGCTTCATGCAGAGAGAAAAAAAACTGGTGTTAAGTGGGAGGTCCCAGGTATATATAGGCCGGAAGGGGCTTGTTTTCAAGACTTCTCCCTGCAACGTCGCCACCTGCTGGTGGAGTAACCCGATCGTAAGAATTAAAGGGGAAGCGGGGTGTGTGGCACACTGAGAATAAGGGCCGGTGCGGGACTTGGGATGCCATTGCAAGGTGCAGTGGCTTAGTAGGATATAATCAATGCGACTGTAGGAGCCGTGCACAGGTGAAAAGTACGTGTAATCTCAGCCTCCACACATCATCAGCTGCATGCCAGCGTCACCGAGGACCTCCAAAAGGGGATTTCAGTATGCAATAATCCCCCCCCCCCCCCCCCAAGAATCAAAACCCCCTCAGCAAACTCCTCCGCCACAGCCTGGTCATAGTTCATAGGTCATAGTCATACCACCAAAAAACGTATACAGTGGCGAACCTTTAAGCTAAACCTCTCCTCGGGGTTGGCTAATTGATCTACCTCCATAAAGGGCAGGGATTTATGGATTGCTATAGATGCACCTCCCAATTTGTTTTGCAGATTGTTGCTGTGGTACCAGGAGGTGAAGTACCTGTGGTGTAGGTCTGGCACTCCTGTAGGAGGATGCTTACTCTGTGTAGATCATATAGAACCTTAGAGCGTTTTTTCAGGGATGTTAAAGCCTTTAATGTTCAGAGAGCAGACTGTAGGCTTAGCCAAACCGAGCGAGTGGCGTCAGCCAGGAAATAGACACAAGACAAATGTATCCAAGGGTGTCGAGAGCCCAAAGGCCGGGAGGGAAAGGGGGAGAGACAGGGGAGGAGGTAGGGAGCAGGTAGGGGTACAGAGAGAAAGAGGAAGCGAGTACAAGAAACGACAAGGGGGTTATTAAGGTAAGTGTGCTCGGGTCCAAGGAAGGGCCCTAATCCAGGCTGTCTGGATCGACGTCTGGTAAGTGTCGTTCAGGGGCAAAGAGGGAGAGGCTATTCGGGGTATTGGGTCACCAAAGTCAGGTGTCCCCGCAGCAAACTAATACGAGGGTTCCCACGGTGGGCCACGAGTACCCTCTCTTCCCTATCTAGGGTAGCACCAGCAAAAATGGGGCAGGATGCAAACAGGGACACCTAAGTTGCAGGTGTGCAAGTAGAGAACAATATAGGCGTAGGAGATGCACACTGAAAAACATTGGTACATCATACACGGACTAGTAACTATAGAAAGCACAAACATTGTACCTTTAAAATGTCTTGTGAACATGAGGCCCCGAGGAGGCAACTGGAAGCAGCTTGTACGGGGCGCCCCTCCGAGAGTATGGGGGGAAGCAAGGCGCCCCACAGGAGGGACATCCACACCACCATCCCCCTGAGCCACAGACGCAGGAGACTTATTGGTATTGACACATCTTAGACGGACTAGTGGTTCTACAAAATACATCAACATTGTAATTTGCAAGTGTCACTTAAACATAAGACCTCAGGGTGGTCCCCACGGGGCAGCGCAAACCGAGCACCTCCCACTGCAGGGAAGGGGGTGCCCCACTGTCCACCCCACCATGTGACTGCCTGACCTCCCCCCCAAAGAGGATGGGCAAGGGGGCAGGGCAGCCAGGGTGGTGGGCTGGGCCACAAGAGCCGGGACCCTCGCCCCCCCCATGGGATACCCACATAGCTACTCCCCCTGGGCCAACTGCTAAACCTTGAACAGAAATGAGAGGGTCAAGTAATCTATAACCGTAACAAAGTGCAAATAATTTCAAGCCGGACCCACTCCTAAAGCAGGTGTCTCCCCAGGGCCCCCCTCCTAACTCCCCACCTCCTGCATCTGGGCATTAGATATGGCTGCTGTAGAGTGCCCTCAGAGTCTGTCCGATATGGTCCTGTGCAGAGCTCTCCAACGTAGCTGCCTACGACGCCATCAGCTAGCCACGGACCCATTTTGTTCCGCTTTAAACGATAACTGCAAGCATGAAGTCTAGCAAAATATCTGCCCAGCATTGTGTGGGTCCCACTTTTGCTTTCATCTGAGATTATGGCTTTTTCAGTTTTAGGCAAAGGGAAACCTAAGTTAGGATGCCAAAGGTGGGGGGTAGATATTTCTAACTGGAGGGCTGGCATTTACCTAACCCCCCCACTTAAAATGCATAATCCACAAACTTACCTGTTCTTTATGCTGTTCAGGGGAGAGCACCTGCTCATCTGTAAAAGAGGACACATTTCTTCTCTTTAGAATCTGTTCATCCTTTTTTGCTTTTCTGAGCTCCACACTGATTTCTACTCTTCGTCTTCTCAGCTCCTAGGTAATCAAGATTTAATACACAAAAAAGTTAGCTTAAGTGCTTTACCCATCCCCAGTGAAGTGTAGCCTTAAAAGCATCTCTAGGTTATGCCTAAATAGTTAAGGATTTAAAGTTCCCAGAGCCAAATAAGTCGAGCGGCAAGTGTGTGTGTGTCAATCCAACTGCAGCACCCAATGCCTTCCCATTTACACATTTGATTCTACTTTGATCATGTAGATCTTGCCCTCTCAATAGAGCCAAGCATGCCATCCCACTGTAATAGTTGTATTATTACTTTAATAGCCAGGTCTGTGTGATAGCTTTTAGCTTCAAAGCTGGGGTTATAACTGCAGAAATAAAAATGGATGAGGATCCAACATGACCCACATGCAAGATTGGGTTTTAAGATATTCCCTGAAGACCCTGTCCAGCCTTGTGATGTTACATGACACCTGATTCTTTGGTTACACAGGGTTTAGCTAAACAATGAATAAAAAAAAGCAAAAAAAACCCACACATTTTCCTAAGCAAATCAATATGCAAATATCAAAATGAAAAAAAAAAAAAAAAAACACAGCTAAACCTTTAAGCACAAGGTCCCCCAAGCAAAATACCCAACATGCATAGGTAGTTATAACACTTTTAATTGCCAGCCTACTTGAGATTTTGTCACCGTCTGTTGACAGCTCATTTTTACCCATTCTGCGCTATGTTTAACTGATTTTTGCAGGAATTTCCAGGCAAATTACACATTTTTTGCGGCAGAGTTTAAGCTTCAACATGAAATCTCTTGTTTAGTTTTTTTTCAGTTTTTCTACTTAAATATTTTAAAAAGCAGTGGTGAAATGACAAAGATGGTCTCATTTATTTTAATTGAAACATTTTATTTTATTAAAAAAAAAACATTGCATGTGAAAGCCCCATTTCTCCCAATTACAACGGTAACACATTTATCAGTAGCCCCCCCCCCCCCGCTCCTGCCCAGGAGACAGACCACCCCCCCCCCAAACTGAAAATACACACTATAAAGGGTTAAAAAAATTGGCATGAACCCTACCCAGCATAACCAGCCCGGGGACCAGTTATGGAGTCTTGTAGAAGAGGGCACAAAGGCCAGCCTCGTGCCCCCCCCCCCCTCGCAAGCTACAAGCCTGCTATATGGCCCAGGGCCTGTCTGCCCCCCCCCCTCCCCCCAGGGTTGGGGGAGGCAGGTAATGGGGTTAATCACAAGTCACCCGCTAGGTGACTTGCCAGCCCCCTAGGCCTTGTGAATTGGTATAGGGGGTCTATGATGCCTTTTTTTTCTTTTTTGTTTTAAAAGTACCTCCCCATCCATCCCGGAGCACTGTGTCCCATGCTGATCACTTTGGCTTCGGCTCTCCTGCTGCTGATGGAAACCTTTTATACCACCTACTAGATGACAGGTAACAGGGTTAAGTTAAAAAAAAAAAAAAAAAAAATTTGACATAGGTTCCCCCCCTCCTGATCTCATGGACCCCTTACCAGTTCACAAAGGGTAAACCGTAAAAAAAAAAAACAAAGTAAAAAATACCTAACATACGTTCATTACCTGGTTAACCATTCTAAACATTCAAATGGGCAGCATATATACGAGACCTCCCATCTTCGCCCCATGAAGGCGGGGGGGGGGGGGCACCTGACCACCAGATTAGCATAAAATTTGACTCAAACCAACAGAACTGGTTGAAATCAACAAGAAATACAAAGCAATCTTAAGGAAGCGCGGCACGGAAAGTCTGCTACCCGATTCAAGGTTCCCTTTAGATGAACTGCTGATAAGGACCTTAGGTTTTGTTCTGATCACAGCAGGATTTCCATAGTCACTGATAACCGAGGGAAGCTTGTCCCGCTTGGGGATTCAGATCAGCTACTGTAGTCGCATTGTCTGATGTTTGATATTGATCTATAATGATCCAACTCCAATAATGCTTCTCTCAGAACAATTAACTCAGATTTGAGGACGACTGACTTAGCGTCCTGGACCATCTTCCCTGTGCTGTCTAGATCCCGCAATGGGTTCCCCATCCTCAAGCGGAAGCATCTGTTGTAACAATTCTCTTTGGGGTCCCTCCAGGCTAGACCACTGTTAAATCTGTACCTGGTCAGGCACTATTCCAAGAATTTCACCACTAACCTGGGAACTGGAATGACACCCTCCAAAGACCCCACGATCTGTTCCAATTGCCCAAGACGTGTAGCTGAAGCATTCTTGAATGAAACTGGCCCCATCTTACTGCAGGAAATGCTGATGTCATATCCTAGGACCTTCAATCACCAGGACGTATTGATGTCATGTGACTGGTACAAATGGACCGGACAGCTTCCCGGAGGGTCTCTACCTTCCAGGGAGATAAGACAATCCGATGAATGGTATGGATTTTAAACTCCAAATAGGTCATGACCTGAGAAGGGACCAAACCCGACTTCTCGTAGTTCAGTACCCAACCTTGGCGTTCCAATAGCTGTATTGTGCACCTGAGCTCCTGAAGAAATTTCTCCCTGCTTTGACCAAAACAAAAATCGTCCAGGTAAGCCACAATGCTGATCCCCCTGTCTCAGATATGCCAAAGGTTCATTCAACACCTTGCTAAAGAGACTGGGAGCTAGGCGCAAGGGAGACAAACAAATTGAAAAGCGAAACCTTAAAAAAGGACTGGGTGTAAGGACTCTTGGGGATCTGCCAATAAGCATCTTTCAGGTCGATTGACACCATGAAGGAGACAGAAGATCCTTAACTAAAAAAAGATAGTCTCCATGCAAAAGTGTCTGTACGGCACCAGGAGATTGAGCCTTTTTAGAGTCAGAATAAACCTGAATCCTCCTGATGCCTTTCTCACCAGAAAGATGCTGAAATAGAAGCCTGCCCCCTGTTGTCGAGAGGAGCGATTGTGTCAGTGCCTCAACATGGCAGGTAGACTCTCCCTGACAGCCAAATTTTCCTCCCTGCCCATCAGAAAGTAAGTAACCAAACATTTTAAAGAAGGGGGCCTGGGAAAACGCTGAAATCCTTCCCTTATGCCTTGGGAGATCCTGCTGTATTGTTCTTTTATTTCCAAATGGGTGTGTAAGGACATTAGCCAGGCTCCAATCAGAAGCCTGGCATCATTGTTTCTTTGGCAGTTAGGTTCCAAACAGGGTAGAACCATTAAATCTGCCTATTACTGGAGGATAGGGCAGGAGGAGGAGGAACCTCTGGCTCCTTTGGGAGCCTCGCTGTTAAGGAGCGCCTAATGTAAGACTGAAATCAAATCTTTTATTCCATAGCACCATTAAAACTGGTAGGAAAACGTTTATCTGCAGACCTATCCAGAACTCTTTCAAGTTCTGGTCCAAAGAGGACTTTACCACTAAACAGCATGGCACAAAGACATATCTTTGATCCAATATCCCCAGACCAGGTCCTCAACCAAAAGTCCTGTGTAATGAATTGGTCAAAGCCATACTTTGGGCCAAAAACCTGAGCATCAGAAATTCATGGATGCTGCTGAAAAAAGTATGGGTGAAGCTTTAATAATCTCGTCCAAGCTAGTCCTTTCAACTAAACAGGCCTTCAGCTGCTGAAACCAAAAATTCATTTTCCTGGCTACATAGGCAGATGCCAATATTGGTCATTAGATTCAGCCTGCCAAGCTCTCTTCAGAAGTGAACCCATCTTTTTATCCAAAGTATCCTTGGAGGACCCCAAAATCTTCACAAGCTAAATCCACCGCTAAAGGTGCATCTAGATTAGGGCATTTCTCCCAATAGAATCTTCCCCAGAGAAGGGATATCTCCTCTTGAGGCCCTGGGACCTAAAAATCTTCCGAGCGGGGTCATCCGATTCATTCAGAACGGGAAAGGACAGATACTTCCGGAACAAAGTCTGGATAAAATCCATCATGTTTAGACTTAGGTCCCGAAACTCTCTCCTCAATGCCCATAGACAAATCATGTGCAAAGGGAAAGGTTACTCCCCAGGGGAAAAACATTTTCCTGGAGTGGGAACCTCAGAAACCTGATCCTCAGAGGAGGAAGAATCATCCTCTAAAATAACCTCTGGCACGTCTGAGTCATGAGCTGGGAATAAATAGGGGGGCCCCACAAAGCCACCCTAGTTAACTAAATCCCCTGAGCACCAAAGACTCTCAATTGAGGGGGAAATATGCTCCTTTAAAGCCATCATATCCACCATATTGGGCTGTCTCTCCTTATTCACCACTCTTTCCGTACAGGAGTGACAAAGGCTTCCTATGGGAGTCCGATAGCTTGGCATCACACATTGGGCACCTTCTACTCTTCTTCTCAGACTTAGATCCAGAACTAGGTTTGGATACCTTCCTTTGGAACAGGAAGCCTGGCGGCGCATAGGATACATCACTGCAGCCGGGAGAAGACCCAATCAAGATCAGTCGCCACCCCTTCAAAATATAAAAGGAAGGTGTGAGGGCCCCCCAAACCACCCACCCCCGGACAGCCGGAAATGAGAGCCTCGTTTTACAATGAGCGGCAGCGGCCACGGTCAGAACGTGTTGGCTGTGGATCGTAGATGCTGGCTGCGGGAAGAGGAAACCGAAGATAAGGAAGTGTGGGGCAGGAGGGGAGGGAAAGCCACCTAGATACGCCTCCCGCAAAACAGGAAAAATTGTCTGTGACAGACTCTCTGCCTTTTGGATTTCACCACTATTCAATTGCCCACCGGGTCATTCATTGGATGCCCACTGTTCCTTTTTCTATACGGCCCATTGGACCCTACTTGGGCATATTGGATTTTAAAGGCACTGTTTCTGCCCCTTGGACTTTACATAGATTCATTACTTTCATTCTCTTAAACATGTTCCAGACAATGTCATTGTTTGTTGATTGTGTTACCGGCAGAGTTGAGGGATTGTGTGGCCTGCTCCCATTGGTCTGTATGTTTGTCATGCAGTTCTCCATCAGGTCCACGGGGGAGGTCCCCTTGCATGGAGACTTGCATATAAGGCCCAGGGTGGCACTAATAAAGGTCATCTTCACCCTCAATACTGAGTTCCGTCTCTTATTGGGGGAAACGCTATATCACCATTCACTAGCCCTTGTAAGAGCTGTTCCAGAGTCATCCGTGAGGAAATCAGGAATTCCTGCAGCACCTCTCACCATTGGGAAAAGTACATCTCTGGCGGGGAAGCCCTCCGGCGATTAAGGTTATTGCTACATTGTCTCACCCCTTTCACCCCCTGCCCCCCTCACTTAAACAGCAAACCTCCTTTCTACCGCCCAGCACAAGAGAACACTGCAGCCTAATCGAGAGGGATGCAAACCCTACCCCCTTCCTGCCATTTCTGCCCCTCCCTCCAGATAACATGATGCGAGGGAGAGAGAGGAAGAAATACATTGGAAACATTATAGAAGGGGAGGAGGATGAACAAAATAAGAAATGGAACCCGGCCACCCCAAGACTTCTATAACTCATCCTAAGTAAGAGGGAAACACTGCTTACCCCCCTTTGTCCCGACAAGGTCCCAGGATCAAAGAATAGAACACTGGCCAAGTTCCTGGCATACCCTGGCAGTTTCCGCCTCCAGGACCGAGAAAATACAATTCTGTGATTACTCACCTGTAGAATTGGTATTATACGTATACAGCACGTCCTGCTCCAAAGATAATTCCTTACGTTTGGGTATTACATGCACTAGATGGCGCTGTACTGCAGAGACCGCAAAAAAGTGGCTCCTCCCAGCCCCTTATATACCCAGGACCTCCCACAAATTCCCAGTATTGAAAAGTTAAGAAGCCGGGAGAATTATAACCATAATCAAACTATTTTAACAACGATAACCATAACAAAAACAAGGGTGGGGTGGAGCAGGACGTGCTGTATACGTATAATACCAATTCTACAGGTGAGTAATCACAGAATTGTATTATTCTAAGTACACAGCAAGTTCTGCTCCAAAGATAATTCCTTACGTTTGGGACATCCATAGCAGTGTCCGTAAGGTAGGGCGGGATCCCCCAAAAAAGGCGACAATGCGCAGTTTAAACCACTGCCGCCTGCAGAACCTTGCGGCCAAAAGCAGCATCAGCTGAGGACCGAACATCAACCTTGTAAAACTTGGAAAAGGTATGAACAGAAGACCAAGTAGCGGCCTTGCAAACTTGATCAACAGAAGCCTGGTGCTGAAAAGCCCAAGAGGCACCAATAGCACGAGTGGAATGAGCAGTAAGGCGGAAGGGAGGATTCTTCCCCTTAGCAGAATAAGCCTGAATCACAGCCTGCCAGATCCACTTGCTGATAGTGGAGGTCAGATTCCGGACCACATCCAAGGAATGTAAAAACCTCTCCTAGGATTAGGGCACAGAAAAGGCAGAACAATGTCCTGATTGAGATGAAACGCAGAAACAACTTTAGGCAGAAAATCTGGCTTAAAACGAAACACCACCTTGTCCTGGTGTCTCAAAGTAGAGGGGCTTGAGTGCCGCCAACTCAGAAACATGCCTAACAGAAGTGATAGCCACCAAAAAGACTACCTTCAGAGTAAGAATGGAAAAAGCAGCCTCATGCACAGGTTCAAAGGGAGACCCTTGCAAGGCAGATAGGACCAAGTTCAAGTCACAAACAGGCAACATAGGCTTACGTGGGGGACGCACCTGAGTCACCCCCTGGAATAAGGTCTTGACCAGATGATGCTGAGCAAAAGATCTCTGGAAGAAAACAGCCAAGGAAGAAACATGACCTTTCAGTGTTGAGTTTAAACCCCAGATCCAAACCATGTTGAAGAAATTCCAGAATCCTAGGATTAGAGAACACACGACAGGGAAGAGACTTATACTCACACCAGTCAATGTAGGTACGCCAAATCCTATAGTAGATAGAGGAGGACTTCTTTCTAGCCCTGATCATGGTGTTATCAACGGAGGCAGGCAGACCCTTTTTCATTAAGATGGAGGTTTCAGCAGCCAGGCCGTTAAAGTGTTTGTAAATTGGGGTAGCGTAGCTGCCCCTGAGTGAGCAGGTCTGGAACCCTGGGCATAGCGTGCTGATCTACTGCCAGCTGCACAATGTCTGCGAACCACACTCTTCTTGGCCAACAGGGGGCCACCAGGATTGCTGCCACCCCTTCCTGAGCTATCTTGCGCAGAACCCTGCCCAAAAGGGGAAATGAGGGAATGACATACAGAAGCTGAAAGCCCTGCCAAGGCATTGTTAGAGCATCCATGGCTAAGGCCAGAGGGTCCTGGGACAGAGACACAAAGACTGGAAGCTTGAGACGGGATGCAAACAGATCCACATCTGGCTGACCCCGACGGTGGCAGAGAGCGAAACACCCTGTTGCTGAGGGACCATTCCCCCAGGCGAGAAGTCCCCCTGCTGAGGGAGTCTGCCTCCAGATTCTCTGCCCCCGGAATGTACACGGCTGAGATGCAGGGAACATTATCCTCCGCCCAGGACAGAATCAGAGACACTTCGAGGGCTCTCTTGCTCCGGGTCCCTCCACGATGATTGATGTAGGCAACTGCCATCTGGTTGTCTGAGTGTACCCGAACAGCCCGACCACGAAGGTGAGAGGTTAAGTGGGCTAGAACCAACCTGATCGCCCTCAGTTCCAGAATGTTGATAGGGGTGTGGGCCTCCTGAGGGCCCCACTGCCCCTGGAATAGGGATTTCCAGAAACCCCCCCAATCTGTCAGACTGGCATCCGTGGTGACTGTCTCCCAGCAAGGGGCCAGAAAGGATCTTCCCACCAACAGGTTTCTTGAGTCCAGCCACCACAAGAGGGACCGCCTGGCCAGGGGGGACAAAACAAAGACCTGATCCATACTGACAAGAGGTGGAGTTGAAGAGGTCTCGTGAAACTGGGCATAAGGAACCGCCTCGAAGCAGGACACCATCAGGCCCACCAGCTGCATTCCCTGCCTGATGGAAGGGTGAGGACAAGACAGAAGGAACTGAGCTTGTGCTAGCAGACTGTCCACCTTCTGCTGAGGAAGAAAAATCCTAGCCTGAGCTGTATGCAGATGCATGTGCAAGAATGACTTCACCAAGGAGGGAGACAGGGAAGATTTGGGGTGGTTGATCACCCAGCCGAATGACTCCAGTGTGGACACAACCCGCTGAGTATCCAGCTCTGCCTGTTGGAGGGACTGAGTGAAGAGAATGTCCTCCAAATAGGGAAGAATGCGAATGCCCTGAGATCTGAGCAGAGCCATCACTCCTGCCAGCACCTTGGTGAATACTCTGGGAGACCGTGAGACCGAAGGGCAATGCCACAAATTGTTAGTTCTGATCCTCCAGAGTGAACCTGAGGAATCTGATGACCTGGAAAGATTGGAAAATGAAGGTAAGCATCCTTGATGTCCACAGAGGTCATGAAGTCCCCTGGGCGTAGTGAACTGACAGCTGAGTGCAGGGTCTCCATGCAAAAGTGCCTGAATCTGACAAATTTGTTGAGAAGCTTTAAGTCCAGGATGGGTCTGACCCATCTTTTTTGGGCACAGTGAAAAGGTTGGAATAATAGTCTTTGCCCTTTTCCCTTGAGAGCACCTGGCAGATGACCCCCAACTCCAGAAGGTTTTGCACAGCAAGCATCAGATCCTGAGCTGACAGGGGGTTTTCAGACATCCGGGATCTGATGAATCTTGGGGGCGGCAAGGCTGCAAACTATCTTGTAACCGGAGGACACCATCTCCTGAATCCACCGGAGACATGACGCCTCCAGACATGAGCAAAGAGCCGAAGCCTTCCCCCCACCTGCATGGGTGAGGGCGCCCCTTCATGCCTGAGGGGGCTTGGGGGAAGACTTAGGCTTGGAACCCCAGGAGGGGCCAGGGCGGCCACGTCCTCTGCCCCAAAAATCTCCTCGGGGCCCCTGCAAATGAGGCCCCTCTTCCCATTCTGGACCCATGGTAGGAGGGAAGAAAGGAACCTGCTCCCCGAAAGGGCCAAAACTGTCTTTTGTGCTGGGGTAACTTGCCTCCCTTAGCAATCAGGTCAAGGCGATCCCCAAATAGGCACAGTCCTTTAAAAAGGGAAAACCAGTGAGAGCCTTTTTGGCAGAGTTGTCAGCTGCCCACTGGCGCAGCCAAACCGAGCAGCGTATAGCTACCACCAAGGCATAAGGTCTGCCACACATTCTAATGGCATCATCCAAAGCAGAGAGGACATATGCAACAAAAACCTTACAATGCAGAAGGGCACTATACTCTTTGCTAGAAGCATCAGGAGCTCCATCTAAAATATTTTTGAGCAGAGACTTAATAGCCACAGCTGTAGTGGCAGAGGCACAAACAGCGCAGCCCCCACACAAGCGAAAGCATGGGAAGCCAGCTGATCAATGCGCCGGTCCTCACCATCCTTCAGGGTAGTAGAGTCAGGGGAATGCATGAGGGAAGTGTTGGACAACCCCAGAATTGATGCATCCACTTCGGGAGGGGATGACCAACGCTTAACCACTTCAGCAGGAAAGGGATACCTCTTATCCCAATTCTTAGGCACCCCAGGGAGCCTGCTAGGTCGCTCCCATTCCTTGAGCCCAAGATTATGAAAGCGAGTTTGCTCTGGAAACTCCAAACGTGGCAGTGTAAAACAACCCCCCCCTGCTGCTTAGGAGCCGCGGCAGGAGGAGAGATAGAAAGCACTTCAAAAATCTGAGCCAAAAGGCTGTCAGTGTTAGGCACTTACCTCACCGCCGTTCCGGGTCCCGCGGCGCGTTGCCGGCTGCCTCCCACCAAGCCGCGGCCCGGCGGTCCCCGGGTCTGCCGGCTCCTCGGCGCCGTCGTGGGGATCTGGGGCGGGCGGCGCAGGACGCCATGGGTGGCCGCGTCGCAGCCCGCTCCGCGCGGCTGCGCGGCCTTGCGGCTCTCCCCTCCAGCTCTGCGCTTCCCCTTCCTGGCGGGGGCGCGCCCGATCGTCAACGTGCTCGCGCGCGCGCGCGCGCGAGCACGTCTGCTTTATGCCTCCCGGCGGCGCTTCCCCCAGCGCGCCCGCCGGGGGCGAGTTTGAATTACCCAGTCAGTGGCCGGTTCTTTGGATCGGACCCAGGGACTGGTCGGCCTGTCTGGCCTGGGCCGTCCAGCTCCTGGGACCGATCCCACTTCATTGTTTGCACCAAGCACCTTCCTTCCCTCCTTTTTCCCTGTTTCTCATTGGCCAGACTTCCCTATATATTGGTACTGTTCCAGGTTCCCAGTGCCCGTTATAGCTTCTGGGTTCTGGATGTGTGCTGCTGTGTTTGTGAAGATATTGGATTGGATTTGGATTTGGACCCTGACTATTCTTGCTAGCTGCCTGCCCTCGACCTTCTGCTTTGCCTGACCATTCTATTGCCTGACCCTCCTGTACTTCGCCTGTGACCCCCTGGAATTGACCCCGGCTACCCTCGACCATCCTCTGTCTTCTCCCCTGGATACCTCGCCTGAGACTACCTGGTTCGACCTCGGCTTGAATTACGGACTTTCCGCACCCGGCATCCTCACTCGGGATTCCCTGCTTAACACCAAACTGCACCTTAAGCTACTATCCCTTGCGCCTGTTAAGTCCTGGGGGCAACCGACTGGGAGAGGCATTACTCGCGTCTCCTACAAGCGGGGGCTTGTCTATAGGCAGAAGTGGCGGTGGAGATTGGGGGATACTGGCTTAAGACAGACGGGTGTTAGGTACAATCCTGACATTATAACGGGCCAGAAACAAGAATGGACCAAATTCTGGAGCAGGTGCAGGCCCTGACGGCGGCGGTGGAGCACCTGGCTCATCGAGTTGCGGCCCAGGAGAACCGTCCTACTCCCATGGTCCCCACTTCCCAGGGGGCTCCGGCCGCAATGACGGTGGAACCCAAGATCCCGCTCCCTGAAAAATTTTTTGGTGACAGGGCAAAGTTTGCCAATTTCCGGGACTCTTGTAAACTTTACTTTCAGCTTCGCCCGGTGTCCTCGGGCTCACAGGAACAAAAAGTGGGCTTGATTATATCCCTATTACATGGAGACCCTCAGTCCTGGGCTTTTAGTCTATCTACTCAGGACCCCATCCGCCAGTCAGTGGACAGTTTCTTCACTGCTATGGAGGTCCTTTATGACGATCCTGACAAGGGAGCCTCAGCTGACGCAAAGTTACGCACCCTCCGCCAGGGACGCCGTCCAGCCGAGGACTATTGTTCCGAATTCCGGCGTTGGGCAGTTGACTCACGCTGGAACAATCCTGCCCTCTGTGGTCAATTCCGGTTAGGTCTGGCTGACGCTATCAAAGATACCCTGGTGAACTATCCGGAACCCCAAACACTGGATGACTTAATGCACTTGGCCATCCGCGTTGACCGCAGACTCCGGGAACGGCGCCTGGAGAAAGGATCACATTTTGAACCCGCGGCAAAATCTGAGGTTCCCGTCGCTCAACCTTCTGAAGAGCCTATGCAGCTAGGTGCCACCAGGCTCACCGAAGGCGAGCGACGACGACGTCTATCCGAGGGGCTCTGTCTATACTGTGGTGGGACCGGCCACATGGTTAGACTTTGCCCAAAGAAACCGTCGGGAAACTTCAGAGCCTAGGGGGTATCGAGGGGGCCCTCCTAGGCTGTAAGGTATCTCCTCAAGTATCGTCTCCAGTTTTTGTCCCAGTTCAGGTTATGTTTGGTGCCAAATATATTAACTTAAAGGCTCTTCTCGATTCTGGAGCAGCTGGGAACTTCCTAGATTCTGATCTAGCTCAGACTCTAGGAATCATGGCACAAACCCTGACAACTCCTATCCGGGTGTCCGCCATTGATGGCACTCCAGTGGCCGGGGGCTTAGTTCAGTCTCAATCACCTCCCATGCAAATCAAAGTTGGAGCCAGTCATTCTGAGGTTATCAGGTTCCTGATTTTGAGCATGCCTGGGACCCCCTTGATTCTGGGGTTGCCATGGCTGCAGACGCATAATCCTCAAATTGATTGGGTTTCAGGGCAAATTACCAAGTGGGGACACCAGTGTTTCCAGAGCTGCCTTGAATTTCCCCTCAGGGTCACACACTTACTCCCTAGTGGGATTCCTACTCCATATTTGGAGTTTGCTGATGTTTTTTCAGAAAAGGCAGCAGACAAACTTCCTCCCCATAGACCTTGGGACTGCCCAATAGAACTGCTCCCTGGTGCGATGCCTCCCAGAGGGAGAATATTTAATTTGACCCGAACAGAAACCCTTGCCATGCGGGAATACATCGCTGAGAACTTAGAGAAAGGGTTTATTCGGCCTTCATCTTCCCCAGCGGGGGCAGGGTTTTTTTTTGTGGAGAAAAAGGATGGGGGACTTCGCCCCTGTATCGATTACCGGGGCTTAAATAATATCACGGTGAAAAACAAGTATCCCCTACCGCTTATAGAGGGGCTCTTTACACAGGTGGTCGGGGCGCAGGTCTTCTCCAAACTAGATCTCAGAGGGGCCTATAACCTCATAAGAATTAGGCATGGGGATGAGTGGAAAACGGCCTTTAATACCCTTGAGGGGCATTATGAATATTTGGTTATGCCCTTCGGCCTGTGTAATGCCCCTGCGGTTTTTCAAAGTTTTGTTAATGAAATTTTCCGAGATTATCTGGGCCGATTTATGGTTGTCTACTTAGATGACATTTTAATTTTTTCTTCTTCCCTTGATGAGCATCGAAAACATGTGCGCCTAGTTTTACAGAAACTTAGAGAGAATTGTTTATATGTCAAATTAAAGAAATGCCAATTTGAGGTTTCTGAGGTTCCGTTCCTCGGTTACATTATCTCTAAGTCTGGTCTGTCTATGGACCAATCTAAGGTGAGGGCTGTTTTGGAATGGGAGCAACCCAGAGATTTGAAGGGCCTGCAGAGGTTTTTGGGTTTTGCCAATTTTTACAGAAGGTTCATTAAGAATTTTTCGGCCCTGGTTACACCACTAACCAATTTGACAAAGAAAAGCGGGTATCCCCCGGTTTGGCCGGCTCAAGCTGTCCAGGCCTTCGAGAATCTTAAGAGGGTATTTAGCAGAGCTCCCGTCCTAGTCCATCCCGATGAACAACGACCCTTCCTTGTAGAGGTGGATGCCTCAGAGATAGCGGTCGGAGCGGTCTTGTCCCAATACTACGGCTCACCTGCTCGCCTCCATCCATGTGCCTTCTTTTCCAAGAAATTCTCAGCAGCCGAAAAGAATTATGATATCGGTAACAGAGAATTACTGGCCATCAAACTTGCCTTCCAAGAATGGAGGCACTGGCTGGAGGGGGCTCAATATCCAGTAACGGTCTTTACTGACCATAAAAATCTGGAATACATTCAGTCCGCCAAGAGGTTAACTCCTAGACAGGCTCGCTGGTCCTTATTCTTTTCTCGGTTTAACTTTTCTATAACATATAAGCCCGGGTCTAAGAATGTAAAGGCGGACGCCCTGTCTCGGAGTTTCTCTCCCCCTGACTTACCGGAGAGGGTGGTTTCTCCCATCGTACCTCACTCCCTAGTGGTGGCCGCCATTCAACCCCAACTTCCTGATCTTACTCAATTCCAGGCCCAAGCTCCTCCTGGGAAACCCACGTCAGCCCTGTTTGTGCCTTCTGCTTACCGGTCTGAGTTTTTGTCCCATTTTCATGATACTAAAACAACCGGGCATCCAGGGATTAAAAAAACCATAGCTTTATTGTTACGCCAAGTTTGGTGGCCTTCTCTCAGGAAGGACGCTCAAAAGTTTGTCTCCGCTTGCAAAGTCTGTGCCCAAAGTAAGTCCTTGAGGAGCTCACCGGAAGGCCCACTCCTTCCGTTATCCATTCCTGCCTCCCCGTGGACACATTTGGCCATGGATTTTGTTACTGACCTCCCTCCGTCTCAGGGTCATACGGTTATCTGGGTAATTGTGGACCGTTTTAGCAAGATGGCCCATTTCGTCCCCTTAAAGAAACTCCCCTCAGCTCAAACTCTTGCTCAACTTTTCATTACTCATGTCTTTAGGATTCATGGTATTCCCATGGATGTTGTTTCGGATAGAGGGGTCCAGTTTGTCTCCCGGTTTTGGAGGGCCTTCTGTGCCAAGTTGGGGTTCTCAGTCTCCCTTTCCTCGGCCTTTCATCCGCAATCGAATGGTCAAACCGAGAGGACGAACCAGTCCCTGGAACAATACTTGCGCTGTTTTACGGCAGGTTCTCAGACTGATTGGGCCTTCTTCTTACCTTTTGCTGAGTTTGCTTTTAACAACGCCACGCATTCGTCCACAGGGGTTTCTCCTTTCCACTGTGTTTATGGCAAGGATCTGAAGTTTTCTGCTGTTTCGGACCAACCCTCTAGAGTTCCCTCTGTGGATGAATGGGTTTCTAAATGGCCAGGAGAGTGGAATAAAATTCAACAACACCTAACTAGGGCCGCTCGTTTACAGAAAAGATTTTCTGATCGCAAGCGATCGTCTAATTCTAACTTTAAAGTGGGTGACTGGGTTTGGCTCTCAACCAAGAACTTGGCGTTACGCCAACCCTCCGCTAAATTAGGACCCAAGTTTATTGGCCCATTCCCCATAACACACAAAGTCAACCAGGTGACGTACCGGTTGGCCCTCCCCTCTTCCATGAAAATCTGTAAATCTTTTCATGTTTCACTTCTTAAGTCCGCAAGAAACCATGAACTTAATAGTCCCCCTAGTCCTGTGGTAGTTGAGGGGCATCAGGAGTTTGAGGTTGCCCGGGTCCTTGATTCTCGTTTCTTTCGGAACTCTCTTCAATATCTTATTGACTGGAAGGGGTACGGTCCGGAAGAAAGATCTTGGGTTCCTGCCAGAGAAGTTCATGCACAGAGTTTAGTAAGGAAGTTCCATAGAGAAAATCCGTTAAAACCCAGCTTGGAGGGTCCAGTGGCCCCTCCTCAGGGGGGGGGTAATGTTAGGCACTTACCTCACCGCCGTTCCGGGTCCCGCGGCGCGTTGCCGGCTGCCTCCCACCAAGCCGCGGCCCGGCGGTCCCCGGGTCTGCCGGCTCCTCGGCGCCGTCGTGGGGATCTGGGGCGGGCGGCGCAGGACGCCATGGGTGGCCGCGTCGCAGCCCGCTCCGCGCGGCTGCGCGGCCTTGCGGCTCTCCCCTCCAGCTCTGCGCTTCCCCTTCCTGGCGGGGGCGCGCCCGATCGTCAACGTGCTCGCGCGCGCGCGCGAGCACGTCTGCTTTATGCCTCCCGGCGGCGCTTCCCCCAGCGCGCCCGCCGGGGGCGAGTTTGAATTACCCAGTCAGTGGCCGGTTCTTTGGATCGGACCCAGGGACTGGTCGGCCTGTCTGGCCTGGGCCGTCCAGCTCCTGGGACCGATCCCACTTCATTGTTTGCACCAAGCACCTTCCTTCCCTCCTTTTTCCCTGTTTCTCATTGGCCAGACTTCCCTATATATTGGTACTGTTCCAGGTTCCCAGTGCCCGTTATAGCTTCTGGGTTCTGGATGTGTGCTGCTGTGTTTGTGAAGATATTGGATTGGATTTGGATTTGGACCCTGACTATTCTTGCTAGCTGCCTGCCCTCGACCTTCTGCTTTGCCTGACCATTCTATTGCCTGACCCTCCTGTACTTCGCCTGTGACCCCCTGGAATTGACCCCGGCTACCCTCGACCATCCTCTGTCTTCTCCCCTGGATACCTCGCCTGAGACTACCTGGTTCGACCTCGGCTTGAATTACGGACTTTCCGCACCCGGCATCCTCACTCGGGATTCCCTGCTTAACACCAAACTGCACCTTAAGCTACTATCCCTTGCGCCTGTTAAGTCCTGGGGGCAACCGACTGGGAGAGGCATTACTCGCGTCTCCTACAAGCGGGGGCTTGTCTATAGGCAGAAGTGGCGGTGGAGATTGGGGGATACTGGCTTAAGACAGACGGGTGTTAGGTACAATCCTGACAGTCAGTATCTGGAACCCATGGGTCAGAGCCAGAATCAGCATAACCCTTAGGCTGCTCGTCAGATGATTATGAGTCAGAAAACAATTCCTCAGGTCAACATAGGTCAGGTTACATTTGCACACCAAGTGCAATGATCTTAGCATAAAGACGCGAATAACAGGACGGGGTTCAGGGTATAGCTACCTGTGTCTGTTCACAGCGCAGGTCATAAATAATCAATGTAAAGTAAAGACTGCTATATCAGATGAACACCCAACAACAAAATATGATGCAAAAAAGGTGTCTAATTTAATTTAGTGCATAGTTATACAACAGTAAAACAGTGAGTGATTACAAAGACAGGTTAATCACATAGGGGAAGTAGGTTGCATTGGGTTCAATACAGGTTCTGTTTAATTGGAGGTTGTGTCACTTTTATATGGGAAATGCCCAACAGAGGTGGGTATAGAGCATACAGACTAGCCATATACCAATGAGAGATTGACACAACAATCCAAATCAGATGCACAGACGCTAAAGCATAAACAGTTAAACAAAGTCAAAAAGTAGAGTCAGACAGCAGTATACCTTAATGGATGACAGACAAAAACCCTCAAGGTTTCGGTTTGGTAACCTTCATCAGGAGGGAGAGCTGTGAGCTTACTCCCATGGGGGCCCCCTTTAAATGATATGTCCCAGCAAGATGGCGGCGATCGTCGGCGCACATTTTGGCGCCTGTCGATGACGTAATCGGTGGATGTGCTAAGGATCCCGACCAGAGAAACACTCCAAAAAGGGCACAATTGCCCATTATGGTGTGGGTGGCGCACAGGATCGAAAGCCCACCGCATTGGGCATGCCCAGTTATAGGTAATTAAAAATTAGAAACAGATTACCAGAGAACCAGTAAAATGGTCGCTGCTAGATGGGCGACATATGCTGCGAGATCAAGGTCCAATAGTGAGCGAGAGCGTCATCCATGTCGCTGATTATGACAAGCGGGGGGGGGGTGTGGGCGTAGTCCCGGGAGCACTGTCTTTCATAGCATATTGAAGTACATTGGACATGTTACCGCCAGCAGCGCAGACTGAAGTCCAAGCGAACGCTGTAGCATATTTAAATTCATCAGACATGTCAGCGCTAAGATGGCCGCTGCCATAAGTGCAGATCGGAGTCCATATGAACGCTCTGAATTGCTGAATAGCAGCTGATTTGAGTACGGGCAGCACAATTAGGTTAGCTGGGACAGCTGGGAGCATCCAGGGTGGGCAATGTGGCTGTAGGAATGCAATAAAAACATATATTAGAAAAGTGTGCACGTGAGGTGATCGGAGGAGGGAAAGGCTATTAAAAGGGGAAGCTGCCCAAAAAGGGGGACAGCTACCACTATAATGTCTGATGCACAATACTCAGAATGTACACATCTTAAAGAGACCTACTAACCAAAGTGATGTCAGCAGAGTTCACATCACAGTCTGGTGTGTTCACCATACAAATTGTAAGTGCTATAAGTAAACAGAGCATAATGTTAGTTATTGAGCACCTAGAGAGCTAAGGATAGATAAATTAAACTGTGTAGTCTCTTTCCTCATTAGGCCCAGTGGGACTTTTGGTTTAATTCGAAAATCCAAAAGAGTTCATGTTGTAGAAGTAATCTATTGATGTCCCCACCTCTTTTCGGCTGTTTAATAAATTCTATAACGACAAACCTCAGCTGGCTGACATGTCCAAGCTCTAAAAATACAATTGTGAAATACTCACCTGTAGAATGGATATTATACGCATACAGTACGTCCTGCTTTATCTATAATACTTACATGTGGGTAATCCTCCGCCAGATGGCGCTGTTCACTGCAGAGATGCAAAAACAGGCTCCTCCCGGCCCTTCATATACCCAGGGACCTCCCACAAATCCCCAGCATTGAAAAGCAGTGAGAAAAAGAAGCCGGGAGAAACCAACCACCAAACTGGTAACAATAACAATGATAACCACCATACAGGGGATCCAGAACAAGGTGAAACCAGGTTGGGGTGGAGCAGGACATACTGTATGCGTATAATATCAATTCTACAGGTGAGTATTTCACAGAATTGTATTCTAAGCATACAGTACGTCCTGCTCCATCTATAATACTTACACATGGGACATCCAATAGCAGTGTCCATAAAGTAGGGTGGGATCCCCAACAACAAAGGCAACGGCACGTAGCTCAAACTACAACCGCCTGTAAAACCTTATGGCCAAAAGCAGCATCAGCTGAGGCCTGAACATCAACCTTGTAAAACTTTGAAAAGATGTGAACAGAAGACCAAGTAGCGGCTTGCAAACTTGTTCAGAGGCCTGGTGCTGAAAAGCCCAAGAGGCACCAATAGCACGAGTGGAATGAGCCGTAAGACGGAAAGGGGGAGTCCTCCCCTTAGTAGAATAGGCCTGAATCACAGCCTGACGAATCCATTTACTGATGGTAGACTTGGCGGGAGCCAAACCTTTCCTAGGCCCCGAAGGCACAACAAAGAGCATCAGTCTTCCTGAAGGACTTAGTGACAACCAGGTAATACTTCAAGCACCTGACTACGTCCAAAGAATGCAGAACCCGCTCCTTGTCGTTGCGAGGATTGGGACACAGAAGGAAGAACAATATCCTGGTTCAAATGAAATGCCGAGACTTTTGGCAGAAAATCCGGTTTGAAGCAGAACACCACCTTGTCCTGGTGTCGCTCATAGTATGGAGGCTGAATAGATAGAGCGGCCAGCTCTGACACACGCCTAGCCGAAGTAATAGCCACCAAGAAGACAACCTTGAGTGAGAACGACCAGAGCAGCATCTTGAATAGGCTCAAAGGGAGCACCCTGCAAGGCAGACAAAACCAAGTTCAAATCCCAGACAGGGACCATAGGTTTTCGAGCGGAACGCACGTGAGTGACCCCCTGGAAGAAGAAGGTCTTAATCAGATGATGTTGAGCAAAGGTCTTCTGAAATTAGATAGGGCAGAAACCTGACCCTTCAGAGTACTAAGCTTGAGACCCAAGTCCAAACCATGCTGTAAAAACTCCAGGACCCTAGGTACGGAGAATTCCCGGCAGGGAAGAGACCTGGACTCACACCAGTCAATGTAGGAATGCCATACTCCATAAATAGCAGAAGTAGTCATCTTCCTGGCCTGCACCATAGTAGCCACCACAGAGGCAGACAACCCCTTCTCCATCAAGATGGAGGTCTCCGCAGCCAGGCCGTCAAAGCCAGAGTTTGTAAATTGGGATGGCGTAAGGACCCTTGAGTTAGCAGATCTGGCACGCTTGGCAGATCATACTGATCTACTGCCATTTGACCCACGTCTGCGAACCACACTCTTCTCGGCCCCCTGGGGGCCACTAGAATCACAGGTACCCCTTCCAGGGCAATCTTGCGTAGAACTCTGCCCAGAAGGGGGAACGGTGGAAACACATACATGAGTCGAAAATCCCTCCAAGCCATGGACAGGGCATCTGGTGGCCATGGCCAGAGGATCCTGAGACAGTGAGACGAAGGCCGGGAGCTTGCGATTGTGATTGGAAGCAAACAGATCCACATCCAGGAGGCCCCAACGGTGACACAGGGACTGGAATACCGTGTTGCAGAGGGTCCACTCCCCCTGACGGGACATCCCCCTGCTCAGTGAGTCCGCCAGCAGGTTCTCCGCCCCTGGAATGTAAACAGCTGAAATGCATTGAACATTGGCCTCCGCCCATGTCAGAATCTGAGACACCTTCTAGAGAGCACCCCTGCTCCGGGTCCCTCCCTGATTGATGTAGGCAACCGCCGTTCTGAGCGTACTTGGACCGACAGACCCCTCAGGTGTTGGGTCAAACGCTCCAGTACCAACCCGACTGCCCGTAATTCCAGAATGTTGATGGGTAGATGGGCCTCCTGAGGACCCCACGTCCCCTGGAAGCGCAGGGACTTCCAGAATCCTCCCCAACCTGACAGACTGGCATCCGTTGTGACCGTCTCCCAGGATGGGGTCAGAAAAGACCTTCCCCCTGTCAAGTTCCTGTGGTCCAGCCACCACGCAAGGGACTGTCTGACCAAGGGGGGAAGCACACAGAACCCGTCCAAGGATGCAGGATTCTTGTCCCAAACTGACAGAAGGTGAAACTGCAGAGGTCTCAAATGGAACTGGGCAAAGGGCACCGCCTTGAAGCTCACCACCATCAGGCCCACCAACTGCATTCCCTGCCGGATGGAGAATTGTGGGCTCGAGAGCAGGAACCTCGCCTGTGCTGTCAGAGCTTCCACCTTCTGTTGAGGAAGGAATATCCTTGACTGAACCATATCCAGAATCATTCCCAGGAACGGAGTCACCGAGGAGGGGGACAGGGATGACTTGGGGTAATTGATCACCCAGCCGAAGGACTCCAGGGTGGACACTACCAGCCGAGTGTCCAACTCTGCCTGCCACAGAGACCGAGAGGTGATGAGAATATCGTCCAGGTAGGGCAGCACGCATATGCCCCTTAACCTTATCAGGGACATCACCCCTGCCAGCACCTTGGTGAACACCCTGGGAGCCGACGTTAGGCCGAATAGCAGGGCCAACAAACTGGTAATGCTGATCTTGTAGTGCAAATCTGAGAAACCTTTGGTGTCCCGGAAACACCGGGATGTGCAGGTAAGCATCCTTGATGTCTACTGACGTTATGAAGTCCCCTGGGCGCAGTGAGCAAATGGCCGAGCGCAGAGTTTCCATGCGAAAGTGCCTGTTCTTGACAAACTTGTTGAGGATTTTTAAATCCAGAATGGGCCTGACCGACCCATCCTTCTTGGGTACCGTGAAAAGGTTGGAGTAGAACCCCGTGCCCCTTTCTCCAGGGGGGACCTTGCAAATGACCCCTAGGTCCATGAGACCCTGTACGGCCAGCAACAAGACCTGAGCTGAGGCAGGCAAACTCTGTGGAGTTTCAGCCTGTGTGAGAGCAGCTTGACATCAGTGCAGCAGGACAGAAGTGTGTAGTTTAAAAAACTGCAGTAGTTACATTGGATTTGGTAAGTAACTGTTTTGTATTTGTATCTTGTACTCAAAAGTGTACTGTTTTAATTTGTCTTAAATGTGATTTGGATAGTATTGCATTGGTAGTAAAAGTTTTGGTTTTGGCCTGTTGCTGTTTGCTAAGCAGGTGTTGATTAAATAGGGCAGGTTCTAATTAACATAGCAAAAGAGCTAGCAATCTCTCATTAGCTTAACTAAGAGGGGCTTGTATATAAACAGGTGAGCTGCTCTGTGGAGTTTCAGTCTGTGTGAGAGCAGCTTGACATAAGTGCAGCAAGTGTGTAGTTTTAAAAACTGCAGTAGTTTGAAAACAGCAGGGGTTGTACACAAGAAATGGTGGCGAGTACAGCATTTACTTTTTAGCCGTACCTATTCTTATTATCTAGAATGTCTGGTTTGGTGCAGTGTAACTCTTGCCTGGCCGTTGTGTTTTGTAGTACTCTGTGGAACTTGCGATGCTGTCCAGTTTGTATGCAAATAAAGGGGTTGTATGACAAGATTTCAAAATTACAGTCTTTAGTTTCTACTCTTCAGTCTGAAGTTATGAAGCTATCCCAGCCAGTAAAGCATCCTGGTATACAGCCACCACTCCCACAAAGACTTCGCAAGAGAGGGGCACAGTGGAAGACTGTTGGCTCTGGAAGATTGCGCAATGTAGAACAAAAACATCAACATTTTGGACTAAGCCAATATAACCCATTTGCTGTTCTTTCTGAGCTTGATGTGGATGTATCTGTTAATGCTCAGTCTGGGCAGGATTTGGTAAGATCAAAGGAAGTGGATTTAAATAAGGGACCAAATAAAATGAGTACAAAAGGACAGCAAGGTTACCAAGCCAACCAATAGGAAAAGGCATTCTGGTTGGTGACTCAACAATTAGAGGTGTGGACTTTAGACAGGATAAAGATGAGCTAAAGGAAGTGAGGTGTCTCCCAGGTGCCACGGTTAATAGGGATAAGAAACGTATTATAAATATTGTGAAGTCTGCAAGCAAACATAACCGAGTGGACATTGTGCTACATCTTGGCACAAATGACTTATTCCAAAAACAATTTTGTTTGTTGTACAGAGGGACTTCCAAAATTTTAGTCAGGAACTTTGCAAAATAACAGGTTCCATCACCTTTTCTTAAGTGTTGCCAGTATGTAATCAGGGAAAAAAGGCACTCAACATCGCCAAGTTCAATTTGTGGTTACGTCAGTTGTGTGAAGACAAAGGCTTTCGATGTATTAGTCATGATGTTAGAAGGTGGTCGAACAATGAGTTGTTTAAGAGGGATGGCTTGCATCCTTAACAGAAAGGCACAGAAGAACTTGGAGTGGAACTCTGAGCATTTTTTTATTTAAACTAGAGGAAGGGGACAGAGATGTAACTTGTAAGGGTGACTTCTGTCCCCTACCATTTAGGATGAAGCAGACATTGAAGCAGGAAGCCCGGTCAGTGGTAGGCTAGAGGTGGAAAAGATCAAGGACACACAAATACAATACCAACAACATCCACATGATGTTTACCAATGCTCGCAGCTTGGGCAACAAGCTCTGTGAATTAATGGCTATCATATCCAGAGATGAATTGGATCTTGTTGCAATAACAGAGACTTGGTTCAAGGATCACAATGACTGGGAGATAGCCATACCCGGGTACACATTGTACAGAAAAGACAGATTGGATTGAAAGGGCGGTGGAGTAGCCATTTATGTCAAGACTACCCTTCAATCAACAATAATTCAGCATACACATAATGAACTAGAAACTCTCTGGGTTACCATGCAGACTAAGGAGGGAGCTGTGGTCAGAATTGGTGTGATATATAGGCCCCCTGGACAATCTGATGATCTAGATAACCTGTTAATAGATGAAATCAGTTGAATGGCAGAGAAGGGGGACATTGTAATTACAGGCGACTTCAACATGCCTGATGTGGACTGGAATATCCCAAGTGCATCGACATGCAAGAGCAGGACTATATTAGAGGCACTTAATGGAGTGTCTCTAAAACAACTTGTGACATTGCCAACTAGAGGAGATAACATTCTGGACTTAGTTCTGACCAATGGGGATCTGGTGTCTGAGGTCAGGGTTGAAGAAAATCTGGGTTCCAGTGACCATCAATGCTTATGGTTCAGAATTAAAACAGACATTGTGCAATCACACACCAGAACCAAAGTGCTAGACTTTAGGAAGACAAACTTCAAGGAAATGGAGTATGTAGAAAGAAAATTAGGTGAGTGGAACAGAGTAGCAGAAGTGAGTGCCCAGTGGTCACTATTAAAAATGACAATCTTAAAGGCAACTAAGCAATATGTGAAACAAACTAGCAAGAATAAAAGGAAGAAGAAACCAACGGTTTACTAGGTCAGCACTATCAAAAGATAAGAAGTCTGCCTATAAGAAGTATAAACTAAGTGGAAGTAGAAGCTGACAGAGGCGTATAAATTTAAACAGAGGGAAGCAAAACTGATTATAAGGACTGCTAAAGGGCAAAAGGAGGAAGAAATGGGCAAATCTATGAAGGGGGGAGATAAAACCTTTTTCCGATATATTGGTTATAGAAAGAAGAAAAACAATGCAGTCTCAAAAAATAGAAATAGGGAAAATATATATATTGACGGAGATAAGGCTGTGGCTGACCATCTGAATAGCTACTTTTGTTCGGTATTTTCAGATAGTAGCAGGCATGGCCATAGCACAGCATCCAGCTGGGAGGGCACAGCTCCAGAGTTTCTGGAGGCTGATGTCCTATCCGAGCTGGCACATCTAAAGGTAAGTAAGGCAATGGGTCCAGATGGAATCCACCCCAGAGTTCTAAGCCCCTATGACTGATTTACTTAACCATTCCCTTTCAACTGGTGAGGTTCCAGACGATTGGAGAATAGCCAATGTCATACCAATCCATAAAAAGGGAAGTAGAGAAGAAGCCAGTAATTACAGGCCAGTTAGTTTAACATCTATAGTGGTCAAATTAATGGAAACACTCTTAAAAAAACAGGTAATTTCCCATATAAAAATGAATGACCTATTGGACCCAAAACAGCACGGCTTTACTGAGGGCAGATCATGTCAGACCAATCTTATTGATTTCTTTGACAGTGTCACTAAAGTGTTAGATGAAGGTGGTGCTGTGGATATCGCCTATCTGGCGAAGGGAGAGGGGGGACATGATTGAGACCTTTAAATATGTGAAAGGATTGAATAAGGTTCAGGAGGGAAGTGTTTTTAAGAAGAAGCTTAATGATAGAACAAGGGGGCACAACCTGAAGCTAGTCGGGGGGAAGATCAGGAGCAATGTTAGAAAATATTATTTTACAGAAAGAGTAGTAGATGCTTGGAACAAACTTCCAGCAGAGGTAGTTGAAAAATCAACAGTCACTGTATTTAAACTATCTTAGGATAGATGTGTGCTTAAGAGTACATACAGTATACACAAAGGGCAGACTAGATGGACCGTATGGTCTCCTTCTGCCGTCAACCTTCTATGTTTCTATGTCTTGAGGGATTCGAGACCCAATGAACCTGGTGGGGGGCCGTACAGCAAATTCCCTGACGGGTGAGGGCGCCCCCTCATGCCTGGGGGGCCTTGGGAGGGGCTTTGGGCTTGGTTCCCCAGGAGGAACCTGGACGGCGTCCTCTGTTCCTGTGCCAGGAATCAGCGCGGGCCCCAGCGAAGGACGCCCCTCTACCCTGTTTGGCCCCACGGTAGGGGGTTGATACCACTGGTGGTCACGACCGGGAGCTACGCTGGGCCGGGAGAAGCCACCGAAATCCGCGGTCTGAAAGACATAAGGGGGTACAGGATGTCCAAGCCATGCGCAACGGGGACAGAAGTAAAGAAAAGTCGCCCGCAAGGGCACTTACATACAGAGAGGACGATCTTCACCACGCGCGCGGGAGAAGAAAATGGCGCCAAGCAAACCTCGGAGGGCGGGCCTGAGCCGACCACGACACGTAGCACGCCAAGCCGGAACCACGCCCCTCACCAGCGAACGCGAAGCTCGTAAGGCATCTAGCCAATGAGAGTGTAGAAAAGTAGAAAAGCATATTGTAAATTGCGCTCGGAGCCAGGAAAGGCACGGCCGAGATCCGTACTCTGGCTCTCCTGTGGCTCCCTGTCGGGGAATGAACTGTCTGTGACAGGATACTGAATTAGACAGGCGCTCAAGCCAGCGCAACCTAGGAAGAGCAGCTAAGGCTAAGGTGGTGAAGGAAGGAAGAAGAAGGCGCAGAGGCGTCCGCAAGCCACCGCAGTACGTGCAGTGCGAGCAGAAAGCAGACTAATAGTGCTGCGGTTAACAGTAAGGTAAGAGCGCAGCTCTGATCCCCGTTCCCAGTGAAGCACAGCCAAGCCATAAGCGAGTAAGTATACACTGAGGCCGCCATACACACAACCCCCCCCCCTTTCTTTTCCCCCTGACTAAGGGGGGAACGAGGGAGGAAGGCGACCTGTTAACATAATGTCCAACGCTACATGGGGCGTGGGGCTATGATGCGGGAGGGGCATCCCCTGAAGGCTCACCATCAGCCTTGACCGCCTACCCTATGGTGGGGGATTGCAGTGGAGCGTTGCTCCGTAAGCACACATGGTGCTGCCTACCTTCACCCGACCAGCGCAGCCCAGGCAGGGAGGCACATCACAAGGAGGACGGGTGGTAATAGTCCCACAGGGCCGCAGGCTGTAATAGCCCCGCTCACCTGCGAGAGTGTGAGACTTCATGTCTTCGCAGTCAGCACTGCAGAGATATCTGGGGATTTGTGGGAAGTCCCTGGGTATATGAAGGGCCGGGAGGAGCCTGTTTTTGCATGTCTGCAGTGAACAGCGCCATCTGGCAGAGGATTACCCACGTGTAAGTATTATAGATGGAGCAGGACCTACTGTATGCTTAGAATAAATGCCCGGCCACTGGGGACTCTAAATGTGAGTTCCTAATGTTGGAGCGGTGTTCACGGATACGTGGCCTAATTTCCCTTGCTGTCTTGCCAACGTATCCCTTGCTGCAGGGGCACTTAAGTAAATAGCATTTTTGGTGGTACAGGTGGCAAAATGACACAGATGATAGATTTTGCCTGTCATAGGGTGTGTAAAAGTTGTGGTCGTTAGGGTGAAGCCACACTGTGAACAATGGCCACAGGGGTACATACCAGTGGGTTGCTGTAGTTCTGTGAGCCAGTTGCTGGTGGTAGGTGCGAGTCTGGAAGTCAGCCTTGACCAAGGTGTCCCTTATACTCTTGGCTCGTTTAAATGCGAAAACCGATGGGTTACTGAATTCTATGGACAGGCGTGGGTCACTATTGAGAATTGGCCAATGTCTCCAGATCAATTTCTGAATCCGGTGGGAGACACCCCAGTAGGTGAGCACCATAGGAATTCTATTTTTGGGATTTTTACCTTTAACCCGTAGGAGCGTTTGCCTTTCGATGTTACGGGCCTCGTCTCTCGCTGCTCGCTGCTTTTAGATTGGAAAGTGTATACCCTCATGTGTGTGTAGGTTCTTGACCAGCTCGCAGATTTCGTATTGCTCATCCGAGGAGGTAATCCTCCTGATGGGAACAAATTGGCTGTATGGTAATGCCCTGATCAGAGATGGAGGGTGGAAAGTATTAGCATGTAGGAAAGTCATAAGGTCAGTCCGTTTTCTGAAAACATTGGTGGTGATGTGTCCATCCTGTACAGAGATCTGCACGTCTAAAAAATGTATGTTGTCGGCACTGTATTCAATTGAGAATGAAATTGTGGGAAGGCAACCAATACAACACATGCAGCCGAGCGGGGATGACAGTAATAAATATCTCCTACCACCCACGGTCTCCAGTGGAACTACAGGTACTATCTAGGGGTCTTACTTTTGTGCCTACCAATTGGGGGATTTTTTTGACACTCAAGTCAGTCTTCAATGCTTATTTCGCACAGGACAAAAGCTTTCTTTTCATATCACCCATCATCGGGTACAAACACAAACCCAAGTCTACCTAGTATTGACCTTACCATGCGTAAAGCAAGAGCAAATGGTGCCCCCCTCCATCCTCACATGCAGTCGAAACCTTCATTAATTTGATAGAAAAGGGTTTCTCCAAAGTTAAACCTTCACAAAGTAGTAAGATCAACAATTTGAGTTCCAAAGAAAGAAAAGCTTTACAATCACTAAGTCAGAATCCTGATATCACGATAAAACCGGCAGATAAGGGTGGGGCAATTGTTGTTATGAATTCCAATGATTACTGTAAGGACTTCAGGGCTCTACTGTTTATCAACCTATCCCTAATGACCCTACACCTGCCATTAAAACACATTGACTCACTTATCCAAGAGGCAACAACTGCCTCTGTCAGATACCAAACCCACTAGATTTCTCACCACCGAATATCCTCTCACACCGATTTTCTATACTCTACCTAAAATAAATAAAAGGCTCACAAACCCCCCTGGCCGTCCTATAGTAGCTGGCACCGAGTCCATTTTCCAACATATTTCTTGATAAAGTATTACAACCTTTGGTCATTACTACTCATTCCTACTTACTACCGACTTCCTGAAACACTTAGTCTCCTTCAGTCTCCTTCGGTATCCTGACAGAAGACTGCATACTGCTTATCATGGATTTTTTCCAGTTTATACATTTCATCCCCCACAGTGACGGCATCTCTGTCATCCAAAACAATCTCTCACGTACTAGTATACCAAAAGCCATGCAGGATTTTCTATTACAACTTTTACATATTTTACATCGGAATTATTTTGTATTTGACCATCAATACTACTACTACTACAAATTACAAGGTACAACTATGGGGTCCAACATGGCCCCTAGCTATGCCAATTTGTTTATGGCACATCAATTTGTCTACCCTGCAACGCCATACAATGAACACAATCACCTGGCTCAGGTATATTGATGTGTTCATGATCTGGAAGGGCCCAATTGACTTTTTACACACTTTTCACTCCTATCTGAACCAGAGCCTTCCCACAATTTCATTCTCCATTGAATACAGTGCCGACACCATACATTTTTTAGACGTGTAGATCTCTGTACAGGATGGACACATCACCACCGATGCTTACAGAAATCCGACTGACCGTATGACTTTTCTACATGCTAATAGTTTCCACCCTCCATCTCTGATCAGGGCATTACCATACAGCCAATTTGTTCTTATCAGGAGGATTACCTCCTCGGATGAGCAATACGAAATCAGATCTGCCGAGCTGGTCAAGAACCTACACACATGAGGGTATACACTTTCCAATCTGGAAGCAGCGAGAGACAAAGCCCGTACCATCGAAAGGCAAACGCTCCTACGGGTTAAAGGTAAAAATCCCAGTAAAAGAATTCCTATGGTGCTCACCTACTCTGGTATCTCCCACCGGATTCAGAAATTGATCCGGAGACATTGGCCACTTCTCAATAGTGACCCACGCCTGTCCATAGAATTCAGTAACCCACCGGTTTTCGCATTTAAACGAACCAAGAGTATAAGGGACACCTTGGTCAAGGCTGACTTCCAGACACCCACACCTACCACCAGCAACTGGCTCACTGAACTACAGCAACCCACTGGTATGTACCCCCGTGGCCATTGTTCAAAGTGTGGCTTCACCCTAAAGACCAAAACTTTTACACACCCTATGACAGGCAAAATCTATCTGCGTCATTTTGCCACTTGTACCACCAAAAATGCTATTTACTTAAGTGCCCTGCAGCAAGGGATACGTTGGCAAGACAGCAAGGGAAATTAGGCCACGTATCAGTGAACAACGCTCCGACATTAGGAACTCACATTTAGAGTCCCCAGTAGCCAAGCATTTTTTAGAGCTTGGACATCATGTCAGCCAGCTGAGGTCTGTCGTTCTAGAAATTATTAAACAGCCGAAAAGAGGTGGGGACATCAATAGATTACTTCTACAACGTGAACGCTTTTGGATTTTCGAATTACAAACCAAAAGTCCCACTGGGCTTAATGAGGAAAGACTACACAGTTTTCTATTAATTTTTCTATCCTTAGCTCTCTATGTGCTCGATAACTAACATTATGCTCTGTTTACTTATAGCACCTACAATTTGTATGGTGAACACACCAGACTGTGATGCGAACTCTGCTGACATCACTTTGGTTAGTATGTCTCTTTAAGATGTGTACATTCTGAGTATTGTGCATAAGACATAGTGGTAGCTGTCCCCCTTTTTGGGCAGCTTCCCCTTTTAATAGCCTTTCCCTCCTCCGATCACCTCACGTGCACACTTTTCTAATATATGTTTTTATTGCATTCCTACAGCCACATTGCCCACCCTGGATGCTCCCAGCTGTCCCAGCTAACCTAATTGTGCTGCCCGTACCCAAATCGTCTGCTATTCAGCAATTCAGAGCGTTCATATGGACTCCGATCTGCACTTATGGCGGTGACATGTCTGATGAACTTCAATATGCTACAGCGTTCGCATGGACTTCGGTCTGCGCTGCTGGCGGCGACCATCTTGGTGGTGACATGTCCAATGTACTTCAATATACTATGAAAGACAGTGCTCCCGGGACTACGGCCACACACGCTCATCATAATCAGCGACACGGATGACGCTCTCGCTCACTATTGGACCTTGATCCGCATATGTCGCCCATCTAGCAGCGGCCATTTTACTGGGTCTCTGGTAATCTGTTTCTAATTTTTAATTACCTATAACTGGACATGCACAATGCGGTGGGCTTTCGATCCCGTGCGCCACCCACACCATAATGGGCAATTGTGTTCTCTGGTCGGGATCCTCAGCACATCCGCCGATGACGTTACCAACAGGCGCCAAAACATGCGCCTGCGATCGTCGCCATCTTGCTGGGACATATTTAAAAAGGGCCCCCATGGGAGTAAGGTTACAGGTCTCTCTCCTGATGAAGGTTACCAAACCGAAACGTTGAGGGTTTTTGTCTGTCATCCATTAAGGTATACTGCTGTCTGACTCTACTTTTTGACTTTGTTTAACTGTTTATGCTTTAGCGTCTGTGCATCTGATTTGGATTGTTGTGTCAATCTCTCATTGGTATATGGCTAGTCTGTATGCTCTATACCCACCTCTGTTGGGCTTTTCCCATATATAAGTGACAACCTACAATTGAACAGAACCTGTATTGAACCCAATGCAACCTACTTCCCCTATGTGATTAACCTGTCTTTGTAATCACTCACTGTTTTACTGTTGTATAACTATGCACTAAATTAAATTAGACACCTTTTTTGCATCATATTTTGTTGTTGGGTGTTCATCTGATATAGCAGTCTTTACTTTACATTCAGAAAACTATTCCCCCTCTTCCAAGGGGGTATAACCAGCCAGGTCAAAAATTCCTCAGCCTCCATAGGAAATAGAGTAACACCAGGCGCCAAATGCCGCCTCTTAGCAGAGGCCTTATGCGCCGTAGTAACAGCAATCAGCTTCTCAATGCTAGCCACCCTGGTAGAAAAATCAGGCTTAGACTCCCCACAGGTATGCACCTCACTGGGAGTCAAATGTAAGCGTGGGGGAGTAGGCAAAGCCATAAGGGGCGCAGGCCCACCCATAGGTAACCCAGGTTGCAGCATAAGCACCTGCTAGGCACAGGGTAGACAAACCCGCACATTGTCATCACTTGTAGGGGACACCTCACACGCCACACACAGCCAAGCTTGTCCCGAAGGAACCCCGAGCACATTATCCTGAGAAGCCTCCATATGGTGATTATCGCGGCACAACCGGCCGATAGGGATTCACGCTGTAAAAGCAACCCGGGATGCCCCAATAGCCCGCTAGGGAAGTGGGTGGAATTAGCACAATAGGCCTCTATTAAAGATTTAACTAAATAGAGGGGATAGGACCGGGAGAAACCACAATTAAGTTTGACCCGCCTGCAAGACAAATAAAAAGATCCCGTAAGCGGCATGCAATACAATATATAAAAATAAGTCAGCCTGCAGGGGCACTTACGGACCGCGGTAGGTAGATGCCAGCCACGCAGCAGAAGGATGCAAAAATACCATTTTGTGATTACTCACCTGTAAAATGGGTATTCTAAGTATGTCACACACCCCGCTTCAGAATAGTCATTACACTTGGGACATCCAATAGTGTCTACAAAGGGCGGGGATCCAAAACAAGGCAATAATGCACAAACTTAAACCACTGCAGCTTGAAGAACTTCGCAGCCAAAAACAGCATCCGCTGAGGCCCGCACATCAACCTTATAAAACTTGGAAAAAGTATGAACAGAAGACCAAGTAGCAGCCTTGCAAACTTGTTCAACAGAAGCTCGATGCTGAAAAGCCCAAGATGCTCCAACAGCACGAGTAGAATGAGCAGTAACACGAAAAGGGGGAACCTTCCCCTTAGCAGAATAGGCCCAAACAATGGCCTGACAAATCCATTTACTAATGGAAGACTTGGCGGGCGCCAAACCTTTCCTAGGCCCAGAGGGCACCACGAAAAAAGCGTCAGTCCTACGAAAGGAAGAAGTAGACACCAAATAGTATTTCACACAGCGAACCACATCCAAAGAATGCAAGACCCGCTCCTTGTCATTGCTGGGCTTAGGACACGAGGGTAGAACAATGTCCTGATTAAGATGAAAAGCAGAGACCACCTTAGGAAGGAAATCTGGCTTGAAGCAGAAAACAACCTTGTCCAGATGCCTCTCAAAGTACGGGGCCTGAATGGACAAAGCCGCCAACTCAGACACGCCGAACAGAAGTGATGGCAACCAAAAATGCAACCTTCTGAGTAAGCGTAGAAAGAGCAATATCCTGCAAAGGCTCAAAAGGAGGACCCTGAAGAGCAGAAAACCAAATTCAAATCCCAAACTGGGAGCAAAGGCTTCCTAGGAGGCCGCACATGCATAACCCCCTGGAAAAAGGTCTTAACCAGAGGATGAAGAGCAAAAGACCTTTGAAAGAAAACCGCCAGGGCAGAAACCTACCCTTTTAGCGTACTAAGCTGAAAACCCAAGTCCAGACCATGTTGCAGAAATTCCAAAACCCTAGGGATAGAAAACACCCTGCAAGGCAAGGCCCTGACCTCACACCAATCAATATAAGACCTCCAAATCCTATAGTAGATGGTAGAGGAAGACCTCTTCCTAGCACTAACACAAGTCTGAATCACAGCACCAGAAAGACCTTCCTCCTTTAAGATGGAGGTTTCAGCAGCCACACCGTCAAAGCCAGCATTGGTAAATTGGGGTAGAGCAGTTGACCCTGAGTGAGCAGATCCGGCAACAGGGGCAGAGCGAACTGATCCGCTGCCAACCGCACGACGTCTGCGAACCAAACCTGCCTTGGCCATCTTGGAGCCACCAAGATTGCTGGCGCACCCTCTAGAGCCAGCTTGCGCACCACCTTGCCCACCATAGGGAACGGAGGGAACAGGTACAGAAACCCCAGATCCCTCCAGTTCAGAGACATGGCATCCACTGCCAGAGGATCCCGCGAGAGAGACAAATGCCGGGAGCTTGTGATTGTGACGAGAGGCAAAAGAGTTCCACCTTCGGAGTCCCCCACCTGTGGCAAAGTGACCAAAACACCTTGGGGCTTAGAGACCATTCCCCCCTGGCGAGATGAGCACCTGCTCAGTGAGTCCGCCTCACTGTTCTCCACTCCCGGAATGTACACCGCCGAGATGCATGGGACATTGCTCTCTGCCCAGGCAAGAATCAAGGACACTTCCCTGAGGGCACGCCTGCTGCGAGTTCCTCCCTGGTGATCGATGTAGGCGACCGCCGTCCGATTGTCCGACCGAACTTGAACCGGTAAACCCTGTAACTGATGAGTCAAGTGAGCCAGAACCAACCTGATGGCTCTCAGCTCCAGAACATTGGGGGCCTCAGGAGGCTCACGATCCCATCACAGTACCTGAAACTGAAGATCCTTCCAAACCCCCCCCAACCTGACAGGCTGGCATCCGTGGTAACCGTCTCCAAACGAGGGGTCAGAAAAGATCTGCCCCTCATCAGATTGCTTGGTTCCAGCCACCACTTGGTCCCAGACCTGGGAGAAGTGTCACAGCCGTTCCCCCACCCGCAAGGGTGAGGGCGCCCCCTCATTGCTGAGCCGGCTTGGCAGCGGCTTTGGGCTTAGAGCCCCAGTTGTGTCCTGGACGGGCACGTCCTCTGCCCCTGTTCCAGGAATCACCTCTGGAGGAGAAGAAAGCCAATCCCCTGCCAGCTCTGGCCCCACAAAAGGAAGGGGTAAAAGAAGCTGCCCGCTGAAAGGCATGACTTTGCTTCTTACGCTGAGGTAACTTACCTCCTTTTGCGACCGAATCCAATTTTTCTCCAAAGAGCCGCAACCCCACAAAGGGAAGGGCCGTAAGAGACTTCTTGGACACAAAATCAGCCGCCCACTGGCGCAACCAAACCGACCACCGGATAGCCACAAGCAAGGCCGAAGTTCTACAGTTCTACTACACATCACCATGGTGTCATCCAGGGTGGCAAGCACAAACGACAACAATTCACACCGCTTAAGGGCGGTGAACTCATCACTAGCCGAGTCAAGCCTGGAAGTACAACAACCGACCTGGTAGCCACTACTAAAAGCGCAGAAGCACAAACAGGCCGCAAGGCCGACCAGACTCTGGCAAAACCGTGACAAGCCATCTGGTCAATGCGTTTATCATCACCATCTTTGAGAGTAGAGCAGTCAGGAGAATGAAAAACAGAGGGGTTAGACAACCCTAAAACAGGGGCATCCACCTCGGGAGGGGACGACCAGTGCTTCACCACATCCACCGGAAAGGGATATTTCTTATCCCAACCCAGAGGAACACCTGGAAGCAGAGTAGGCCTCTCCCATTCCTTAAGAATAATGCCATCAAAATGCTTTTGATTGATTAGGGAATTCCAAGCGCGGCTTAGACTCCTCGAAGAACCCCCCCTTTTGCGGAGGAGCCACGTCAGGAGGAGAAATTGCCAGAACCTCAAACATATGAGCCAGGACCTTAGGGGTATCCAAGGAACCCCCTGACCCTGCTCGGCATAAGTGCCAACAAACTGCTGATCATCAGAATCATCCGACTCCTCAAATAGCTCCCCTTCCTCTAGCGGGGAGTAATCGGACCAGTCCAGTGAATCAAACTCATCAAAATCAAAAGCCAGCGTGGCTGGAGACAAGTGCTTTCTCTTAGCCGGGGCCTTTCTGGCAACAGCGCTAGAAAATAATTTTTCAAGATTGGCCAATCTGGCACACACCTCAGATTGAGACTCCCCACCCATGACGTCGTCACCTGGGGTACGGATAGGGCTGGGAGGGGTAGGTGAAGAGACCGGCGGCGCAGAACCAGACGCCTGGGATCCGGACTGCCGCGCACATGGTATGCAAAGCAATACATCATCCCCAGTAAGGGATACCCCACACCCCAAACACTGCCGGGATTGCCCTGAGGGGAGCCCGAGCCCGGTATCCTGGGAAGCCTCCATATGGTGATTTTATCGGTAGTCGCAATGACCAAGGGAATTACGCAATAAGCGACCCGGGATGCCCCTTTTATGTCCCGAGTGGGAGGATTTATAGGGAGCCCTAAACTAAACCAGGGACCCTAGGACCGGGAGGACTCTAAGATCCAACAAGGGTCCACCTGGAATACAAAATACATCCCTGTAGCATTGGTGATGGTGGCTTTGTGGCTTTAGACTGTCCTGAACTGTGGTGGCTTCAGCTGCAGGTTTGAAAAAAATGGTTTGCCCAGTGGAGCCCCCACTTCCACCTGTAGCTTTGCTGCTGGCCCCCTGGCCCATCAGGGCAAAGACTGAAAAACCTACTGGACCAGACCATAAGCCAAAAGTTGGAGGAGACCCCCCTTTGCAGGACAAGTGGTGGAGGCCCCAGGGCATGTGCCCCTCATGACCCGGCCCTGGTTAGATGTTTGTCAGGCTCATGTTCTAAGATGGATATGTTTCACATGGATGGGCTCTCAACATCCAACTAGTCTATTATATGCTACAAAAAGGATATTCATTATAAATTTTATAAAGTTTTAAAGTTTATAACTTTATATACATCAATAAATGTAACCGTTGGAAACCAGTATTCAGTTGGAATTTGTGGCTCACAAAATATATGGAGGACCGTCTGGGCATCCAGAAACCGCAGGAGTCCAGTGATGTACACAGATGAGGGAAGGTCACCAGTGTAGAAATGCGTTTCTAGGGGGAGGAGTCACTTTATTGCCATCTCTCCAATCACAGCTGCGCAAGCGCTATGCGCCCCACCTAGACACTCGCTCTCCCTTCTGAGTGCAGGGAATCGCCCTCACGGCAAAGGGGGCAGCCCCTCTAATCAGGAGTGTGCCACCAGACAACACGTGTCCAACCAGAGCATGGCAAGCAAAGGCCAGGCCCCCTCCCACCCAAGCATCATAGGCTCCACCATATACCATTATGTCTGCACTCAGACAAGCCACGCTAAAAAGTGAGCCCCATCTAAGGAAACAGGACAACAGCATCAAACGTATGAAAGAGGAGTAACATTAAATATTACATTAGCATTAAATCTGGAACAACATTAGGAAATTATTAATATAAAACACTGAGCCATCAAAGGCATCAAGAAAGGAATCAGTATTGTCAGTACATAGTCAATGGAAAATTTGCTTCGATAATACATTTGATAATCTAAAGTTTATAGTTCTCAACCCTGTTGCTCTACAATAGGGGTTCCTTAGGGGTGGTACTTGACAAGGCTTCAGGTTTACCTGTACCCAAACCTGATGCCATGCCTCACTCAAGCATGATTTGCACTAATGGTTTATACACTGTCATCTAAACCTTAATCAAAACACATAAAGCCAGACACATACACACCACTCAGATGTGGTATTTGATATCAGAAAATTGAAAGTGGTACTTCATGTAAAAAGGTTGGGAACCCCTGCTCTATAGCCATATTGACTATAGGATCCACTGCCTTGCCGCCATAAATTATCTGTTCTTAATTGAGAGGATTCACTTAACGGCTTCCCTGCTATAGCATAGAGAAAAAAACTGAATTACTTTATATAGTATACAGATTCCCAAAAAAGCACACACATTACTAATTAAGACATGAACTGTACATAAGTAAATATTACAAATCGCCTCCAGTTTCGATATATACACTCAATTTATTCGTGCAGGAATTCTACCATATGATAGATTGACCAGCTATCATTTAAATGGGGCATACCATCTCATTTAGACGTGGAGTATAGTGGAATTTACAAATCCTACTAATCTCCTACTGGTGGATTTTATTCCAGATCCCCCCACCTTGAGTTCGGATATAATATCTTGATAGGTCCTAAAAGCGTAAGCCACTTATCAGATTGTGTTTCATGGAAAAAGCTCTGCCAACAGGGCTGCACATGTCCTCTTTGGAGTTTATAAATCCTCACATGGGTACCTAAGCATATTTACTGTATATATATGTTGAATTGCCTTTCTGAAATGCTTCATAACCTAAGGATTCAGTAGGAGTTTCTGAATCTGCTTGTATAAAGTGGCAGGTGTTAAAACCTTCACATTTAAAAAGGGTGCCGATCTTGAAACAGCAGGCTAGGCAGCTTAGAGAGATCACGATATTTGAAAAGCTGTGTGAGGAAAGGGGACCAGTCCAGCATGTGTTATCATTTGCCTATAAAATCCTGGCGAACCCCCCAAATCAGGACCCCCTGCCATCCCTGGCGAAATGGGACGACTTAGGAATTACTCTCTCGGACAATCATAAGAACCGCACTCCTCTGCACTCCCAGGGCTTCATATTTTTTGTGGTAGTGGAGTCGGGGCCGGGCTCCCCACTTAGGCGCCTGATGGTGTGACTTATGATAACCTCAGGGGGGAGACTTCTCCTTGGCTATTGACTGCACCGTGCGCGACGCAGAAGAGGCGGTCTCCTTCATGCAGAGTGGTGCGGGCCGCCTGATGCGGGAGTCCAGAGGCTTTTTTTGTTATATTTGAAATGTAATAATTCTCTTTTTGTGCATGCCCGATGAAGTTTTACATTAACCATTTCGCTGCCAGCCTACCTGGAGTTTTTGTCACCCTTGGTGCCAGACCATTTTGCACTATTTTACGCTCCCCATGTTCAAATGTGATTTTTGAAGGGATTTCCAGGGATTTCCCAGGAAAATTATCTATTTTTTTTTCAGCAGAGTCTGGGCTTTAACATGAAATGTCTTGTTTGTAATTTTTTAGGTGTATTCTCAATACTTTTGGGTGAAATATGTGCAAAAAAATAAAAAAAAAAAATCTATTTTTTGCAATTTGTAGTGTTTTTTTGTAATAAAAAAATGTAAGTTTGTCAAAATCTTATTGCATGTGAAACCCCAATTAATCCCGGTCACAGCGTTACCACATATGTATAGGTAGACACCCTTTCCTGCCCAGGAGACTCCCCCAAGCTGAAACAGCGCTTTAGGAGATTTTCAGATAAAATACAACTATGCACCGCGCTAAGCGCACCTTGCGGTCTTTCCAGAAAAAGAACCCTTTAAATTTGAAATACCCCCCAAAAACTATATATTCTCTGGAAGTATACACCTCAGGCTTTCTAAGCGTACCAGGTTTGTTGACATGGGCGCAATTTTCTGGAAGTAATCCCTCAATCAATTCTTTGGTTGCACAGAGTTTCCCTAAAAAAGAATAAAAAAGAATCAAAGCCACATTTTCCTAAAAAAAACTATATGCAAACAGAAAAAAACATAAAATCTGAAAAATCAACATCCCCTGAGCAGAATACCCAACATGCATAGGTACTGTCAAGGGAAGAGTTGTTAAACACCCCAAAGTAAAGCGTGCGCATAACGGTCATTTTACTTAAAAATTTCAGCTCTGCAGACAAAGTGCGCACCTTGCGATTTTTCAACCAAAACAACCCTTTAAATTAAGAATATCCCCACAAACCATATATTCCCTGAAAGTACACATGTTAAGCTTTCTAAGAGTACTGAGCTTGTTGTAGTGGGCTCATCTTTCTGGAAGTAATCCATTGAAGAATTCTTAGGTTGCACAGGGTTTCCCTAAAAACAATTATAAAAAAGCAGAATAAAAACCATGTTTTCCTAAAATATCAATATGCAAACAAGAAAAAACAAGCTAAATCTGAAAGCGCAAGGTCCCCCGAGCAGAGCAATACCCAACATGCATAGGTACTATTAACCCTTTTAATTGTCAGCCTACTTTTGGGGAGCAAAAATCACGGTTAATCATGCCGCAAAATGGGGAAAAATGACCTGTCAGAGGGTGCTCTGTTGACAGGTCATTTTTCCCCATTTTGCAGCATGATTAACCGTGATTTTTGCTGGAACATTACATATACATTTTTTTGCAGCAGAGTTTAGGCTTTAACATGAAATGTCTTGTTTGTAATTTTTCTAGTTTTTTGAATATTTCTGCTTAAAAAAAAAAAAATATATATATATATTTTTAAAAATTGTCTCCTTTATTTTAAATAAAACTTTTTTTTTTTAATGAAAACCATATTGCATGTGATAGCCCCATTTCTCCCGATTACAACGGTACCACATATGTATCGGTAGCCCTCCCATTCTTGCCCTGGAGACCCCCCAAACTGAAAAGAACACTTACATTTATTCATTACATTACAAATAAAATACAACTACTATCCACACTATAAACATAAGGGGTTAATTAAAAAATTTTGCGTTTTGCGGGGTAATTTTAAGGGTTTAGGGTTAGGCTAACCCTAACCCTCAAAAATCCCCCCAAAAATTACATAGGGTCCCCCCCTTTTTTGGGGAATTTTAAGTGTTAGGGTTAGGCTAACCCTAACCCTTAAAAATAAAATATACAAAAATAAATATTCCCCCCAAAAACGGGGACCCCCACCCTATGTCTTTTTTTTTTTTTTTAACGGTTAGGGTTAGCCTAACCCGTAAAAATAAATAAGGGGAACCTTTTTTTTTTTTTTTTTTTTTTTTTTTTTAATTTTAAGGGTTAGGGTTAAGCTAACCCTAACCCTTAAAAATTAAATAAAAATGACGTAAGGTCCCCCCTCTGGGGGGGGGGGGGACCCATTTTTTTTTTTTTATTTTAAGGGTTAGGGTTAGGCTAACCCTAACCCTTAAAATTAAAAAAAAAATGACGTAGGGTCCCGCTTACCCGTCATAACCAGCCCGGGACCAGCTATGGGGGCTTGTAGGCACAGAGTGGGGGGGCCAGCTTTTGTGGCCCCCCACCCTGCAGCCTACGAGCCCACATACCCTGTGTGGGCCCGGGCTCTTCTGCCCCCCCCCTGGGCTTTGGGGAGGCAGGTAATTGGGGGTGCATCCCTGCCCCTCCACTGCTCTGCCCAGCGATCACCAGGGCATCTGACAGCTGAGCCGAGGAGAGGCAGCAAGAGGCCCGGGAGTGACGTCATAAGCCCCGCCCCCAAATGGGCGGGGCTTAACAAGATGGCGGCGCCCGTCGGGAGAGGAGGCTCTCCCCTGAAGCTGAAGAGGCTGGGGGGGGCGATCGGAGGCCCCCCCAGTGAAGAGGAGACCCGGAGGGAGGCAGCGCGACTGCAGGTAAGTAAATGTCATTTTTATTTTATTTTTTTTTTACAGTTAGCAGCTGCTGCCAAAACGGGGGGGGCTATTCCGGGGACTCTCCTGGAGCCATCCGACCCCCCACGGGGGATCGGATGGCACCAAATTAAAGAGGAGACCCAGCCGGATCCAACGAGGGGTCAGGTGAGTATTTATGATTTGTATTTTTTTTTTACTAGCAGGGGGGAAAGTCAAGCACGTAGATTCTACGTGCTTGGCACTTAACCGGACCTTCAGCATGATTTAATGAAAAGCCCAAACTCTTAAAAAACGGTTCCCCAGCATCTAAAATTGATATATTTTACGTTTTTAGTCACTAACTTATTATTCTTTCCCCCACTGGGCTGCAACTCTGTTCAGGAATTTAGGATACGGGAGCCGCCATCTTGACTCAGAAACATCACACTTACTGAGGAGAGTGGGATAAGGTACAGGGGGCGGGTTATAGCTGTGCTTTGCTCAGACAGAGCAGAGCTGGGGTCAGGTAACGGTCAGCAGTCCCAGAATGCAGAGCGGCACAGTCAGGAGGCACTTCCTGTTTGCAGGCTGCCTGATAAGATGGCGGCTTCCATAAGCCGCCATCTTGGATGTTTAAAGGCTCATAACATGCAGTAGATGCAGGCAGGATGATTTTTAATGTTAGCAATCTGTATGTACAGGGTGTGGGAAACATAAGATAGACTCTTATTCAGAGTGAAGGTCCGCTTTAAGTGGAGTAGAAGCAAGCACGTAGAAACTACGTGCTTGGCACTGAAAGGGTTAAATGTACTTTGGAATGTCTCCTGGGTGTTATGTTTAACCCCTTCTTCTGATTGTATAAAAAATTGCTACTTTTTCTTTGAAAATGGAAAAAAAAAAAAAAAAAAAAAAAAAATTATATATATATATATATATATTTTCTATATAAAAAAAAGAAGGTGCCTACCATCCTATAGTACTTGTTTAAGGAATAAGTGACTATATGTGTAATATTCCAGGGGCAGCTATACACAATCGGGGTTTCTTAGGGAGAGATCATTCATAAGATTCCATAAGGTTCCAGTGTTTTTCAAGCACATATTTGATGGGAAAGTGGGGAAAAGTTGTGCTCATGGGAGTCAATTTTCCTCTCAGCTATTTAAAAAAGCACCTCCTCTCTAGAGGATGTGCTTTTTTAAAAAGCTAACCTAAACGCAATTCTGTTTTGCCCACATATGGGATGAGAGCTGCATGCATTTAAAGTTATTTCCAGCTGGGCTCCCTGTACTGCCTTTTTTGGCATTGAAAATGGCAAAATAACAACACTTAGACCTCTGTTGTGCTGTAATATTAAGTAAATTTCCGATTAACTTGATTCCGATAAATAATGTGAAGTCCTCCAGGAGCCTGTACCACCCAAATAAGGAGATCTTGGTACATACGACTTTCATATAAAAGTGGGCACATGTCCCCATCACTGTCCCATGCAACTGATGGCAGAAAGATCCACTGAACAAACAAATTGTGGATCAGGACAATCCCGAGGAGTTCCAGGAGGAAAAGGTTAAGATACTGCCTACCAATATCTAGTTCATTCAAATAGCTCTCCACTGCACTGATGCCCTTACGCGGTATGAATGAAATATACGGCCTCTACATCCAATGTGATCAAGGCAGCACCTTCTGGAACCATCAGAATCTTAAGTATATGTATTGTGGCTTTAGTATAGGATAGTAGCTCTCTAAAGGTTGAACACATACATATACACACAAAATCTGTATGGTAATTCTGGTGGTAATTCTGGGCAGGGGGAGATTATGCTTTAGTAGGGAAGCGGTTTACTGTGAATCCCCTCAAATATCAAATCATTTATGGATCACATGGCCACTAGTGATGCGTGAGCCTGTGGTTTGGAACGTGCAGCCAAATTTCAGCAACTCGTCCACAAACTCGACCCGAACCCTGTTGATCCACACCTGATTCATCATAAGGAATGCACCAAGGAATGTTGGCTGGGGATAGGCAGATCCTCCTATTTGTTATGGTAGGACACTTGCCACAGTGCAGGCTAACACCTCCAAGGCATAGAGGGCAAGCTCTGGCCACGTGTCCAATTTAGCAACCCAGATATTGAATGGGGAGGGACCCATCGCTCAGTACCAGGAAACTCTTGCCTCCTCTGCTTCCTACTGTGCTGCCACATCACATCCATCATGGTATGTAGGGTTTTTTTTTTTTAGTTTTTAGCAGACAAAGGATGGGGATAGTAACACTGATTATGGAGTTATCAGCAATCACCAAATTGGTGGCATACTGGAAGCACAGCACAAATGTCCCTCATGGACGCCAACTCATTGGTGAAGTGCTGTTAATCTGCACTTGGAATCACCCTGGCATCTTTGAGCTAGAACTCCACAATTGCCTGCTGCTGCTCACACAGCCTATAAAAGTGGAAATACTACCTGGTTGGCAAATCACATATGTGGCTGCGCGTGGGAAGTCTGCTTCTTTGCGCTGCAGAGGAACTTCAAACAGCAGCAGGGTGGGATTGCTAAAATTGTGCACACAGCAGCAGGGTGGGATTGCTAACATTGTGCACACACACACACACCACGCACTGTATGCAGCATCTCGACAATGGGCCAGGAATCTCTGCAACAACAAGTTGAGCACATGCACCAGGCAAGGGATGTAGGTCAACCGGGCTCAGCCCAAGGCTGCTACAAGGTTATGCCCATTGTCACACACCACCTTGCCAGGCATCAGGTGCAGCAGTAGCAACCACTCGTCTAAATCAGGATGTCAGTCCACAGCTCCTTGGCAGTGTGGGGCCTGTCACCCAGACAGATGAGTTTAGCACTGCATGCTGCTGTTTCACTATGGCTATGCTAAAATTGGCAGTGCAGGGGCTGTGATGACTGCATGAGGATGAGTAGGATGCAACAGGAGGCACCGACTGATGTCCAGCAATCCTGGATGATGGTAGGATATGCGCCAAAATGCTTCCCACCTCAGTCCCAGCAGCCACTACATTGACCCAGTGGACAGTTATAGAGATGCAACATCCTGCCCATGCTTACTTTCCACGTTTCAGCGGTGATGTGGACACTAATAGCATTGCCCAGTGCAGGTGTACTTATGGATGTTCCCAAAGTGGTTCCCTAAACCACCATAACCCGCCTAAACCACCATATAGGTGGTAAAATTGGTGTTTTTTTAATGGTTGGTCCATATATTGGCCCTTTAAATTCTACTAGATCCCGGGGCTAGGCCCTTCCCGGTGGTTCCCTGTATAGCCTCTAAATAGGACACCTATTTATCTTAAAATACATTTTATTCATCATAATATGATTCTATATATCGAATACTCCATATGACATGATTTTATAGTGTGAGTTCTTTCACCATTTCATCTCTTTCCTCCTGTTGGAGATTAAGTGCAGACATGTTTCGCCCCTTGCTTGGCTTTTTCAATGCCCTATGTATAGAGGTAAACATTTCATTAAAAACTTAGTTTGTTATAAAAATACCATTTTGTGAATACTCACCTGTAAAATGGTTATTATAAGTATGTCACACACCCCGCTTCAAGACATTACACTTGGGTATACTGACCTGTAGATGGCGATCTTGCAGAGATTATATCAAAAAAAGGTAAGACCCTCCCGGCCCATAAATACCTGGGACCTCCCACTCATTACCCAGTATAAAGATAGCAGTAAGATCAAGGGACCAGGAAAGCAAATTAAAACCAACAGTAACAAGGTTCACCACAAAGGATCCAGAATACAAAAGGGCAGGGTGAAGCAGGGTGTGTGACATACTTAGAATACCCATTTTACAGGTGAGTATTCACAAAATGGTATTATTCTAAGTATGTCACACACCCCGCTTCAAGACATTCATTACATGTGGGACATCCAATAGCAGTGTCCATAAAGGGCGGGGATCCAAAAAACAAGGCAAAAAGGCACAAACTTAAACCACTGCAGCTTGCAGAACTTTGCGGCCAAAAACAGCATCCGCTGAGGCCCGAACATCAACCTTGTTAAACTTGGAAAAAGTGTGAACCGAGGACCAAGTAGCAGCCTTACAAACCTGCTCAACAGAAGCCTGGTGCTGGAAGGCCCAGGACGCCCCAACAGCACGAGTAGAATGAGCAGTAACACGAAAAGGGGGAACCTTCCCCTTGGCAGAATAGGCCCCAACAATGGCCTGGCGAATCCATTTACTAATGGAAGACTTGGCAGGAGCCAAACCCTTCCTAGGCTCAGAGGGCACCACAAAAGGGGTGTCAGTCCTACGAAAAGGAGAAGTAGCCACCAAATAGTACTTCACACAGCGAACCACATCCAAAGAATGCAAAATCCTCTCTTGTCTTTGCTGGGCTTAGGACACAAGGAGGGAAGAATATCCTGATTAAGATGGAAAGCAGAGACCTTAGGAAGGAAATCTGGCTTGAAGCGGAAAACAACCTTGTCCTGATGCCTCTCAAAGTAAGGAGCCGAAATGGACAAGGCTGCCAACTCCGAAACACGCCGAACAGAAGTGACGGCAACCAGAAAAAACACCTACTGAGTAAGCGTAGAAAGTGCAATATCCTGCAAAGGTTCAAATGGAGGCCCCTGCAAGGCAGACAAAACCAAATTCAAATCCCACACTGGGAGCAAAGGCTTCCTTGGAGGCCGCACATGCGTAACCCCCTGGAAAAAGGTCTTAACCAGAGGATGAAGAGCAAAAGACTTTTGAAAGAACAAGGCCACTGCCCTTTCAGCATACTAAGCTGCAAACCTTGGTCCAGACCATGTTGCAGAAATTCCAAGACCCTAGGGATAGAAAACGCCCTGCAAGGCAAGGCCCTACCCTCACACCAATCAATATAAGACCTCCAAGTCCTATAATAGATGGCAGAGGAAGACTGCTTTCTAGCCCTAACCAGAGTCTGAATGACTGCATCAGAAATACCTTTCTCCCTCAAGATTGAGGTTTCAGCAACCACGCAGTCAAAGCCAGCGTTGGTAAATTGGGTTAGAGCAGTGGACCCTGAGTGAGCAGATCCGGCAGAAGGGGCAGGTCTAACTGATCCTCTGCCAACCTTACCACGTCTGCGAACCAAACCTGTCTTGGCCACCTTGGAGCCACCAGGATTGCTCACGCGCCCTCTAGGGCCAGCTTGCGCACCACTCTGCCCACCATGGGAAACTGAGGGAACAGGTACAGAAACCCCAGATCCCTCCAGTTCAGAGACATGGCATCCCGCGAGAGAGAGACACAAATGCCAGAAGCTTGTGATTGTGACGAGAGGCAAAGAGGTCCACCTCCGGAGTCCCCCACCGGTGGAAAAGCGACCAAAACACCTTGGGGCTGAGTGACCATTCCCCCTGGCGAGACTACCCCCTGCTCAGGGAGTCCGCCTCCGTGTTCTCCACTCCCGGAATGTCCACCGCCGAGATGCATGGGACATTGCGCTCTGCCCAATCCAGGATCAAAGACACTTCCCTGAGGGCATGCCTGCTGCGAGTCCCTCCCTGGTGATTGATGTAGGCGACCGCCGTCCGATTGTCCAACCAAACTTGAACCGGTAGGCCCCGCAACGGATGAGTCAAGTGAGCCAGAAACAACCTGATGGCTCTCAACTCCAGAACATTGATGGGATCGTGAGCCTCCAGAGGCCCCCACAGGCCTGAAACTGAAGATCCTTCCAAAATCAACCTGACAGGCTGGCATCCGTGGTGACAGTCTCCCAACGAGGGGTCAGAAAGGATCTGCCCCTCATCAGATTGCTTGGTTTCAGCCACCACCGAAGGGAACGCTGCACCCGGGGGGACATCAGAAAAGACTGATCCAATGACAGCGGGGACCCGTCCCAGGCCGCTAAGATGAAGCTGGAGAGTCCTTGTGTGAAACTGGGCAAAGGGAACCACCTCGAACAACGCCACCATCAACGCCGAGTCAATTCCTGAATCAGAAGAACCTTGGCTCGGGGGAGAAACGCCCTCCTGAGAAGTATCTAGCGACATTCCCAGGAACTCCACCACCCTGGAGGAAGTGAGGCAGGACTTTGGAGAGTTTCGGTTGGGTGATCAACTATCCCGAGTGGACACCACAGTCCTGGTATCTAGCTACGCCTGACTGAGGGAAGACGCCATGATGAGAAGATCGTCCAGATATGGCACGGTGTGGATACCCCTGGCTCTGAGGATGGCTATCACTCCTGCCAACACCTTGGTAAAAACCCTTGGAGCCGAGGTAAGGCCAAACGGAAGAGCCACAAACTGAAAATGCCGACTGTCCACGACAAACCTGAGGAATCTCTGGTGTGCCAGAAATATTGGAATATGCAGGTAAGCATCCTTGATGTCTATGGACGTCATGAAGTCCCCCTGACTAAGTGAATGGATGGCTGAGCGCAGAGTTTCCATACAGAACTTCCGGGGACGGACAAACCTGTTGAGCAACTTCAGATCCAGAAAAGGACGAACGGAACCGTCCTTCTTGGGCACCGTGAACAAATTGGAATAGAAGCCCAGGCCCCGGTCTGAGAGGGGCACCGGACAGATGAAAGCCATGTCCGCGAGACTTGCTACTGCCGCCCGAAGCCCCTGGGCAGCCAGAGGATCTGACGGCACCGAGACCTGAAGAATCTGGGAGAGGACCGGAACTCGAACTCCAGCTTGTAACCGGAAGACACCACTTCCTGAATCCACCTGTCCGAGACCATTTGGACCCAGACCTGGGAGAAGAGTTGCAACCGTCCCCCCACCCGCAAGGGTGAGGGCGCCCCCTCATTGCTGAGCCGACTTGGCAGCGGCTCTAGGCTTGGAGCCCCAACTGTGTCCTGGACGGGCCCCGACCCCTGCCCCTAGGCCAGGAATCACCTCTGGACGAAGGGAAGGCCGAACCCACTCTAGCCCCACGAAAGGACTGAGTGAAGGAAGCCGCCCCCAAAAAGGGTGACGCTGCTTCTTACGCTGAGGTAACCTACCTCCCTTTGCCACCGAATCCAATTTTTCTCCAAAGAGCCGCAATCCCACAAAGGGAAGGGCCATGAGCGACTTTTTGGACACAAAATCAGCCGCCCACTGACGTAACCAACGACGGATAGCCACAAGCAGGGCCGTAGCTCTGCTACACATCACCAATTTGTCATCCAGGGCGGACAGCACAAAGGACAAAAATAACTCACAGAGCTTAAGGTCGGCAAACTCCTCACTAGCCGGGTCAAGCCCGGTAGAGGTCAATAATCCTCTAACAACCGACCTGGAAGCCACCAATACAAGCTCAGAAGCACAAACTGGCCGTAAGGTGGATCCAACACTGGCAAAACAATGACAAGCCATCTGGTCAATGCGTTTATCCTCACCATCCTTGAGGGTAGTGCACTCCGGAGAATGGAGGACTGAGGAGCTGGACAACCCCAAAACAGGAGCATCCACCTCGGGGGGGGAGGGGGGGGGGGGGGGAGACGACCAGTGCTTCACTGCGTCCACCAGAAAGGGATATTTCTTGTCCCAACCCGGTGGCTTCAGCGGAGGAGCCGCCTCGGGGGGAGAAATAGCCAGGACCTCAAACACCTGAGCCAGGACCCTAGAGGTATCAGAGGAATCCCCCTGGCCCTGCTCGGTATCAGCGCCCATAAACTGCTGATCGTCGGAGTCAGACTCCTCATACAGCTCCCCTTCCTCACGCGGGGAACAATCAGACCAATCCAGGGAGTCAAAATCCTCTTTATCAAAGGCCTGCGCAGCCGAATACAAATGTTTTCTCTTTGCCGTGGCCTTTTTGCGACGGCACTGGAAAACAATTTTTCAAGATTGACCAATCTGGCGCACACCTCAGATTACGACTCCCCGCTAATGACCACATCACAAGCACGTGTCAGGCGAGGGGGAGACTGGGAGTAGATCGGCGGAACATAACCAGATGCCTGCGATCCGGTCTGCCACGTAATAGACCGCTGCGCACAGGGTACACAGAAATACATCATCCCCCCAAAAGGGATACCACACACCCCAAACAGCCTGGATTGCCCCGAGGGGGGCACAAGCCCAGTATCCGGGGAAGCCTCCATATGGTGATTTTTCAGTACTATATATAGTATATACAATTAAATGTGTACAATGCTATTTTTATTTTTGGGAATTATGCAATAATGCAACCTGGGATGCCCCTTTAAGTCCCAAGTGGGAGGATTTTAAGCCAGCTAAAAATTAACCAGGGACCCTGGACCGGGAGAACCCCCCTTTAATATGATCAATGGTCCACCTGGAACACAAAAACACAAGCACACTCAGACCATGCTAAATATATAGGAGATAATAACAAATGACAGTGATGGGCATCAGACTCCTCACCCGACCTTCGGTACCGCAGGCAACGACGCGCAGTGTGCAGTAGGAGGAGGGAGGGCGGGCCGGTGTGGTTCGGCGTTGCGCCCGGCCGCTCCTCCCTCGGCCTGAAGCCGGGACATGGAAAGCCCGGCCCCGCCCCCCTGCCCAGAGGAGAAGCCCTCATGGGCTCGCCGCCGCCATTGCGGGCAGCTCCCTTAGCGCGCCGGAGGCCGGCGCCGCGGGACCTCCAGCGCCATTAAAGTGAAAGTAAAGCACACACGCGTAAAACATACACACGCACAGACACAAAAGACAGGAATCCATAAGCCCGCCCCCCCTCTAAGGGTACCTGGGAGAGGGGGAATCCATGCCAGGGAAGGGCCAAGGGACGGGGCATCCCAAACCGGGATCACCAACCCGGATAGCTGCCTACCCCTTTTTATGGGGTCTAATGGCTCCTAAGCACCAGGGGTGCCAACTACCTTTGCCCGACCAGCAGCCTAGGCTGGGAGGCAGGGAATATTAAACAAGGGGATCCGGGCAGAAATAGAAGAAAAAAGGGGGGCCGGGATCATCACGGCTACCTGCAAGGAGGAGACATCTTCTGACTTGCTCGCCACTGCAGAGATGAAAGACTGGGTAATGAGTGGTAAGTCCCATGTATTTATGGGCCGGGAGGGTCTTACCTTTTTTTGATATCATCCTCTGCAAGATCGCCATCTACAGGTCAGTATACCCAAGTGTAATTAATATCTTGAAGCGGGGTGTGTGACATACTTAGAATAATGTTTACTCGCTATTTCAAGAGTGCCTTTAAAGCAAGGTAAACTGTGCAGAATTAGCTAAATTGCTGTTCAATAAAATGCTAACACATTGTGTAGTCATCCTCAAAGGAAAATTGGCAGTGTCCCCTTATTTCTATATATTAGTTCGCCGGCCATTTAAGGGACCTGCAGGGTATGGTGGTTCACCGGCCCTTTAAGTGACCTATAAAGCTAAATTGCAGAATGCTTTTAAGTGTTGCTGAAAAAAAGGGTTAAATCTATGTACCTTGAGAAACAGGTGCAGCCATAGCGGCAGGGATTATATACCCCGCCGTGCGGTGTAATGCCTTCTAGGCTACTTTATGGGATTCTTATCAATGGAGCGCTCCAGCCCTTTAAGGATCTGCAAGATAATACGAGGCTTGCAGGTTTCCTATTATAATGTCAACCAGTTAAGTAGTAAGTATAGAGATTTTTTGTGTACCTTCTGTAATCCAGTAGGGCCGTGAGGTCTTGGATTAGATGCCCCGCAATGCTGTGCCTTTAATAGCTGAAGAAGATTACGGTCGGAAGGGCTCGCTTCGCCTATATCCTATTGCGGCCGGAATTCCTCCTACCTGGTCAACGTAGTAGTAGTAGCGCAGAGAGGTGCGACAAACCCCGCCGCCAGGCCAGTGTGGCATTTATGTGCTCCATAAGCTCCATTTTCTTGGAGTACAAGAGGCGCGATTACCTGCAGTGTTATCAAGAATGTATAAATGTTGTTGATGCACATTGTAGCAGTGCCAAATACCTATCCTTGTATATCCAAGTGTGTATGTATTAGCATTATCAAATGTACCAATAGTAGCCAAATTGTAGCAGTACCAAATACCTATGCTTGTTTATTCCAAGTGTGCATGTATTAGTATTATCAAATGTACCATTAATAGCCAGATCCGGATCTGGCTATTAATGATACATTTGATAAAGCTAATGATGCACATTGTAGCAGTGCCAAATACCTACCCTTGTTGGTTCCAAGTGTGCATTTATTAGCTTTATCAAATGTACCATTAATAGCCAGATCCGGATCTGGCAAATGATACATTTGATAAAGCTAATAAATGCACACTTGGAACAAACAAGGATAGGTATTTGGCACTGCTACAATGTGCATCATTAAAATGTATTTATTTTAGATGTGCGGGCCGTGGCCGCATCCCCGCTATCCCTTTAGCAGGGCACGCGCCCTGCTAGAGGGAGGCGTGGATGCGGCCGCCAGCGCGCTCTGAGCTGGTTTCACGTAGCGGGGAACCTCTGATCAGGGATTTAATCCAAGATATCACAGCCATACTGGATTACAGAAGGTACACAAACATTTTCCCCATACTTACCACTTACTGGCTGACATAATAGGGAACCTGCAAGCCTCGTATTATCTTTGTAAATCCTTAAAGGGCCGGGCAACTCCATTGATAATACCATAAAGTAGCCTGGAAGTCATTACACAGCACGGCGGGGTATATAATCCATGCCACCACAGCGGCACCTGTTTCTCAAGGTACACATTCTTTCTACCTTTGATTATGATACTATGATACTAATCAGCAACACTTAAAAGCATTCTACAATTTTGTTTTGTAGGTCCCTTAAAGGGCCGGTGAACCAACATACCCTGCAAGTCCCTTAAAATGGCTGGCGAACTAATATATAAAAATAAGGGGACACTGCCAAGTTTCCTCAGAGGATGACTACACAATGTGTTAATATAGGTTATTGAACAGCAATTTAGGTACTTCTGCACAGTTTACCTTGCTTTAAATGCACATTTGAAATAGTTAGTTATAAAATGTTTACTCGCTAAAAGTTTTTAATGAAATGTTTACCTCTATACATAGGGCATTGAAAAAGCCCAGCAAGGGCAATACATGTCTGCCCTAAATCTCCAAGAGGAAAGAGATGGAATGAAATGGTTAAAACTATCACATCATAAAATCATGTCATATGAGTATTGTGTATATATATATATATATATATATATATATATATATATATATTCATGTTAGTGAAACATTTTAAAAAATTATGAATAAAATACATTTTTAAATAAGTGTGGTCATATTTAGAGGCTATACAGGAAACCACCTAGGAAGGGCCTAGCCCTGGGATCTAGTAGAATTGTCCAGTGCACACCTGATTTTCTCCACAACCTGTTGGTGCAGAACAGGGTTGGCCTAGTGAGAACAGTAGTGGCAGATGGGCATTGCATATTATGGAACAGCCGCCATCAGATCTTTGAAATTCTCCCATTACACCTGGTGAAGATGGACAGTTTTAAAGGATAGCAATTTTGAAATGCTTGCATTCAGAGTCAGGGCTCATGGGCCCAACTTCTGCCATCTATCCAAATTTTGAGGGATGGACAACTTAGCGCTTCCCTGGGATGACTTGGACAAGATTGGTGATGGTGGTGCGCCCACATCCTCCCTTTGGGAGGAGACAGGTGGCCTTGACGTCGGGAAGGTGGGGGCAGAGGCCGAGTCACCTGAAGCAGCAGCAGAAGGAGCCTCAAGATGATTAGGTGCACTTTAGGCTTTTCTACCACTGCAACTCGTGTTGCAGGTGCCTGTTCATGGACGCAGTGCAGAGATTACGGAGTTTCCCTCACTGGGGACATCCTTAGCGCCAGCTTTGGCATGCTCAGTCCCTAGGCGTGGCAGGCAGTAGTAGCAAGAGACTGACCTCCAAGGGTTTGCAGCCTTCTCGCTCTTCTGTTGGCTGACTGGGGGTGCATGACCACCACCTCTTCATTTCGGACTGTCATTACCCCTGGTATAGTCTTCCACCCTCTCCTCTACGCCACCCTCCACATTGTACAAAGTCACAGCAGTCAGTACTAGGGTTTCATCATTGCAGGTGTCCTGCTGGCCACATCCTCATCCTCCAACACAAGTTGTTGCGCATCTGGGAACCCTACATCAGCAAAATGATTGAAGTGCAGAAAAAGCTCTTCCTATATTTCATGGATTCATAAAATAAAAGTATATCATGTGCAAAACGTTAGATAAAGCATGATTGTTCACATTGTTGTATCAACTCTTCATTATTTCTTACTATCTATAATCTTCATAAAAAGGCAGACATGTTTCGCCTGTCTAGGCTTTTTCAATGCCCTTTACAAAAAATACAATTCTGTGAGTACTCACCTGTAGAATTGGTATTATGAGTATACAGTACGTCCTGCTCCAAATCTAATACTTACAGTTGGGATATACTCCGCCAGATGGCGCTGGACTGCAGAGACATCGAAAATAGGCTCCTCCCGGCCCCTCAAATACCCAAGGACCTCCCACAAATCCCCAGCATTGAAAAGCAGTTAATGAGAAGCCGGGAGAATTAAACAATCCAAACTATAACAATGATAATCAACATACAGGGGATCCAAGATAATGCAACCAAGGGTGGGTTGGAGCAGGACATACTGTATACTCATAATACCAATTCTACAGGTGAGTAATCACAGAATTGTATTCTTAGTATACAGTACGTCCTGCTCCAAATCTAATACTTCCAGGTGGGACATCCAATAGCAGTGTCCATAAAGTAGGGTGGGATCCCCAAGAAAAATCAGCAGCAGACAGTTTAAACCACTGCCGCCTGCAGAACCTTTCAGCCAAAAGCAGCATCAGCTGAGGCCCTAACATCAGCCTTGTAAAACTTTGAAAAGGTATGAACAGAAGACCAAGTAGCGGCCTTGCAAACTTGTTCAACAGAAGCCTGGTGCTGAAAAGCCCAAGAGGCACCAATAGCACGAGTGGAATGAGCAGTAAGGCAGAAGGGAGGATTCTTCCCCTTAGCAGAGTAGGCCTGAATCACAGCCTGACGAATCCACTTGCTGATAGTAGACTTGGCAGGAGCCAAACCCTTCCTAGGACCAGAAGGGACCACAAAAAGAGCATCAGTTTTCCTGAAAAGGTGCAGTAGCCACCAGATAGTACTTCAAACACCTAACCACATCCAAAGAGTGCAAAACCCTCTCCTTAGCATTGCTAGGATTAGGGCACAAAGAAGGAAGAATACCCTGATTCAAATGAAAAGCAGACACTACCTTAGGCATAAAGTCAGGTTTGAAACGAAACGCCACCTTGTCCTTGTGTCTCTCATAGTAGGGGGGCTGAATGGAAAGTGCCGCCAACTCAGACACACGCCTGACAGAAGTGATAGCCACCAGAAATACAACCTTGAGCATAAGAATGGCCAAGGCAACATCCTGCACAGGTTCAAAGGGAGCACCCTGCAAGGCTGACAGAACCAAGTTCAGGTCCCAAACAGGCACCATAGGCTTACGTGGGGGGCGCACATGACCCCCTAGAAAAAAGTCCTGATCAGAGGGTGCTGAGCAAAGGACTTCTGGAAGAAAATAGCCAGGGCAGAAACCTGACCCTTCAGAGTACCCATCTCCAACCCATGCTGCAGGAACTCCAGAATCCTGAGAATATGAGAACACACGACAGGGAAGAGACTTAGACTCACACCAGTCAATATAAACAGATCCACATCTGGTTGGCCCCAACTGTGACACAGATTGAAACACCCTGCTGCATAGGGACCATTCTCCCTGGCGAGAGGTCCCCCTGCTCAGAGAGTCCGCCAGGTGATTTTCCACCCCCGGGATGTACACAGCTGATATGCACGGGACATTGGCCTCCGCCCAAGTCAGGATCAGAGACACTTCCTGGAGCTCCCCCTTGCTCCGGGTCCCTCCCTGATGACTGATGTAGGCAACTGCCGTCTGGTTGACCGAGCGCACCTGAACAGGCAGGCCCCGAAGGTGAGCAGTCAAGTGAGCCAGAACTAGCCTGATCGCCCGCAGTTCCAAGACATTGATAGGTGTGTGGGCCTCCTGAGGGCCCCACCTCCCCTGGAACCGCAGGGACTTCCAGAAACCCCCCCCAACCTGACAGACTGGCATCCGTGGTGACCGTCTCCCAGGAAGGGGCAAGAAAGGATCTGCCCCCCAACGGGCTCCTTGAGCCCATCCACCATGAGAGGGATCTCCTGACCAGGGGGGAGAGCACACAGACCCTGTCCAGGGACGCTGGGTCCTCGTCCCATACTGACAATAGGTGAAGTTGCAGGGGCCTCAAGTGGAACTGAGCATAAGGGACCTCTTCGAAGCATGCCACCATCAGGCCCACCAGCTGCATCCCCTGCCTGATAGAGGGATAGGGACAAGCTAGGAGGGACTGAGCCTGTGCAATCAGACTATCCACCTTCAGGCAAGGATCCTCCTTCCTCCACAGAACTGTATCCAGATTCATTCCTAGGAATGGAATTACCAAGGAAGGGGACAGTGAGGACTTGGGGTGGTTGATCACCCATCCAAATGACTCCAGAGTAGACACCACCAGCTGAGTATACAACTCTGCCTGATGTAGAGACTGGGAAGTGATGAGAATGTCGTCCAGATATGGAAGCATGCGGACGCCCTGACATCTGAGCAGAGACATCACTCCAACCAGCACCTTGGTGAACACCCTGGGAGCTGAAGAGAGGCCAAAGGGCAAGGCCACAAACTGGTAGTGTTGATCCATCAGAGTGAACCTGAGGAACCTTTGATGACCTGGGAACACAGGAATATGAAGATAAGCATCTTTGATGTCCACAGAAGTCATGAAATCCCCTTGGCGCAGGGAACTGATGGCAGAGCGCAGAGTTTCCATGCGAAAGCGCCTGCCCCTGACAAACTTGTTGAGGATCTTCAAGTCCAGGATGGGCCTGACTGAACCATCTTTTTTGGGTACTGTGAATAGGTTGGAATAAAAGCCCTTGCCTTTTTCTATTAAGGGGACCTGGCAGATGATCCCCAGCTCCAGCAGGCCTTGCAGTGCTTGCACTAGCTCCTGAGGAATCCGGGATCTGATGAATCTTATAGGGGGATCGGCAGCAAACTCCAACTTGTAACCTGAGGACACTACCTCCAGAATCCACCGGTCTGAGACATGAAGCCTCTAGACGAGAGCGAAGTGCTGCAGCCGTCCGATCATGCCTGAGGGGGCTTGGGAGAGGATTTTGCTTTGGGACCAAAGGAGGAGCCAGGACGTCCGCGTTCTTTGCCTCTACCCCAGAAATCTCCCCGGGTCCCAGGAACGGAAACCCCCCTTCCGTGTCTTGCACCACGGTAAGGGGAAAAGAAGGAACCTTGACCCCGAAAGGGCCGATATTGCCACCTGCGCTGGGGTAACCTGCCTCCCTTAGCAAAAAGGTCCAGGCGGTCCCCAAACAGGCACAGTCCTTTAAAGGGAAACCCAGTGAGGGCCTTCTTGGCAGCGTTAGCAGCCCACTGGCGCAGCCAAACCGAGCGGCGTATAGCCACCACAAGGGCAGAAGTTCTGGCACACATTCTGATGGTGTCATCCAATGCCGAGAGGACAAAATGTACAAAAACATCACAACTGGAGAGTGCATTAAACACCTCACAAGGCAAATCATCGGAGCACTATCAAGCATTTTTCTGATAAGGGTTCTAGTGGCCACAGCAGTAATGGCAGAGGCACAGACTGGGCGCAGCGCCGTCCCTGCAAATGCAAAGGCGTGGAATGCCAGCTGGTCAATGCGCCAGTCCTCAGCATCCCACAGGGTAGTAGAGTCAGGGGAATGCATGACAGAGGTGTTAGATAACCCTAGGATCGGGGAACCCACCTCGGGGGGGGGGGGGGGGGGGGGGGAGGACCAACATTTAACCACCTCCGCAGGAAAGGGATACTTCCTATCCCAACTCTTTGGAACCCCGGGAAGTTTACTGGGGTGCTCCCATTCCTTGGGCACAAGGTTATGGAAATGTGACCCTGACGAAGCTCCGGTGGGCGGAGCGAAACGCGCGTCGGCGGACGGCCGGCCCCTCCACGTGCAAGCCACCCTGCTTCCAGCCCTGCCTGTGCCTACAGCTCCGTTAAGCTATGTGTTGCGCAACACCAACAGTGACATAAGGACGGCAAGTGACGTGTGAAGATCACCATGATGTGACAGCTAAGTACTTGCCCATTTGAGATGCCCCAGTCCAGGGAAGGCTTATGTTTGTTCTGAGCCCCCTTCGCGAGTGTTACATGCAGTACCATTTGGTTGTTAATACGGTGCTGAAGTGAGATAATCAGTGTGCGGTTGCATTCAGCACAGACTGCATTGGGCCCGGTGTTTAAGGGGCACTTTGAGACTCTTGAATAAACAGCGGGATCTCCACATGGCCACCATGCTCACAAATGATGGGAGCAACCCCAGCAAGGAGTTATGCCATGGACACTGATAGCTAATTCAGCTTGCAAGCCCCCTAATACTATATAGGGCAGTGTGTCATTAACGTTTAGGCACTTAGCAGCGCTGCTAGCAGGGTGTGCGTGTTGTGCGCGTGGGTTTGTGTGTTGTGTGCACGGTGGGCCCCCGTGATTTTAAAGCACTATATGTTTACAATTTTTATTGTCAGTATTGTCCTATGTGTGTGCTGATTTCTAGGTGCAATAAAATTGTTGTTTGCTCAGCAAAATCATAAGTTGTCTAGCATCTTGCCAGTCCTACACTTAACCTAGTGTTTTGTATGTCTTTTGAGTTGTGCCGAGTGGTGGTTAGTAGGACGCCGTGGATTTTGCGGCAGTGCATGTGCTTTGAATTCATACTCTCTCTAGCCTTTTTAATTAGGATTTCTTGTTATGGAAATGTGCCTGCTCGGGAAATTCCAAACGTGATTTTGCTGTGTGGAAAAGCTCCCCTCTTTGCCTGGGAGCCGCAACATGCAGAGAGATGGAGAGAACCTCAAAAATCTGGGTCAATAATCTGTCAGTGTCATCCGGGGTCCAGTGGTCAGAGCCAGAATAGTCATGACCCCTTGGTCTCTCATCAGATGAGCCTGAATCAGAAAAGAGCTCCCCTTCATCAGACAGGGTATAGCCACAAAGATTCCAAAACTCCTCAGTTCCCATAGGGAAAACAGTGACATTAGGCGTCAAGTGCCGCTTCTTAGCAGGGGCTTACGCGCTAAGAACTTAGCAATCAACTGTTCAACAGTAGCCAGTCTAGAGGACACATCAGGCTGAGAATCCCCACTAGTATGCAACTCAGCAGGAGTGAGATTTAAGCTTGGGGGAGTAGGTGAAGTGAAACGAGGTGCAGCCACTGGCAGGCCAGATTGCAATGCAAGCACCTGCTCAGCACAGGGTACACAGACCCTCGCCTTGTCAGCGTCAGCATGAGGCTCCCCACACACTACACAGCCGGTCTTCTCCCGAAGGGACCCCGGTCACAATATCCTGGGATGCCTCCATATGGTGATTATAGCGGCGCTACACGCCGATAGGGAATAACGCTAAATAGCAACCCCAGATGCCCCAATAACCCGCTAGGGAAGTGGGAGTATTTTTACAAGGCCTACAAGTATATACTAATACAGGGCCGGGAGAAGCCAAAAGGGTTCGTCCCGCCTGAAAGACATAAGCAGACAAGACCTGTAAGCACGCAGTAACAAAAGGTCAAAGATATAAAGCCGCCCGAGGGCACTTACGGACCGCGGTAGGTAGGGGTCCGTCGCACATGGGCCAAAAGGCAGGATAAAGATGGCGTTGGTATACGTCGAGGGGCGGGCTGGTATTAGCAATGACGCAGAGCGCGCCATAGATGGCCCAACCCCCCCCCCCCCCCCGAAGAGCGCGAAGCCAAGAACAAGCAACCAATGATGGCGCACCAGCGCCTGAGGTAATGCCGTCGCCAAGCGCGGAACCAAGTCAGCGCGCGGCGGCAATTTAAAAAAGACAGTAAAGACAAGCCAGCGAGGCGGTTGACACAAGACTAACAGAATGGAAAAAACACAATTCTGTGAGGTACTCACCTGTAGAATTGGTTTTTCTGGGAATCCATTCCAGACACTCCTTACTCCTGGGTTTCCGTCTCCTTGCTGAGCATGTAACTGCAAGAAAGAAAACAGGTGCGGCCCTCCTGGCCCATAAGTAGCAGCCGCCCATTAATCAAATCAGCAGTAAAATAATCTAGAGACAGGCCGGGAGGCCATAAAGAGTCCATGTTACTACACAAACTCAAAAAATGCTCTAAAAAATAAGATAAATTAAATCTCTTTTTTTACTTTATACATATATATGCCATGAATAATAAAAAAAGAAATGGCTTTAACACCAACAGAGAAGCGTCAGAAGATAACATGACCCAAAAAATGGGTGGGCCGGAGTGCCTGGAATGGATTCCCAGAAAAACCAATTCTACAGGTGAGTACCTCACAGAATTGTGTTTTTTCTTCCAATCCATTCCAGGCACTTACTCCTGGGACCTCCAAAAGCAGTGCCATCTATGGGCGGGATCCCCTGACGCAGAACAGCAGGCAGTTCACTTCACCACTGCCTGGAGAATCTTCCGACCAACAACAGCGTCAGCTGAGGCTCTAACATCCACCTTGTAAAACTTGGTGAATGTATGAACCGAAGACCAGGTGGCAGCTTTGCAGACCTGTTCCACCGAAGCTTGATGCTGAAAAGCCCAAGAAGTCCCAACAGCCCTAGTGGAATGGGCCGTGACCCGAAAAGGGGGTTCCTTCCCCTTGGCCGAGTAGGCTCTAATCACTGCCTGCCTAATCCACTTGCTTACAGTGGCTTTAGTCGGTGGAAGTCCCTTTCTGGGTCCTTCTGAAACAAAAAGAAGATCCGTCTTGCGGAAGGCATCTGTAGCTGCCAAATAATACCTTATGGCTATAACCACATCCAAGGAATGAAGTGCCCTTTCCTTAGCATTAGCTGGACTTGGGCACAAGGAGGGTAAAACTACCTCCTGATTAAGAGGAAAAGGAGAAACGACCTTAGGCAAAAAATCTGGCTTAAACCGAAAAACCACCTTGTCTTTGTGTCACTCAAAATAAGGAGATTTCATACATAAAGCGGCTAACTCCGAAACACGCCGCACAGAAGTGATTGCCACTAAAAATACCACCTTAAGTGTCAAAATGCTCACTGGAGCGTCGACCATAGGTTCAAAAGGAGCCCCCTGTAGAGCCGTCAACACTAAATTCAAGTCCCATACTGGTAAGATAGACTTGCGCGGTGGACGGACATGAGTGACTCCCTGAAAAAAAGTCTTAATGAGTCTATTACAAGCGATAGACTTCTGGAAAAAAATAGATAAGGCCGACACCTGCCCTCTTAGGGTGCTTAATCGTAGGCCCATCTCTAAGCCATCCTGCAGAAATTCTAGGATCTTAGATATCGAATACTTTCTACATGAAAGATTTCTAGCCTCACACCAGGATATAAAGGATCTCCAGACCCTGTAGTAAATCATGGAAGACGACTTCTTCGGAGCCTGAATCATGGTATGAATAACCTTGGCTGACAAACCTTTGGCTGCTAGGACCGAGGTCTCAATAGCCAAGCCGTCAAAGCCAGCATCTGTAAATTCGGGTGCCGAAGCGCCCCCTGAGTGAGAAGATCCGGCTCGACCGGTAGGCGCCAATGGTCTACCGCCATCCTTGTTATGTCCGAAAACCAACTACTTCTTGGCCAGTGAGGAGCTACTAGAATGGTAGGTACCCCCTCCTGAATTATCTTTCTTAGAACCCGACTCAGAAACGGGGGAAAAACGTACAGAAGTTTGAACCCTACCCAAGGGACAGGGCGTCCGTGGCTATGGCCAGAGGGTCCCTCGACAGGGACATGAAAACTGGCAGCTTGTGATTGTGTCTGGACGCAAAGAGATCCACTTCCGGACGCCCCCAGCGAAGACAAAGGGCTTGAAAAACCTGCCGACTGAGGGACCATTCTCCGACGCAGAACCTTCCTGCTCAGCGCGTCGGCATCCTGGTTTACTACCCCCGGAATATAAACTGCCGAAATGCAGGGAACATTCTCCTCTGCCCATGTTAGAATCCGGCTTACTTCTTCCAGAGCACCCTTGCTCCGGGTACCCCCCCTGATGGTTGATATAGGCTACCGCTGTCCGATTGTCCGACTGGACCTGGACTGCCTGCCCCTTTAAGCTGGGGGTCAGATACAGGAGTACTAGCCGGATAGCTCTTAACTCTAGTACATTTATGGGAAGCCAATTCTCCCTCGGTCCCCACTGACCCTGGATCTTCTGAGATTGCCAGATGCTGCCCCATCCTGTGAGACTGGCATCCGTGGCAACGATCAGCCACTGTGGGGTCAAGAAGGATCTGCCTACCGACAGATGCAGAGGGTCCATCCACCACAGAAGAGAATGTCTGGTCAAGGGGGATAGAACAAAGACCTGATCCAGCGACTGCAGAGTCTGGTCCAATAAATTCCATTGAAGGGGCCTCATGTGAAACTGGGTAAAAGGTACCGCCTCGAAGCAGGCTACCATCAGGCCTACTACCCTCATTCCCAGCCCAATAGTCAGCTGCCGGCAAGCCAGAAGGCACTCTGTTTCTGAATTAGCCGAGCCTTCTGCTCTGGCAGATAAACTTTGACCTGGACGGTGTCCAGAGTCATACCCAAGAAGTTTCTTACTGGCGCCGGAGTGATACGAGACTTCGGGTAGTTGATCACCCAGCCGAATTCTTCCAGAAACGACCGAACCGTCTGCGTGTCTGCTGATGCGAACTGGCTGAAATTAGGAGATCGTCCAAATAAGGGACGATACATATCCCTTGGCTCCTGAAGATTGCCATAATGCCCGCCAAGACCTTGGTGAATACTCTTGGAGCCGAGGATATCCCGAACGGAAGAGCCACAAACTGGAAATGTTGGTCTTCTAGGGCAAACCTCAGGAATTTTTGATGCCCCGGAAATATCGGCACATGCAGATACGCGTCCCTTATGTCTATGGTAGTCATAAGATCCCCGGGTCGAACTACTGTTAAGGCAGACCTCAACGTCTCAACGGAAATGCTTCACGCGGATATATCTGTTGAGATCTTTCAGATCTAAAATGGGACGAATCGACCCGTCCTTTTTGGGGTTTGTAAAAAGGTTCGAATAAAACCCGACCTTCCTGAAGGGGTACTCAACAAATCACCCCTTTTTGAAGGAGGTGCCGAACTGCGGACTTCAGGGCCACTAGCTTTAACTGGTTCCAGGATGCCCCTGATCGAAGGAATCTTGCGGGCAGTCTGGCTGCAAACTCGATTTTGTAACCTGAAGACACCACTTTCAGGATCCATCGATCCGCTACATAGCGCCTCCAGATGAGCAAAAAGCAAAAGCCGTCCCCCCACCCGCTCGGGTGAGGGCGCCCCCTCATGCTGTAGTGGATTTGGCTGGAGGTTTAGGCCTATTTCTCCAGGCCCCTCCTGCCCTATTACGCGCTCTTCCTCTACCCCAGAAATCTTGACGGGAACAAGGCCGGAAGGCTCCTCTGCCTCTCCGAAAAGGCCGAAATGACGAAGACCTCTGAAAAGGTCGAGTCGACCTTCTCCTTTGAGGCAGTTTGCCATCCTTCCCCATACCGTCCAGCCTCTCACCAAAAAGTCTGTTCCCTAAAAAGGGTAAATCCGTAAGCGCCTTCTTATCGGCGGCGTCCGCAGACCACTGCCTAAGCCACAACGAGCGACGCAAAGACACAAGGAGAGCAGAGGTTTGCGCCGCCAGCCTGACCGCATCTTCTATTGCAGTAATAGCGAATGCATTAAAGTCCAAACAGTCCTTAAGGTCCTTGGACTCCTGGGCCAGCCTGCGAGACTTAGCCCTAACTAAGCTCCTCTTCATCTTTTTCCTCGTAGCCAGAGACACAATGGCCGTGGCACACATGGGGCGGAGCAAAGAACCTATCATGGCAATGGCATGGCGGGCCAATTGATCCATACGCCTCTCTGTGGGATCTCTAAGGGAACCCATAGTAGCGGACGGCATCACCGAAGTGTTAGACAAGCCTGCAACCGGGGAGTCCACCTCAGGCGGATAGGACCACAGTTTAATCATGTCTGCTGGAAAAGGATACCTAGAATCTAGGATCTTAGGAACAGCCGGTAGCTTATTAGGATTTTCCCATTCCTTAAGTATCATTTTGGAAAAATGTGGCTGTTCTGGAAACACCTGCCTTTGCCTGACAGGCTTAAACAGGTCATCCTCTCTTCGCTACCTCAGGCGGAGAGATATTCAAGGTGTCAAACACCACAGACAGCAGACCTTCTGTTTCATCCACGAGGAGAGAATCTTCATCAGACGAAAATAAGATAGAATTACTATCTTCTTCTGACCGCAGCTCGCCCTCAGAGAGCTGCTCGTCCAAATAATCCTCGGCCTCTTCTTCCCCAAAGGAGGCAAACATATCCTCTTCCCCCGCAGCCGGTTCCAAATGCCTTCTTTTAAAGGTGGCTTTCTTTGGAAGCACAAGAGACAACTGCCTCTCCAGATTATCCAATCTGTGAACAAGTTCTGTCTGCACCTCACTGCCTTCTCCCCCTTTAGGGGAAGCAGGAGACGGATGAACCGTAATGCCCTCGGCATCAACCGGCCCAGAAACTCTGTCAGCTGGTCTGTTATGGTCTAGGCCGATCCTTACAGCGCAGGCGGAGCAAACCGTGCCAAAACTGCCCAGGGGATCCTGCCTGCATAAAGGGCAAATCCTGCCCTGTTCAAGAGGGATGCCCGTGTCGCTATCCCCTGATGCCTCCCTCATGGTGTTTTTATAAAAAAAAAAAACTTTGTATATATATATTTTTTTTTATATATTGGCCTCTGACCCAAAGGGTCCTGAGCCTGAACCAATCCCCCAAAAGAAGGGACCGGGAGGAACCGCAACCCTGCTTTCTATCCTTCTTCCAATCTAAGAAATAAAAGGGAAAAAGAGAAAAGGATTTAATACCTACAACTTTTAGCTCCACAGGGGAATAAACAGTTGAAACTTAATAAAAATAAAATTAAAAACAATGATATATCCACCTTATTATATAAACACATTGAGGATATAATAGAAATGTAATCATCCAATATAATATAATATAATACAAATTATATATTATATAATATAATATAAAAATATAAAAATCTAATAATTATTCAACCAAGCTGATAACTTAAAAAATACCACAATATTTTAGTATTTCATCAACATGAAACATGAAACTTATAATTAAAAAACATTCACAATAATCTTGATTAAAATCCTCCCTGAGGGCTAGCTAATACATCAAACTATATCTGAGAAAGAAAGGATCAGAAGATCCACTCACCACAGCCATCTGTCTTCACCCTGGGGAGACAAGATCAACCTTCAGCATAAATCAAGCCCAGCTGCTGCCTTCATTTTTGCACTCACAGCAAAATAAGAGTATATTGTAGCCCAAACAAAAAGCAACCCACTGACCCCTCCCTACCTGCCGCCGGAGTCAGAGCCGGTGACGCGGCTAGCCCAAGAAGGGGACCGCACGATCCGGTCTCCGCCGCTGGAGACACAAGCCGGCTTCTCCAGCGTGGTGTGGGAGAGTGAGGAGGGGCTGGGCGGAAGCGGAGGATGTGAAGGGCTGGGAGGACGCGTGGAGGGCCCTTGGCTCCCCCCGCAGGACAGGCACCGAGCGCAGCGCGAGGAAGGAAGAGAGGGGATGTCAGGGAGAGGCCATAGCTCTTCATTCCCCTTGTTGAGACTCCTACCTGACTCCGGAGAGTGCCTATACACCTCTCTGGTGCGAAGGGCTGATGAAGTGGAGGGCTGGGAGGAAGCGATCTCCTCCCCAGTAATTGTAACAGTTCCTCGGCAGGTTCACCAGACAAAAACCTGCGACTGACTTGCTTTTCAAAGAAAGCCTGCAGCCCAGAGTATACACTCTGAAACCAAAACAGCAAAAGCTGGGGAGGCAAAAATGGGTGAGGGAGATCCGTGGAAATAAGGTTGTGCAGGAAGCCGACACGGTGTATCTCCCGCTTGCTGCCAATACCTAACCTTGAGAGAGAAATCCAAAGCGATCTTCACAGTCCAATCCAACTGCAAGAATGAAACTGGTTTGGTTAGAGGCAGCTGCTTGCTTATAGGGCCGGGAGGAGCCACATCTTTAATCTTGCAGTCCACGTCCTCCGGGCAGGAATTACCCAATCATGAAGAACGGGGACGGCCTGGAATGGATTGAAATAAAAAATACCATTTTGTGATTACTCACCTGTAAACTGGTTATTACAAGTATGTCACACACCCTGCTTCCAAATATTCATGACACTTGGGTAACTGTCCTGTAGAGGGCGATCTTGCAGAGATGACATGAAAAAAAAGGAACCCCTCTCGGCCCATAAATACCTCAGGGGTTTACTGCTTCTGATGACCTCATGGTGGTTGATCTATACCACCGCCGTCCAATTGTCTGTTTGAATCCAGACGGGGTGCCCCATCAGATGGGATGTCCAATGTCTGAATACCATAGAATAACTCCGTTTCAGGATCTTTATGGAGATTCTGCTCTCCTTCGGACTCCACTATCCCTGGATCGTTTGACTCCATGACACTCCCCCAACCAGATAGACTGGCATCCATGGTTATGATCTTCCACTGTACTGGAAGAAAGAATTAGCGGATCTGAAGAGGCTGAGGACCAGGCTAGAGACTGCCTTGCTGACTGTCATGCAAAAAGTGATTCAGAGTGTGTGGGTCACGGTCCCAGATTGTGAGCAATTCCATCTGCAGGGGTCTTGTGTGAACAGCACAAAAAGGTACCGACTCAAGCAAGATACCATCAGGCCCAACAGACATTCCTTGATGAATCGTCGAGTGAGGGCAAGACAAGAGAGACCCTGTACCGTGGCCTGGAGTAAGAGTCACTTCTGTGTTGGAAAGAACACTTTTGCCCGAGACGTGTAATGACAGTCCCAAAAGAATAACTCTTGAAGCTATGATAAGATTTTAAGAATTCGACTGGATAGTCAATTATCCAATGTCGATCAGACAGTCTATTCTTCTGGCCCCCCTGACATGATGGGGCCCATATTAACAGATAGTTTAAGTAAAGGATTATATGTATACCTTGACTTCTTAGAGAAAACATGAGACCTGCCAAAACCTTGGTAAACACCCTTGGCGCTGAAGATAGACCGAAGGGTAATGCCACAAACTGAAGATTTAGGCCACCTACAGCAATGTAGGAGAATATATATCTTCATTGTGGATCAACTCCAATCTCTAAAAAGGCGAGATATGGCAGATCTCAATGCTTCTACTTACTGCGGAATTCGCGATACCCCTGACCAAGAGAATCTCCAAGGGGGTCTGGCTCCTAATTTGATCTTGTAACCCGAGGATACAACTTCCTGTACCCAAATATCTGTTAATGAAGCCTCCAAATATGAGCAAAATGCAGAAGCGGTTCCCCCACACCTGCAAGTGCGGGGGCATCCCTTCATGCCTGAATAGATCAGCTGTTGCCTTAATTTGGAACTCTGACTTATTCCAAAATTCTCTTAGGTATCCCAAAGAGGCCGAACCTCTAACCGGAACCACGGAGTATTAGAGGTCCTGCGGAAGCATTATTAGACTTCGGCTTCTGTGGCAGATTAAATGACTTTCCACTAGTAGCATGCTTTACCAAGTCAACCAAGCACTCCCCAAACAGACACCCCACCTTAAAAGGGGAGTCCACTCATATTCCTTTTCAGAGGCTATGTCAGCTGGCCATTCCTTAAGCCATAAAGCACGCCTTAAGGCGACCACCAGAGCTAAGCCTCTGGGCCACAACCAGATCAAACCTCCATAGCCTGGATCACATACCTGTTAGAGCCAACTGGTTTTGATCAACTGGGAGCATGGCTTCCGTGAAAGAGCCATACAAGTCTTAGAATCCAGTTGTTTTAACAACCTCCTGCTCACAAAAAATGCTATCATGTAGCACAGGCCGGCTGCAAGGTCAACCCCAAAAAAGCACGACATGCCACCTGATCCACGCGCTTATCCGCTGGATCCTTTGGAGAAGGAGAGGATGGCATAACCAAAATCTTAAAGAGACCTGGCCAGAGCGTCCACCACAGGAGGGTGAGATCATAATTCAATCTGATCTGGAGAAAAAGGATACATAGTATCTAGTACTTTAGGAATGGTCGGAACACAACCCGACTTTTGCCATTCCCTATTCATCAGATTATAATAAAGTGTATGCTCTGCAACATCCTCCAGAATAGAGGAAATCAACCATCTTTTTTTTATTACCTTTTTAGTAGCCAATACACCATAATGACTATAGGTTTAGGACCATTTGAAGGCTGCCGACAAAGACTCAGGAGGAGACTAGGACAGCCACAATATCCTCTTCCACTCAGGAAAAATATTTTCTTTAAAAACCTCTTTAGTAGCCAATACTCCATTATGACACTATAGATTAGGACCACTTGAGGGCTGCCGACAGTTTAAAGTGGACCAACACCCAGGATTTTCACTATCCTTGGTTTTGGTCCACTTCCGCGGGGCACCACGCTGCGTGAAACCCCCCAGAATGGCATAAAACTCACGTCACCCCGCTCCTATGGCGCATGCATGGGCGTTCGTTCAATTAGAGCACTCAGAGCTGCTCTGAGCACGCTGGCGGCCACATCTCACACTTCCCTCTAACAGGGAGCGCACCAACGCCGGCTTTTTCAGAAACGGCCGACGCGGGTGCGCACCCTGCTAGAGAAGCACGTGATGCGGCCGCGGCCCGCACATGCGCCGTTGGAACGGGGACAAGGTAAGGTGAATGGGGGCGTCCTGGGGGTTTCACACAGCGGGGCATCCCGATTTTGGATGTTCCACAGTGAGGGATCCGATCAGCCTGGGTGTTGGTCCACTTTAAGACTCCGAGACCATGGCAGCCACAATATCCTCAACTCAGAGGAAAAATTATTTTCTTTAAAACCCTTAAAGTAGCCAATACTCCATGATTACGCTGTTGGCAGCCCTCAAGTGGTCATAAACCTATAGTTTAAAGATTCAGAAGGAGACCATGGCAGACACAATATCCTCTTCAATACACAGGAATTGTTTTTTTTCTTTTTACACAAACCTTAGTCACACTAAAGGTTTTTTTTGTTTTTATAAATTTTTATTTATGTTTTTCCAGAGAACATAGAACATTTACAATTACATTACAATTACATTACTATCACGGTCATAGTTACAATTACAATGCAATGCAATTGCATGTCCCAAAAATGTTGCCTCTTAACATGAGGGCGTAACCCCATATCTATTCCTATTAACCAACAAAACCACATAACACATACATTCACACCTATTCACACTCAAATTCTCGCCTGCTATAAGTTGAGTTTGTCTTTTGGAGAGCCGCACTATAGCCCTGGAGGGTGAGCCACAAGTAGTTCCTAGTCACTAGTGGAGCTAGGGGCATCAAGCCACACCTCCCATACTCTTCAAACTTGTCTGGGCATCCTCTGGCCCTGCAGGTCATCTTATACAATATTAACTTGCCATTTACTAAACTCTTCCAGGCTGACAGACTGCTTATTTGGGTGCTTAGAGTTTAAAAGAAGGCACTTCCTCGCATAAAACATCAATAAAACGCACCATGATGCGGGCCATCATCCAACATAGGTTCTACCACACTTAATAGGCAGAGGGACGCTGACTTCCGCACTGGGAGGCCCAAGGAGGTGGACATAAAGTCGGATATCCCGTCCCAGAAGGTTGAAATTGTCGGGCATTCCCAGATCATATGTATTAAAGAACCAATGCCAGTGTTACATCTAGGGCAAAGATCCGTCTCCACTAGGCCCATTCTCTTCAGTCTAACCGGGGTCAGGTACACCTGGTGCAGCTACTTAGCCTGGATCAGCCTATCCCTGGCATCTATGACTGAGGAATATAGACTGTCTACCGCCTCCTCCCTATCATCCTGGTCTATGCCCGGAATAAATTCTTCCCATTTCCTCCGTGTTTTCTCTAAAGGGGATGGTTGGCTCAGGAGGAGGGCATTATATAGTGTGGAGGTGGGTTTGCTTAGGTTAGCAGACCTTATCAGGGATTCGATTGGCGATTCCCCCAGCTGTAATCCTACTATAGGGATCCGGAACCTTAGAGCATGTCGGAGTTGCAAATATCGAAAGAATTCTCTAGGAGGCAGCGCAAACGCCTGACATAGCTGCTCATACATCATCAGAATCCTCCCAGAGAATACCTGCGCTAATGAGATTATTCCTTGTTTTTTCCAGAAGGATGTGTCAGGGAGGGCCCTCAGCTTTGGCAGATTGGGGTTATCCCAGATAGGTGCGTTAGGGGACCATTAAGAGGGGTATCTCGGGGGGGGTTCTCCATACCCTGTACCTTCTTCCACACATGCAGGGTCGTTCTTATACAAGCAGTGGCACATGGGAGACCCTCAAGAGGACTCAAGAGCCACCACAGGTTTACCAGCGGGAGGATTCATCCACCAAGTAGCATACACTAGCTGCGCAGCATAGAAATATAGCATGTGCGGTGCGGCCAGGCCACCCAGTCCCGGCGGAGCTCTAAGGATGGTCCTGTTCATTTTAGGGGGAGAAACCCTCCAGATGAAACCGAATAGAATGGAGTCCAAAAGCCGAAAGTGTGAGGCTGGCAACACCACAGGCGAGGCTTGGTAAAGATAAAGGAACTTCGGGAGAAAAATCATTTTGAATATATTAATACGCCCGAGGACTGAGAGGGGGAGGGCTGTTCACTGGGTCACTTTCCTCCTGAGGGTGTCGATCACTGGGCCGATATTGAGTTCTATAAATTTAGAGGGTTCCACATGCATGACTATTCCTAAGTATTTAAACTTATCTACTATACGGAATGACGAGGCTGGAGAGATCCGAGTGCCCCCTGGCTCGTCCACTATATGCAAGCTTTCCCAGTTTACCTTTAGGCCTGAGGATGAGCCGAATTTAGTTAATAGCTCCAGCAAAGCCTCTAGAGAGCCTTCAGCATCAGCCAGGTAAACCAGGGTGTCATCTGCATACATGGAAACCTTCTCAACCGTCTGACCAAGTCTCCACCCTTGAATTTCAGGGGAGTCCCAGATTAGCGACGCCAATGGCTCAAGCGCAAATAGCAAGGGAGAAAGTGGGCACCCCTGCCGCGTGCCCCGGCCCAGAACCAAGGTGGCCGTCATGACTCCATTGACTAACCCTCGCCTTGGGATATTTATAGAGCAGCTGGACATAATAAAAGTTGGAGGGAGACCAAATTTGGTTAGGACTGCCCACAAATAATGCCACTCAGTCAAAGGCCTTTTCGTTGTCCAGCGAAACAACCACTCTACTCCCCACATTGTCATGCTTGATGTGCAAGTTACTAAACAGCCTTCTTAAATTGATACATGTTGCTCGGCCTGGCATGAAACCCGATTGATCATTCCCAATGAGAGAGAGTATCACTGTATTTAAACGGAGAGCCAGAACCTTGGCATCCTGATTCAGGAGAGAGATCGGCCTGTAAGAACTGCAGGAGTCCGGGGGTTTCCCAGGCTTATAAATCAGGGTAATAGTCGCCTGCGCAAAGGACTCAGGGAGGGACTCAGATTTCAGGGACTATTAGAAAACCTCCAACTACCTTGGTGCTATAGTTTCACTGTTTCTTTTGTACCATTCAGAGGGTAATCCATCTGGCTCTGGGGCCTTCCGGTTAGACATAAGGGCTATTGCTCTTACAATTTCGTCACAAGTTATTGGGCTATCCAGCATTGCCCTCTCTGGTTCTGACAGAGATGGAAGGGCTACGGGAGTGAGATACGACTCTAACTCTTCTGGGTCGTAACGTACTCTGGAGGAGTAGAGGTAACTATAATAATCATAAAATTGTCCGTGATGAATTGGGTTTGATTGGTGATACCTGCGATTAGCGTTTGTGGAGTCTCTGCCCTAGAGAGGTATGCCAAGGTTCTCCCGTTCTTATCCCCTTTCTCGAAAACAGTCTGCTGTTTAAATAGTAAGCTCTTTCTTGTGGAGTCTGTTAGTGCCAGGCTATACTCCCTTTGCACGACGTTAAGTTGTGGTCCGCGGGGTTTGCCGTCTCCACAAAACTCTCCTCCGCTTTCGCTATTTTTTCCTCTAGCTCTCTCACCATCTGCCCCTTATTACCCGAACCCCTTTTATGGCGCTAATGGCACTACCCCTGACCACCGCTTTGAATGCGTCCCAGCGCGTGTTAATTGAGGTCTCTTCTCCGTTACACTGCCAGTACCTCTCCTGCTCACCAACCATAGTGCCAAATACTTCATCCTCCAACCAAAGGGGGTTGAATGCCCAGGATCTTAGGCCCCGGTTCCCTGACATGCATATTGTCACTATAAGTGGTGAGTGATCCGAGATGCCCCTTGGCAAGTATTCACAGACTACTATTCTGGACAAAAGACCCTTAGATCCGAAGGCCATGTCTATACGTGAGAGTGACTTGTGAGGGATCGAGTGACAAAAGGCCCTCTCCACCGTGTGTTTCCATCTCCATATCTCAATTAAGCCTAGAGCCTCGGCCCAACCCGCTAGCGGAGTGGGCGGGCCTGTCCCAGGTGTCAATCAATCCAGAGCTCTTTCGAGGACCATATTAAAGTCGCCGGTCAGCAGCAGGGGGTCTGGCGGGAGGGCAGCTACTCTATCCATAATCTCGGAGGACCCCAATATCAAATGGAGGCGAAACAAACAACCCCACTATCAGAATCTTAACATATCTTTGCATGCATTATAACAAATCGACCTTTGGGGTCACAGTGCACTGAAAGAAGAACGAAAGGCAAATGTTTAGCTACCAGCACCGAGACGCCCCTGGCATAATTAGAGTAGTGGGAATGAAATAAGTGCGCAACCCATGGCCTTTTAATGGACATTGATTTCTGTCCCAACAAGTGGGTCTCCTGCAAAATGATATTAGGCTTACAGTTTTTCAAAAATTGGAGTATGGAGGATCTCTATCTTATCATTGAGTCTGCGCACGTTCCACGAGATCACCTTACATTCCATCTCAATTTCAATTCAATTTGTATCATCATATATGCCAGGTAAGCGACCAGTGCTACAGTGACTCACATTCCCTCTCAAGGCTTTACGGCAGCAGACTTCACCATTCACACCATCACACACACCAGTAACATAAACATACATAAACGTAAAGGTGGAAGAAACCCATTAAACCCGGCTTCGGGTCCGAGCTGCAAACCACACCAAGTAACACTCCCACTTACTCAAACTTTTAATACTAACACCCTAACCCACCCGGCTCTACCAAACCCAACTGTGGCGAGCTTAATCCCTTAACTGTGAGCAACAATGAACACCGGTTAACACTAGTGCCCTGGGGTCATATGCTACGACGGCCCATCGAGGGACATTGAAGGATGCATATCCCCCAAAAGTCAGGACCAGGGGGTGAGGGGGGAGGGAGAAAGGGGGTTATGGAAGTCGAAGCGCAGAGTCACCGGGTGTCTCATATTGTACTGTGGCACCCAATTAGCCTGCAAAAAGAAAAAAGGGGGGGGGGAACAAGGAATAAACGGCGCCAGAGCCGTTTTGATGAGGTTTTCAACGAAGTTCTCAGGGGGTATCCCCCTCCGCCTTCTCCGGTATCCCCGGTATTCTGATGTTATTGCGACAGTTACGGTTTTCTGCGTCCTCTGCGCGCTCTGTGAGGGTTTTTACTTGGCGCTTCAGGGATTCAACCGCCATGGTCACTGACGATAAGCCATCCTCCGCCTCCCCAATCCTTTCTGATTCAGCCGCTCTCTCTCACTTTGTCTAGGTCCATGTTTGAAGTAGTTTAGCTGCTCCTGCAGGTTATCAAACTTTGCTGTAAGAACACTTTGACAGTTATGGCAGCCATTATTACAGCATTGTCAGGATTAGAAGTGGGAGAGACCGGCCGCTCCTCCACCGACTCGGCCATCGTTTGTGTGCCGCAATGTAATCGCCCCGTACGCCGCTACTTATTGCCTATCAGAGGGTAGCTCCTGATTCGCCCCTTACTCCGCCCCCTAGTTTTGTTAGCTGTCTAACACTCAGAGGTTGGATGATATTTGACAAACTGCTGTTGAATGACTTCAGCACACTGCGGTTAGATGATTTTTGCACTTTGCCGTTAATTGATTTTTGCATGATGGGCGTGGCTTCGGCATGAGGGAGTAAGGAAGCAAGGGGAAGAGCTCCCGTCCGACTATATTGATTATAACCACTAAATAGCATCTGGATCCGATCCCAAACTGCCCAGATGGGGAGCAATAAGAAGAAAGCTGGGGGCAGAGTTAAGGGTCCCCTTAAGACTCCTATAGGGGACTTTTTCCAACCAAGGACCGCGCCGGGGTACGGGGACCCGCCGGCCAAGACGGCACCCACCAGGAAGGAGCTGGAGTACACGAGGGGGCCCCTGCACAGGCCCCTGGCAGCAAGTATGGTGGAGGGAGAGGCGGCACCCACCTCTACCGAAGGCGGCTGTACCGAGATGTGCGCGGCGGCGGGAGCTGTGCGTCCTGCACCATGTCCGGCGTCGGGAGGTGACGGGCTGCGGAGCTGCGGTGAAGCGAGGAGGCCGCTCTCTGCCTGTCACAGCCGCTGCGGAGAGGAGACCGACAGCCCCAGCGATGACAACACCGGCTCGGAGGTGAGCTGTCAGGGCTGGGGAAGCCAGCACAGAGTGAGCTGCGGAGAGAAGCTGGGGGAAGCTGCACAGTCTGCCCATCAGTGTAGTGGCATCATGCTCTCTAGTGAGGAGGAGATAGATGGTGGAGGCAGACTGGTACCTTGGGAACCACGGGAGAAGCACCCGGTGGGCCCCATTCCTACAATAGAGGGTGGACACTGGGCTGAACTCCCTGGGGCACAACTTGGGCCCAGAACCTCAGATACTGGGAGGGATCCCCCCCCCCCAGAAGCAAGAGCAGAGCCCCGGGACAGGCCAGCGGGGTGATACAGGTGGAAATACACCCTGCTCCAGCAGACGTTGTCGCCAGACCTCACAACGGCACCCCCCTTCAAGCCTGGACCAGAAACCCTTCAAATTGTCCGAGCTGGAATGGTCACCAGGATCCAGTGCTGGGTCCTCTATTAATGGCTCCCTCGGATATGATGACGCCCCGGGATCTATACACCCCGATATCCCCTGACACCCTGCTGCCCACCTGACCGGTCCTCCGCCAGTGTCCCTTGTGGGATGCCCCCTGAGCAGTCGGCCCTCTCCAATTCCAGCCCTGGATCCTGGTCTTCAGGCGATACTGCAGTACTTGCCGACAAAAGCAGAGCTTAAGGCCGACCTGGAGGCGGTGGCGACCAGAATCGAGAGAGCCCTACGAAGAGAGAGAGGACATACAACAGAAACCCTCGGCTCTGAAAGCTAAAGTTGCCACTCTTGAAAGCTCCCGGTCAGACCACAAGACGCGAATAGTGCAATTAGAGCGAATGCAAGAAATACACCAGCAGCAGATGTCCAACCTCCGGCTCCAGGTCGATGATCAGGAAAACAGGCGCAACAACCTGAAGATCCGTGGCGTTCCGGAACCAGTCCGCGGTGATAACATACGCTCTTCAATGACCGACTTATTCAACTCTCTCCTAGAGATCCCCAGACGCCGAGTTGCTTATTGATAGGGTCCATAGAGTGATGGGCCGTCCGGCTGGAGATCCCCAGGCCCCCAGAGATGTTCTGTGCAGAGTCCATTTTTTTTACCGTCAAAGAGGACATCCTGCGGCGGGCTTGGGAGCGAGGCAGAATTGAGTGGAGAGGCTCGCAGGTCTCTATACTACCTGACGCTTCACGTCACACGTTACAGATGAGAAGAATTCTCCGACCTTTGCTCGACAAGATCCGGGAATTGGGGGCCTCGTACAAGTGGGGGGCACCCGTTCTACCTTATAATCCGTAAGGACAATGCCGCTTTTGCTTTACGCCGTCAGGCTAACTTGCCAAATAGGTTTGCTTTCCTGGGCCTAGACCCCTTTCTGATCCTGGACTGGTTAGACTTGGACCTTAACCCACCCCTCCGCTCCCACAAAGGGCCCCTAGACGCCCCAGATGGGTTCGTGAGCGAGGGGGCCCCAGAAGGAACCCGGACCCGTAGAGCTGTTGTTGGGTCCCGGTAGAAAGCTGCAGAAGTCCAATTCATTCTTGGGTTTTGCTGTTATACCTCTGAGTACACATGTGGAATCGATGGAACGCTTTTGGATCCCTATAGAAAGTCGCTGATGTGTGTTACGTTTCTGTGTTTTGCTGCTTTACCTTTTATCCATGTAGGACCGGTTAGCTAACTTTAGTTTACTTGAGTTTCTAATAGGTTTCCCCCCAGCTTCTCCCCTGAATTGCCGTCGGCCCCACCGGAGGCGGTCGAGCCCCTGGGGGCCGGACCGGGGGACCTGGGGTGGACCTTTCCCCACCCGGAGCTCGGGCCTCCCCGCTGGGAGTGGGTTGGATGCTATCTTTCGCGACTCTGAGAAGGTCGGCGGGAGCTTCCTCCAGAGTGGCGAGGTCACTTTCCCATTTAGGTTTCCGCGCCATCCCATTGGCTGTGAGCCGAAGGGATTTGCGTGGTGTTGGGGGGCTACGGCCCTCTTAGTTCTTAACTGCCCCCCTCTTTAAGGAGGGCTTAGTTAGTTTGTTAGTCTTGTTAAGTTCTGTCTGTCTTTCCACTTTTCTCTGTCTTTGTTCTTTCTTTCTGAACTATGCCCAAACTAAGGAAGTCCCGGCCTGCCTTATGGCAGTAGACGCAGAGAAGGCATTCGACAGGGTGCACTGGGGGTTCCTGAGAGCTGCGCTGTCCCAGGTGGGAGTAGGACCAGTTATGTTAGATAGAATAATGGCTCTTTATCATGACCCCACTGCTAAAGTTAAAGTCAAAGTCAACGGCACCCTCTCCAGGTCTTTTAATATTAGGAACAGTACTTGACAAGGGTGCCCTCTATCCCCCTTGCTTTATGTTCTGGTGATGGAACACCTGGCGAATGCCTTGAGAGCCAATCCCTCTATCAAGGGAATGCCATGCCGGAGGAAGGAATATAAGCTCTCCCTCTTTGCCGATGATCTCCTTCTGTACATAACTTCCCCGCATACCTCTTTGCCCTCCATCATCCGGGAATTTGAAAGGTTTAGCAGGCTAAGCAACTTTAAAGTTAATATGGCCAAAACAGAAATCTTGAATATCTCCATGGACGAACGGACCCAAGACTTAATCCAGACAAATTTGCCATTTAAGTGGCAAAAGGAGTCAAAATATCTCGAGGTGCAGGTATCCACTGACTTGGGGAAACTCTATAAATTAAACTACACACCACTCCAACAGCACATTGGAGAGTTTGAGAACGTATGCTAGAAACAATACTCCTGGTTAGGGAGAACAAATATCCTAAAAATGGACGTACTGCCCCGGTTCTTATACGTATTTCAGACGCTGCCATTGCTCCCGGAACGGGGGTTCTTTAAGCAGCTACAGGCTGCTTTCTTTAATTTCATATGGGATAATAAGAAGCCCAGGGTGAATAGGAAGACGCTGTGTAGACCTAAGAGTGCAGGGGGGCTGGGGGTCCCGGACATGAAATCGTATCACGCGGCTGCAGTCTTGGTGAGGCTTGTTGACTGGGTCAATGGGTTGGACTGGAAAATGATATTCCTCCAGTTTGACCGCCTTGCCTTGGGTGGACCCCGTATACCACCCTAAGAGGCGGGAACTCCCATACTTAGTAAATCCTCTGCTGACCCTTTGGGATAGATCCCTGAAGCAGAGGGGCATATCGCACAGACCTGGTCCTCTCACCCCGCTCTTCAATAACCCTGCTTTCACCCCGGGACTGAAAGCTAAAACATTCCTAGTGTGGGGTGTAACCCAGGACACAAGACTGGGTGAGATTACCTCTGGTTCTGGCATGCCTACGCTGACTGAGTTGGGGGAGCGAGAAGGGGGCGGGAGGCTGTCCTGGTTCCTGTATGCCCAGTTGAGCGCTTTTGTTAGGTCCTTCGCTCCTGTAACTGCTTTGTCCCAACCACTAACGACGCTGGAAAAAATCCTCAGGGCCCAGTCCCCCCAACACGAGCAATTTCAACCTTATATAAGATCTGACTGCGGGTATGGAGAAGGAATTCCCGCAGTTTTGCAGGAGATAGGAGGAAGAATTGGGACAGACGTTCGAAAGACAGGAGTGGGAAAAATCTTTTACCCTGACACACAAATTCGATAGCTTGCAAAGCCCAGGAAAGAAATTACAAAATCCTGACCAGATGGTACAGAAGCCCTGCGGACTTGAGGTTCGGGGGAGCTGAGACGGGTAATTGCTGGAGATGCAACGGGGCCCTTGGAACCTTGACCCATATCTGGTGGGAATGCCCCTCTATTAAGACTTTTTGGGAGGGGGTGTTGAGAATATTTGAGTGTACGACCCTTGAGAGTATTCCAAATTCCCCTCAGGTGGCACTTCTGTCGATGACTCCGGGCCCAGAAGCAACGAGGGGGAGGGGCCTGCTAAGGCATATGCTTACGGCTGCCAGGTCCGTAATTCCCCGACACTGGCGCTCAAGTACTGTACCCTCCTTGATGGAATGGTTTGGGGAGCTGGAAAACAGCAAATGGATGGAGGAACTGTCTCTTGACGGGGTTGAGGGGGGGGGGGCCGAGAAACACTCCAGGACATGGGCAATATGGGAGATTTCTAAAAGATCCCTGGGGATTCGGGGTATACTGGAAGGAGTTGGGTAATGCGGGCACATATTCCTTCTGTCCTTTCTTCCTTTTTCATTTCTATTTCTTATATCTTTCCATTTCTTCCTTGGGTGGTTTTGGAGGCGGACGAAGCCTTGAGCAGAAATGCCAGCGGGTCCGTAGTTGATGGGGTTGATGGTCGGCCAAGGAGCAGTACCCCCAGGCAACGGGCGGCCACTCACGAGCCCCCGATCTCAGGATCTTAGTGACGGAGGTGTCCCCTGGGTCCACCATACTGGGGAGCCGGGGAGACCAACAAATGGGCTAACCTTACAGGCTTGAGATGGGGCATAATTGTTGTCGATGCTGCTGTAATATAGGAAACTATTAACGTTGGCATTAGTTTAAGTCAGAAGGGGGTTGTAGGCTTTAATGAGTGACTAACTTTGTTACTATCACTGTAAACCCTTCAAACAAATCCTGATATTTCAATGCTTGTAATGGTTGCCCTCATTGTATGCTCGAGGCGCAGAGGTCCGGTTTTAGTCCTGTGCTTTTCTGTCTGTATGTTTATAAATGTTTATAATACTCAAAAATATAGTGCAAAAAAAAGTTAAATGATTTTTGCACTTTGCCGTTAAATGATTTTTGCACACTGCAGGTGGGTGATATTAAACACACTGCAGTTGAATTGTGCCACCCCACGATTGAATGATTTAAGCACACTGTGGTCGGATGATGGAGCACACTATTGAGTGATTTTAGCGCTCTGTCTGAATGATTCAAGCACACTTCTGTTGAATGGCTTTAGTACACGGAGGGGTTTACAAACAAGGTGGGAGTCAGTGATGTGCTATCCAACTTTATTATAGGGGAGGCTGGTGTTGGGTGAGCAAGGTGGTAATTAGCTGAGAGGTGAAGCACAGGGCAGTCAGGCAATGACGAGCAGCAGGATCTGCACCTCCAGTGAGAGGCTCTAGCAGCAGGAGGGACCGTAAGCGTGACTGGCTGCTGATAAAAAATACCAGCACACTAAACTCACAGCTCGCATCAGAGCTCCAGCGAGCGGGCCAGCAGACAGCCTCAAAACTTCAAGGGAGAGGGAGGGCTTGGGGGGGGGGGGCAGCGACAGGAGCCACCGCTGCAGCCGCAGAGGGGAGAGACTGCGGTTCACAGCCCCACGGAGAGGAGCCGGGGCTTTTGATGGTAGCGCTAGCCGGGGAGAGAGGGGGGGGGCGATGTCCACACCGCGCGGGGAAGAAGATTTACGCTCAGGCCGGCGTCTGGTGAACCCGACCGGGAGTTAAAGGGGAGGCAGTCACCTGTCACACTACCCAGGAGAGGCAGGCTAAAGCAGTCACGACCCGGGCTGCACCAATTGATCTCGCCGCCGTCTTCCAGCCTCCACTCCTCCCCGCGCCTCTGCCCAGGCAAGATGGCGCCGAACTCTGACCCCAGATCCACACCGCCAACCTCCAAGAAACTCCAGTGAACCGCCACACCTCAATCAGGATCGGCAGAACAACGAGGTAGGTCCAGGGGGGTTCCTGATTTCCGAGATAGGGAGCCCAGATCCAAGTATAGGGGATATTACAGGATATTCCTCAGGAGCCCTTGTGCCGCACGTCCACTCCGTCCAATTACATAGCCACGCCCCCCACACTAAAGGTTTAGGTCCGCATTAAGGCTGCAAAGGGGGGTTTTAAGTCTCAGCACCAGTAATAGGGGTCAGAGCCCCCTCAGGGAAGAGAACTGTCTCCCCATCCACTACAACTGTAGCATAATCCCAGCGCACCGTGCTATCCTTGTCCAGTGCCACTGCATGCATACTGGACATGGGGTAAATCTGTAAAGACCAGATCTGCTACCCCAGATGCCTCCGCCATGGTGAATTTAATACTAGTCTGCCCCAGGGGTTCTGACCAGTATAGATAGGTTCTTGACAGTCACAAGAGTACTGCGAGTCCTCTGGGGGGTACCATCATATAGAAGTTATATAGTATTATATTAGCACACTCCCAATCTATAATAGTATAGATTTAAACAAAAATAATTAAAACCGTATTAAAAAACAAAATGACCTGCCAAAAGGTTTAGGTCCACTTGAGGGTGGCCGTGCAGCGGCTCAGAGCAGCCCCTTTTTGCTGGCCAACAACCTGAGCTTAAACACATGGGAATGAGCAATAAGGAAAAACCCCTTGGTCCCCCCAAGCAGGCTCACCAGACAAAAACCTGCAGCTGCCCTGAGGGTTTATCACTCAGAAAACGTCCCAGACCCCGGCGATTAACCTTACCTTCACGGACCCCAATTTAAACAGCAAAAAGCTGGGGAGTTGGGTCAGAGGAATCCATGGGAATAATGTAGTGCAGGAAGCCGACAGGGTGCATTCCCCGCTTGCTGCCAATCCTTGAAGTGACTGTGAAGGTGGTTGAAGATTCTCTCAACTGCAAGAATGAAACTGGTTTTGATTAGGAGGCAGCTGCTACTTATGAACCAGAAGGGGCCACACCTTTTTTGTCTTGCAGTCACCCTACGGGCGAGGAAGTAATCAAGTGTAAGGAGGGTCTGAAATGGATTATAAAATATGTACTTTTTTTATATCACTCCACAAGACTAGGCATCCAAGACATGGATATATCAATCTAACATGCTTTTCAATGCAAATAAAAAAAACAAAAAAAAAAACAAAAAAAAAAAAAGAAGGTATCAAGGATAGATCGTAACTTCCTATATTCCCCCAAAAGGGGCAGGCCGGACAGCCTGGAAAGGATTAACCCTTTAAATGCCAAGCACGTAGTTTCTACGTGGTTGCCTCTCCTACCGTTAAGTGCCAAGCACGTAGAAACTACGTGCCTGGCATTTCCCACAAACAGTTAAAAAGATAGAAAAAAAAAACACTTACCTCCGGTATCCCCGTGAAGCTTGGGGTCCCCTCTTCCTGGGGGGGGGCATCCGATCGCCCCCCCGTCGTCCTCCGTCTTCAGGGGGGGCCCCGAAACCAGCCGCCCCCCCCCCCCCCCCGTTTCCAGCGCTGACATCGGCGCTGTAAAAAAAAAAAAAAAAAAACAAACTGTCATTTACTCACCTCCGCGCCCGAGCCTTCTGTCCGGGTCTCCTCTTCACCAGGGGGGGGTCCGATCCCCCCCCTGGGCTGCGCAGTCTTCAGGTGAGGACCCTCTTCCGGGTCCTCACCTCTTGTAATGGCGGCGCTGGCCTCCGCCGCTGAGCTCCGCCCATTGTGGGAGGAGCGGGATGACGTCATCCCGCTCCTCCTATACCCCCTCCGAGCTCCGGCATCTGTCAGATGCCGGTGGTGATCGGAGCAGGGCGGATGTCAGGTGAGGAGGCTCCGATCGGAGCCCCCTCGCCTGTCACCCGCCCTGCGCCGATCAGCACCGGCATCTGTCAGTGACAGCGGCGCGGGACAGCGGCGAGGGAGGAGGTGAGTATGGTGTAAAAAAAAGAAAAATAAAGATTTTTTTTTCTGTGTGTCAGTGTCATTTTTTACTATTAACCCCTTGTGAACTGGTAAGGGGTCCATGACCCCTATACCAGTTCACAAGGCTGGGGAGATGGCAAGCCACCTGCGCTAGCGGGTGGCTTGCCATTAACCCCTGGCACCCCCATTACCTGCCTCCCCAAAGGCCAGGGGGGGGCAGAAGAGCCCGGGCCCACATGGGCTATGTGGGCTCGTAGGCTGCAGGGTGGGGGGGCCACATAAGCTGGCCCCCCCACTCTGTGCCTACAAGCCCCCATAGCTGGTCCCGGGCTGGTTACTGTGGGTAAGGGGGACCCCACGTCAATTTTTTTTTTGATTTTTAAGGGTTTTTAACCCTTAAAAATCAAAAAAAAAATGGGGTCCCCCCCCCTGGGAGGGGGGACCCTATGTCATTTTTTTTTTTGATTAACCCTTTGTGTTCTGTCATCCAGCAGCTATAAAAGGCTTCTAGCAAGTGAGCAGAAGCCAGTGATCGCCGAGGGACAGAGGGCTCCAGGATGGATGGGAGGTGAGTACAGTGTAAAAAAAAAAAAAAAAAAAAAAAATAATAAAATATTTTTTCTATGCTTGTGTCTGTGTGATTATTTACATTTAACCCCTTGTGAACTGGTAAGGGGTCCATGACCCCTATACCAGTTCACAAGGCTGGGGGGATGGCAAGCCACCTGCGCTAGCGGGTGGCTTGCCATTAACCCCTGGCACCCCCATTACCTGCCTCCCCAAAGGCCAGGGGGGGGCAGAAGAGCCCGGGCCCACATGGGCTATGTGGGCTCGTAGGCTGCAGGGTGGGGGGGCCACAAAAGCTGGCCCCCCCACTCTGTGCCTACAAGCCCCCATAGCTGGACCCGGGCTGGTTACTGTGGGTAAGGGGGACCCCACGTCAATTTTTTTTTTTATTTTTAAGGGTTTTTAACCCTTAAAAATCAAAAAAAAAATGGGGTCTCCCTCCCCTGGGAGGGGGGACCCTATGTCATTTTTTTTCTCGATTTAACCCTTTGTAGTGTGGATGGTAGTTGTATTTTTTTTGTGAATGTTATTAAATACTTGTTTCAGTTAGGGGGGTCTCCTGGGCAGGAACAGGGGGCTACCGATAAATATGTGGTACCGTTCTAATCGGTAGAAATGGGGCTTTCACATGCAATATGATTTTCCTTAATAAAATACATTTTTTATTTAAAATAAAGGAGTCAATTTTTTTAAAACATTTTTTATTTATTTATTTATTATTTTTACTTAATAATATTGTAAAAAAAAAAAAATTTACAAACAAGACATTTCATGTTAAAGCCTAAACTCTGCTGCAAAAAAATATATATATAATTTTCCTGAAAGTTCCAGCAAAAATGGCGCAAAACATGACGCAAAATGGGGAAAAATGGCCTGTCAACAGAGGGTGACAAAATCTCAAGTAGGCTGGCAATTAAAAGGGTTAATAGTACCTATGCATGTTGGGTATTGTTCTGTTCGGGGGACCTTGCGCTTTCAGACTTAGCTTGTTTTTTCTGGTTTGCATATTTATATTTTAGGAAAAGGTGTTTTTTATTCAGCTTTTTTATAAATTTTTTAAGGAAACCCTGCGCAAACAAAGAATTCTTTGAGGGATTACTTCCAGAAAGATGAGCCCACTACAACAAGCTGGGTACCCTTAGAAAGCTTAACGTGTGTACTTTCAGGGAATATATGGTTTATCGGGGATATTCCAAATGTCAAGGGTTGTTTTGGTTGAAAAATCGCAAGATGCGCACTTTGTCTGCAGAGCTGAAATTTTCAAGTAAAATTACCGTTACGCACATGCTTTACTTTGGGGTGTTTGGCAACTCTTCCCTTGACAGAACCTATGCATGTTGGGTATTGTTCTGTTCGGGGGATGTTGCGTTTCCAGATTAAACTTGTTTTTTCTTGTTTGTATATAGTTTTTTTAGGAAAATGTGGCTTTGATTCTGCTTTTTTATCCTTTTTTTAGGGAAACTCTTTGCAACCAAAGAATCCATTGAGGGATTACTTCCAGAAAACTATGGCCACATCAACAAGCCTGGTACGCCTAGAAAGCCTGAGGTGTGTACTTCCAGAGAATATATAGTTTGTTGGGGGTATTTCAAATGTAAAGGGTTGTTTTTCTGGAAAAACTGCAAGGTGCGCATATTGCGTAGCACAGTTGTATTTTATCTGAAAATCCCCTAAAGCGTTGTTTCAGTTTGGGGGAGTCTCCTGGGCAGGAAAGGGTGTCTACCTATACATATGTGGTACCACTGTAACCGGGAGAAATTGGGATTTCACACGCAATAAGATTTAATTGACAAACTTACATTTTTTATTACAAAAAAACTACAATATGTAAAAATTTTTTTTTTATTTTTTTTTTTTTGCACATATTTAACCAAAAATATTGAGAATACACCTAAAAAATGACAAACAAGACATTTCATGTTAAAGCCCAGACTCTGCTGAAAAAAACAATATATCATTTTCCTGGGAAATCCCTGGAAATCCCTTCAAAAATCACATTTGAACATGGGGAGCGCAAAATAGTGCAAAATGGTCTGGCAACAGAGTGTGACAAAAACTCCAGGTAGGCTGGCACTTAAAGGGTTAACAGAAAAAACAATTCCACAGGTGAGCATCACAGAATTGTGTTTTTTCTTCCAATACATTCCAGGCCGTTCTATTCATTACGATTGGGACCTCCAAAAGCAGTGCCTAATATGGGCAGGATCCCCAACGCTGTACAGCAGGTAGTTTAAATCACTACCACCTGAAGTACTTTTCAACCAAGTACAGCGTCAGCTGAGGCCCACCTTGTAAAATGTGGTAAATGCATGAAGACCAAGTGGCAGCTTTACAAACCTGTTCCACCGAGGCCTGATGCTGAAAGGCCCAGGGAGCACCAATGGCCCTAGTGGAATGAGCTGTGACCCAAACAAGGGGCTCCTTCCCCTTGGCAGAAAAGAGACTTACCACGGTCTAATCCATTGACTGATGACAGACTTAGCTGGTGGAAGACCTTTCCGTGGACCCTCAGGTATGACATAAGTCCAAACTATGGAAAGATTAAGTAATAGTGAGATAATACCTTAGTGCTCTCACTAAGGTCACTACATTCAGCCAGTGAAGAACCCTCCTTCCTTATCAGACACTGGAGCAGGACATAAGGAAAGCAAAACCATCTCTTCATTAAAATGAAGACAAAAAAAAATTGTAAAACCCTAAATAGGGAGGTTTACTGATGAGCTGCTAATTCAGAAACCTGCCTGCTATGGTTATTGCCATAAGATAACCATACGCGCCCTTAGACTTAATGACGCATCTACCATGGCTCAAAAAGGAGGAACCTGAAGAGCAGATAAAACAAGTTCAGGTTCCAAACTGGTAGAAGTGGCTTACAAGGAGGCAGCACATGAGCAACTCCTTGTAAAACAAGTTTGGGTAAATTCATTCTCAGCTATGGGATTCTGAGAGAGGATAGATAAGCAGATATTGGTCTTTAAAACGTACTCGAAACCCTGTATTCGCACCAAGCGATAAATGCTTGCCAGACTCATCATTTGATAAAGATTTCTCTCTCACCTGAATCAGTCTGGATGACTCCTTTCTGCCAAGATAAAGGATTCAATAGCCAGGCCATCCAAGCCAGAACTCGTGAATTGGGATGCCTTAGAGGCCCCTGTGTGAAAAGATTTTGATAGTCGCCTCCACGAGTTCCCCTCGGCCATCCTTACTATGTCTGAGAACCAGCTTCTTGTGACAGGAGCCACCAGAATGGTTGGGACTCTTGTGAGCTAACCTTTTTAGTACTCGACCCAGGAATGAAATCGGAGGGAAATGCAAAAGCAGCTTGAATGCTGACAACTGAAGAGTCAGGGCATCTGTTGCTATTGTTAGAGGATCCCTGGACCAGGACACAAACTTTGGACCTTCTGACTGTGCCCTGATGCAAGATCTACATCTGGGATCCCCCAGCACATGCATAGGGATTGAAAAAAAAAACATTCCCTCGATGCAGGACTGTTCTGCTGAGATGATCAGCCTGCAAGTTGTCCTCTCCTGGTATGTGTACCAACAACAGACATGGAACTGGTTTCTAGGACCAAAGTAAAGACCCAGCTCACCTCCATCATGCCCCTTCAGATGGTATGTCCAATGTCTGAAATACAATAGATTCACTCTCAATTCCAGGATATTTAGGCAGAGTCTGCTCTCCTTCAGACACCATTGTCCCTGGATCGTTTGACTCCATGACACTCCCCCAACCAGATAGACTGGCATCCATGGTGATGGTCTTCCACTGTACTGGAAGAAAGACTTTGCCAATTTGAAGAGGCTGAAAATCAGGCTAGAGATGGCCTTGCTGATAGCGTCATGCAAAAAAGTGATCCAGAGTCTGTGGGTCTCGATCCCAGATTGTGAGAAATTCTATTTGCAGGAGTCTTGTATGAAAAGTGCAAAAGGTACCGAAGCAATATACCATTAGGCCCATCAGACACATTCCTTGATGAATTGTCGGGTGAGGGTAAGACAAGAGACCCTGTACCCTGGCCTGAAGTCAGTTCTGTGTTGGAAAAACACTTACATAGTAACATAGTATGTAAGGCTGAATAAAGACTTTAGCCCATCCAGTTCAGCCTGTTTAACTCCTTCCAGTGGTCTAGTAGCCATAGCTGGAAATATTACATGCAAGGAAGGCATCCCGGCCACTATAGATCATCTTCCAGTGGTCTAGTAGCCATAGCTGGAAATATTACATGCCAGGAAGGCATCAAGGTCACTTTTGAAAGTTTTTACTGTATCCATCATTACTACTTCCTCTGGCAGAGTTCCATAATCTCACTGCTCTTACAGAGAAGAATCCCCTCCTATGTTGGAAAAAGCACCTTTCCTCCAACCTTAGTGGATGCCCTAGGGTTATAGTTACACTCCGGGGTATAAATTGTGGGACAGATCTTTGTATTGACCCCTGAATATATCTTTATTTAGTGTGTAATCATAACACAGATTTCTCCTTCTCATGTACATAACCTTACATTTATCTGTGGTAAACTTCATTTGCCATTTTACTGCCCATGCTTCCAATTTATCTAACTCCGTTTGTAGCTGCCTGCTGTCCTCTTTTGTTTTAATTACTTTACTCAGCTTAGTATCATCTGCAAAGATTGAGACTTTACTGTTTAATCCATACCCAATGTCATATATATATATATATATATATATATATATATATATATATATATATATATTATATTATATTATATTATATTATATTATATTATATTATATTATATTATATTATATTATATTATATTATATTATATTATATTATATTATATTATATTATATTATATTATATTATATTATATTATATTATATTATATTATATTATATTATATTATATTATATTATATTATATTATATTTATATATATTTATATATATATATATATATATATATATATATATATATATATATATATATATATATATATATTAGAGAATTGGTCCCAGAACTGACCCTTGTGGTACTCCACTAGTAACAGTGACCCAATCTGAGTGCGTACCATTGATAACACCCTCTGCTTCTGATTAAGCCAATTTCCCACCCATCTGCACACGTTTTCCACCAGTCCCAGCATGCTCCTCTTTTGTACCAGCCTTTTATGTGGTACAGTATCAAATGCTTTAGAAAAGTCAGGATATATGATATCCAATGACTCTCCCTGATCCAATCTTGAACTTACCTCCTCATAAAAGCCAATTAGGTTTGTCTGGCAGGAGCGATTCCTCATAAATCCAGGCTGATATGGAGTAATAAGGTCATGTTCCCCAAGATGCTCCAGGATAGTATCCCTTAAGAAACCTTCAAACAGCTTGTCCACCACAGATGTTAAGCTTACCGGTCTGTAGTTCCCAGGTTCCCCCCTAGATCCCTTTTTGAATATTGGCACCACATTTGCCAAGCACCAATCCCTTGGAACAGATCCTGTAGTTATTGAGTCCACAAATATTATAAACAGCTTGTCTATTACTGTACATAACTTAAAAACACGAGGATGTATGTCATCTGGTCCCGGTGATTTATCGATTTTTATTTGCTTGAGATGGTGCTGGACTTCTTCCTTGGTTAGACCAGGACATTTAATGGAGGGTTTCGGTTATTCCCTTGCATTTCACTCGGCATATCACATTCTTTTGTGAATATAGAAGCAAAGAAGTTAAGCAAATTAGCTTTCTCCTCATTTCCCTCTATAGGTGTCCCCTCCTTGCTTTTCAGGGGGCCCACACCCTCAGGTTTGTACCTTTTACGGTTTATGTAGCTAAAGAATTTGGGGTTAGTTTTACTCTTTCGTGACCAGTCTGTCTCCAGCTTAGCTGCCCTTATCTATTGTTTACATTGTTTTTTTTTTTCTTTATAGTTTAACGCTTCCGCTATCCCTTCCTGTTTTAAACGTTTAAATGCCTTTTGTTGTTTATTGCCCCCTTAACTATTTTGTTTATTCCTTTGAAAGTATCCCATTTAGAGTCCATGCTTTTGTTTTTAAGGACATTTTCCCAGTCAATGCAGTGTAGGGCATCTCTAAGTTGGTCAAACGTTGCCTTTTTGAAGTTCCGCGTTTTTGTGGCTCCTTGGTAAGGCACCCTAGTGACTGCTAAGTGGAAATTAATGATATTATGATCACTGCTTCCAAGGTGTCCCCCCAACTTGTACCTTTATTACTTGTCTGGTACATTGGTTAGTATTGGGTCCAATATGGCTTTCCCCCTTGTTGGAGCTTGTACTTGTTGGGAAAGGTAGCCATCTTTTGTTTTAGATAAAAAAACTATTACTTTTATGTGAAACCTGTTTCAGCGTCCAAGTCTATATCTGGGTAGTTAAAGTCCCCCATAATCACTACCTCATTTTGATTAGCGGCTATATCTATTTGCCTTAGCATCATATGTTGTAGCAAACCGCCATTAGTATTTTATTTTTGTTTCTCCCTCCATTTCTACCCATACGGACTCCACATGGTCATTCCCCTTACATATATCCTCCTGCAGAGCGGGCTTTAGAGAGGATTTTACAATTAGGCAGACTCCACCCCCTTTGCATTTGTTACAGTCCCTCCTAAACACACAGTAGCCCTGTAGATTTACTGCCCAGTCATAGCTTTCATCCAGCCAGGTCTCTGTTACCCCCACTATGTCATATTGTTCTGTTATCAGTTCTAGTTCATCCATTTTATTAGTCAAGCTTCTAGCATTTGTAAGCATGCATTTCAAATGCTTATGATAATTTTGATAATTTTGTATATTGCCCTTTTTCCTCCTAGATGTGCTAACCCCTCCCCCCTCCCCACCCTCAGTTTGAAGTCTACACCCACTGTCACTTTCTTTCCTACCTTCCCCTTTGGCCTGAGGGGACATTGAATTTGAGACCTCCTCAATGTTCTAAGAACCAGTTTACCTTTTTGTTTTATAATGTAACAGTTCGATTACACAGCACAATAAAGTGATACAGAAAGTTCCAGATTGCTTTTTTGACAGACGTGTAAACATATAATCATTTTTCTATAGTCCATACACGTACAGAACATAATGCATTACTCTTTTTTAAGCAGGAACTGACGCCAATTGTTGTGTGATGGCCATATTAATGGGCCAATGGGTGGGTAGACATCCCTGCCCCATCCGATCCAGAGTTCCCCACCACAGTCACCCAACCATGTTTTTACACGGGGAGGTGGGGCAGACCAGGATTAGGGGAAATGGGGAAGGAGCTGGGAGGAGGGGGAAGAACTCCCCCCCCCCCCCCAAAAAAGGGGGGGAAGCAAGAGGTTAGATAAAATCTGAGCCACCCCTCACTGCAGCAAGGCATTTCCTAGGTACGGGAAGGTGTATTCCACCCACGGGCTCCATATTCTCATGAATTCTTTTTAGAATGCTTGTCAGTTTTTCGTTAATGAGGATACAATTCAATCTTTCACCAACTGGAATGGGACACTAGTTTTCCAGGAGCATGCAATTACTTTGCTGCCAGCATAACTTGAGTTAGGAGAATGCGGAGTTCTAGTGATGCCCCCTGGTTTCACGTGCAGCAGCACCATCCAGGGATCTCTATGTACGGTAGTATGTAGGAGGGTGTATATCAGGCCAAAGAACCGTGACCAAAACCTCTCGACTTTAGGGCATTCCCACCAGATATGTAGGACCATGCTCTCTGTGGGGCAGCCCCTGAAGCAGCTCGCTGGATATCTCATAATTGCCTTTGCTATGCGCGACGGAACCAGATACCATGTTGTAAGCATTTTATATGCCGCATCAGGGTGGTGACATTTATGGAGCATTTATTAATCCCGGCCCAAATATCTGTCCAGCCCTTTCCGTCTATTACCCGGTTCAGATGCTTCCCATTTAACTATATATGCATGATTTAAGGGAAAGCGTTCTAAGGTGCGAGTAAATAGGGAAAAAGAGGGAAAAAGAGGGAAGAGCCAATGGTGGATCTGGAGGTACCTGAATTGCTCAGTGGTTGGCGCATTTTTATTCGATGCCAGGAGACTATTCCTTCCCTGTCTAATAAGTGGTGAATTTTGCTAATGGCTGCCCGCTCCCACCAAGCCAATGCTCATGGGCTCTCCGTTTCCGGGGGGGAACCATGGGTTATTAAACAGTCGCATGTGGTGAAAGGCCTCAATTCTCCTCCATCCTCTTCCAATGCCATAAGCAGGACCATGCATTCTGCGACCGAGCAAAAATGAGGTATTAAAGCCAGGCACTGGAGCTCAGTTTCTACCCTGGACTTTACAGGCAAATAAAAAGCAAAGGAAAAAAAAATGCTCATGAGGAAAAAGGTCTGTTCTCCTGAAGATATCAGCATGTCTCGCTACCATAGAGCAAGCCCTCGACAAAGGATTTGCACATTTTTAGCCCACTTCTGACTTCTTCTGGCGGCAGGAGGATATAGCCCTACTGTAATTGCTTTTCGTTTGACTACAAACAAGGATTTTGACTCAAGCGGTGGTTTTGCAAGTCTACCCACCAAAAGCTTTGTAGTCTACCCACCAAAAGCTTTGTAGTCTACCCACCAAAAGCTTTGTAGTCTACCCACCAAAAGCTTTGTAGTCTACCCACCAAAAGCTTTGTAGTCTACCCACCAAAAGCTTTGTAGTCTACCCACCAAAAGCTTTGTAGTCTACCCACCAAAAGCTTTGTAGTCTACCCACCAAAAGCTTTGTAGTCTACCCACCAAAAGCTTTGTAGTCTACCCACCAAAAGCTTTGTAGTCTACCCACCAAAAGCTTTGTAGTCTACCCACCAAAAGCTTTGTAGTCTACCCACCAAAAGCTTTGTAGTCTACCCACCAAAAGCTTTGTAGTCTACCCACCAAAAGCTTTGTAGTCTACCCACCAAAAGCTTTGTAGTCTACCCACCAAAAGCTTTGTAGTCTACCCACCAAAAGCTTTGTAGTCTACCCACCAAAAGCTTTGTAGTCTACCCACCAAAAGCTTTGTAGTCTACCCACCAAAAGCTTTGTAGTCTACCCACCAAAAGCTTTGTAGTCTACCCACCAAAAGCTTTGTAGTCTACCCACCAAAAGCTTTGTAGTCTACCCACCAAAAGCTTTGTAGTCTACCCACCAAAAGCTTTGTAGTCTACCCACCAAAAGCTTTGTAGTCTACCCACCAAAAGCTTTGTAGTCTACCCACCAAAAGCTTTGTAGTCTACCCACCAAAAGCTTTGTAGTCTACCCACCAAAAGCTTTGTAGTCTACCCACCAAAAGCTTTGTAGTCTACCCACCAAAAGCTTTGTAGTCTACCCACCAAAAGCTTTGTAGTCTACCCACCAAAAGCTTTGTAGTCTACCCACCAAAAGCTTTGTAGTCTACCCACCAAAAGCTTTGTAGTCTACCCACCAAAAGCTTTGTAGTCTACCCACCAAAAGCTTTGTAGTCTACCCACCAAAAGCTTTGTAGTCTACCCACCAAAAGCTTTGTAGTCTACCCACCAAAAGCTTTGTAGTCTACCCACCAAAAGCTTTGTAGTCTACCCACCAAAAGCTTTGTAGTCTACCCACCAAAAGCTTTGTAGTCTACCCACCAAAAGCTTTGTAGTCTACCCACCAAAAGCTTTGTAGTCTACCCACCAAAAGCTTTGTAGTCTACCCACCAAAAGCTTTGTAGTCTACCCACCAAAAGCTTTGTAGTCTACCCACCAAAAGCTTTGTAGTCTACCCACCAAAAGCTTTGTAGTCTACCCACCAAAAGCTTTGTAGTCTACCCACCAAAAGCTTTGTAGTCTACCCACCAAAAGCTTTGTAGTCTACCCACCAAAAGCTTTGTAGTCTACCCACCAAAAGCTTTGTAGTCTACCCACCAAAAGCTTTGTAGTCTACCCACCAAAAGCTTTGTAGTCTACCCACCAAAAGCTTTGTAGTCTACCCACCAAAAGCTTTGTAGTCTACCCACCAAAAGCTTTGTAGTCTACCCACCAAAAGCTTTGTAGTCTCTTACTCATAAAAGCAGAGGTTTTCATAGTAGCAAAGGACATTCACTTCACCCAGTTAATCTGTTCTGCAGACCCCACACTTATCTGTATTTTTTTACTCCTTTGTGAGAGAATATATTTTTACCATTTCACAATTAAAACAAAATCATTGGCATATGATGTAGCATAGCTGCAACCAAAAATGTAAAGTGAACTTACTGCTGTGTCTTTACCCTTATTTTTAAACTTTTTTAGACGGTCATCTGTTTCACTTGCAGTCGGCATTTCTGGAGGATAGCGATAACTGTTAAAGAAAAAAAAAAAAATAGAGTTTAGTTGCTGTAAAATACATTTCTTCTTCATCGGCTCGATATACGGCTGTGTGCCTATGCATTTGTGTACGTTTTTTGGAGTGCAAGTTGCACTGGGGCTTTTGGAGAACCTGTATCAGATTTATCAGATTTATGGGTTTAAAAGGGAAGAAAAGTGCGCAAATGTGTCAGTTTCCAGAGTGAATTAACTACAGCAAAAAGCTGTAGTAAACCAACATGACCAACTTAATTTCTATCCTAAAAACACATGCCGACAGTATCAGGAATGTTTCTTTAGCAATGAAAGGGTCACCAAAGTATTACCTTTGTGACAATGTTTTGGGAAGAAAGAAAAATTGGTAAAAGTGATTAAAGTTTACAAAAAAAGTGTAAAAAAGGTAAACCCAACAAAAATGTGTATATTGGTCTCAAAAAGTTAATGCATTAGTAGCATAATTAATAAAGTGCTAATATGCTAAACAGGGCAGGGGGAGGGGTAAAGAGCATCAAGGACAAAACATGGAGAAACACTGGAGGTTAACTGGAATCAGGATATCCAAATAAAACATGACACCTAAAAATTAGAACACAGGTGACAGGGAATACACGCTGAATTGGAGAATAGAGATCTAAAACAAGCTGAAGGGAAAATAAAAATTGCTATTGATGAACCGTAAAAAGCAGCAATTATTTACGGTGATCACCTTTCCCTAAGTTCAATGGCAACCACCTGAGTGCACATCCCTTTCCAGGAGGAAATTAATCAGCACTCCACCCATTTCCACTCAGTGTGGTAACAGAATCCTAACTGGGACACTTCGTACACTACTTACAATGGGCCGGGTAACCCGTTACCAATGAACTCCAGGGCATAATCAAAGTACTTACTGCTTTCCCTTGTGTTTAATTGCAATCACTCAAGATCGAACATACAATTATACCTTATGGGAGGGAAGCATATTTTAGTACGGTTCGGCTGCAGGCAAAGACTTTAGTCCCGGTCATATCCAGCTGATCATGTCTGATGGTGTTTGTGCTGGTCCAGGTCATGGCCTTGCAGATTTCCTCCAGAGGCCCAGCACCTGCTTCTGCCCAAGAGGCTGCCACTACCTTGGTTAAATGAGCCTTAATCTGAAGTAGCAGAACTTCCTCTGTAGACATAAGATTTTTACCTGATCCATCTTGCTAAGGTTGCTCTAGCAACTACTTTTCCCTTGTCCTTAACTCAAAATGTCACCAAGATTATCGACCTTCATTCTGCTGATTTTAACACATATTGCATCACTGAACTCTTTACGTCAAAAGTGCTTGTTCCGTCACCTAAAATCGGGATCCATGGATGGGAAAAGCATCTCTTGCTCCCTGGGAAATTTGGATGCTACCTGGTAGCAAGGACAGGCGCAGAGTAATAACTATCCTGTCTGGAAGCACCCTATGAAACCTGATTGCTAGACGTGTTTCAGAGTTAAGCTATCTCCTCTGAAAGGGATCGTTTTCCTGTTGAGGAACTGGATGCTTGCTTATGAGATGGGCTCGAATGGAGAAAGGATTTTAAGAACCTTCGGCAAGTCCCAGGGTGGAAATATAGATCTTTGCACCGGAGCCATCCATCATGCCCCTTTAAGTATCTGATTAATTATGGTCTGCAATACGCTGATCATAGATTGAACCCAAGGCCACCACATGAGTCTTCAAGGTGGTTGGTTTCAACCCCTTCTTGAGTCTGCCTTTAACTCAATTTTGACGAGTTTTGGCCAGTGTAATGGATTCAAGCTTCTGCCACAAAACTCCGAACCTCCTCCAGATCTGGAGATAAAATGTTGTAGGTTAAATTTTTTTGCGTTGATCAGGGTCTTAAATCACTTGATCAGACAGTCCCCTGGATCTCTTGTTCAAATGACAGGCTGTTAATTTTAGTGCCAAGACTGCCGGGTGGGAATCTCAACCCTGTCAAAGATGATTCGAACCTGGGAGGTAGAGGCCACATCCTCCCTTGAGCTAGCTTAAACAGTGCAACCAGGGGCAACCAGGATTACATCTGTGCATGTATTTTGCTCATCAAGGGGAGCGGTGGAAACATGTATAGCAGCCCGCAGGTCCCCAAATATTGTTTAAAACCAACACAAACTCCCTTACTGCCCATTTTGAAAGATTACCAGGTAACCAACGTCAAAACATCCTCCGGGCAGCATACTTAAGAGAGATAGCCGAGATCTACCTCTATTGGGTGGGAAGGACAGCTCGAAAACACTTCTATCAAGGGCTGATCCGGTAAAGTCCTCAAGTCCAAACGATTACGCAAAAAAACTTGACCGAAGACCGCTTTACAAATCTGTTCCATAAGGGTCCCAGCTTGCTCTGTCCAAGAAGTAGGGACACTTCGACGAAAGAGCTGTAATACATGAAAGGCCATCCTATTCATTTTAATCCAAACATGCCAATGTTGATTTAGAAACTTTATTGGTCCCAGGAAAGCTACAGGCAGGCATTCCGCTTTCGGATTCTTCAGTTCTTTAGATGTCAGCATTATTTTCCACTGAGAGAACAGAGGAAATCTTTGGGAGGCAACAGGGATCCACCCTTAACACCACTCTGTCTTGCAAAAAGTCAGAAGGAATGACCACAAGATAACCCCTGAATGTCACCGACTCTGCATGCTGAAGTTACAAAAACCTTCCAGGTAAGAAATTCAATATGAGAATCTTAGATTGGTTCAAATTGAGAAGCCGTCAAATTGAAAGGATGTTAGCAGGGTTCCAATGGGGTACGGCCTCGAAAGTGAACCACTTAGAACGCCTCACAGCCAGAAGAAACCATCTCCCCCCAAAAAAAAAAGTCCTCGCCCATAAAAAACAAATAATGCTGCTAATTACACCTTTGGGAGAAATTGAGAATGACTGGAAGCTAAAAGGAAGTTGTCTTGTTCTTGATCTTCCAAATTCTAAAAGTTTACAAGAAACTTCAAATACATTTTTCAATATTACTTTCTTCCTACTTCAGGAGTAGGACGTCAAATTACCTACTTAGAACATACTTTTTCTCTGAAGCAGGGCGACTTCACTTTCTAAGGATCTAGACAAACGCTGATCCCTGGAACAACTATTGCGGTATCAATGAAATCTCCACAGCTCTTGTATGGATAGTGTTACAAAAAAAAAAAAGAAAAAATGTTCTTGGCCCAGCAGGAGCAACCCTGTGTCTGGCTGACTGAACAGTTTATTTAAAAAAAAATAAATAATTACCCAAGAGGAAATGCAAATGCTAGACCAAATGGCCAATCATGAGCCAGTGCATCCCCCCCCCCCCCCCCACCAAGCCTGAGGGATTTAGGGAGAAAACTTCCTCAAATTGTGGTTTTTCCCTGTTGCAAAAAAGCCACCTCCAAAGTGCTCTTCTGAACATCATTCTGATTGAACACCCCCTGGTCTAGCGACCACTAGGATTCCAATAATGGAGTTCGGCTCAGAAAGTCTGCTGCTATCTGATTCAAACTCCCTTCAGATGAACAGCTGAAAATGAGAAGGTTCTGTTCTGCCCACAGCAGAATCTCTGCTACCAACATCAAGAGTACCTGGCGATTTGGATAGGCTACCATAATCGCATTGTCTGTTCTGATCTGAACGTGCCCACGATGAGCAAAGGCAAACAAAGGTTCCTTCACAGCAAACAGCTCTTAAATTTGAGGCAGTCTGATTAAGCCATTGACCATTTTCCCTGAGCCACCCAGGCCCTACAAATCCTTGCTCCCTGGAGGCTATCTCTGGGAAGGCAAGACAATATTCTGAAGGGTCGAACTCATCCCGAACCCTGGATAAGCCATGTCCTGAGGCGGAACTAGATTGGATACTCATAATTCTGGACCCAACCTAATTTATCTCGCAATAGTAGCAAAATGTCCGAATAGGCTGTGATCTTAATCCCTCTTTGCCTAAAATAAAACCACAGGATTGGCCAGAGCCTTGGCAAAGAGCCTAAGAGCCAACGCCAGGCCAAAGGGAGGACAAACTGGAAGTACCAGATGGATGATCTTATCCTTCCCTTGCTGAAGTACAGAAAGATACTACAGCCACACAACTAGCAAAAATAACACCACTTTGATTATAATGTCCACTAAAAAGGGCAGTTCTTAGAGGTAACATGTCTCATATCGGTGACCCTCAAACACCTGTCTGAGTAACAAAGGCTCTTTTAAAAATGGTGGTAACACCAAAAAAGGAAAAAAGGCAACCCATAGTTTATGATAACCAAAAACCTTCAGAACTAGAAACAAATATTTTCATTCTTTAAAATGTCCTGGAACCCTATACTTTGACAGTGGCAACTGAAGGAGGCGGGCCCCACAGCCAAACAGGTGTCCTAAAAAAGGGAACAAAGTGCAGCAGGTGCAACGAAAAAAAAAAAAAAAACTCCCCAAAAAGGAGCAATACAGAAGCCAGCCAGAAATGTGGGCTTTGTGCTTCAAGATAGGTGCAGTCTAAAGATTGCCAACCCGATTGTGTAATGGGAAGAGAATTACAATCAAAATGCCTTAAAGTGGTTCTTAACCAGTGGTAAAAGTTACACTGGTGGTATCTAAGGTCTTGCAACCTGACTGGAGCTTTACCAGTACCCCACCTGATCTGGTGCATATAAAACCTGCTTATTGTTTAACACGTTTATTTTATAAAGAACTGTCGAGTCCCCAATTGCCAGGGACAGGAAAACACAAGTTAAACCCAGGGAACACTTACCGCCATAAGGAGCCGAGACTCCCCACATCAGCTACATAGGGTATTGGCGCAGGCAGTTTAAAATGGATCACAGTGAGAATTGACCAACGACAGAAAAGTTCGATAATGCTACAGTGTTATGCATGCAGATGGGGGTAAGTGTTTCGGGAAAACTTCTGCCATGTGCCAGGCTATTGTACCGGTCCAAATGTAAGATCTAACCTATATAAAATTAATATGTCCCTTACTAGAGTGCCAATATTTAGGTAATAGTACCCAACAAGTGATACACTATCATACATACACACATACACATACTGTGTATTATACAGCAAGCCAAGATAAACTCACCACACAAGGTTTAACCCTTTCGCTGCCAGCCTACCTGCAGCTTTTGTCACCCTCTGGGTCCAGACCATGTTAATTTGCGCTACACATGTTCAACTGATTTTTGAAAGGATTTCCAGGGATTTCCCAGGAAAATGAAATATTGTTTTTTTCAAAAGAGTCTGGGCTTCAACATGAAATATCTTGTTTGGCTTTTTTTAGTGTATTAAATTATTTTGTGAAATATGTGCAAAAAAAAAAAATTAAAAAAATGTTTTGCAATTTGTAGTGTTTTTGGTAATAAAAATGTAAGTTTGTCAATTTTATTGCGTGTGAAACCCCAATTTCTCCCAGTCACAGCGGTACCACATATGTATTGGTAGACGCCCTTTCCTGCCCAGGAGACTCCAAACTGAAACGGAGCTTTAGGAGATTTTCAGATAAAATACAACTAAGCTTTGCACACCTTGCCGTTTTTCCAGAAAAAACACCCATTTACATTTAAAATACCCCCCACAAACTATATATTCTCTGGAAGTACACAACTCAAGCTTTCTAGGCGTACCAAGCTTGTTTATGTGGGCTTAGTTTTCTGGAAATAATCCCTCAATGCATTCTTTGGTTGCACAAAGTTTCCCTTAAAAAGAATAAAGGAAGAATCAAGCCACATTTTCCTAAAAAAAAACACTATATGCAAACAAGAAATAAGTAAAATCTCAAAAAGCAACATGCCCTGAACAGAACGATACCCAACATGCATAGGTACTGTCAAGGGAAGAGTTGGCAAACACCCCAAAGTAAAGCATGCGCATAACAGCAATTTTACTTAAAATTTCAGCTCTGCACACCTTGCAATTTTTGAACCAAAACAACCCTTTACATTTGGAATATCCCCTATAAACCATATATTCCCTGACAGTACACATGTTAAGATTTCTAAGAGTACCCAGCTTGTTGTAGTAGGCTCAACCTTTCTGGAAGTAACCCCTCAAAGAATTCTTAGGTTGCACAGGGTTTCCCTAAAAAAAAAAAAAAAAAATGAATAAAAAAAAAAAATGAACAACTAACATGTTTTCCTAAAATATAAATATGCAAACAAGAAAAAGACAAGCCAAATCTGAAAGAGCAAGGTCCCCCAAGCAGAATACCCAACATGCATATGTACCATTAACCCTTTTAATTGCCAGCCTACTTGAAGTTTTGTCACCCTCTGTTAGGTCATTTGTCCCCATTCTGCGCCATGTTTAACCGTGAATTTCCAGGAAAATTATAGATATATATTTTGCAGTAGAGTTTAGGCTTGAACATGAAATGTCTTGGTTGTAATTTTTCTACAGTTTAATATTTGTGTAAATATTTTAGACAATTGTCTCATTTTAAATAAAGCATTTACTTTATTCGAGAAAACCATATTGCATGTGAAAGCCCAATTTCTCCCGATTACAACGGTACCACATATGTATTGGTATCCCCCCCCCCATTCTTGCCCAGGAGACCCCCCAAACTGAAAAGAGCACTTTATAACATTTACAAATAAAATACTACTACTATCCACACTATAAACATAAGGGGTTAATTAGAAAAAAAATCATAGGGTCCCCCCTCCCAGGGGGGGGGGACCCCATTTTTGGTGAATTTTAAGGGTTAAAAACCCTTAAAAATCCAAAAAAATGTAAATGGGGTCCCCCTTACCCAGCTTTACCAGCCCGGGACCAGCTATGGGGGCTTGTAGGAACAGAGTGGGGGGCCAGCTTTTGTGGCCCCCCCACCCTGCAGCCTACGAGCCCACATAGCCTGCAGGGTTAATGGCAAGTCACCCACTGTTAAACCCTTTCAGTGCCAAGCACGTAGATTCTACGTGCTCGCTTCTACTCCACTTAAGTGCCAAGCACGTAGAATCTACGTGCTTGACTTTCCCCCCTGCTACAGTAAAACCTTTGATCCGGCCGGGTCTCCTCTTCTTCACCCGGGGGGGCTTTGATCCCCCACCCAGGCCCCCCCCCGGGTGCAGGGGAGGGCCCGGAATAGCCACCCCCCCCTTCAGCAACTGCCGAAAAACATGTAAAAAAAAAAAAAAAATTATAAAAATAACATTTACTTACCTCAGTGTTCCTTACCTCCCGCAGGGTCTCCTCTTCACCAGGGGGGCCTCCGATCGCCCCCCCCCCGGCTCTCCAGCTTCAGGAGAGGGCCTGAAAGGCCCTCTCCCTGTCCTCCCCGACGGGCGCCGCCATCTTGCCGCTTATGACGTCACGCCTCGGGTGTCTTCCTGGCTCCAGGCTGTCATTTCTCACACTTGTCATCGCTGGCCACAGGAGGAGGAAGGCAGGTGATGATCTGATCACCTGCCTCCCTCCTCCACTGGCCAGCGATGACAATAACTCAGAGCTGTGAGGGACACAGGAGCTGAGGATCAGAGGTGAGTAAAGTAAAAAAAAGTTTTTATTTTTTTAATAAAGTAATTTTGAAACCTGTGTTTTTTTACTGTTAACCCCTTGTGAACTGGTAAGGGGTCCATGAACCCTATACCAGTTCACAAGGCTGGGGGGATGGCAGCGGGTCGCTAGCGGGTGACTTGCTATTAACCCCTGGCACCCCCATTACCTGCCTCCCCAAAGGCCAGGGGGGGGCAGAAGAGCCCGTGGCCACGGGCTATGCGGGCTTGTAGCCTGCAGGGCCAGGGGCCGCAAAAGCTGGCCCCTGCGCCCTGTTTCTACAAGCCCTGCATAGCTGGTCCCGGGCTGGTTACTTTGGGTAAGGGGGACCCCATGTCAATTTTTGGGGGGATTTTTAAGGGTTTTTAACCCTTAAAGATCCCCCAAAAAATGCCCACCCCCCCCCCCCCCCCCCGGGAAGGGGGACCCTATGTCATTTTTTTTCTCGATTAAACCCTTTGTAGTGTGGATGGTAGTTGTAGTTTATTTGTAAATGTTATAAAGTACTTGTTTCAGTTAGGGGGGTCTACTGGGTAGGAACGGGGGGCTACCGATAAATGTGGTACCGTTCTAATCGGTAGAAATGGGGCTTTCACATGCAATACAGTTTTCCTTAATAAAATATCTTTTTCATTTAAAATAAATGAGTCAATTTTTCATTTTTTTTTTTACTTAATATTGTAAAAAAAAACAAAATTTACAAAGACATTTCATGTTAACCCTTTCGCTGCCAGCCTACCTGGAGTTTGTCACCCTTGGTGCCAAACCATTTTGCACTATTTTGCGCTCCCCATGTTCCAATGTGATTTTTGAAGGTATTTCCAGGGATTTCCCAGGAAAATTATATATTGTTTTTTTTCAGCAGAGTCTGGGCTTTAACATGAAATGTCTTGTTTGTAATTTTTTAGGTGTATTCTCAATATTTTTGGGTGAAATGTGAAAAAAATATAAAAAAAAAAACATTTTTACAATTTGTAGTTTTTTTTGTAATAAAAAAATGTAAGTTTTTCAATAAAATCTTATTGCGTGTGAAATCCCAATTTCTCCCAGTTACAGTGATACCACATATGTATCGGTAGACACCCCTTTCTGCCCAGGAAACTCCCCCAAACTGAAATAGTGCTTTAGGGAATTTTCAGATAAAATACAACTATGCAATGCAATATGCGCACCTTGCAGTTTTTCCAGAAAAACAACCCTTTACATTTGAAATACCCCCTACAAACTATATATTCTCTGGAAGTACACCTCAAGCTTTCTAGGCGTACCAGGCTTGTTGATGTGCCCATAGTTTTCTGGAAGTAATCCCTCAATGTATTCTTTGGTTGCAAAGAGTTTCCCTAAAAAAGATAAAAAAGCAGAATCAAAGCCACATTTTCCTAAAAAAAACTATATACAAACAAGAAAAAACAAGTTTAATCTGAAAAAGCAACATCCCCCGAACAGAACGATACCCAACATGCATAGCTACTGTCAAGGGAAGAGTTGCCAAACAACCCAAAGTAAAGCATGTGCGTAACAGTGATTTTACTTGAAAATTTCAGCTCTGCAGACAAAGTGCGCACCTTGCGATTGTTCAACCAAAACAACCCTTTACATTTGGAATATCCCCCATAAACCATATATTACCTGAAAGTACACATGTTAAGTTTTCTAAGCGTACCCAACTTGTTGTAGTGGGCTCATCGTCCTGGAATTAATCCCTCAAAGAATTCTTTGGTTGCACAGGGTTTCCCTAAAAAATGTATAAAAAAACTGAATAAAAAACACCTTTTCCTAAAATATAAATATGCAAACCAGAAAAAAACAAGCTAAATCTGAAAGTGCAAGGTCCCCCGAACAGAATACCCAACATGCATAGCTACCTTTAACCATTTTAATTGCCAGGAAACTTGAGATTTTGCCACCCTCTGTTGACAGGTCATTTTTCCCCATTTTGCGCCATGTTTTGCGCCATGTTTTGCGACATTTTTGCTGGAATTTTCAGGAAAATTATATATATATTTTCTGCAGCAGAGTTTAGGCTTTAACAAGAAATGTCTTGTTTGTAAATTTTATTTTGTTTTTTACAATATTAAGTAAAAAATAACATTTAGAAAATTGACTCCTTTATTTTAAATAAAAAAATTATTTTATTAAGGAAAACCATATTGCATGTGAAAGCCCCATTTCTACCGATCAGAACGGTACCACATATTTATCGGTAGCCCCCCGTTCCTGCCCAGGAGACCCCCCTAACTGAAACAAGTACTTTATAACATTTACAAATAAAATACAACTACCATCCACACTACAAAGGGTTAAATCGAGAAAAAAAAATGACATAGGGTCCCCCTTCCCGGGGGGGACCCCATTTTTTGGGGTTTTTTTTAAGGGTTAAAAACCCTTAAAAATCCCCCAAAAAATTGACATGGGGTCCCCCTTACCCAAAGTAACCAGCCCGGGACCAGCTATGCAAGGCTTGAAGAAACAGGGCACAGGGGCCAGCTTTTGTGGCCCCTGGCCCTGCAGGGTACAAGCCCGCATAGCCCGTGGGCCCGGGCTCTTCTGCCCCCCCCCCCGGGCTTTGGGGAGGCAGGTAATGGGGGTGCCAGGGGTTAATGGCAAGTCACCTGCTAGTCACAGGTGACTTGCCACCCCCCCAGCCTTGTGAACTGGTATAGGGGTCATGGACCCCTTACCAGTTCACAAGGGGTTAAATGTAAAAAAAACAGACACACAAAAGAGAAAAAAATATTTTATTCTTTTTTTTTTCTTTTTTTTTTATACTTACCTCCCATCCATCCTGGAGCACTGTGTCCCTCGGCGATCACTGGCTTCTGCTATCTGCTGGATGACAGAACACAAAGGGTTTATTAAAAAAAAAAAAATGACATAGGGTCCCCCTTACCCATCATTACCAGCCCGGGACCAGCTATGGGGGCTTGTAGGCACAGAGTGGGGGGGGCCAGCTTTTGTGGCCCCCCCACCCTGCAGCCTACGAGCCCACATAGCCTGTGTGGGCCCGGGCTCTTCTGCCCCCCCCCCCTGGGCTTTGGGGAGGCAGGTAATTGGGGGTGCCGCGGGTTAATGGCAAGTCACCCGCTGCGGCAAGCGGGTGACATGCCATCCCCCAGCCTTGTGAACTGGTATAAGGGGTCTCATGAACCCCTTACCAGTTCACAAGGGGTTAAATGTTAAATAAGACACAGACACATAAGAATTAAAAGATCTTTATTTTTTTTTTTTTTTACTTTACTCACCTCCGATCCTGTGTCCCCCGGCGATCTCCGCTGACAGCCTGCTCGTGTGTGTGAAGGAGAGAGCCTGGGGAGGAGGGGGGGGCGATCTCAGCCCTCTCCTCCTCCCCATCTGCCCTCCTCCAGGCACATGAGCAGACTGAATGTCTGTCTCACGGTTCCTGGCATTAAGAGGGCTGCTGGTGACATCACAACGATGTCACCCTGCCCCGCCCCCAGGGGGCGGGGCTAGCAGACCTGTTCCAGGAAGTGGGGGGGGGGGGGGGAGGGCGATTTCTGCCCTCTCCTCGCCACCGAAGAGGCTGGGGGGGGGCGATCGGAGGCCCCCCCAGTATAGAGAAGACCCGGAGGGAGGCAGCGCGGCCTCGGGTAAGGAAAGCTGCTGCCGAAGCGGGGGGGCCCTATTCCGGGGGCTCTCCTGGAGCCATCCGACCCCCCACAGGGGATCGGATGGCACCAAATTAAAGGGGAGACCCGGCCGGATCCAACGAGGGGTCAGGTGAGTATTTTTGATTTATATTTTTTTTTTACTATCAGGGGGGAAAGTCAAGCACGTAGATTCTACGTGCTTGGCACTTAAGTGGAGTGGAAGCGAGCACGTAGAATCTACGTGCTTGGCACTGAAAGGGTTAAAGCCTAAACTCTGCTGCAAAAAATATATATATAATTTTCCAGAAAATTCCAGCAAAAATGGCGCAAAACGGGGAAAAATGACCTGTCAACAGAGGGTGACAAAATCTCAAGTAGGCTGGCAATAAAAATAGTTAAACGTAGCTATGCATGTTGGGTATTGTTCTGTTCGGGGGATCTTGCGCTTTCAGACTTAGCTTGTTTTTTCTTGTTTGCATATTTATATTTTAGGAAAAGGTGTTTTTTATTCAGCTTTTTTATACATTTTTTAGGGAAACCCTGCGCAACCAAAGAATTCTTTGAGGGATTAATTCCAGAAAGATGAGCCCACTACAACAAGTTGGGTACGCTTAGAAAGCTTAACATGTGTACTTTCAGGTAATATATGTTTTATGGGGGATATTCCAAAAGTAAAGGGTTGTTTTGGTTGAACAATCGCAAGGTGCGCACTTTGTCTGCAGAGCTGAAATTTTCAAGTAAAATCACTGTTACGCACATGCTTTACTTTGGGGTGTTTGGCAACTCTTCCCTTGACAGTAGCTATGCATGTTGGGTATCGTTCTGTTCGGAGGATGTTGCTTTTTCAGATTAAACTTGTTTTTTCTTGTTTGCACATAGCTTTTTAGGAAAATGTGGCTTTGATTCTGCTTTTTTATCCTTTTTTTAGGGAAACTCTTTGCAACCAAAGAATACAGTGAGGGATTACTTCCAGAAAACTATGGGCACATCAACAAGCCTGGTACGCCTAGAAAGCTTGAGGTGTGTACTTCCAGAGAATATATAGTTTGTTGGGGGTATTTCAAATGTAAAGGGTTGTTTTTCTTGAAAAACTGCAAGGTGCGCATATTGCATAGCATAGTTGTATTTTATCTGAAAATCCCCATAAGCGATATTTCAGTTTGGGGGAGTCTCCTGGGCAGAAAAGGGTGTCTACCAATACATATGTGGTATCGCTGTTAACTGGGAGAAATTGGGATTTCACACACAATAAGATTTTGACAAACTTACATTTTTTATTACAAATAAAACTACAAATTGTAAAAAATAATTTTTTTTTTTTTTCACATATTTCACCCAAAAATATTGAGAATACACCTAAAAAAATACAAACAAGACATTTCATGTTAAAGCCCAGACTCTGCTGAAAAAAAACAGTATCTAATTTTCCTGTGAAATCCCTGGAAATCCCTTCAAAAATCACATTTGAACATGGGGAGTGCAAAATAGTGCAAATGGTCTGGCACCAAGGGTGACAAACTTCAGGTAGGCTGGCAGCAAAAGGCTTAAAGACATAAGGAAAAAAGGAAAAAAAAAAAACTGTTAGTTACCTGGTAACTTTTTCTAAACATCCGTAAGGGCAGCATACGCCTGAGACCTCCGGGCTCCTCCCATCGAGGGGAACACATGACCACCAGCCAAAAAATAAAATCCTGACTCCCTCTCTTCCCCAGTTGTAAGAGATCTGAAAAAGAAAAAAAAAAAAAAGACAGACCCACAAATTCTCATAACTATATGCAAATTATCCCCCATGCTTAAAATATTATGGAGGGAAGCTTGCGTATGCTGCCCTTACGGATGTTTAGAAAAAAAAAAAAAAAGTTACCAGGTAACCAACTTAAGTTCTCAAAACATCCTTCGGGCATCATACGCCTGAGAGATAGGCGAGGACTACCTCATAGGGTGGGAAGAACCGCGAGAAGAACACTTCGGCCAAAAGATTGATCTGAGATAAGAGATCCAAACGATAATGTCTTTAAAAAGTCTTAGTAGACGTCCAGGTGGCCGCTTTACAAATCTGTTCAATGGAGACCCCGGCTTGCTCTGCCCAAGACGTGGATACACTCCTAGTGGAGTGAGCCGTTACCCCACTTGGTAAACTGACATCTCCATATGCCAGTTAAATGGTACTTTTCATCCACCTAGCTAATGTAGTTTTTGAGACCCTCAAACCCTTCCTGGTGCCTGAAAAGGAGATAAACAAGCTGTTGGCCTTCCTGAAATCTTTGATTTTATGCAGATATTGTAATAGGAGAGATCTGACATCCAAAGCCACCAGTTCCAGATCTTCGTCTGTGACGAAGGAATAATTATCTCCTGAAATCTGTGGAAATCCGATGCAACTTTAGGAAGGTAGCAAGGGTCCACTTTCATCATGATGCGATCTGTAAAAACCTGGAGAAATGGGTGACGACACGACAAGGCTTGAATGTCACCGACTCTTCGAGCTGAAGTAATGGCCACTAAAAATACCTTCCACGTAAGCAACTTGATATCCAGATTCTTGTTTGGATAAAAGGGTGAAGAACTTAAGATAAGACTTTCGCTAAGTCCCATTGTGGAATCACCTTACAAGGAGCTGGCTTAGAACGTTTGACTGCAAGCAGAAACCTTTTAATAGAAATAGATGAAAGTTTTCTAAAAAACTGACAGGGCCGCCAGCTGAACCTTTAGTGTATTGCCACAAAGGCCCATGTTGACTCCATCTTGCAAAAAATCCAGAATAACCGGTATTTTAAAGGAAGTCTTGCTATTCTCAGTTTTCGAAGAGTTAAAGTTTTTCCATACCTTAAGATAAATCTTTGTGGTCACCGTCTTCCTGCTTGCCAGAAGAGTACTTATCACTGGGGCTGAAAATCCCTTCCTTCGCAGTAAGGAGACTTCAGGGTCCAAACTGTTAACCTCCACCATTGGGGATTTGGACAGTAAACAGGACCCTGGGATAAGAGATGAGGGGTCACCGGAATTTCCCAAGGGTCCTGAATTGATAGTTCCACTAGAGTTGAAAACCAGGATCTTCTTGGCCACTAAGAACTGCAGCTGGTTCCTTCACGAGCTTCTTCAGCACTATTGGAATCAAACGCACCGGAGGGGAAAGCCTAGGCCAGATTGAAATGCCATGGCTGAGCTAGCGCGTCTAATCCCAATGACTGATCCCTTGGATCCAATGAGAAATATTGGTCCACCTTGCAAACAGATCCACCTCCGGAACGCCCTTCTGAATGCAAATTGTCTTGAAAACATCTGGATCCAGAGACCAATCCGATACCTTCATCTGATCGGCTTAAAAAAATCTGCCACCCGATTCAGGGTCCCTTTCAAGTGAATCACTGTCAGGGACTTCAAATTGATTTCTGCCCATGACAATATTTCCCATGCTATGGCCAATTTCGAGGATCTTGTTCCTCCCTGATTGTTTATGTAGGCCACTGATGTCACATTGTCTGATCTGATCTGCACGTGCTTCCTTCGCAGGTGTGACCTCCGGGACCATAAAGCTTCCTTTATTGCCACCAATTCCCTTAGATTGGATGAGGACTGACTCAGGGCTCTTGACCATCTTTCTTGATCTGTCCATGACTTGCAATGTGCCCCCCAGCCCCAGGCTGAAGCATCTGTAGTCACTGTCATCTCCTTTGGGTCTCCCCAAGGCCTCTTAGGAACTGACCTTCCTCCAACCACCAACTCAGAGAATACTTTACTTCCTCTGATATTGGATCCAATCCCTGCAGGGAGCCATACCAATTCTTCAGAATATGTCCTTGCAGGCATCTGGAGTGAAGCTGGCCCCATCTCACCGCCGGAAAGGATGATGTCAGAAATCCAAGAACTCTCATTGCTTGGCTTATCAAGGGAATTGTTTGAGCAGATAGAAAGTCATAGCTCTCCAGGAGGCAGTTCGATCTGATGAGGAAGAGAAGGACCTGATGGACCGAATTGATCTTGAATCCCAAGTAGGTCAATCTGCGAGGGTGCTAGAGAAGACTTGTTGTAATTCACAACCCAACCCAGGTGAGCCAACAGATCCATGGAGAAACAAATATTCTCCCATAGTGTCTTGACTGAGCAAAAAGCAGAAGGGCTCGGCCAGAACTTTGGTAAAAAAAATCTTGGAGCAGATGCCAGGCTGAAAGGAAGGCAGACAAATTGGAAATGCAAAATCTGGTCTCCGTCTTATTGCAAATCTCAAAAGACTGAGCCAGGGGGCTCATTGGAACTTGCCAATAAGCTCCTTTAAATCTATTGACGCCATGAAGGCACCTCTGAAAAGCATATTCTTTACAGAATAAATCTTTTCCATCTTGAAAGGTCTGTACTGGACAAAAAGGTTGAGACTCTACAAGTTCAGGATAAACCTGAACCCTCCCGAGCTCTTCCTTACTAGGAAAACGCTGGAGTAGAACCCTGTCCCCGGCAGAGGCAGTGGCACTGGAACAACAACCCCTTGACCTCATGACTCCCAAAAATTGCAACTCTTTCCTCCTTGCCCCTGGGCAGAGAAGAAATCAAAAATCTTGAAGGAGGCGTTTGAGAAATATCTATGTGGAACCCCTCCGTAATACCTCTTACAATGAAAGGGCAATCCAACAGGCCTTGGCAGGCGGTGCAAAACCTCCCTAGCCTGGCGGCAATAATGATATTTGCGTCATTGCTTCTTGGGTCTTGCCTGATAAGTTCCAAACAGGGTTGAACCTTTAAAGCTGCCCTTTCTTGAAGTATTGGAAGAGGAGGAGGCCCCTCTGGCTCTTTTAGGAGCACCCTTGTTAAGAAAGGGACGCCTAAAAGAACTTCTGGGAAAAAACATTCTATTAGCCGCAGCCCTAGGACGAGGCGGAAAACATTTATTCCTGTCCATCATATCCAAAACTTTACCCAAGTCTGAACCAAATACTCACCCCTAAAGGGTATAGCACACAGTCTCATCTTAGACCCAACATCGCCAGACCAGGTCTTTAACCAAAGAATCCTGCGCGGGGATTGGATGGCACCAAATTAAAGAGGAGACCTGGCCAGATCAAACGAGGGGTCAGGCGATTTTTTTTTTTTTTTTTTTAACTAGCAGGGGGGAAAGTCAGGCACGTAGATTCTACCTGCTTGGCACTCAAGCGGAGTAGAAGCGAGCACGTAGAATCTACGTGGTTGGCACTGAAAGGGTTAAACCCTGAAGCATCCACCTTATTGTTCCCTGTACTATACGTTTATCCTGTCTGCCATCTTCTTTGGTGCTTTAAAAAGTATAATTACAATTTATAAAAAAAACATTAAAATTCAAAACAGCCATAACTTCCACCTTTAACAATAGAAGATTGATAACACTGGTCAGTCCTCAAGGGGCCTCAGGCTGGCCAGCAATCCCACTCCCTGCCAGAAAACGCTGTGCCTCATCGATCAGGTGGCAAGCACGCTCTTGCAATTAAAAAATTTCAGATGCTAAATGGTAGCTCCTGCAAATTCACCTTCCTGCATGAGGAAAAAGTTGTACAGTAAGAAAGTGTCCCAAAATAAACAGGACTCTTCCAAGCAGAAACTAAGCATGTAGTTCTGCTTTAATAAAGGAACCTGAGTTAGCAGTAATTGAGCAGCATATAATGTATAGTATAGCAATATGGTATGATGGGCTCCACAAACTTGCATTCATCGTATACATCTCGCATACATCTCATACAATGTTTTAACATCTCTGCATTCAACCAGGTTACAAAACTGCTTAGTCTGTTGTAAAACTCACAAGGTGTAACCCAATCAGGCCCTGCAACAGGTGCAATCAGCCATGTAATCCGTGCAGATCTGTGTCAGATTACCTGCAGAATTTATCAAAGACTATGGCAACCCAGACACCAGTATCTGTCTTCAAGCATGACCCATATTCGATAATAAAATGCAGAACTTCCTGAAGCAGAGCTGGACCTCATCTTCCCAGTTTATGCGGCAGACAGAACGATCAACGGATTAAGGTCCACATTAAAGAGATCCACAGCTGAATATCCCATTTGTTTCAGAAGGATAGAAATTTCATGCATCTGGTCCTCCATTTCTGGGTTGAGGTGAAGGGGAAAACAAACTCTCAGACCTCCTTAAACAGGGCCAGAGTACCATCCCCTAAGCGTCATTAAACTCACCTGTAGAATTAATTTCTCTTCCATTATTCAGGACATCAGAATAATTCAGTAACGATAGGGTTAACCTCTCGACCAAAGGGCGCGACTACAAGACAAAGCATGGCTCTGCCTCCCAGCCTATATCTTTCCAGATGACCGGGAGGCATATCTATATCTCCTGTTGGAGACAAAAGGCTGAAGACAAAATACAAGACTCCTGCTTTCTTCCCGTGCTTTTGATTTTTGAAAATTGACATTGTGCGACTCCGTTTGTATGTTGAATTCTATGTATGTTCTTATCTGGCACTGTTGCCAAGCTCTGTAATTTCTGCTTCCTTCAATAAAAACGTTTAAAAAAACACAAGACTCCTCTCTGATTATATGTATCTTTCTCTATACACATTTACTACTTTACTAAGACTAGGCATCCAAAACAGATCTCAACCTAGCAGACAGGGAGGGATGTCCTGAAGTAATAACGGAAGAGAAATCAGTTCTACAGGCAAGTATTCACCGAATTATCTTTCGATTTTACTTCAGGATATCAGGATAATTCAGTAACGATAGGGATGTCCAAAAGCAGTACCCTGAATTTGGGAGGGATCCCCAAAAAACCTTATCCCCTTTTTCAAGAATAAGATATCTTTAACCCTTTAACCGCCCGCCTACCTTGAAATTTTGTCACCCTTTGTTGCCAGATCATTTTGTGCTCCCCCATGTTCAACTGATTTTTGAAGGGATTTCCAGGGATTTCCCAGGAAAGGGATATTGTTTTTTTCAGCATAGTCTGGGCTTTAACATGAAATGTCTTGTTTGTCATTTTTTAGGTGTATTCTCAATATTTTTGGATGAAATATGTGCAAAAAAAAAAACAGCTATTTTTTACAATTTGTAGGTTTTTTGTAAAAAAAAAAATAAAGTAGGGGGGCGTGGCCTGCTAATGGCGCCGTGAGGAACTATCCCAGGAGGCTCCCCATTACCCTGCAGTGATCCCAATATTGCAAGACAGCAACCCTTATAATAGGATGTCCAAGCTGCGGAAGACCAGGGGAGCAGCGCGACCCGCTCAGAGGACCCCCATATCCTCATTTTGGAGCTATCCCCGTGGAAAACCCGGGACTGCCGATGCCAGCAATGGCGACAACCGCCATGACCCCAGGTGGAATGGGAGAACCCCCGCACCCACCAGAGACGGCGCCACCCGACATACCTGTGTGGCAGGGGCTGGATGGAGAGGAGCTGGACCTGGGACTCCCCCGGGCGGCGAAGGGAGAAGTGACCCCGTCGTGGATGCCTGCGGGAAGCATTGAGGGCGCAGGACAAGATGGCGCCGGCTTCCCTGCGACCGGCGGGAGCGGGCGCCGCTCCGGTCTGACAGCCGAGGACACAGTGGCGAGAGCTGCGGGCCTCCCAGCCCATCTCAGCGAGCACAGAGGAGGAAGAGCACAGGAGAGGATCGACTGGAGGGCTGAGTCATGGAGCGTCTGCCCCCGGTCCGTCGCCGATGAAGAATGGAGGTGAGGAGGGGGGGAGCAGCAACAGCAGCAGGGGCCAGCACATGGTAGTTACAGTGGCACAAGTCCACTGTGCTATGATTGGGAGGCAGCCAGGGGACACATGCAGCAGCACAATAGCTACAGAGGCTGCTCTTAAAGGGACAGTTAATGAGCACACCCTGCCACCTAACCAGCCCCATGCACCCACCAAGCCACTAAGGGGTATTTTGTCCACACCTGCCCCTGACCCCCATGAAGTGAGCTGCTCACCTACCCCAGTTGCTGAAAACCTGAGGCAGCTAGGGGAATCACACAGCTGCACAATGACAGCAGAGGCTGCTCTTAAAGGGACAGCTACCAAGAGCACCCTACCACCTGGCCAGCCCCGTTCACCTAATCTATCACCAAGGGGTGAACTGGTCACACCTGCCCCGGACCTCCATGGGGTGCGCTGCCCATCTACCTCAATACCTGCTTGGGGGCCTGTGTTCTCCCCGGAGCCCTGCAGCCCGGCCCCTATGAACCGCTCATGGGACTCCCAATCCCCCACACCTGATGTCCACCCGGCGGTCTGTGAAGGCACAGCTTTACAGGAGGCGTTTTCACCCGGCGCCCTGATTTCAGTTATTATGGAATCTGTGAGGCATAACGTTGCGGATGCCATTAAATCCTTGCCCTCAAGAGCAGACTGAGTCTTATATTTCAAGGCTGGAGGGGACTTTCCGTCGAGAAATAACGTCCATGCAAAACACCATAGCGGATCTGTCCGACAAAGTGGAAACCAACACAGCCGCACAGTCAGATATCCAGACCAGGGTTACCGCCCTGGAACAGGAGAGAGATGCCACACGCAGGATGCTTGCCGCCCTACAGGTCCCACAGGATGACCTAGAAAATAGAAACCGCCGGCTGCGGGGCATCCCGGAATCAATAAACCCGGCGGAGCTAAAATTAACAGTGTGCAACCTGTTCAACACCCTTCTAGGTCGCCCCTCGGGGGAAACCATCGAGATTGACCGAATCCATCGAGCTCTGGGCCCTATGAGAGGCGGCCCCAACGGTCCAAGAGACGTTATCTGCAGAGTGCACTTTTTTCAAATTAAGGAAGCAATTATGCGAGCAGCCTGGAACAAGGGCCCTATCGAGCTGAACGGTGCACGTGTCATTTTATTGCAGGACCTATCCCGCAAGACCCTACAAATGCGACGCCTGATGAGGCCCCTGTTGGACCTCCTGCAGCGACAGGGAGCGACGTACCGCTGGGGCCACCCCTTCCAGCTGCTGGTGCGGAAGGACCGAAGAACATACACCCTGAGAACACCGGAGCAGCTGGCGGGTCTTTTCGAATTTCTGGGATCCGCACCCATAGCCGTCCCGGACTGGCTGGCGCCGGACTTTGACCAGAGAGCGGGCCCGCTCCCGCAGCGCCCAGGGAGACAGACGGGACAGAAGAGGCCCGGCCCGCCGGCCTGGCCTGGAGCACGGGGGGACCCCGATCACATGGACGTTAGATAGGAGGTAATGAAATTTAGTTACACAGTTTTGTAGAGTTCCGCTTGGACGCTATTTACAATAAGTTGGCTCCTTTATCTTGCTTTTGTACCGGTCGCCCGTGGCTCCTGCATATATAGAAGTTGATAAGTAATGTTCCGGGGGATCCCGCTGGGTGGTCTGTGGGTTGCTCCCGGCGGGGCCCGCTGCGGGGGGAGGTCCTGCTCGGGTGGGTCCCGCTGGGTGCTGGCCCGTCGGCCGTGCCCTGGGGTTGGTTCGGGGGCCCCTCCCTGGGGGGTCTCGCCCGGCTGCGCCTCGGTGGCTGGGCCTAACGGCCCGGTAGGCGCGGCCGCTGGGGTTCGGCCCGGGTTTTGGGGTGCCCTGTCCTGGGTGGGAGCGGAGCGGCGTCTTCCCGGGCGCGGGATGCTCTCTGCCCTGCGGGGGGGGGGCCGCAGGCCGGGGCGCTCCCCTGGCGGGGGGCCCGGGGGAATTGAGGCCCATATCGTCTGGGAGACCTGTTGTGTTTGGGCGTCTCCTGCGGGGGGAAATATAACATAATCGGCCTGCCCTGGGCCGTGCCCCGGGGCGGTGGTCGCTGTAGAGCACCGGCGGGGGGAGCCATCGGACACACGATATAAGCTATTAATAGGAATGTTCCGTTTACTGAGCCTATACAATGTTACTGTTGCTGTTTTACTGAAAATGTGTTAAGAGGATGGGGAAACCTAGAAGGAAGAGTAGGAACCGTCGGTAACCACCCGCTGGGTTCTGGTTCCTCTTCGCCTGGTGTCCACTTCCCACAGAGGCCCGTGTGATTTCCCGAGGGAAGCTTCCGGAGATTTCCCCGGGAACAGCGTGGCCAGACTTCCCTATATTAGAGAAGTCAATAATAACAATTCTACCAGCCTAAAGTTGCTTAGGCTTTCTCCGGATCTGAAAAGTTTCATCCTTTTGGTTCCTATCGTTTTCCTATCTGATTTCCTACCCCTCATCCCCTGATCCTTTCCCCCGTTTCGCCGCTCCGAGCGGCCGTCTGCCCTGCTTTGCGCGCCGGGCCCCCGGCAATGTTGGCTGCCGGGATGGGAGGGGGGGCAGGGGGCCCCCGTAACCCACGGGAGACACTCCTTAAGACTGTGTCCCTGAACTGTAGGGGCCTCAATATCCCTGAGAAGAGGTCGGCGATGCTCTCGGATCTAAGAAGAATGAAGGCCAAGATCATATTCCTACAGGAGACGCACTTCAGGGGGGATGCTTGCCCCAGGATGTCTCCCAGGTTCTTCCCCCAATGGTATGCAAGCTCATCCCCAACCTCTAAATCCAAAGGCGTTGCAATACTACTAGCCAAGGATGTCCCCTTCCAGAAACTAGCTACCTCTGCTGATAGCGAGGGCAGATACATAATGATTAAAGGGCCGATACACGGAGAGCTATACACAATGGCCTCCGTGTATGCTCCCAATAGTGGCCAGGTGGATTTCCTCTTGAAGTTTTTGTCGGAGCTGTCGGAGTTCCAGGAGGGAAAGATGCTCTTGGGAGGAGACCTAAACATTGCCCTGGACCCACTGCTTGATTCATCAACCGGTAAGTCATCTATACCGTATGGGGGGCTACGTAGGGTGAAACAGGCGTTGCATAACCTACAGTTGTGCGACCCCTGGAGAATCTTCAACCCTAAGGGCAGAAACTACTCATTTCTCGACAGTCCACGCGACTTACACGAGACTAGATTATATATTAGTCTCTCATAGCCTCCTGCCCAGGGTGACTGATCTCGACATAGGCCCGGCCTCCCTGTCGGACCATAGTCCAGTATGGCTACTTCTGACCTCAGTGGAAGAAAGCAGAAGGGAATGGACATGGCGCCTAAATGAAAGATTGCTGAAAGATCCGGTGACGGAACGAGCAGTCCAAACTGCCCTTGCTGACTATTTCGCCTTGAACTGCTTGGGTGAAGTCTCCCCGATGACACGCCTCCAGATTGAAAAAAGCCCACACACTGGACAGGGATCGCCTACTCTCACAAATTCAAAAACTTAAGAGGCATAAAGAATCCCAGATACGAGCCACACTGCAGGAGTTAACCTCCTGCAGAGAGCAATTAAACTCCCTGCTGCTGAAAAAGGCGGCATTCGTCATAAAGAAATGTAAAAGATTTTATTACGAGTGGGGGAACAAAAGCGGATCACTTCTTGCCAGAGCTCTGAGGAAGCAACAGTCCCTCAACTTTGAGGCAATAAAGAACACAAACCAACAGAAAATCCACAAAACAGAGGACTTTGCCAAAGTGTTCCAAGAATATTACCATGCATTGTACAATTTGAGACCGCAGGGAGTAGGAAACGCCCCGAGGGACCTGTCCCAAATGAGACGATACATAGCAGCCTCTGGTATGCCAAGACTGGAAGACGAGGCCGTTAGCGGGCTGGGGGAGCCAATCTCGAGTGCTGAACTGCATCAAGCAATAAAAGCATCCCCGAACGGTAGATCGCCTGGCCCAGATGGCCTAACTATCGCCTACTACAAGAAATTTGAGAACACTTTGAACAAGCACTTCCTCCAAGCTTTCAACGCGACCGCGGGCGATGACGAGCCCGGGTCACTCCCAACGGAAGTGCTAGAAGCCCACGTCACAGTAATACATAAGGCCGGAAAAGACCCCTTGAGTTGCAAGAGCTACCGCCCGATCTCGCTGTTAAACGTGGACCTTAAACTATTCACTAAGATCCTAGCGAATCGCCTAGCAACACACCTACCCAATCTAATTGATGGAGACCAATGTGGCTTCACCCCTGGCAGAGAAGCCAGGGATAATACTATTAGGACCTTGAACCTGATGCACAGATCGCGGACAGACAATTCCCAGATGATGCTGCTGTCCACAGATGCTGAAAAAGCGTTCGACCGGGTGGACTGGGACTTTGTCTTCGAGGTGCTGCGGTACATTGGTCTCCAGGGTAGGGCACTCAAATATATTCTAGGTATATACTCAACTCCCCAGGCTAGAGTAAAAGTAAATGGCCACCTCTCTCCGCCTTTCCAGATAGCCAACGGAACCAGACAGGGATGCCCTCTATCACCTCTTATATTCGCCCTGGTGGTGGAACCCTTCCTGAGACATGTTAGGAACAACATAGATCTTAAGGGTATCCATGTGAAGGGAGTCGAGCATAAGGTGTCTGCTTATGCGGACGATCTTCTGTTCTTCATCTCCACCCCAACAATTGGGCTTCCGGTCCTCATGAAAGAATTTGAGTCCTTTGGTAATTTCTCCAATTTTAAAATCAATTTTGATAAATCTGAAGCGCTCAATGTGGGACTGCCGGACACCGTGCTGTCACCCATTAGATCCTCCTTCCCTTTTAGGTGGACCCCGTCGGCATTGACCTACCTGGGCACAAAAATTCCGAGCGACATCGGAGAAATATTCCGGCACAACTTCATTCCACTGCTCAACAAGGTCAAATTCACACTACTACAGCGGTCTAGAACCAGGGGGGCTGGCTGTCCCGAACCTGAGGAGATACTGGCAGGCAGCCCACCTGCAGAGATTAGTGGACTGGATGAGGAACGGGGACACGAAGAAATGGGTGAAGGTGGAAGCCGGATCCACGGGAACCCCGTTAAAAGAGATCCCGTGGTCGACAGCAACCTCGAACAGATGGGCAGGAACAAACCCGTTGATTAAGGCTACCCTTGATGTCTGGGATGGTGTCAGAAGGAGAGAGGAAATCTCTCCTTGGCCGTCCCCCCTGATCCCGGTAGTGGGAAACCCTGATTTCCCCCTCAGCCAAAAGTCCCAAGCATTGGGGCAGTGGAGAGACCTGGGAACGATCAGAGCAAGGGACCTCATAAGAGGCCGAGACTGGGTCGGCATTGAGTAGATGGAATTGCCCTCACCTGGACCCTTGGTACCTGTTACTCTCGCAGCATTTCCTTCAGAGGGTGGCGCCCAAAAACCTGTTGGGACGAGACCTTACACTCTTCGAGAGGATGGTCACGTGCGAAGATCAGCCGAGAGGAGTAATCTCACAAGTCTATCAATTCCTAGAAGAGGACCGGAACTCGGTCCCTGTTTTCTGCAGGGAATGGGAAAGGGACTTAGGCAAAAAATTCACCATAGAAGAATGGAAGAAAATTCTCCCTAACCTACAAATCATCAATCTCCGCACAAACTCAAGAAACTAACTACAAATACTTATCCAGATGGTACTATACCCCGAAGCGGCTAGCACACATTTATCCGGGATCCTCACCTGTCTGCTGGAGATGTGAAACGGAGGAAGGGTCATTGTTCCACATTTTGTGGTCTTGCCCCAAAATTACGTCATTCTGGACGAAAATCTCGGAGACTATGTCCTTAGTGACAGGCTCACAGGTCCCATGCTGCCCGGCACTTATGCTCTTGCACCATACCGGAGGCAGTGCTACTAACTACAAGAAATCAGTTCTGAGACGCCTAATCAATGCAGCCAGAGCGCTGCTCCCCAGATTATGGAAAACCAAGAGCATCCCGACAGAGGACGACTGGCTCAGAGAGGTGGACAGAATGATGGAAATGGAGGAGCTGACGGCCGCGGTTCGGGACAGGGAGGAGACCAGGATTCTGTGGTTGCCCTGGGCTGTTTTCCGGGCTTCAGTGCTATATTAGCTGATTACACGCCTCCCTCTCCCGGCTTGGATCCGAATTGGGACATCGAGTCAGGAGGAGGGATACTCTGCTGTCTTGGGCCGGGCTGCGGCTCCCGCCTGCCCCCCCCCTCACCGGCGGCGGGCCGGACGGTCCCAGCGCCCTACGTCTCCCCTCTGTGGTCCTCACGCCCCCTCCCCTCTATTGTCACTTTCCCCCTCGGGCGTGTGTCCCCCTCCCTTCCTTACATCCTAAACCCACCTTCTTCCCTCCTCCCCTTCACTCCCTAGTCTCTTGCCTATATTTTCTAAAGGTCTGGCCCAGGTTGGAGGGCGCTCCCGACTGACCGCTACTCCACCAAGACACTCAAACTAAACTTAAAGCAGCCATTAGCTCACAGGAGGCGAGTGGGCGTGGGGCATCCGCCGCCCAAACAGGGAACCAAGGGCTAGGCTGCAGATAAGCAGAAAGGCGAATAGAAACTTAGACCGGCTGGGGGGGGGGGGTTCGGGCAGGAGCGAACGTGCTCGCCCTCGGTCCCCATCCCCGGCCTAAACATCAATGGCTTAATATACCCGTGTCTGCTCGAGCCTACAGCAGGAGTGAGCTACATGATTGGATGGTGGCTCTCGGACTCGAGTGTGAACCGGCCTGCGTGCCGGACCTATTTTATTTGCTTTATTTCTGATATTTTGTCTGTAATATTTTACTCTGAAAAACCTAAATAAAGAATATAAAAAAAAAAAAAAAAAAAAAAAGTACGTTTGTCAATAAAATCTTATTGCGTGTGAAACCAATTTCTCCCAGTTACAGCAGTACCACATATGTATTGGTAGACACCCTTTCCTGGCCAGAAGACTCCCTCAAACTGAAACAGCGCTTTAGGGGATTTTCTGGTAAAATACAACTGCGTTATGCGCACATTGCAGGTTTTCCAGAAAAACAACCCTTTACATTTGAAATACCCCCAACAAACTATATATTCTCTGGAAGTACACACCTCAAGCTTTCTAGGTGTACCAGGCTTGTTGATGTGGCCACAGTTTTCTGGAAGTAATCCCTCAATGTAATCTTTGGCTGCAAAGAGTTTCCCTAAAAAAGGATCAACGAGCAGAATCAAAGCCACATTTTCCTAAAAACTATATACAAACAAGAACAAACAAGTTTAATCTGAAAAAGCAAACAGAACGATACCCAACATGCATAGCTACTGTCAAGGGAAGAGTTGTCAAACACCCCAAAGTAAGTAAAGCATGTGCGTAACAGCAATTTTACTTGAAAATATCAGCTCTGCAGACAAAGTGCGCACCTTACGATTTTTCAACCAAAACAACCCTTTACATTTGGAATATCATCCCCCATAAACCATATATTCCCTGAAAGTACACATTTAAGCTTTCTAAGCATACCCAGCTTGTTGAAGTGGGCTCATCTTTCTGGAAGTCATCCCTTGAAGAATTTTTAGGTTGCACAGGGTTTCACAACAAAAATGTATAAAAGCAGAATAAAAAACCTTTTCCTAAAATTAAAATAATTTTTTAGACATTTGTCTCCTTTATTTTAAATATAACATTTGTTTTATTAATGAAAACCATATTGCACGTGAAAGCCCCATTTCTCCCGATTACAACGGTACCAGATATGTATTGGTAGCCCCCCCCCCCATTCTTGCCCAGGAGACCCCCCCCAAACTGAAAAAGAGCACTTTATAACATTTACAAATAAAATACTGCTACTATCCACACTATAAACATAAGGGGTTAATTTAAAAAGAAAATGACATAGGGTCCCCCCTCCTAGGAATTTTAGCGCAGGTGACTTGCCAGCCCCCAGCCTTGTGAACTGGTATAGGGGTCTCATGGACCCCTTACCAGTTCACAAGGGGTTAAATGTATAAAAAAAAATAAAAAAAAAGGAGAAAATTTTTTTTATTTTTTTTATACTTACCTCCCATCCATCCCTGGGCACTGCCTCACGCTGATCTTCTGCTCTCCTGTTGCTGCTGGAAGCCTTTTATAGCTGCTGGGTGACAGAGCATAAGGGGTTAATTGTAAAAAATGACAGGGGTCCCCCCTCCTGGGGGGGGGGCATTTTTGGGGGATTTTAAAGGTTAGGATTAGGCTAACCCTTTAAAAAAAAAAAAATGTAGGGTCCCCCCTACTCGTCATAACCAGCCCAGGATCCGCTATGGAGGCTTGTAGGAACAGAGTGGAGGGGCCAGCTTTTGTGGCCCCCACCCTACAAGCCCACATACCCTGTGTGGGCCTGTGCTCTTCTGCCCCCCCCCCAGTGCTTTGGGGAGGCAGGTAATTGGGGAGCCAGGGGTTAATGGTAAGTCACCCGCTAGCGCAGGTGACTTGCCAGCCCCCAGCCTTGTGAACTGGTAAGGAGTCTCATGGACCCCTTACCAGTTCACAAACGGTTAACGGTAAAATAGAGTAAAAATTGATTTAAAAAAATGTTCTTTACTCCCCTCCAATAGTCAGCTCCTCTGTCTCTTGTTGATCTGACGACAGATGCCGGTGATCGGTAGCCAGAGGAGGAGGGGAGGCAGGAGATCAGAGGATCTGTCCCCATTCTTCTCTGGCCACCGATCACCGGCATCTGACAGCCGAGAGGTCTGGAGCCGTCATGACGCCGGCCGAGTGACGTCATAAGCCCCGAGGCTTCGCAGCAAGATGGCGGCGCCCGCCAGAGGAAGAGGGGAAAGAGCCTGACTCCTGAAGATAGAGAGCCCTGGGGGGGATCGGAGGCCCCCCGGGTGAAGAGGAGGGCGGCCGAGATCGAGCACACATGGAGGTGAGTAAATGTCATTTTTCTTTTTTTTTTATTTTTACAGGAAAAGCCAGCAGCGGCTAAAGCAGGGGGGGCTACTCCAGGATCTCTTCCTCTGGAGGAGCCCCGAAAGGGGATCAGAGCCCCCCAGGGTGAAGAGGAGACCCGGACGGATCTGATGAGGGGTCAGGTAAGTGTTTTATTTTAATTTTGCAGGCGCTAGCAGGGGGCAAAGTCAGGCACGTAAAATTTACAGGGCTGCCGGTTAACTGCAGCGGAGGCAGCCATGTAAATTTTATGTGGCGGGCGTTTAAAGGGTTAAAGCCTCTAGGTTACTACAGCCTGTAATAACTTTCTACAGGCACTCATATCCGCTGAGGCTCAAACATCTACCCTATACAATTCGGTAAATGTATGAATTGAAGGCCAAGTAGAGCTTCAGCATCAAGTTTCAGTAGTCCCAGAATTCCCAGAACTCCCAACAGTTTGTGTCAATGAGCAGTAGTTCTAAAAGGAGGAACCTTTCAATTAGGGAAATAGGCTCTTACCACTGCCTGTCTAGTCCATCGGCTGATGGCAGACGTAGCTGGTGGAAGACCTTTCCGTGGAGCCTCAGGTATGACAAAGTCCAAACTATGGAAAGTGTGTAGTAGTGAGTTAATACCTTAGTGCTCTCAATAAAATTACTACATCCAGCCAGTGAAGAACCCCCTTCCTTATCGGACATTGGAGCAGGTCATAAGGAAGGAAAAACCATCTCTTCATTAAGATGAAAAACAACCTCAGGAAGAAAATCCTAATACTAAAAGGAGGCTTACTGATAAGCTGCTAATTCAGAAACCCACCTGCTGAGGTTATTGCCACTAAAAGATAACCATAACCGCCCTTAGACTTAATGACATATTTACCATGGCTACCATGATAAAACAAGTTCAGATCCCAAACTGGTAGAAGTGGCTTACAAGCAGGCCGCACATGAGCGACTCCTTGTAAAACAAGTTCTGATAAATTCATTCTCAGAAAAAGGATAAAGCAGATATTTGTCCTTTAAAAGTACTCAATTGAAGACCTTCATCAAGACTCTTCAATAGACATGACTGCCATGGCTTTAGTGTTACAAGGAGTCATAGTTGATTTTTTTGCTTCACTATCACAGGCAGGGGCATACAGCTGGGCAACAAGACAGCTAATGAATCATTGGCTGTACGGAGCAGGACAGGTGGCCTGTGGAGCAGAGCTACTCTCTGGCCCCCTGGGAAGCTCACATGGCTGATTGATGTAGGGAGGTTCTAATCATATGGGTTTACACTAAATTTTTGTCCATCAAATCATGCAACTTCCGATCAAGGCACTAGGGCATGCTGCACTTTGAAAGGATGGGGCCCAGATGGGGAGTGAGCAGTTTAAAGCAGAGTGGGCATCTTTGCTTATGGGTTTGGGATGCCCCGCTGTGTGAAACCCCACCCAAGGTTGCCCATAAACTCACCTTATTTCCCAGTCCATGCGGACGGTGCATGCGCAAGTAGTGGCTGCACCCCCACTATGCCTCTAGCAGGACACGTGCCCATACCAGGCATTTTTAAATGGCACACTCCCTGTTAAGAGGGTAGCGGGGGATGCAGCTGTCAGCGTGCTCAGATCTGCTCGCATTAGACAGACTCATGGACAAAGGGGCTAGGGCAGATCAGAGCGCACAGATTGGACAAGTGGCCGCACATGCATCGTAGGACCAGATAGAGGTGAGTTTGTTCAGATGACCTGGGGGTTTCACACAACCTGAATGGGGCAAGGACCAAAACCCAGCATAGTCAAAATGCTGGGTTTTGGTCCACTTTAAACAGATTTTGCTGTGGGACTGGCAGCCAGTGTAGGGATTGGTAGAGGCACTAGCATCATAGTCATTTCAGTGCTTGTGCAGAAATCTGTAAAAGAAATATGCTTGCTTGGATGAAAGGGCAGCCCCGAGTCCCTGAATAGCTTGTTTATAGCAGTCATGACTGGCTTTGGTTTTCCTCCATTGCCATTCAGTAGTTCAAGACAGCGGTTTCAGTCTGGCCCCGCTTACATTTAGCCAGAGCTGCCTTTTTTGGGTTGGGGTGGATGTGAGGGGGGCAGGAGAGGCTGGAGCTGAGATGAGTATTATGGTAGCATGAGGCTACAGCATCTATGCCAGTGAATGAGGTCAATGTCTGAAGAGGCTGAAGTGAGATCGACCGATCTCAGTTTAAGTGTCTGCATTGAATTCTAGGTTTGTGTGCAGGGGGTGGCAGGAAGCAGAGAGAGTCAGTGTTTGCAGATTATGGAGAGGTTAGATACAGAGTAGAGGTTAGTGAAGAGGATGTCACATGTATGGTCATTTTGTGGGTAGGGGCAGCAGACCACCGAGTCTGAAAGAGGAGTTTAGTGGGACTAATTGTAGCAGCAGGGTTGCTAGCATTGACAGGAATGTTGAAACAAAATATCCAAAAAGGATAACTCAAAGCTATAAGTCACATTTTATTGCAAGTGTAAATACAAAAAATACAATTCTGTGAAATACTCACCTGTAGAATTGGTATTATATGCATACAGCACGTCCTGCTCCAGATGTAGTAATTACACGTGGGTAACCCTCCGCCTGAGGCGCTGTTCACTGCAGACATGTAGAAAACAGGCTCCTCCCGGCCCTACATATACCAAGGGACCTCCCACAAATCCCCAGCATTGAAAAGCAGTGAAAGGAGAAGCCAGGAGAAACCAACCACCCAAAAACTGGCAATAATAGTAATGATAATCACCAAACAGGGGATCCAGAACAACGTGAAACCAGGGTGGGTTGGAGCAGGACGTGCTGTATGCATGTAATATCAATTCTACAGGTGAGTATTTCACAGAATTGTATTATTCTAAGCATACAGCACGTCCTTCTCCAGATGTAGTAATTACATGTGGGACATCCAGTAAAGGTATGAACAGAAGACCAAGTAGCGGCCTTGCAAACTTGTTCCACAGAGGCCTGGTGCTGAAAAGCCCAAGAAGCCCCAACAGCTCGAGTAGAATGAGCAGTAAGACGGAAGGGGAGAGACTTCCCCTTAGTAGTATAGGCTTGAACCACAGCCTGACGAATCCATTTACTGATGGTAGACTTGGCGGGAGCCAGACCCTTCCTAGGCCCGTGAGGCACAACAAAGATCATCAGTCTTCCTGAAGGCCTTAGTGATAACTAGGTAATACTTGACGCACCTAACCACGTCCAAGGAATGCAAAACCCTTTCCTTAGGGTTACTAGGATTAGGGCACAGAGAAGGAAGCACAATATCTTGATTCAAATGAAAAGCAGACACCACTTTAGGTAGAAAGTCTGGCTTGAAGCGGAACACCACCTTATCCTGGTGTCTCTCATAGTAGGGAGGCTGAATAGATCAGGCAGCCAACTCACACGCCCAACAGAGGTGATAGCTACTAAGGACGGCAACCTTGAGCGCGAGAACAGCGAGAGCAGCCTCCTGAATAGGCTCAAAAGGAGCACCCTGCAGGGCCGATAAAACCAAGTTTAAAGCGGTCCTTCACTCTGAATAAGAGCCTCTCTTATATGTTTGCCACACCCTGTACATACAGATTGCCCGCATTAAAAATCATCCTACCTGCATCTACTGCATGTTATGAGCCTTTAAACATCCAAGATGGCGGCTTATGGAAGCCGCCATCTTATCAGGCAGCCTGCAAACAGGAAGTGCCTCCTGACTGTGCTGCTTTGCATTCTGGGACTGCTGACCTTTAACTGACCCCAGCTCTGCTCTGTCTGAGCAAAGCACAGCTATAACCCGCCCCCCTGTACCTTATCCCACTCTCCTCTCCTCAGTAAGAGTGATGCTTCTGAGTCAAGATGGCGGCGCCCGTATCCTAAATTCCTGAACAGAGTTGCAGCTCAGTGGGGGAAAGAATAATAAGTTAGTGACTAAAAACGTAAAATATATTAATTTTAGATGCTGGGGAACCGTTTAAGAGTTTGGGCATTTCATTAAATCACGCTGAAGGTCCGGTTTAAATCCCAAACAGGTACCATAGGTTTGCGAGGGGGACGCACATGAGTGACCCCCTGAAAGAACTGTCTTGATAAAAGGATGCTTGGCAAAGGTCTTCTGAAAGAAGATAGACAGGGCCGAAACCTGGCCCTTCAGAGTACTAAGCTTAAGACCTAAGTCTAGACTGTGACAGAGGCTCTGTCTTTTGGATGTCATCACTATTCGATTGCCCACCGGGTCATTCACTGGCCTTTTCTTAATTAGGTTCCAGACAATGTAATTGTATTTTGATACTGTTACAGGCAATGTAATTGTATTTTGGATTGTATTATAGACTGCCATTGTGTATTGTTGATTACGTCACAGTCAATAGCATTGTCCTGATTGATTGTATTACGACCTGCTATTGTTCTACTGATTGCGTCACCGGCAGAGTTGAGGGATTGTTTGCCCTGCTGCTATTGGTCAGTGTGGTTGTCATTGCATGGAGCATTGCATATAAGGCCCAGTGTGGCACTAATAAAGTACACTTCATCTTCACCCTCAATACTGAGTTCTGTCTCTTATTGGGGGAAACGCTATATTACAATTCACTAGCCCTTGTAAGGGCTGTTCCTGGTTCCTCACGGACGACTCTGGAATTCCAGCAGCACCTCTTACGATTGGGAAAAGGACGTCTCGGGCGGTGAAGCCCTCCGGCGATAAGGGTTATCGCTACAATTGGTGGCAAGCGGTCGGATGGTCCTTTCTACCCAGAGAGAGTGCTACCCTGATGGAGAGTCAGTAGGACAAGTTGAAAAGGCTGACCCTGAAGGATCTACTCGAGAGCCGGGGAAGGTCAGCTGGGAAGGTCAGCTAGCAACCGCCCACGTCAGGAACTGATAGCCGAGCTGATCGAAATGGATCGTGCAGCAGTGAGGACCGAAACCAATATAGAGGCCGATGAAGACGCTGCTCTCGTTCAAGCGGTTCGGAACAGATTGTCGGTCTATGGCCCGAATCCATCACAGGAACTGATCGACCGAGTCTTCGCCGCAGCGGAGGCAGAGGCCAGTAAGCAAAGGGAAGATCGGCGACTTTCAACCCAGCAGCCTCTCAGCCTCAGTTACACTGGGGGGAGAAAGATTCCATTTGCAGCATTTAAGTCCTTCCAGGAAAGTGACGACGAGATTGACGGATTTTTGGCCGATTTTGAACGGCAGTGCGCTTTACACCGGGTACCCACGGAGGAATGGGTCACCATATTATCAGGGAAACTATCTGGGAAAGCTTCCGATGCTTTCCGGGCCATCCCTGATGCGAGCTTACCACACTACCATCTGGTAAAGGAGGCTTTGTTAGCCCGGTACGCTGTCACCCGGAAGCCTACAGGCGACGATTTTGGGAATCCCAAAAGAAGGGAGGGGATTCTTACACGGAGTAGGCATGTCGCCTCCATCGTACAGCATCACACTGGGTCACTGGATGCAAAGCCACGACCGCTGAGGATGTACTACAGTTTTTACTAGAACACTTTCTCAATGCCCTTCAACCAGAGCTAAGAGAGTGGGTACGTGACCGGAGGCCTCTAACGCTACCTGAGGCTGCTCGTCTAGCCGACGAGTACACCGATGCTCGCCGGACAGAACAGTCCGCTCCAAAACCACCACCTCCCATTAAGTTTCAAGCACCTGTGGCTTCCGCGCCAACTCGTTACTCTGGGCCACATAGGCCAGCGCAGCAACCGAACCTCTCCACAGTTCAGTGCCATCGTTGCAAACAATGGGGACATTATCGCAGTGATTGCGCCCTAGAGCCTCCCCGAAACACATGGAGGCAAACACAACCTTCCACCTCCCGTACTCCTGTGGCACACTGTTTGGAAGCTGAGAGCAGTTCGGAAGAGTATCTGGGGGTACTGTATGAAGCTGATCCCGTACAAGCGGCCATCCAAGACAACCGACAGCACCATCGCCAGGAGGTACGAGTCAATGGGCGCACCGCGCAAGGATTACGCGACACCGGAGCCACACTTACCTTGCTCCAACCTCATTTGGTCAAGAACAAAGACCGCACTGGACACACCGTTGCAGTAAGGGTGGCGGGAGGAGCTGTGTTTCGACTCCCCACCGCCCGAGTACATCTTGACTGGGGCGCTGGATCCGGCAGGGTACAGGTGGGACTTATGGACAACTTACCAGCAGAAGTACTATTGGGAAATGATCTAGGACCAATGACTTCTGCCTACGCTACCTCTGGGCCAGCCAGCGTCAACCCTGTTACAACCCGGTCTCCAGCCCAAGCTGCCGACTCCAGCCCACTGGTCGGGGAGACCCAGGGGTTTCGTCTGCATCACGTCATGTCTGTTACACGAAGTCAAGAAGAGGATCAGCCATCAGGTTACGTCCTTCCAGAAGGGAAACTTATGCCAAACACTATTTTTGTTGGGGGCATTGGCCGTCGGATTAATCAGCCTGAAATTAAGGATGTTTTTTCAAAGTATGGCGCTGTAAAGAATGTCAAAATTATTAGGGATGCCTCTGGCGTTTCTAAGGGTTATGGTTTTGTCTACTTTTACGATGATATAGATGTGCAGAAAATTGTGGATTCTCCGATCAGCTTCCATGGAAAGAGATTGAAACTTGGGCCAGCTATAAGAAAGCAGAGCACCTGTGCACACATCCAACCAAGGACTTTGGTGCTGAACTCACCAACGCCACAATATCCCAGTGTTTGGACCCCACCCATGACCGATTCCTATGTACAGCCCACGTCAATGTTTAGTCCGGTTACTCACCATTTGCAGACTTGTCCTTAAACAGAACTCTGCCCATACCAAGAGTCCGGACAGCCCCACGTTAACCCGAACAGGGTCAATCCGGGTCTGCCGGGTGTTCCACAAAAAGGGGGCATTGTGACAGAGGCTCTGTCTTTTGGATGTCATCACTATTCGATTGCCCACCGGGTCATTCACTGGCCTTTTCTTAATTAGGTTCCAGACAATGTAATTGTATTTTGATACTGTTACAGGCAATGTAATTGTATTTTGGATTGTATTATAGACTGCCATTGTGTATTGTTGATTACGTCACAGTCAATGGCATTGTCCTGATTGATTGTATTACGGCCTGCTATTGTTCTACTGATTGCGTCACCGGCAGAGTTGAGGGATTGTTTGCCCTGCTGCTATTGGTCAGTGTGGTTGTCATTGCATGGAGCATTGCATATAAGGCCCAGTGTGGCACTAAAAGTACACTTCATCTTCACCCTCAATACTGAGTTCTGTCTCTTATTGGGGGAAACGCTATATTACAATTCACTAGCCCTTGTAAGGGCTGTTCCTGTTTCCTCACGGACAACTCTGGAATTCCAGCAGCACCTCTTACGATTGGGAAAAGGACGTCTCGGGCGGTGAAGCCCTCCGGCGATAAGGGTTATCGCTACATAGACCATGTTGTAAAAACTCCCAGCACCCTAGAGACCAAAAATTCCTGGCAGGGAAGAGACCTGGACTCACCCCAGTCAATGTAAGAATGCCAGACTCTATAAATAGATAGCAGAGGAAGTCTTTCCTGGCTTGCACCATAGTAGAAAAGAAAAAAAAGGGTATAACCCTGTTAAAGGGGTTATGCCCAAAGGGTAGCTTAACCCTCCACTTATCCACCGAAATTTGATCTGTCAATTGTGTGCATGAAATATGCCCGCCTCCCTCGGGATTGTGGGCAAATGGCGGCTGGTTCAGCAGTGGCCCTCAAAACGCTATACAAAAATTTGTGCTAGGGTATAGGAGACCATCTCCCTAGTCACCTAAAAAGGGGAAACCGGGCTCACTATGCTGTACCTCGCCTCAATACGTTACATATGTTCGTGATGACCATTAAAATATTTTATTTATATATAAAACAATTTTTTGGACATTATTGTACATAATCAGTGAAAACGCAAAAATCACAGTACAAAACAATGACAATTCCAATGTCCAAAATCAGACTAATAAATTGGAAACCTTGTCCTGCAGATCAAACTAGTTTCGCTGTACTTGGCTTCATCAGTGTCTGCTAGGGACATGATACATTTCTGCTTTGTTCTCCATCTGTAATCATACAGTATGACATGCCACAAGCACATTTATAACAATTATGATGGCATATGGACATTCATATTAATGCAAACATCTGTTTTAACATAACAAGGTACCTGGATATGAGGGGCAGCTGCTCCGACCCGTTGAATGGAATTGTATACCTCACTCATGTATAGCACATCATGGTCATGTTTGAATGATATATGCGAGACCAATAGGGGGTAAAATCCTCCATAAATGCTACAAAAGTAGTATATTGTTATATACAACTACAAGAAATTTGTTAATATTAAAGACACCTTCACCAGGATCACCTGTGCTGGTTTGCCCAGGGTTCCACCTTATGGGGTTAGATGCAGAAATTACCGAGATGAATGCAAGGAACGCCAAGTATGACTGTAGAAACAGTGGTAATCATATCTTAATGGGGCTATGGGAAGTGTCCAAAAGTAGTAATTACCGGGCGTGAAACAACCGCTTATAATTGAAGGTGCAAAGCACCCCATCATAGCACTGTTATACGGTACCTGCAATAGAACTTTGTGTAAACATCCATTCCGGCCCTGCACCCCCGGGTGCCTGAAGGCGCGCACAAAGTATTGGCTGGATCAGTGTAGGCACTGCAAGACCCAGCCGCGCCCGCTGGTGGAAGCATGTGCTCCCAACCGCATTGAAGCCGGCGTCCCGTTTCTCCCTCCGTTGCCGCTGTGCTGCGGCTACGAGCACGAGGAGGGATATTGCGTAGGACGCCGACGTCGCCTCCGGCTAATGGAGCGCACGACGTAAAGTGCTAGATGCCGAAGACGTACGTGCGCTCCAAACGGGCGGAAGTGACGTGGCACCCGGTCACCACCACTATGGAAGCACATCTGCAACCATCCTCCATGTTTGTGAAGTCCGCGAATGGGGAATATGCATTTATTATCCTCAGATATGCTACAATGAAGAAAAAGCGCCAAATGCCTTATAGACAGCGCAAACTATATTGTACCCATGTAAAGTATAGGTATAAAAATTTTTTTTAAGTATGTTAAAAATGACCAAATCAGCCTCACGGATAGCCGATAGGTGTGGTGTTAAACTGCCGAGTCAGTGGCAGTGTGTGGTAGCAAGGGGGCATATAAGCTGCGCTGCATACTGCGTGGTATAGCCCCAGGCAGTGGCGACATCCTGAGAAAACAAACCAGGGACCCGATTTTTGTTAGTAAACCGTATTCAATCATGAACAACAATTTAAGGTAGCTCCTAAGGTTTGTTTCATAGAATTCAAAGAATACTAATGTACTTTAAATTAAATGTAGTATTGGTTACACCCTGAGCTGGGTCATATTAATGCAGTACTTTTGGACACTTCCCATAGCCCCATTAAGATATGATTACCACTGTTTCTACAGTCATACTTGGCGTTCCTTGCATTCATCTCGGTAATTACTGCATCTAGCCCCATAAGGTGGAACCCTGGGCAAACCAGCACAGGTGATCCTGGTGAAGGTGTCTTTAATATTACAAATTTCTTATAGTTGTATATAACAATATACTACTTTTGTAGCATTTATGGAGGACTACTTCTCTAAAGGATTTTACCCCCTATTGGTCTCACATATATAATTCAAACACGACCATGATGTGCTATACATGAGTGAGGTATACAATTCCATTCAACGGGTCGGAGCAGCTGCCCCTCATATCCAGGTACCTTGTTATGTTAAAACAGATGTTTGCATTAATATGAATGTCCATATGCCATCATAATTGTTATAAATGTGCTTGTGGCATGTCATACTGTATGATTACAGATAGAGAACAAAGCAGAAAAGTATCATGTCCCTAGCAGACACTGATGAAGCTAAGTACAGCGAAACTAGTTTGATCTGCAGGACAAGGTTACCAATTTATTAGTCTGATTTTGGACATTGGAATCAATCGTCATTGTTTTGTACTGTGATTTCTGCGTTTTCACTGGTGATTATGTACAATAACGTCCAAAAAATTGTTTTATATATAAATAAAATAATATTTTAATGGTCATCACGAACATATGTAATGTATTGAGGCGAGGTACAGCATAGTGAGCCTGGTTTCCCCTTTTTAGGCGACTAGGGAGATGGTCTATACCCTAGCACAAATGTTTGTATTGCACCATAGTAGCCACTACAGATGCAGACAAACCCTTTTCCATCAGGATGGAGGTTTCAGCAGCCAAGCCGTCAAAGCCAGAGTTAGTAAATTGGGATGGCGTAGAGACCCTTGGCAGATCGTACTGATCTACTGCCATTTGAACCACATCTGCGAACCACACTCTTGGCCACCTTGGGGCCACCAGAATCGTGGGTACCCCTTCCAGAGCAATCTTGCGCAGAACTCTGCCCAGAAGGGGAATTGGTGGAAACACATACAGGAGCCGAAACTCCCTCCAAGACATGGACAGGGCATCCGTGGCCAGAGTCAGAGGATCCTGTGACAGGGATACAAAGCTCGGGAGCTTGTGACGGGACTGGCACACCCCAACGGTGACACAGGGACTGAAATACCCTGTTGCAGAGGGACCATTCCCCCTGACGGGACGACCCCCTGCTCAGAGCATCTGCCAGCAGGTTCTCCGCCCCCGGGATGTAGACAGCCGAGATGCATTGGACATTGGCCTCCGCCCATGTTAGAATCAGAGAAACTTCCTGAAGAGCCCCCTTGCTCCGGGTCCCTCCCTGATGGTTGATGTAGGCAACCGCCGTTCTGTTGTCTGAGCGTACCTGGACCGACAGACCCCTCAGGTGCTGTGTCAATTGTTCCAGCACCAACCTGACTGCCCTGAGTTCCAGGACATTGATAGGCAGATGGGCCTCCTGAGGGCCCCACCTTCCCTGGAAGCGCAGGGACTTCCGGAATCCCCCCCCCCAACCCGACAGACCTGGCATCCGTTGTGACCGTCTCCCAGGAGGGAGCCAGGAAGGATCTGCCCCTTGTCAAGTTCCTGTGGTCCAACCACCATGCGAGGGATTGTTTGACCGAGGGGAACCACCCATATCCCGTCCAAGGACGCTGGGTTCTTGTTCCAAACTGACAGAAGGTGAAGCTGTAGGATTCTCAAATGAAACTGGGCAAAGGGCACCGCCTCGAAGCTTGCCACCATCGAAAGCAGGAACATCGCCTGCGTTGTCAGAGCTTCCACCTTCTGCTGAGGAAGGAATATCCTTGACTGAACTGTATCCAGAATCATCCCCAGGAACGGGGTCACTGAGGAGGGGAACAGAGGACTTGGGGTAATTGATCACCCAGCCGAATGACTCCAGGGTGGACACTACTAACTGAGTGTCCAGCTCTGCCTGCCGCAGAGACTGAGAGGTGACGAGTATGTCATCCAGGTAGGGCAACACGCGTATGCCCTTTAGTCTTAACATGGACATCACCCCCGCCAGCACCTTGGTGAACACCCTGGGAGCCGACGTGAGGCCAAATGGCAGGGCCACGAACTGGTAATGCTGATCCAGCAGCGCAAATCTGAGAAACCTTTGGTGTCCTGGAAACACCGGAACATGCAGGTAAGCATCCTTGATGTCCACAGATGAAGTCCCCTGGGTGCAGCGAGGCGATAGCCGAGTTTCCATACGAAAGTGCTTGTTTCTGACAAATCTGTCAGTCTGACTGACCCGTCCATTTTGGGTACCGTGAAAAGGTTGGAATAGAATCCCCTGCCCCTGTCTCTTAAGGGGACCTTGCAAATGACCCCTAGATCCAGAAGGTCCTGCACAGCCAGCATCAAGACCTGTGCTGATACAGGGTCTTGAGGGATCAGAGACCCAACAAACCTGGTAGGGGGCTGTACAGCAAATTCTATCTTGTAACCGGAGGACACTACCTCCTGAATCCACAGGTCTGAGACGTGTCGTCTCCAGACATGTTTGAAGTGCTGTAGACGTCCCCCCCCCCACCCTGACGGGCGAGGGCTCCCCTTCATGCTTGAGGGGTCTTGGGCCCCCAGGAGGCACCGGGATGGCATCCCTTATTCTTGTTCCAGGGCTCTGCCCAAGACCCAGCGAAGGACACTCCTCTGCCTTCCTTAGCCACCCGGTAGGGGGTCGATAGGGAGCTTGGGCCACGAAAGGGCCGAATCTGACGCTTGCGCTGGGGTAACTTGCCACCCTGGCAAAGATATCTAACCTTTCTCCAAACAGGCGCAATCCCTTAAATGGAAGCCTCTTAAGGGCCTTCTTGGCAGCGTTATCAGCGGCCCACTGGCGCAACCAGACCGCTCGGCGTATAGCTACCACCAGAGCAGAAGCCCTAGCACTCAACTTAATAGCATTGTCCGATGCAGATAGGATATAGTTCACAAAAGTTTTCACAGGTGGCCAGAGCATTGGCAGCATCAGAGGGCAAGTCATCCGCCCCTTCAAGAGCAGTCTTAACCACGGTCCTGAGCACCACCGCCGTGAAGGCGCGCACTGGGCGGAGCGACGCTCCCCCAAATGCAAAGGCATGACATGCCAGTTGGTCAACACGCCGATCCTCCGAATTCCACAGCGTAGTAGTGTTGGGGGAGTGCATAATAGAGGTGTTGGACAGGCTTAGGATTGGGGCATCAACCTCTGGTGGTGATGTCCAACACTTGACCAGGTCAGCAGGAAAGGGATATTTCTTATCCACACTTTTAGAAACCCCATGAAGTTAGCTGGGGTGTTCCCATTCTTTCAGCACAAGGCTATTAAAATGGGTTTGTTTGGGAAACTTCAACCGTGCTCTAGCGGTGTGGAACAGATCCCCCCTTTGCCGGGGAGCCGCGGCAGGGGGAGAGAGGGACAATACGTCAAAGATCTGGGTCAAAAGTTTATCCATGTCGTCCGAGGACCAATGATCAGAACCAGAATCTTCCTGTCCCCTGTCGTCATCGTTTGACCCCCGAGTCAGATCAATTCCCCTTCGTCTGAGGGGGAATGAGCGTAGGAATGAAGTAAATTATAAGATTCTATAGAAAATATAGTAGATTCAGGATTCAAACGTCACCTCTTGGTGGTGGCCTTGCGCGCCAAGGAGCCAGCAATTAAGTTTTCCACACTAGCCAGCCTAGTGGCCAAATCGGAATGAGAATCCCCACTGGTATTGGGGGTTAGGCTCAGACTTGGGGGAGTAGGTGAAGCGAGGCGCGGGCCCAGGCTCAGAAGAGGTGGGAAGACCGGCTAGCGCCTGCTGTGCACAAGGGACGCAGACCCGTGCATTGTCACCGCTGTTAGGTAAGACCCCACAAGCTACAGACGGGCTTGTCCCGAAGGAACCTCGTTCACAATATCCTGAAATGCCTCCATATGGTGATTATTATGTGCAATATGCCAGTAGGGATTGACGCTATAAAGCAACCCTGGATGCCCCAATGACCCGCTGGGAAGTGGGAGTGATTTTTTAGAAGTCAAGGCCGGGCGTTACGCTGGGCCGGGAGAAGCCACCGAAGCTCAAGGTCTGAAAGACACATGGGGAAGAGCCAAGCGAGGAGAAGCGAAAGCTAAAGAAAGGTCGCCCGTGAGGGCACTTACAGCGAGGGGAGGACAGTCTTCACCACGCGCACGTGAAAGGAATGGCGCCAGCGAACCTCGAAGGGTGGGCCAGAGTTGAACATGACACGGAACGCGCCACATCAGACCACACACCCCCCCCCCCCGGAGAGCACGAAGCTCGGAGCGCATAACCAATAGAAAAACGAGCAGTTAGAAACTGAGCCCCTACCGAGTGAATCACCTCAGGGACTGACATGACAGGAAAGAAAAAAGAATTACCAGTAGCGTCCGCGATCGGAGCCACCGTATGCGCCGAGTAAACTACATTAAGGGTGCTGCGGCTAAGGTTAAGATAAGTGTTGAAAAGCGGCTCTGACACCCAGTAACTGTCAAGGGCTTCAACTCAGTGTAATGGGGCAATGTTAAGCCGTCTGCACACACAACCCCCCCCCCCTCTTTTCCCCCCCAATAGCAGGGTAAACTAGGAAGGAAGGTGACCCGCTACACGGGGTATGGGGCGCTGATGCGGGAGGGGCATCCTCTGAAGGCTCACCATACGCCTTAACCGCCTACCCTATGGAGGGGGATTGCGGTGTAGTCTAGCTCCGTAAGCACCTAAGGTGCTGCCTACCTTCACCCGACCGACGCAGCCCAGGCTGGGAGGCATATTCTTTCATAAAGAGGACGGGTGGAAATAGTCCCGCAGGGCCTCGGGCTATAAAGCCCCCGCTCGCCTGCGAGAGCGTGATACTTCATGTCTTCGCAGTGAGCACTGCAGAGAAATCTGGGGATTTGTGGGAGGTCCCTCGGTATATGTAGGGCCGGGAGGAGCCCGTTTTCTACATGTCTGCAGTGAACAGCGCCTCAGGCGGAGGGTTACCCACATGTAATTACTACATCTGGAGCAGGATGTGCTATATGCTTAGAATATTGGATCGATCAAAACACAATGGACTCTCTTCAGGACAGCCACGGAGAGAGCAAGAGCCCATTTAAAAGCCCCACCCCTTCCCCCAGTCCTCAGAATTAAACAATTGGTGGTGATCCATAGGACCTAATGTAATGTATAGGGGGTATAAGGGCTGCCCTGAAGGACAGTCTACCAGTAAGACTAACAGGGATTTTCTCCCTATGTACTTCAGGATGTCTACCGAGGATAAACAATTGAAGCCTGACCTTTCCACCCACAATGCGGAGACTACTCGAGTAGAGTAGGCTCTCATGCAAGGCGGGTTGGTATTCATAGATATATAAGCTAGGGAGGTTGCCTTTCTAATCTATCTGGCTAGGGAAGCTTTAGATGCTGCCAGGCCCCTATTCCTTCCTGAAAATCATAAAAAGTGTATCTGACCTATGTTGTATGTAGATAACGAGGCATCTGCAAATAGATTTTGTGAATTCTATTGGATTATCAGGGTATTTTTTGGTAGTCCCTTTCCTTGATTTAGAAGAGCCATGACTACTTCATTGTTTGTTGAGACCTTTTCTTTAATATGGTACATTCAGGATCCAGGCCAATAATTTTGGAGACTGGAGACTTGGGTGTAGCACCGAACCCCGAGTAAGCAGGTCTGGAATTAGTTCCCACAGTCTTGTGCTGTTGCTGTTAGAACCGTGAACCAGCTTCTTCTTGGCCAAGCTGGTGCCATTAGCAAAGCAATGTTGTGAAGCATCTGTGGGAGGATCCGAGTAAAAGGGAATGCCTAGGCCAGTTGAAATGTCCAAAGTTGGGCCAGGGTGTATACTCCCAGGCCCCCCCCCCCCCCCAACCCATTGAGAAGTACTGATGGCATTTTAAATTTGTTGCAGATGCAAAGAGTTCCATCTCTGGTGGGTTGTGGATTTAGGCTCCACTCTGCTGAACCAAAGTCCTGCTCAGAAAGTCAGCTACTGAGTTTAGAGATCCCTTTAAGTGGACTGCTGACAGGGATCGAATCCAAAGATATAGATGCTCCAGAAACAGTGCAAGGGTCTGTAAGGCTTCTCATCTGGCGCTCACCTGACAATTTAGATAAGCCATGGTCATGTCCATTTAAGAGGGGTTTGAAGTGATTCATAGCTTCCCGTACTCTCTCTGAAATTTGAGGATCTGTGCCTCAATTCTCTGAACCAGATTCCCTGTATGTGGTAGGAGTCTAGGTGTGCTCTCAGCCACTGGCATCCATGGTGAGAACTATAGGAATTGACTGTCTCCAGGAGGTGTCCTGCCTGCAGGATTGAGAGATCCAGCCAAAGTTCTTGATTCCCTCTGGGAGGGTGGTGGTCTGCCCCAGAGAATCTAGAGTGTTATCCCAGGTCTGAAGTAGAAAACCCTTTAGTGGCCTGGATTGCAGCTCTGCACATGTAGGAGTTCATTAACACTAAGAATAATAAAATCCTTCTGAAAGACTCGATCCTCCCCAATGAAAATTGGAACTTCTCTGATCAGTTTTTCTTGCTTTTCGGTTGGAAACAAAAAAAAATCTGCCAAGGGGAGTCTATTATGTAACCCAGGAATTCTGTTCTGAAAACCACCAATTTGTCCCCATTAATAATCCATCCTAGACTCTGCAGCAGTTATATTGTCCGGTCGACCATGAAAATAGACTAACCAAAATTTGTAAGTTATGGACAAGTTTGGATCCTTCAGATTTAAAAATCACACGGCATGCTTTGGATGATTTTTTAGACTAAAAAAAAAAAAAAAAAAAAGATGTGAAAATAATCCCTTTTCCGCGCAATGTAGTGGGACTGGTTCTATGACTTGCCAAAGTTCCGAGATAGCTAGTGTGAATGCTAACTTTTCATCGTGGGGAAGTCTGATAACCCTTCCACCCCATGGCTTGCACTTGAGGTTTAGGGCAACCTCAGGTAAGCCTGCTCCCAATTTATCTATTGCACTGTATGTCGCAAATGGGCTCTCAGAGATTAGAGTTAGGACTGCACCCCACAGAGGCTCTTTGGCATAGTGGTGCAGCTTAAGCATACTTCTGCAGATGTGTGACCGAGTCCTCTGTTTTTTTGTGCAATATAAGTTTATTCAAATTTCAAGGTTAACAATGAACATCGAAACACAGCAGGGTAACAGTGACAGGAATGATAACCAACAGGCATGTCGGTCCACAGGGCAAGCTAATACAAGTCTAAAACAATAATATTATTCAAGTCGGCATCTACCCTCCGCTGCCCCCTCGGTTTCACGACATGATGAAGCGGACCGTACTCTGACCCCATAAGTAATAAGCTTGCCAACCTTAACCTTCAACTGAAAGCCACGATTTCTGGGGGTCCGTCGGTCATAAACAACGACAGGTCAACAGGTCCCGTCAAGGTAGAAATGTTGTAAATGTTGCAGACCTCCAAGGAAAACAAGAAAGAAGGAAAGGAAAAAGAAAACACTAGAGGAATTCAGAGGGGGAGGGAGGGGGCACGGGGGGGGGGGGGTCGGGAGAAATAAGGGGGGGGAGAGCAGCAGAAGCAGAAGCGCGCGGTCGGGCTCCGTCTATGGTGTTTCAGAGGACAAACGATTGTCTCTATAATCAATCCATGCAGCCCATGTCATCCAGTGCTTCTCCTGCATGTCCCTGACCTCCAAGGCCCTCTCCTCCATTCTGCGTATAACCTCCCACCTCCTGGGCCCATTCCACGAACGTCGGTAAAACCGAGGACTTCCAATGTCTTGGGATAATTGTTCTCATCGCTGTTATGAAGTGTCTTAAAACTCCTTTTGTTACTAGAAATGGACCCAGGAAGCAGAGACAACAGCGCCAGCTGAGGGGTGTTCTGCACTGCCTCCCCCACAATAGAATTATAGGTCGACAGGACCCTCTCCCAGAGGTCCCTGATAGCAGGACAGCTCCACCAAACATGTAACATGGTACCAGGCTCCCTCAAACATCGGCAACACTTATCTGAGCAGGACTTATTATATTTATGCATATCCACCGGGCACCTGTACCACCGGGCCAGAACCTTGTAATTCTGTTCCTGCGCGGCACACGGAACCGAGAGTTTATGGGTGAATAAGTAAATCTTGTCTAGGTCTTCACTGTCTATCGGAACACCCAATTCCTCCTCCCATTTTTTTAATAAATCCAGGTGGTGAATCATGTTTGACCCCCATCAGCGTCCGATAAAGAACTGCAACCGCATGCCTATCTGGGGGAGCTCGAGTCAGCACGTATTCCAGCTGTGTTAAAGGTCTAGTGCCTTGCGCTGCAAGGTTTTGGGATTTTATAAAGGCACTCAGTTGATTATAAAGGAGCCAAGAAATACGCTGTCCCGGCGCGCCCTCTCTCATCTCATCCAGCGTGGGGAGCCTGCCCGAGGCCAAAATGTCCCCCATGGTGACGTTAGATGATGCTTCCCATGCCAGAAAACTCCTGGCTTGCATACCTGGAGCGAAGGAGCAATTATCAAAGAGCGGAGACAAGGGGCCGGGCCTATGAATCACTTCACCCTGCCTGGCCAATTTGTCCCATACCTGCAGGAATTGCCTCGCCAGAAACGGGAGGGAATCTTTCCACCGCTTAGAGAGGGCCTCCCCATGACAGAGAGATTGGGTTAATAGGAGACAACGCCTTCTCCAGTTCCACCCACTGTTTCCCCCCCCCCTCCCGGCCCAATCCAGGATATGAAGAGTCATAACAGCTGCATGGTATGGTCTCAGGTCGGGAAGCCCCGCCCCGCCATTCGGCTTAAGCCTAGTCAAGGTACTGAATCTTATCCGGGGTTTCCCCGTGCCCCATACAAATCTCAAAAATGCAGTCCTCAGCCTCCTGAAAAAGCCGTGGGGTAAATAGATAGGGATCGTTTGAAAAAAAAATAGAGAAATTTGGGGAGAATATCCATTTTCAGCACATTAATCCTCCCAAACCAGGAGAATTGCTTTTTGCTGTACGTATTCAGCTCATTCAGCGTCTTCAGGAGCAGGGAAGAATAATTGAGTTCATATAGGCGAGACAAGTCAGCAGGCACCTGTACACCGAGATATTTTATGGACTGGGGCTGCCATTTAAATGAGAAGCTGGATTCTAATCGTTTAACTTCCCGTTGTAGGAGGGAAACATTCAAAGCCTCCGATTTTGAGTAATTTATTTTAAAATTACTCACATGACCAAATGTCTCGAATTCTTTGAGGGCCGCCGGGAAGGAGATCTGGGGGGCCCTCAAATGCAGCAGTAGATCGTCGGCATATGAGGCTTTATATTCACAATCCCCCACTACTAAGCCCCTGATATCAGGGTTCTGCCGTATGGCCACCGCTAGGTGTTCCATTGTGATGACATAATGGAGAAAGCGGGCATCCCTGCCTCGTGCCGTTACTAACCTTAACCCTTTAAGTGCCAGCCTACCTTGAGATTTTGTCACCCTTTGTTGCCAGACCATTTTGCACTATTTTGTGCTCCCCATGTTCAACTGTGGTTTTTGAAGGGATTTCCAGGGATTTCCCAGGAAAGCGATATATTGTTTTTTTCCCGCAGAGTCTGGGCTTTAACATGAAATGTCTTGTTTGTCATTTTTTAGGTGTATTCTCAATATTTTTGGATGAAATATGTGCAAAAAAACCCCCAAAAAACTATTTTTTACAATTTGTAGTGTTTTTTTGTAATAAAAAAATGTAAGTTTCTCACTTATTGCGCGTGAAACACCAATTTATCCCGGTTACAGCGGTACCACATATGTATTGGTAGACACCCTTTCCTACCCAGGCGACTCCCCCAAACTGAAACAACGCTTTAGGAGATTTTCAGATAAAATACAACTATGCTACGCGCACCTTGCAGTTTTTCAAGAAAAACAACCCTTTACATTTGAAATACCCCCGACAAACTATATATTCTCTGGAAGTACACACCTCAAGCTTTCTAGACGTACCAGGTTTGTTGACATGGGTGCAGTTTTCTGGAGTTAACCCCTCAATATATTCTTTGGTTGCACAGGGTTTCCCTAAAAAAGAATAAAAATGCAGAATCAAAACCACATTTTCCTAAAAAAAACTATATGGAAACAAGAAAAAAAACTGAAAATCTGAAAAAGCAACATGCCCCGAACAGAATACCCAGCATGCATAGGTCCTGTCAAGGGAAGAGTTGCCAAACACACCAAAGTAAAGCATGTGCGTAACAGCAATTTTACTTCAAAATTTCAGCTCTGCAGACAATGTGCGCACCTTGTGCTTTTTCTACCAAAACAAGCCTTTACATTTGGAATATCCCCCATAAACCATATATTCCCGGAAAGTACACATTTTAAGCTTTCTAAGCGTACCCAGCTTGTTGTCGTGGGCTCATCTTTCTGGATTTAATCCCTTGAAGAATTCTTAGGTTGCACAGGGTTTCACAAGAAAATGTATAAAAAAGCCGAATAAAAAACACCTTTTCCTAAAATATCAATATGCAAATAAGAAAAAACAAGCTAAATCTGAAAGCGCAAGGTCCCCCGAGCAGAACCATACCCAACATGCATAGGTACTATTAACCCTTTTAATTGCCAGCCTACTTGAACTTTTGTCACCCTCTGTTGGTCATTTTTCCCCATTTTGCGCCATGTTTAACCGTGATTTTTGCCGGAATTTCCTGGAAAATATATATTTTTTTTGCAACAGAGTTTAGGCTTTAACATTAAATGTCGTTTGTAATTTCTGTTTTTTTAAATATTTTTGCGTAAAAAAAAAAATAAATAAAATATTTTTTAAACAATTGTCTCCTTTATTTTAAATAAAACATTTGTTTTAGTAATGAAAACCATATTGCATGTGATAGCCCCATTTCTCCCGATTACAACGGTACCACATATGTATCGATAGCCCCCCATTCTTGCCCAGGAGACCCCCCCAAACTGAAAATAGCACTTTATAACATTTAAAAACAAAATACTACTATCCACACTATAAACGCAAGGGGTTAATTTAAAAAGAAAATGACATAGGGACCCCCCTCCCAGGGGGGGGGACCCCGTTTTTTTTTGGAATTTTAAGGGTTAGGGTTAGGCTAAGCCTAACCCTTAAAATTAAAGAAAAAATGACATAGGATCCCCCCTCCCAGGGGACCCCATTTTTGGGGGGGAATTTTAAGGGTTAGCGTTAAACTAACCCTAACCCTTAAAGTGGACCAACACCCAGGATTTTCACTATCCTGGGTTTTGTTCCACTTCCGCGGGGGTGCCCCGCTGCGTGAAACCCCCGAGAAAGGTATAAAAAACTCACCTCACCCCGCTCCTACGGCGCATGCGCGAGCGCTCGTCCAATCAGAGCGCTCAGAGCCGCTGTGGTATGCACGGACAAGGGACGGACAACCACAGCAGCTCCGAGCACGCTGGCAGCCGCATCTCGCGCTTCCCTCTAACAGGGAGCGTGCCCGCGCCGGCCATTCACAAACGGCGCCCTGCTAGACAGAAGCGTGAGAGGCGGTGGAGGCCCGCGCATGCATCGTTGGAACGGGGATAAGGTAAGGCGAATGGGGCGTCCTGGGGGGTTTCACACAGCGGGGCATCCCGATTTCGGATGCCCCGCGGTGAGGGATCTGATCGGCCCTGGAATCTTATAGATTCCCGTGCTGATCAGCCTGGGTGTTGGTCCACTTTAAAAAAAAAAAAAAAAAAAGAAAGACGTAGCATCCCCCCTCCTGGGAAGGGGGGGGGACCCATTTTTTTGCAGAATTTTAAGGGTTAGGGTTAGGCTAACCCTTAAAAATAAAAATGACGTAGGGTCCCCCCTACCCGTCATAACCAGCCCGGGACCAGCTATGGGGGCTTGTAGGCACAGAGTGGGGGGGCCAGCTTTTGTGGCCCCCCCACCCTGCAGCCTACGAGCCCACATACCCTATGTGGGCCCGGGCTCTTCTGCCCCCCCCTGGCCTTTGGGGAGGCAGGTAATAGGGGATGCCTCGTGAACTGGTATAAGGGGTCTCATGGACCCCTTACCAGTTCACAAGGGGTTAACAGTAAAAATAAACACACTGACACTTTAATAAAAAATTTTATTAAAAAATAAAATTTTTTTTTTACTTTACTTACCTCCGATCGTCAGCTCCTTTGTCCCTCGATGTGTTGACAGATGTGATCATGCTGGCTGCAGTAGCAGAGGGGCAGGTGATGATCTGATCACCTGTCCCTCTGCTCCTGTGGCCAGCATGATCGCATCTGAATGAACAACAGCCGGGAGCCAGGACGACACCCGGTGAGTGGCGTCACAAAGGGGGCCCTCTCTTCGTGACCACCAGATGGAACGGATGGCCCCACCTGTAAGCCGCACCGACCGACTTGATGGACTCCAATAACGGTCTCATGATTCGGCGCATATGAAGAGTGCGTCTGGCGAGATCGGGGAGCAGGGTGATCTGGGATCCATTGTAGGGGATGGGGCCCCTGTCCCAGGCTTTCCTCATTATGTCATCCTTAACTTTATAAAAGTGCACGCGACACACTATGTCTCTTGGCCTGTCAGGATCTGTGGAGCGCGGGCCAGGGGCCCTGTGGGCTCTGTCGATCTCAATATGTTCTCCGGGGGGGTCTGTCCAAGACAATATTGAATATTCTGACGACCACTTCATTAAGGTTATTATTCTCCGGGATCTCAGGGAGACCGCGTATCCGTATGTTGTTTCTGCGGCTCCTGTTCTCAAGATCATCTAGGTGTATTAGAGCCCTGATTGTTGGTCAGAGTCCGCTTGAGCCTGCTGCATTACCGCTTGCGCCCTCTCCAATGCTCCCAGACGCTGCTCCGTGTTGACCTGTTCCAGCGTGGTTACTCTTCCAGAAACCTCCGAGACCGATCGTGTCACCTCCTCAAGCTCCCTTCTCAGGGGAGACTCCATCCTGTTAATATAATTCTCAAAGTCCCTTCTGGACGGTAGAAATTTCAATAGGATGTCGAGATTATATTGCTCCTGAGGTAAAGATCCATGAATCGCTAGATCTGGGGAGGCTGCTGTAGCCTGGGACCAGGTAGGCGACCGCAGCCGAGATGGGCCGCCCGGCCCCTCAGAACGCCGGGCTAGCCGAGGCAGATGGGTGTTGTCTCCGATCCGTGGTATGGCCAGGACGAGTCCTCTGTTTTTAACCAAGTTTAGAGACATTATAGGCTGGCCTGCAAGCTAACAGGGTTGAGTGCTGTGGCTCCTTTAAGACCTTTGTATTCTAATTGCCCTGCTAACGTGCACCTCCCAGGTTAGTTATAAAATGGTTTGAGCGGCTGCCACCCCCCCTTTGTTTCTTTTGAAGTCTGATAAGGTGAAATCTCTTCCTGGTCTTTGGGAGAATTCCAGCCAGTAACTTGTAGAAACTAGGTCCAGAATGAACTGGTTCTGTGTAATTGACCGCCAGGCTTCCTGAAAGTTAGTCTGCTCCCCCACAGGTATCTTGGTACCAGGACCGAGGTCTAGCAAATTGGGCAGGGGTGCACAGATAGAGTTAGGTTTCCAACCATCCTTGTACTGCTCCCAGTGCCTTATAGGTTGGCCTGGTTTCTAAACACAATAAAGGCAGAAAACAGTGTTAAAACATAGGCAGACTCCGCAGGGACTGGAAGGGTTAATTCTCCTTATAATTCATGCATGAAAAAGTTACACCACCAATGCTCTTCAAATTCACTGTGTTGCACCAGCCACCAGAATCAAAGATACATGTACCAGATAATTTCTTTGGATACACTCATCAATTTAGTTTCTCATCAGAACTTCACTCCTTAATTACAATACTTAATCATTAAAATAGCTCAGCTGAATGCATGGTCACTTTGCTATGTGCACAGCGTCAATGCAGCTTCCTCCAATGCTTCTGTGGCCGGGTTAAGGTTGGCCCTCCAGTGGTGTCTCCAGTTGGCGGCACAGTCCTGCAGCTCGAGCTTTGAATCTGGTGGCTGGTGCAACACATTGAATTTGAAGAGCACTGGTGGTGTAACTTTTTCAGGACCTCTAAAGAATGGTGTCTATTTCCAGCCCAGATATCAACTGAACATATCTGTACATAATCGAATGAGATACCACATAGTCTGGCTTTGGAGGGCAAATCCCCTTGCCAGGTTTAGCCAGATGGCTCTTCTGGCACAATTTATAAGGCCAGTGGCCTTGCGCTAGTTCGAACTGCGTTAAGTCTAAAAGAATCCAGAGCCATCCGAGTTCCACTCCTTAGGGCATCCCAAATTTGGATACACCACTATTTAATACCCCCAAAAGCCTGTTTAACTCACCTTGGCCCGAAGCCTTTGCTGAGTCTGCTGCATCCCTGCTCGCCTCCAGCCATGCGCCCAGCCTTTCTGAATGGGTGGCACAGGCATGGGGCGGCTAGGTGGTTCGGCGCCGCTCGTCTTAGCCGTTAGCAGTGCCAAATGGAGCCAAGTGAAAGCGAACGCATCACTTAGGACAGGAAGGTGAGTGGAAGCAACCTTGAGGAATACACATTGGGTGTGTTCCTCTTTAAAGGGGGAATTTCATCTTCAAGGAACTAGTAAAAAATAATTCTGGAAATTACCACTCCTTTTTTATAACGTCAAGGAGGGCAGAATAACCCAGAAAAGTTTAACCTTAACAAATAATTTATGGTAAGCAACTATTCATCAGTCCAAATCTGCATAGTATAAATGTTCTCCAGTAGTAACAAGGTTTCTTCCGAAATCTGGGGTCAGTCTCGACATTGGATCCTCTACTAAAGTTTATATTAAATCTTCACCTGAGGAAACAAAGCCCTCATCCACTGACTCAGTAGCTACTAGTAGGGGAGAGGAACTAGGTGTAGGAATGTAGACCTGCGCTGGGTCTGTGGGAACCTGACTAGTTATCTCCTGGGAGCGGAGGTAGTATCCCTGGAGGAAGACACCACAGCCCTGATGGTAGACCTACAGACCTCTAGGGTAGAGGCCATGTAGGTTTACATATTTCCCCTTATCGTAATTAAGTAACTGGGTGCTTAGTTTCCCATCTTTTGTTCTAAGCAAGTATTACAGAAGGATCTATTACAGGAATCTGCCAGGATCGTGGGACAATTTACACAGTGACAGCTTTAACATTCAAACGGACCTTGGCAGGGTCTTTATCCTTTTCTCTCTCCCTTTTAGATAGAGACTGAGATAATAGGAGAAAATGAATACTTATTAGTGAAACGGGGGGTGCTCTATTAACCTGTGTATCCCCAGCAAAAAGCAGCAGAAAATATTTGCTACAGTCTTATCCTGATGGGGCATCCGGACAAAACACAATCCACTGTCATGGCACCGCTGCAGCTCTGAGTCTTCTGCTGTTCTGGCTGTGTCTCCTGACCCACCGAGTATGCTTCAGCCTGTGTCTGGCCAGGAGGTGCATCTGGAACGCACGTGGTTCAGGGCAGGAGTGACCTCCTGGCCCAGAAGTAGTTGCCTGATAGGCTCACCCCCGTCCAGAAATGCAGATCCAGCTAATTGTCCTCCCCAACCTTCCAGCAGTGCAGAAACCATGTCCTGCCCAATGTTATGGTGCTCCAGCAGCCACCCGGGCCACAGTTATGCTGTCCTGTGGTAGTAAAGACAGAGGGTTGTGAGCACCACCCCTCTTCCTGGGGTTTAGAAAAAAAAACTGGCCATATATGTGGTATTTATGGGTTTGTAAAGAGTCCATTGTGTTGTGTTTTGATTGGTCTGTCCAATTTTTGACTTTTCACTTGTATAAAATTTGACTATTTCTAGTTTGGAGTACAGTGGTATTATCCATTGGATATTGTGTTTAAAGCTTTACAGCACCACTTGTCTTATAGCAGTCTGAGGTACATTTTGACAGGCATGTTTAAAGTCAACCATAATTTGTATGGAAAGAAACTGGTTTCTGCTTGGCTGCCAGGTGTGGAATCTTCCATTCACCAACACTTTGCACTGTAAAATGCAAGGATGTGTCATCCACTGCTGCGAAGGAGGCCAAGCATAAGGGAGAGAGTTCACTAAATCTTAAGGCCTGAAAAATATTCACATTGAGCATGGAAAGGAGGCAAATTTAACCCCTTTAAAGATCCTGTCCAGGCAAGAATAAACTAACTTAAATTTAAAAAAAGTTACCAGGTAACTAACTTCTCAAAACATCCTCCGGGCAGCATACATGTGAGATACCCCATATAGGTAGATCTCGGCTAACGCCTTACAAAAGTTCAGGCTGAAGACGAAGTGGCCGCTGTACAGATCTGTTCAATAGAGGCCCCAGCTTGCTCTGCCCATGTAGAAACACTTGTTGAATGCGAAGTAATTCTACCTGGTACAAATCTATCCTGATAGAAATACTATTAAGATGTTCTTCGATGAAGATATTGCAAGAGACCAGCTCTGACATCCAAAGATTTCTGAATAGCGGAATCCTTACTGTTTAGTGATTTTCACAGAACCCAGAAGATTGTTCTTCCCTCAGAGGCTAGTTTCGGACGATAAGGATCCGCTTAACACCACGCAATCTGTAAATATCTGGAGAAAGGGGTGAAGACAAGATAATGCCTGAATGTCACTAATCCTGCAAGCGAAGTAATGGAAAGCTTTGTCCCTGGTGGCCAAGTAAGGAAATGTCCGACTCCCTGATCGGAACAAAGGGAGGAGAGGACAAAACTGAAAGGACTTTAGCAGGATCCCATTGTGGAATGATCTTCGTGTGTACCGGCTTGGAGCGCTTAAACCGGAACGTCACCATGATTTATTGAAAAGACCAAACCCTTAAGTTTTTAGTCACTTATTCTTTCCCCCACTGGGCTGCAACTCTTTTCAAGACTTTAGGATATGGGTGCCGCCATCTTGACTCAGAAGCATCACACTTACTGAGGAGAGTGGGACAAAGTACAGGGGGGCAGATTATAGCTGTGCTTTGCACAGACAGAGCAGTGCTGGGGTCAGGAAACGTTCAGCAATCCCAGAATGCAGAGCAGCACAGTCAGAAGGCACTTCCTGTTTGCAGGCTGCCTGATGTTCCATAAGCCACCATCTTGGATGTTTAAAGGCTCATAACATGCAGTAGATGCAGGTAGGATGATTTTTAACGTGAGCAATCTGTATGTACAGGGCGGTGGAAACATAAGATAGACTCTTATTCAGAGTGAAGGACCGCTTTAACTGCTAGAAGAAAAGGTCTGACTATGGAAATTTAGGCAGTCTCTTAACCAAAAACACTGATAAAGCCGCCAACTGGACCTTCAGGGTGCTGACACTAAGACCAAATTCCAATGTTAGGATCCACTTCTGAGGATCCAGACAGTGCTGGTCCCTGCGATAATTCCAGAATCACTGGCAGTCTCCAAGGCTCCTGAACGGATAGAGCCACCAGAGTTGAAAGCCATGACCTCTTGGGCACCAGAAGCAAGACTGGCTGGTCCCTTGTTCAACACCAGCAGAAGCAGGCGAACCGGAGGAAAAATTATGGTTACACCGCACATAAATGTTAAAAGTTCAATTGTTCAAATAAATTCTTCAGATCTGCTTCAATGTGCTAGACTTCTCATCCCAAGTCCCAATCCAATATAAACAAATAGTAGCACGAAGCAAAAAGGTTTCCTCCAAATGGCACACTTGAATGGTATCCCACAGTGCATGCTGTGATGATTGAACAGGTTGATCAGACATATTGATCGTTCATCTGATAAAACCGGCCAATCATACCACACGTGTGTCACCGCAATTGCTCTTCAGAAATAGCGTGAGCTTTTTAGAGCCTTTTTTTTTTTTAATTAAATGTTTTTATTGAAAGGAAGCAATAGTTACAGCATTTGGCAACGCAGTGCCATGAAAACTAAATGCAGATATCACAGCCATCTAACATGGTAGAATCATACAATGACAATTACCAGCAACTAAAATCAGACACTAGGATGGCAAGATAAAATATAAAATATAGGGCAACGTGGAGCCCTGCGCCAGGCGTTGTAAACTGCAATTCTACACATCAATCTGTTACAGCTGCTGCAACCCAGGCCTCCAACCATTTTATAAACAGGTAAAAGAACAGGGATAAACCCACAAGCAAAACTATTAGGAAACAAATAACGTGTAGGGGAGAAGAGGGGGGGAAGAGACAGAACAGACACATCGAGGGGGAGACCATAGGGATGAAGAGAGAGACAAGACAAGGACAAAGAAGGGAGGGAGGAAGGTGATGACCAATCCTTGAAAAGAGAACCCAAGAAAACACTCCGAATGGACCAGGCTTATGTGTACTGAAGAAAGTCGGGGGAGAAGGTGAAACTATCCCAACTCTGCCAGGTTCTCCTATGCTTTTCCAGAGTCCCCCTCAGCGAGGCCGTAAGCTCCTCCATCCTACAAATGTCCCTCACGACGGCCAACCACTGCGCGATTGTGGGGGGGGTTGGGGGACCTCCACCTAGCTGGAACGCATGTTCTGGCAGCACTCAAGAGGGGGGCAAGCAGGGATCTACGCCTGGATCTCATAGAGACCGGTGCAAGGTAAAGTAGATAACATGCGGGGTCCTAACCCAGATCGACATCCGTCAATTTCTTTACAATCTCTCTCACGCCTGCCCAGAAGCTAGATAGCTTTTCACATTCCCAGAAGATGTGTGTCATGGTCCCCCTCGCCCGCATGCACCTCCAACAGAGGGGGGAGGAGGAGGGAAACATTTTTGCTAGCACTGCTGGGACCCGGTACCATCGTGATAAAATTTTGAAATTAGTCTCCTGATATTTGCAAGAGACGGAGCTCTTATGGGCTAGCTGGGCCATAGCCAGGCGTTGCTCCTCCATAAAAGTCCTGCAGAGTTCCCTCTCCCAGCCCCTCACGTAAGAGGGAACAAAGTCCCCCAGGGGTTCCATCAGTAAGAATATGACAAGGCTCCCCTAAAATGACCAGAGTCTAAACAGGTATGTTCAAATCGCGTTAACTGTCTAGGCGATGCGCATTCAACAGACCGCTGGTAGTGCAGAAGTTGAAGAGTTTGTAACCGCGGGATTGGTCTGAGTGCAAGGTCAGAGACCAACGTCTCCGGCCTCCTCCACTCACCGCCCACCTGCATATGTAGTCTCCTGTAGCAATTCTGCCTGATCCAGGCTCTGAAGGATCCCCCCGCTAGCTCCACTGGAAAGTCAGGGTGCCCCAGTACTGGTGTCATAGGGGAAGGGGAAGGAGAGAGGCCCGACCCCACCAGGAACCTGTCCACCACCCTCCTAGTCGGACCAACTGTGGGATGCGTATTCAGCCGTGGAAATCCACTTATCGGGATCCAAGGCAGTCCAGGAAGAGGGCAGGGGGAAGCGACCTGCTCCATCTGAACCCATTGCTTCTGGGCAGAATGTCGGCACCAGTCAATTACACGGCTTAGATGAGCCGCAGCGTGGTAACGCCTCCAATCCGGGAGACCCAGTCCCCCCCCCAGATTTGGAGACCGTCAGCAGTGAAGCCGCCAGGCGGTGAGAGCGACAGCCCAGACGAATCTAGTACAAATCCCAGCAAGCTGCTTAAAAAAGGCGGGGGGATGTCTATTGGAAGGGCCTGAAACAGATAGCACCCTAGGGAGGATGTTCATCTTGATGACGCTGACCCTTCCAAACCAAGAGTAGACCCCTTTGTTCCACTTAAGAAGGTCCTCCTCTAACCTTTTCAACAGTGGGGGGAAGTTTAAGGCGTATGTTCCCTGTAGCCTGGAAGGGATGCGTGTGCCCAAGTATGTAACGGCCTCCCGCTCCCACTTAAAATGAAAGTTTTCCGTGACGTGTCTTAGGCGCTCCGCAGGAATGGAAATATTTAAGGCAGAGGACTTCTTATAGTTGATTTTATAATTAGAGACCTCCTGGAAGTTTCGGAGCTCGGCAAGCAAATTCAGCAAGGTGATCTCAGGCTTTGTGACGAAAAACATTAGATCGTCGGCATATGCCGCTACCTTGTGCTCGATCCCTCCCATCCCAACCCTTGAAACGTCGACGTTCTGTCTAATCAAACGCAGAAAAGGCTCCAACGAGAGGATAAAGATGAGAGGCGAGAGCGGGCAGCCCTGACGCGTCCCATTGGATAAACCGAGCGCCCGAGAGGGTACGCCATTCACCACCACGGACGCCGAGGGACAAATGTAGGAGGCCAGGACTCTGTTGAGCATCTTGTCACCCAACCCAATGTGACGTAGAGTCTCCTCTAGAAAGACCCAGTTTACCCGGTCAAAAGCCTTTTCGGCGTCCGTGGAGAGAAGCAGCGCGGCCTCCCCAATCTGTCGAGCGTGATGAATCACATTTAGGACTCTAGTGGTATTGTCCCTCCCCTCGCGACCAGGAACGAAGCCCACCTGATCCCAGTGAATGAGATCCGGAAGGAGTGGGACCAGCCTATCCGCCAGAATTTTGTTGTAGATCTTAAGGTCACAATTCAGCAAAGAAATGGGCCTGTAGCTGCCGCACTGCGCTGGGTCCTTACCCGGCTTAGGAATCACGGCAATCACAGCCCGCAGGGTATCTCGAGGGGGGGGGGGGGGAGAGCCATTACTCAGGGAGCCGAAAGAGGAGACGAAATGGGGGCCCAAAGTGCCCACCAGTTCCTTATAGTACTCCAGACTATATCCATCCGGACCAGGTGCTTTTCCAGGTTTCATGCTCCTGATGGCCCTTGTAAACTCCCCCACATCTATCTCCACCTCCAGGGCCTCCACCACGCTCCTCCCAAGCCGGGGAAGATCCGAGTTCTGTATGTACGCCCTCACCCTTTGCCGATGCGCCGGGGACTCATTCTGTGGTAGGTTATACAAGTCGTCGTAGAAGTCCCTAAAGGTACTAGCTATGTCCCCTATTTTGTAATGCCTGGCACCTCCAGGGTCAAGGATGTTGGGAATAAAATTCCTAGAACGCTGGCCTCTCAGAGCTCTAGCAAGGGCCCTGCCACTTTTGTTGCTGAACTCATAAAAATACCTGCGACATCTCGCGATCTGACCCCTAACCTTTACAAAGCTAATGTCACGAAGGGCCTCGCGCAGTTTAGTCAACTTGGCAGTCATCGCGGGGTCCAAAGACTGTTTATGTCTGGTCTCCAGGGTCCGTAACTCCTGAAGCAGCAGAGCTGTTTGTTTTTCCCTTTCTTTCTTGAGGTAGGCGCCCCGTCTGATTAATAGGCCCCGAATCACACATTTGTGAGCCTCCCACTGAGTCATACGTGATACGTCCGGAGTATTGTTCTCAGTGAAGAACTCGGTGATTGCCGTCTGAATTTCCGCCTTAAACGCAGGGTCCTGCAATAGGGAGCTATTGAGCCTCCAATGCCCCGATGGGGGGGGGGGGGAGAATCCGGGACCGATAAGGTGACCGAGATAGGAGCGTGATCCGAGATTGAAATCGAGCCAATGGTAGGCCGCGAGATGAGGTGTGCAAACCTATGAGGGATCAGGAACCAGTCTATACGTGAGTATGTGTTGTGGGGGGGGGAAAATAAGTATAATCCCTACCCCTGGGGTTGGTCATCCTCCAAACATCGAGGAGTTGATGGTCAAACAGGAGAGCCTTAACCCTCCTGATAGCCGAATAAGGAATGCAAGAAGTCCCCCTAGAGGTATCAATTTGAGGGTCCAATACACAGTTAAAGTCCCCTCCCAGAAGGAGAATACCGGCAGTGAACTCCGCCAGCCTCTCCAAGGTAGGCCTCAAGAAGCTAGCTTGATTTGAGCTTGGGCAGTAGCAGGTCGCAAGCGTCACCCTCTGTGCGTAGAGAAAGCCCTTAACAAAAAAGTACCTACCCTCGCGGTCGTGAACCACCTCCTCCAATGTCCAAGGGAGGTGTCCTGCCAGGACGATGGCTACCCCCCTAGATTTAGAGTCAGGGGAAAGGCCATGATACTGGTGATGAAAGTGGCGGCTAGACAGGTTATGGACCCTCCCCTCCTTAAGATGAGTTTCCTGAAGGAAGGCAATCCCTGTGCTCCCAGGCGTTTCAACTCACCCAGAACAGAAGCACGCTTTACAGGGGAGTTCAGGCCCTTAACATTCAGCGAAGTACACTGGACCCTAGACATGACCGCGCAGATCTATCCCAATGGCCAAAAGCACCGTGAGAAAGGAGTTCGCAAGCGCGCGAAGAAACGAGGGAGCAGGGTAAGAAAGATTAGTAATAGGGGGAAGAAGGAAAGGGCCGAAGGGGTACTAGACAACAAAAAAGACGACCACAGGAGGGGGAGGAGAGTACAGAAGGGAGAAGGAAACACACAAAGAACTGAACCTTACGGGGCAAAACCTAGTTTACAAGGGAAAATCCGAACCCAGAGGGATCTAAACGGGGGAAGAATCTTCCTGTCCCCAAAAGAATGGGAAACCCCTAGATGCCCGGGGCTAACGAATGGCCAACCCCGAGGGCCACAGGGTCCCGGCCTACGGTGAGGGCGAGACGGCTCCGAGAGACAGAGGAGGTCCCCCCGACCGACCCACAGGTAGATTGTTTATAGGGCAACCACCACTGAGCTTGCTAACAGAAGAGGGCCCCTCCACGGGATAACGCCCACGTAGACCCCAATGTAAAGAGTTTAATAGAGACCCCCCGCCCGCCGAACCCCCACGCAGCGAAGGACCCCGCCGCGACCCACAGGGCCCGCGGGCCAGAAGCCGATCAAAGCATGCAGGCCGGTCGGCACCGAGGCCGTGTGTATGAGCAGTGATCTCTTCAGGCAATGACGGCAGGAGCTCGGGGGCCATCACGCTCGCCCCCACGGTGCAGCCCCAGCGGCACCTAAAAGGCGCACGCCCAGAGCACGGGGTCAGGCGCGGGGAGGCCGAGCGCCCGCTTATGGCGCAACGCTCCAGGCCCCCCCCCCCAAGGCGATCAAGAGTACAAAAGGAGGGGCGATGGCCCCCCCGAGCCCGACGCGCCAACAGCCGAAGTAGGTAATGTGGGCAACATCTTACAAAGTGAAATAAAAAATTATTATTAACATTTATATTGCGAGTGTCCCTCTCTAAACAAACAATCAAAAGAAGTGCTATGTACAGTTAAGTCGGTGTGTAACAGGATTCGAAGCTCGTCGCGTGCCGATCCCGGGAGATAAGTCCCGTCGCGCACTAGTTAAGGCCCGTCACGGAGGGCCAATCTACGAGAAAGGAGAGATGCACCCCAGGGGATGCCTCCGAAACGCAGACCCAACCGGTAGACAAAGTGATGCAAGGGTGAATCAGCCCGACGAGCCCGAAACACAATCATCAAATGCGCATAATTCAAAGAGCAGTCAACATAGCTAAAACAGGATTCAGAGCTCGTCGCGGGCCGATCCCGGGGGACAAGCCCCCTCACGCACAAGCAAAGGCTCATCGCGGCGGGCCAGTCTGCGAGGGAGGTGAGACACCCCAGGGGATGCCTCCGAGACACAGACCCAACCGGCAGGCCAAGTAGCGCAAGGATGGATCAGCCCGAAGAGCCCGAAACACCATCACCAAATGCACATAGTTCAAAAATCAGGCAACATAGCAAAAACAGTGAATGCTAACACCGCTGGTGGCAATGAAGCTCGTCTAAACCTCATTGGCCGGGCGACGGGGAGCCCTCGCCGACCCACCGCCGCGCCCCCCCGCGGGCCCCAGCGTCTTCCCCCGCCCGGCGGATCCGCTGCGGGCGACCCCCGGAGGGCCGAGATGGGCCAAAGGAGAGGGAGGCGTCACGCCAATCCGGGACCTCCACCGGCGAGGTGTCCAAGAAGGTAAAAAGATCCGGAAGGTCCGCTTGGGTTTTCACTGTGAAAGTACGCTGGTTCCGGCGGACCACTAGATGAAAGGGATATCCCCAGCGATATGAGCCACCGCACTCCCGGATCTTGGACAGCAATGGCTTCAGAACCCGCCTCATCAAAAGCGATCTACGCGAGACATCAGGGAACAGCTGCAGGGACGCTCCATCGAAGCAGATCTGGCCGTGTGTCCAGGCCCTTGCCAAGATGTCCTCTTTCACGGTGTAATAATGCAGGCGGCAGACGACATCACGCGGGCGAGCTGGGTCAGAAGGTCTGGGGCCGAGGGCCCTGTGGACATGATCAATCACGATCTCGGTGTCCGGGGGGCGGCAGAGTAACTCGTTAAAAATGCAGACGACGGTAGGTCTAAGCTGCTCCGGACCAGTCGCCTCTGGGAGGCCCCTGATGCGGATATTATTGCGGCGGCTCCTATTTTCGAGGTCGTCCAGGTGCAGGACCGCCATCTGCGCCACAGCCTTCTGTTGGGCCAAGTCCCGCTCCAGCGCCTCCAACCTCTGGGTAGTTGTAGTGCTAAACTGCTCCAATGAGTCGACCCTGGCATCAAGACCTCCCACCGACTGCTGCAGATCAGAGATGTCCTTCTTGAACGTGGTTTCGACCCTGTTGATGAAGGATTCCAGGTCTTCCCTTGATGGCAACAATTTCAACTCAGCTTTGAGGGTTGCTAGGATGGGGTCAAGATGATAGAGCGTCGTCGTCGGGGGAGCGTGCAGGGTCTGCAAGGTGGTCGTGCATGATGTCAGTGCCCCCCCTCCTGCCGAGGGGCCGCATGGCGTCGGGCCACGGGGGCATCCCGAACCCACGGGCGCGGGAGGCACGGCCGAGCGTGCGACATTATGGTCAGGTGCTGGAGCCCCAGTGCTGCAGGGCCCCGCCGCATCTCTCCTCTCCTCCACCAGAGTGCGGGCACGGTGCCAGGTAGAGGAAGACGAGCCATCTCGCTGTTGCCACGCAGGAGAAGGGGGCATCCCAGGTGAGGCCCCGCGTTCAAACCATGCCCCGCCCGCAATTGGAGAGGCCGGTGCTGCAGGTGTCCCAGGTGAAGCGCCTGTGGGGGCTGACATACCCCGAAGCTGGGGAAACTCCAACAGGGAACCCCCATCTGAGCCGGGGCTGAACCCCATCTCCGGCTGCTCTTTCCATGACAGCGGGGAGGGGGCGAGCACGGATGAAGTATCCGGGGAGACTGCCATGTGATCCGATCCCTCCATATTCCTCCCATGTTGTGGGGAGGGCGGGCAGTCCGGACTTGGGCAAGCGGGTACATGGTGCTCTAAGCCAGAGTTCATGGGCTGCTTGACAGCCCCTATGCGACCAGGTGGGGCTCGGCTCCCCTGCCCCTGATCCCCTGCATTTGCTGGCAGCGTAGGGGTTAATAGTGGGGCCCCCTCCCCCCGTGCCACCCAGCGGTCGAGGCTTCCAGGCCCAGCTCCCCTCCCAGCCGGCAAGGGAGCACAACCTGCACCCGGGCTCTCCTGACCTGAGCAGCTGCTGCTGCCTGATGAGCTCCGTCCAGGCCGGCGCCGCTCCCGGAGTTCAATTGCGCCTCTGTTGCATCTTCGCAGCCGCCGGCGGCACCGCTCGCGGGACGCGGCCCAGACCCGCGCCTCGCTCCAGCTCTCATCTCCTCGCATCCTGCGGCGCGGTCGCGCGGATCGGGTCCCCTCGCCGAGGACCGGGCTTCCACCTCCTCAGCCGGCACGCTCATCGTCACGGGAGCCGTCTCACTCCCCGCCCGCTCCTGAAGCTCTCCCCGCGCGCTGCAGGCTTCAGCCCCCGCATACTCCGGCGCCGCCATCTTGGGAGTCCCAGCTCTGCCGCCCCTCCCGCGATCCGGGGCCAGGTAAGAGCTGATCTTGTGTGAAGGGGATGGGGGTTTGTTCCTCTGCTTCTTGCCCCTAGCCATGGATCCAGGTGTCGGGAAAGGTGGGCAGATAGCCCCAAAAATGCTGATATATGGGTCGGCCGGAGGGAGCTCAAAGGGTATGCGACCTCACGCTCTCATAGCCGGCCACCCCCGAGCTTTTTAGAGCCTTAATTCAGAGCATCAGTGACCCTCTGCTGTAAGGTGATAAAAACACAACTAAAACACAGTACAAATAATTTAGATAGCAATTACAAAATAGGAAAAGGTGAAATATATACTTAAGAGTCTCTCTGGGCTGCGGTTTGTGTCATTCCTCACATGCTTCTGGTCTTCTCCTTAGATGTTAAAAGGGAGCGTGTGTCATTCTTGATGGTAAGATTAGAGTTTGCCTGGCCCTTCTGAAGCTCACCTTATTCCCTCTAATCAGTTTCTGACCCCTCCTATGGGCAGAGCGATTGGAGTCACCCACTGTCTGATTGTTACATCTTGGATTCTCTATCTTTGGGTACCTGAAAGTTGGTCCATATGACATCCCCCATCTGTCCTGGGATTCCAAAGGTAGGAGGGATGGAGGACATTACATGGAAGGGGGTCAGGATATGGACCTGGTCTCTGCTTTCTATAGTTGGGTGACCCTGATAACACTGTTTATGCTGCAGAGTTTTATGAGGGGGGAATGTCATTCCAGCCGACTGTGCATTGGGGGGGGGGGATTTATACAGACAGAGGTGTCAGCCAAGATCTCCTCCATCTCCATATTAGTTACCAGTTTGCTCACACATGCCCTCCACCTCTCAGATATCTGCTTACCAGATTCACAATTCTATTGTACATGCGCACAAACCGGAAGATTGAACCGGAAGAAATGCATAAACTAGACTGAATTGCTAATCGTGAGCCAGTGCATCTACCCTTGAGGCCGGATCGACCGGATTCAATGAAAAGTACTTCCCCAACTTGTGATTCTTCACAGATACAAACAGAACCACTTCTGGAGTGCCCCTATGAGCACAAATTTGACAGAACAATTCTTGATTCAGTGACCACTCAGATTCTATTAGCGGAGAGCGACTCAAAATCCGCTACCTGATTCAACTGTCCTTTTAAATTAACTGTTGACAAAAACTTTCAGATTTTGCTCTGCCCACAGTAAAATCGGTGTTGCCACCATCAATTGAGGGGACCTCATTCCCCCATGGCGATTCAGATAAGCCACAGTAGAAGGGTTGTCCGTTCTGATCTGGATGCAACAATCCTTCAGATGGTGTGCCAAAGCCCACAATGCTTCCTTCACTGCAATTAATTCTCTCAAGTTTTAAGAAGACCCGACAGAGCCCTGGACTTGGATGTCCAGATCTCGCAATGGACTTCCCCAGCCTGAAGCATCTGTGGTTACTATTCTTTCCTTGGGATCCCTCCAGTCTAGACTGTTCACAAATCTGTCCCTTGTCAGCCACCATGTCAAGTTTTTTTTTTTTTTTTTTTTCTTTTTCATTTATCAGTTTGGGAACAGGAATCTTTTTCCAAGTAATCCCGTGACCTGTTCCAATTGTTCAGGATGTGCATCTGAGTTCGAATGCAACCCCATCTTACTGCAGGAAATGCTGATGTCAGATAACCCAGAATCTTCATTGCCTGACGTATTGAAGTTGAATGACTGGCACAAATGGACTGGAGGGCTTCCTGGAGGATCTCTATCTTCCGAGGGGGTAAGTTGACCCTCTGACGAATAGTGTCGATCTCGAACCCCAAGTATGTCATCTGGAAACTAGGCTCGACTTCTCATAGTTCAGAACCCATCCTAGTTGTTTCAAAAGCTGTATTGTGCACCAGAGATCCTGAAGCAATTTCTCTCGGAGCAAAAAGCAACAAATGCCAATCCCTCTCTGTCTAGGATATGCCAGAGGTTCGGCTAATACCTTGGTAAAGAGCCTGGGAGCCGATGCCAGACCAAAAGGAAGACAAACTGGAAGTGAAAGGTCTGCTCCTTGACCCTTATTCGCAAATCTCCATGAGTCCCTTTGCCCAGGCTTCTCCAAGATTTGCAGTAAGCATCTTTTAGGTCACTTGATACCATGGAAGAGCCAGGAGGAAGAAGATCTTTTACGGAGAAAATTGTTTCAATGCGGAAATGTCTGTACTGGACACCGAGATTGAGCCTCTTTAGATTCAGGATAAACCTGAACCCTCCTGAATTCTTCAAGCCTCAAATAGAAACCCATACCCCTTTGACAACATGGTAACCAGACTATCCGATCGCCAATCTCTCCTCTAAGCCCTTTGGGAGGGATGTTACCAGAAATTTTGAAGGGTGTTTGAGTAAACTATGAAAACCCCTCCATTATTCCTCTTGAAATAAGAGGGCAATCTAGAAGGTTCTGCCAGCAGCTGTGAAGAGACTTCAGCCTAGTACCGATCCAAAGGCTGGCGTCATTGTTTCTTAGGTTTGGGCTGGTAAGCTCCAAACTGTGTGGAACCCTTAAATTGTCCTCTTCTGGCAGAAGCTGGATCAGAGGAGGAGGAATCTCAGGGTCTTTAAGTAGTTAAGAAAGGTGCACCTAAAAAGACTGGGCAGGAAACATTTTACTCATCAGTAAGAGGGAAACCATTAGCTTACACACCCCCCCCTTTGTCCCTCAAATACCGGGATCAAAGAATGGAACACTGACCTGATATCCTGAGGGTATCCATAGGTTCGCCTCCAGGACCCAGAAATAGACTGCAAGAGTCCACAGCGCCGTATACTTGACAACTGGGGACTGGAAGGAGTCAATATTTATACTAATCTGGTGGTTAGGTGTTCCCTATCAAGAGGCGAACACTCAAGATCTCACACGTATGCTGCCCAGAGCACCGCATGCTCCTCTTTAACCCTTTAAATGCCAGCCCGGGCCCACTGGCTATGCGGGCTTGTAGTCTGCAGGGCCAGGGGCCACAAAAGCTGGCCCCTGTTCCTCCAAACCCTGCATAGCTGGTCCCGGGCTGGTTACTTTGGGTAAGGGGGGGCCCCCCATGTCTTTTTATTTTTTTAAGGGTTTTTAACCCTTAAAAACCCCTCAAAAAATGCCCCCCCCTCCTGGGAGGGGGGACCCTATGTCTTTTTCTCGAATTTAACCCTTTGTAGTGTGGATGGTAGTTGTATTTTATTTGTAAATGTTAAAAATTACTTGTTTCAGTTAGGGGGGTCTCCTGGGCAGGAACAGGGGGCTACCGATAAATATGTGGTACCGTTCTAATCTGTAGAAATGCGGCTTTCACATGCATTATGGTTTTCCCTAATCAAATACATTTTTTATTTAAAATAAAGGAGGCAATTTTCTAAAAAAATGTTATTTATTTTTTTTTTACTTAATAAAATTAATAAATAAAATTTACAAACAAGACATTTCATGTTAAAGCCTAAACTCTGCTGCAAAAAAAATATATATATTTTCCTGAAAATTGGCGCAAAACATGTGGCGCAAAACGGGGAAAAATGACCTGTCAACAGAGGGTGACAAAATCTCAAGTAGGCTAGCAATTAAAAGGGTTAATAGTACCTCTGCATGTTGGGTATTGTTCTGTTCGGGGGACCTTGCGCTTTGAGATTTAGCTTGTTTTTTCTGGTTTGCATATTTATATTTTAGGAAAAGGTGTTTTTTATTCTGCTTTTTTATACATTTTTTAGGGAAACTGTGCAACCAAAGAGTTCTTTGAGGGATTAATTCCAGAAAGATGAGCCCACTACAACAAGCTGGGTACGCTTAGAAAGCTTAACATGTGTACTTTCAGGGAATATATGGTTTATGGGGGATATTCCAAATGTAAAGGGTTGTTTTGGTTGAAAAATCACAAGGTGCGCACTTTGTCTGCAGAGCTGAAATTTTCAAGAAAAATTACCGTTATGCTCATGCTTTACTTTGGGGTGTTTGGAAATTCTTCCCTTGACAGAACCTATGCATGTTGGGCATCGTTCTGTTCGGTCGATGTTGCTTTTTCAGATTATACTTGTTTTTTCTTGTTTGCATATAGTTTTTTTTTTAGGAAAATGTGGCTTTGATTCTGCTTTATCCTTTTTTTAGGGAAACTCTTTGCAACCAAAGAATACATTGAGGGATTACTTCTAGAAAACTGTGGCCACATCAACAAGCCTGGTATAAATAGAAAGCCTGAGGTGTGTACTTCCAGAGAATATATAGTTTGTGGGGGTATTTCAAATGTAAAGGGTTGTTTTTTTGGAAAAACTGCAAGGTGCGCATATCACAGTTGTATTTCTTCTGAAAATCCCCTAAAGCTCTGTTTCAGTTTGGGGGAGTCTCCTGGGCAGGAAAAGGTGTCTACCTATACATATGTGGTATCGCTGTAACCGGGAGAAATTGGGATTTCACACGCAATAAGATTTTATTGACAAACTTACATTTTTTATTACAAAAAAACACTACAAATTGTAAAAAATTGATTTTTTATTTTTTTGCACATATTTCGCCAAAAAATATTGAGAATACACCTAAAAAATGACAAACAAGACATTTCATGTTAAAGCTCAGACTCTGCTGAAAAAAACAATATATCATTTTCCTGGGAAATCCCTGGAAATCACTTCAATAATCACATTTGAACATGGGGGTGCAAAATGGTCTGGCAACAGAGTGTGACAAACTCCAGGTAGGCTGGCACTTAAAGGGTTAAAGTCAATGAGAGTGGCTTGCCAAGAGAGGTAAAAAGAGCAATGGCTTTCATTGGCTGAGCACCCACAACATTGGGACACAGAAGAGGTGAGTTTGGGGCTTTCTGGGGAGTTTCACACAGCGGAGAATCCCCAATCTGGATGCCCATGGGGAATGACGCAAAACCCAGGAAAGTGAAAATCTCAGGTTTGGTTCTGCTTTAAAGTGCACCAAAACCCACCCTGGAGTCAATGAGACCACAGGGAAGGCTTACCCCGCCTCCCCCTGGCATCCCTGCCTTTTAAAACTTCTCAGAGCCCCAGTCAACACCCCCAAGCCCACAGCGCCAGCATCACTCGTCTTACTTCTCAGCTGTGCACAGCCCCGTCCACTGCAAACACACATCAAAGGAAGGGATGCTGCTCATAAGTACCGATTCCATTCTCCAGCGTGACAGAATTAATGGATTGGATGAGCTGCCATGCCAGCACCATGGCTCAAGGAGAGGAAGATTAGACACTGTTCTGGGGGTACCAAACCTTAAGTGAAAATCCCAGGTTTTGGTCCACTTTAAAAACTTGAGTGTACCCCCGATTTCCACTGAACCACCACCAATGAGAAAAAACAGATCCAATGATTGGCACCTCCCTCTGCAGCTCCACCTGACACAGCACCCTCATAGCCTGATTACAGAATTTTTATTGTTGGAACATTTTCCATGATAAAGATTAAATACCACGCTCAAAATAAAGAAGAAACAATACAATATTATTGTGAAGCTTCACGTGCTGAGACTACCATCTCACTGATAAGTCCAAAACAGAAAATATAGTCAAAGTGCACAGAGCTTCTATGGGCCTCCAAGTAGCCGTGTGGTTATTCTGTATTCATTCACTTTCACCACTGTAATGGTGCCACAATATCCAATTCAGTGACGTTTCCCACCACCAATGCAATGCTCTTACCGGAACATCCAGGAATAATGTGCCAAATAATCAATAAGTTCCCCAACATTCAGGATCTTGAGTTAGTGATCAGCAGTACTTAAGGCCTTATAAAATTGTGTCTCATAAAGCACATGTAAAAAAGAGAACACAACAAGACCATAGTGCAACAATGTTGGAAACAAGGAAATTTTATTGCGCCAGATTGCACTCACATTTAAAACATTAAAATCACGCCTTGAATCCAAACCAAAATGTATTAACTTACACTGCTCCGTTTCAACTTAAAAATACTTATGACGCAATATTTATCCACTCGAGGTGAGGGAAGCGTCCTACCACCGGCTCCCAACGTGTTTCGTCGCTCCACGCGACTTTGGCTAGGTGACCCTAAGGTGGAACAGAGCAGCGCGAGTTGATACATTTTGGATTAGATTCAAAGCATGATTTTTAATGTTTTAAATGTGAGTGCAATCTGGCACAATAAAATTTCCTTGTTTCCAACATTGCTGCACTATGGTCTTGTTGTGTTCTCTTTTTTACATGTGCTTTATGAGACACAATTGTATAAGGCCTTAAAGTGGACCAACACCCAGGGGGGATCGGAAGATTCCCGGATCTAAGATTCCCGGGCGATCAGATCCCTCCCAGCGGGGCATCCAAAATCGGGATGTCCCGCGGGGTGAAACCCCCCAGGAAGCCCAGAAACCTTACCTCAACCCCGTTCCAACGGCGCATGCGCTTCCCTCTAGCAGGGCGCGCACCCGCGCCGGCCGTTAGTGAATGGCCGGCGCGGGCTTGCTCCCTGTTGGAGCGCTGGAGGCCGCGTCCCGCGCTTCCCTCTGAGCCGCTGTGGTCAGACGCCACTTGTACGTGCATACCACAGCGGCTCTGAGCGCTCTGATTGGACGAGCGAGTCACATGGGAGCATGGTGGGGTGAGTGTTTCCAGGCGTTCTGGGGGTTTCACACAACAGGGCACCCCCGATCAGGGTGCCCCACCGAAGTGGACCAAAACCCAGGATAGTCAAAATCCTGATTGTTGGTCCACTTTAAGTACTGCTGATCACTAACTCAAGATCCTGAATGTTGGGGAACTTATTGATTTGGCACATTATTCCTGGATGTTCCATTAAGAGCATTGCATTGGTGGTGGGAAACGTCACTGAATTAGATATTGTGGCACCATTACACAGTGGTGAAAGTGAATGAATACAGAATAACCACTCTGTGCAAATTATTGACTTCATTTTTCATGATAGCCCACCAACAGTCACACGGGTGATCCCGATTCGGGTATCCTATACAATTAAAAGTCCTTTAGGATGCCAAATACATCAGGCAATGAAACAGCCACATCCGCTCTATTCACTTCAATAGAGTATGCTGATAACTGTTTGCCTCCAACTGATCTATATCCAAACCCATTCTGCCTCTGGATGACCTGTATCCCAACCTGCCTTGGATTAACCTGTCCTGGAAAATGGGGACAGCATGCTCTGGGCCCCATTAGACTATAGTTCCAGCCCCAACTGCATGACTCAAAATAAGAAATTAGCACATTTCTGAGCATTTTTTTCTCCCTTTATGGTCGCTTTAAAAGATGCCCAAGTACCTTACTTGGAAGCTGCAGGCTATAGACACATGCACTATAGTTTGCCAGTCTGAAACAGTCTTCAGATATGCTTATATCAAATCAAACAACATCTGTCACCTCCAAAAAAAAAAAAAGTTTTTTTTTTTCCCTAAAAAGACTTGCCTCCTCTATACAAGCTAACAATAAAGATTCAGAAAGCAGACTGCTTAAAATTGTTAAGGAACACATTCATTAAAACCCCGGGATAGCATAAAGACTAATTATAAAAAAAAAAAAAAAATACCTACAATTCCTGACACTCGCTACGGATAATCGCCGTGAGCTCCTCACCCAGTTTAAACAGCCACATGCAGGCTCACCAGAAATATATTAACTTTAGGGAGTGGTTGGAATGCCAACGAGCGCTTCGATTCGTTAATTAACTAATTTAGTTTCTAATTAATGTAGGAGGAACAAGCCATGTTAACCCTTTCAAATGATCGTTCAGTACTAAACTTCCTCATTAGTACTTCAGACCTCCGGCTCGTACTTCCCCCTCCTTATAAAATATTTGTACTGCGCATGTGTACTTGTCTGTATCCTGCCGCGCCCGAGAAATGCGCATGCCCATTTTCGGTGTAATCGCGGTAGACATTTCAGCGTTGGATTCGCGTTGACTGACCAGAGTCCGCGAATTTTCATCTGTTTGGTGAGTGAACGTCGGTGTTAACCGTAGACGGGCGAATTTTCTTTCCAAAGTCCACGGCGTGATGAAGGAAAGAGTTGTAGTGCTGCAGTTGTATGTTTATTGTGATACGTGTCAGGCGCTGGCTGTGAAAGGGAGGGCCGATGCTGATTCTGCTGCAGTGCAAAAGGTTACCTATTTTTTTTAAGCTTATAGGTTAGTATGCAGTCAAATGAGGTTTATTAACGTCCTGTTTTCTAAATGCCTAGTTTCTGGTGATCTTTTTATGAGTGCTATAGTTTTGCTTTGGGAGAGAATGCTGCGGGTGGAGGATAGATTGCGGAAGTGCCTTTGAAAGATACTATCGACGTTTGAGTTGTTACTGATACCGGTGTATATACGGTATATGTGTGTCGTAGAACAAATCCTTATCCAATTATTCGTAGTTTGTATTTCTTTACCCTCCCCCACCCCTAATTGGTTAGCACATATTTTAAAAATAGGTAATTGCAGCCAATGTTGCCTGGTCTTAAATACTTTATCTAGATGATCCAGGTCACTGCAAACTTCCTGCTGCCTCTGGATGCACTGTTGCAAATCCTGGACAGTTGTGTTAAAGTGGGCCAAAACTAGCCCTGGAGTCTCATAGCGTTCCTCTCTGAGATGCCCCCAGAAGTTGCTCAATATCCTTACCTATGCGTGGCTAGCAGTGGCATTATTCCTTGCATCCCTTTTTGGCCGTGTGTGGCTATGCACAACCGAAGTGATGCCGTGGGCTGCCAATATGTGTGGTTGGGATGCCGTTCAGCTTCTCCAGCCGCACATTATTATGAATGGGTGGAAAAGTTGATTGGAGGAGAGGCCGTGCATGTGCCTTTAAGACTGATGGAGAGTGTGTTTACTTGGCATACAGTGGGGTCCATGGTGCTTTCCAGCAATGATGCATTCATTTTAAGTATACACAGCTCAACCTGGTGGTAAGCCTTATGAGTTATAACTGCTATTATGTGACCGTTTATCTTGGAACTGAACTAATTAGTATATGGCTGCCATTAGAACATCATACTGCTACCTAAGTGGCTCAAAACCCAGCTCGATTAGCCCGGGAATCTTATCGATTCCCTCCCCCTGGGGCATCCAAAATCGGGATGGCCTGTGTGAACCCCCCCCCCCCCCCCCCCCCCGGTTGCTCCATTCATTTACCTTTCTTCCCGCCCTGCTAGAGGGATAGTGGAGATGCGGCTGCTGGCTTTAGACGCTGTTTTGGATGGCATGACGTCGGTATCTCCAAGCACGCTGATTGGACAAGCGGCCACGCATGCGTCATAGGACCGACATGAGGTGAGTTTCTTTGGGCAATCTGGGGGGTTTCACACAGCTGGGCACCCCCGACTAGGGTGCTCCTGGGGAAAGGACCAAAACCCAGGATAGTCAAAATCCTGGGTTTTGGTCCACTTTAAAGAGGAACGTAGGGGGTTAAAACCTCCAAGCCTCACCGATCTACCCTCCTCCTGTTTTTAACTTTGGGCATTCTTTACTCCCCTCACCAAGGAATCCATCTTCTAGGTACCTTGGTTTCTGGTCCGAAAGGCGGCGCCATCTTGCATCCCATCAGGCACTGCGTGCAGTGCCCATGAATGGGATGCAGTTGGACCTGCCGAAATCCTGTGAGATTGCCATGGGGGGGATCAGCATTTTTTTATTTTCGGTCTGATGTTTAATGCTTTTTATAAATACTGGGCAAAAACCTTTAGTAAAAACAAACTGACTTTTTTGGGACACTGGGCTGGGGATAGAATAGAATAAAAGCTTGACTCCACCTCCAATCCCCAGTTGTTTTCGTGTTCCTCCATGAGGATGGGAGCCAGACCACTAGCTCCTGAACCAGGAAGGTTGAGGTAAGTATTCCGGTACTGTGGGTCTATTTTAAGCAGGGGGGCCATTTCTTGGTCCTGGAGGTGGTTCTTTTTATTGCCAGGGGCCCGGGATACCCTCAGGGAATTTTTAGGCCAGAATCCCATTCTTTGGTCTAGGATCAAAGGAGGGTAAGCAAATTTTTTCCCTCTTAACTGAGGATGGTTATTGGAAGAAGCTGGGGTGGCCGGACCACAAAAGCTTAGGATTTTTTTCTTTAGGGGAAATTTTTATTCTAAAGGGCTCAATGGAAATCCCTGAGGATTGGTTGCACTGGAATATATATATATATATATATATATATATATATATATATTTTTGTTTTTTTTGTTTTTTTTTTAGGTGATATACCTTTAAGAGGTGGGGAGGAGAGGGGAATGATGCTATCGTAACAGTCTGCAGCTCTTACCTGCTGCTGGCGATGTCAGTCCTTGGAGGTGGGATCGGCTGGCGCTGGGAGCTCTGCCCTGTCATTCTTCCCTTGTCAGGCGGAATGTCCTTCTTCCTCTGTCTTCCTGGTGTCGGCTTCGGGAATGACCGATCCATGCAGCAAGTATACTCGCAAGCAGCGAGGCATGGGATTTATGGGAATTTAGACAGGAAGTGGAGAAAATTTGTTTCTTCCTCCCAGCGCTGTGACGTCATCCCACGGTCGCCGGGAATTTTCTGCTGCTCAGAAACATGTGCAAAAGCCTTAAAGGGACAGCACAAGTCCCACAGTGTTCTGGGATTTCTATTACTGGCCTCCCTCTCCTCATTTTACATGAGAGGGTTAAAGTTAATTAAGGGGATTTTGCTCCTGCCCTATTTAGGTGGATTCAGGAGGCTAATCCTTTGGTACCTCATACCAGAGATGGCAGATCAGATGGACGATATCTGCATTGTGGAGCCTATATCGGATCCTATGGAGAATGCTTCCACAGATTTACGGACCAAAACCCTTCGACCAATCCGTCAACTGCCAATTCTGGGAGGAGGCCCAGCACTGCCCTGGTAAGTCATAATTTATTCATGGAGAAAGACTATTTATTTTTGGGGTAGTAGTATAGTTTACCTTCCCCCTATTCTTGTGTTTTTTAGTCTAAGACCCCGGACAAAGCTACCTATCTAAATCTTTTTCTTTGGGATTTAAATCAGAGGAAGAGCAGGAGATGTGTGAAAGCAAACTTTCTGATTCATATAAAAAAAAAAAAACAGAGAAGGTGGTTAATAAGGAGCAAGAATCTGATTTAATGGAAATGATGAAGGATCTTAAAAAAGCATATTTCAACCTCTGCCATGGGCCAGAAACTGCCTGAAGGATTGGGGAGCCATGTTACCTTTTCTCAGTCAGCCACGGGTCCCATTTGATTCTTCCCCGCTGTTTGGGCCTATGGGGAGATTGTCTTATTTTTCCACTCATTCAGATATGCCAGACGATGACTCTGAAGAAGGGGAAGTTTCTTCCCTTGGGGAGGAGGAAGTTCAGGCCTCCGGCTCGGAAGCTTCGTCTAAGGTGAGGTATTTCTCCCCTGGAGACTTGCCTTTCCTTTTACACATGAGGAAAAGGAGTCGGGACCCAAGTCTAAGCATGATGGGTTTTATCATGATTTGGCTCCTGTTTCGTCTTTTTCATTACCTTTCCATAATTTTCTCAAGGATATGATTTTAAGGATTTGAAAGATCCAACTAAGAATTTTCAGATCTGGGGGTCTAAAAAGAAGATATCTCTTTGCAGAAGAAGATTCAGGTTTTTGGGAAAAATGTCCTTAATTGGATGCCCCTTTTGCTAAGGTTTCTAAGGGGGCTGGGTTAGCCTTTGAAGATTTTAGGTTTCTTAGTGATCCCCCTAGACAAGAAGATGGATTCTTTGCTTAAGAGAGCCTGGCAAGTGGAATCTATTTTTAAGACCCATTCTGGCTTCCACATGTGTAATTTGGGTTTTTGGATTCAGCAATTAAAAGTTTGTTTATTGGAACGGACTAGTTTGGAAAAGATTTTGAAGGCCTTACCTATCCTTTTTTTCAGCTAAGGCATTTGTTAGACACCATGGCTGAATCGGTAAGATTTTTAGCAGAGTATGGCTGTGACCCAATTCCGTGCGCAGGACTCTCTGGTTGAGGACCTGGTCTGGGGATATTGGATCTAAGATGAGACTTTGTGCTATACCCTTTAAAGGACAGTTCCTTTTTGGGTCTGAGTTGGAGAAAGTTTTGGATAGGACGGCGGATAGAAATAAGTGTTTTCCTGCTCATCCTAGATCTCCTGCTTTTTTTTTTTTCTAGGAACTCTTTTAGACTCTCCTTTCTTAACAAGGATACCTCTAAAAGATCCAGAGGTGGTTCTTCCTCTACTGCAGCCTCTGCAGGAAAGGGGGATTTAGAGGTTCCACATTATTTGGAACCTATCGGGCCAAGCCTAAGAAGCAATGATGCCATACTGCAAACCCGGGACCAGGCTAAAGGTTGGCAGGACCTCTTGGATTGTCTATTCGTTGTAAAGGGGATAAAAGAAGGGTTTCGCATAGAATTCTCTCAAACCCCTCCATCAAAATTTTTGATTTCCCCTTTGCCCAAGGGTCTGGAGGAAAGAAGGGCTATTCAGGAAAGTTTTCTAGCCTTGGGGTCAGGGGAGTAATTATCCGGGGGGGGGGGGGGAAGGGGGGTTCAGACCTAGTGTTAATTACTCCCACCTCCCTAGCGGGTTATTGGAGCATCCCGGGTTTCTTTATAGCGTCAATCCCTATCGGCCTATTGTGCCGTTATAATCACCATATGGAGGCTTCTCAGGATAATGTGCTCGGGGTTCCTTCGGGACAAGCCCGGCTGTGTGTAGCTAGTGAGGTGTCCCCTATTAGCGCTGACAATGCGCGGGTCTGTGGACCTTGTACCGAGCAGGTGCTTGCACTGCAATCTGGCCTTCCAGTGGCTGGACCTGCGCCCCGTTTCACTTCACCTACTCCCCCCAAGCTTAAATCTCACTCCCACTGAGTTGCCTACAAGTGGGGATTCTCAGCCTGATGTGTCTTCTAGACTGGCTAGTGTTAAGAAGTTAATTGCTAATATCTTGGCACTTAAGGCCTCTGCAAAAAAGCGGCACTTAACGCCTGATGTCACTCTTTTCCCTATGGAAGCTGATGAGTTTTTGGAACTGTCTGGCTATACCCCTTTGGAGGAAGGGGAGCTATTCTCCGACTCGGGTCATCTGAGAGGCCCAGGGGTCATGACGATTCTGGCTCTGACCCCTGGGCCCCAGATGATACTGATAGACTGTTGGCTCAGATTTTTGAGGTTCTGACTATTTCTCCCCCTGTTGCGGCCCCCAGGCAACAGGGGGAACTTTTTCATACCGCTAAGTCACGCTTGGAATTTCCTGAGCAAGCCCATTTTAATAACCTTGTGTTCAAGGAATGGGAACGCCCCAGCAGGCTTCCCGGTGTACCTAAGAGTTGGGATAAGGGGTATCCCTTTCCTGCTGATGTGGTGAAGTGTTGGTCATCCCCTCCTGAGGTGGATGCCCCGGTCCTAGGGTTATCTAACACCTCTGTCATGCACTCCCCTGACTCTACTACGCTGTGGGATGCTGAGCACTGGCGCATTGATCAGCTGGCGTCCCATGCCTTTGCATGTGTGGGGACGGCGCTGCGCCCGGTCTGTGCCTCTGCCATTACGGCTGTGGCTATTAGGGCCCTGCTCAGAAGTATCCTTGATGGTTCTCCTGATGATGTGTCTAGGGAGGAGTTTAATGTACTCTCTCGTTGTGATGTTTTTGTGACCTATGTCCTCTCTGCCTTGGATGACACCATTAGAATGTTTGGCAGAACCTCTGCCCTGGTGGTGGCAATACGCCGCTCGGTTTGGCTGCGCCAGTGGGCTGCTGACAACGCTGCCAAGAAGGCCCTCACTGGCTTTCCCTTCAAAGGACTACACCTGTTTGGGGACCGCCTGGACCTGTTGGCTAAGGGAGGCAGGTTACCCCAGCGCAGGCGGCAGTCTCGGCCTTTTGGGGGCAGGGCTCCTTTTCCTCCCCTTACCGTGGTGCTAGACAAGGGAGGGGGGTTTCCTTTACTGGGGCCCGTGGAAACTAATGGGGTAGGGGCAGAGGATGTGGACGTCCTGGCTCTGCCTGGGGCTCCAAGCTTAAGTCCTCTCCCAAGCCCCCTCAGGCATGATGGGGCACCCTCACCCATTCGGGTGGAGGGACGGCTTCAGCACTTTGCTCACATCTGGAGGCTTCATGTCTCAGACCGGTGGATTCAGGAGGTAGTGTCCTTCGGTTACAAGATAGGTTGCTGCCTGTCCCCCTCCAATATTCATCAGATCCTGGATTCCTCAGGACCCGGTGTCAGCTCAGGATCTAGTGCAGGTGGTGCAAAGCCTTCTGGAGCTGGGGGTCATCTGCAAGGTCCCTTTCAGACAAAAGGGCAAGGGCTTCTATTCCAACCTCTTCACAGTGCCCAAAAAAGATGGTTCAGTCAGGCCCATCCTGGATTTGAAGATCCTCAACAAATTTGTCAGGTGCAGGTGCTTTCGCATGGAAACTCTGTGCTCTGCCATCAGTTCCCTGCGCCCAGGGGATTTCATGACCTCTGTGGACATCAAAGATGCTTACCTTCATATTCCTGTAGTTCCAGGTCATCAAAAGTTCCTCAGGTTCGCTCTGGAGGATCAACACTACCAATTTGTGGCATTGCCCTTTGGTCTCACTTCAGCTCCCAGAGTGTTCACCAAGGTGCTGGCAGGAGTGATGTCCAACCTGGACGACATTCTCATCACTTCCCAGTCTCAGTTGGATATTCAGCTGGTGGTGTTAACCCTGGAGTCATTTGGCTGGGTGATCAACCACCCAGTCTTCTCTGTCTCCCTCCTTGGTGACTTCATTCCTGGGAATGAATCTGGATACAGTTTAGGGAAGGATTTTTTCTTCAGCAGAAGGTGAACAGTCTTGATTGCGCATTTCCTGCTATCTTGTCGTCCCTCCATCGGGCAGGGAATGCAGCTGGTGGGCCTGATGGTGGCGTGCTTCGAGGCGGTCCTGTATGCTCAGTTCCACTTGAGGCCTCTGCAACTCCACCTGTTGTCAGTATGGGACAAGGACCCTGCATCCCTGGACCGGGTCTTTGCGCTTTCCCCCCTGGTCAGGCGGTCCCTCTCGTGGTGGCTGGCCTCCAGGAACCTGTTGGGGGGCATATCCTTTCTGACCCCCTCCTGGGAGACGGTCTCCACAGATGCCAGTCTGTCAGGTTGGGGGGGGCTTCTGTAAGTCACTGCAGTTCCAGGGGAGGTGGGGCCCTCAGGCGGCCCACACACCTATCAACGTCTTGGAGCTGCGGGCGATCAGGTTAGTTCTGGCTTACTTGACTCATCACCTTCGAGGCCTGCCTGTTCAGGTGCATCGGAAAACCAGACTGTAGTTGCCTACATCAATCAGGGAGGGACCCGGAGCAAGAGGGCCCTCCAGGAAGTGTCTCTGATCCTGACCTGGGCGGAGGCCAGTGTTCCCTGCATATCAGCTGTGTACATCCCGGGGGCAGAATCTGCTAGCAGACTCTCTGAGCAGGGGGACCTCTCGCCAGGGAGAATGGTTCCTATGCAGCAGGGTGTTTCAATCTCTGTGTCACCATTGGGGCCGACCAGATGTGGATCTGTTTGCGTCCTGCCACAATCACAAGCTTTTGTTTGGTTCGCAGACGTGGTACAGCTGGCAGTAGAGCAGTACGTTTGTCTTGCTTGGCGTAATTTATTTAAAATTTACGAAATATATTTGCAGCCCTCAAATATATAAGGAAACTTAAGAGCTCAAATACATGTATATCTCCAAAAATTACGCCTTGTTTGTCTAATAAGTTCAATTGCCAGTAATCTCCAAGGAAGATGATGCACTTTAAAGTTATTTTATATACCTTGCAAAATGTACAAAACAAAATACTACAATCTGTGTTACAACATAGAAAGCCTAACAAGGCAAAAGCATATATTAGATTATATTATAACGAATTACTCATCTGTTTTAATTGCTCCACGCAGAAAATCAGCAGACCACATCCAAACAAGATGGCTGCTGTACTTGGCCTCACAATGCAGGTCCATCTACCCAAGGCAAAGTCCCATCATCGTCCGTCTGCAGGCGCACCAGCACATGTTTTCTCCAGCTGCCCTCCAAAAGAAATCTCCTCTCTCTCCAGCCTACTGTTTTTATCAGGTGGACCCTTTGTTCCATTTTGAAATCTGCAGGTCGTCTGTGATTGGCCCAGGCAAAACTCACAGTGATGCTCTGGCCCATCCCTATCTTTTATCAGAGGTAGCCAGCTTAATTTGCAGGCAAATGCACACCTGAAACTCACACCCAGAAAACCAGTCTTCAAAGAACAAAGGGGGTTACCCACCATTCTGCACCAAACAAAAGGGATTATCCTATGTACAGTGATTGTATAATATTTTTTACAATTTCTATGGGAACAAAACATATAAAAAAAATCATAGCTTCACAACGTTCTGCACAGGGTGCCAGACCTGCTCACTCAGGGTCCCTTACGCCATCCAAATTTACAAACTCTGGCTTTGACAGCTTGGCTGCTGAAACCTCCATCTTGATGGAGAAGGGGCTGTCAACCTCGGTTGTTGATACCATGAGAAAGGCTAGGAAGAAGTCTTCCTCTTCCATTTTATTACAGGGTTTGGTGTGCCTACATTGACTGGTGTGAGTCTAAGTCTCTGTTGTGTGTTCTTTATTCCCAGGATTCTGGAGTTCCTGCAGCATGGGTTGGAGATGGGACTCAGTACTCTGAAGGGTCAGGTTTCTGCCCTGGCTATTTTCTTCGTTTGCTCAGCACCCTCTGATCAGGACTTTTTTCCAGGGGGTCACTCATGTGTGCCCCCCACGTAAGCCTATGGTACCAGTTTGGGATCTGAACTTGGTTCTGTCAGCCTTGCAAGGTGCTCCCTTTGAACCTGTGCAGGATGCTGCCTTGGCCATTCTTACGCTCAAGGTTGTATTTCTGGTGGCTATCACTTCTGTCAGGCGTGTGTCTGAGTTGGCGGCGCTTTCCATTCAGCCCCCCTACCATGAGAGACACCAGGACAAGGTGGTGGTTTTCGTTTCAAACCTGACTTTCTGCCTAAAGTAGTGTCTACCTTTCATTTGAATCAGGATATTGTTCTTCCTTCTTTGTACCCTAATCCTAGCAATGCTAAGGAGAGGGTTTTGCACTCTTTGGATGTGGTTAGGTGTCTGAAGTACTATCTGGTGGCTACTGCACCTTTCAGGAAAACTGATGCTCTTTTTGTGGTCCCTTCTGGTCCTAGGAAGGGTTTGGCTCCTGCCAAGTCTACTATCAGCAAGTGGATTCGTCAGGCTGTGATTCAGGCCTACTCTGCTAAGGGGAAGAATCTTCCTTTCCGCCTTACTGCTCATTCCACTCGTGCTATTGGTGCCTCTTGGGCTTTTCAGCACCAGGCTTCTGTTGAACAAGTTTGCAAGGCCGCTACTTGGTCTTCTGTTCATACCTTTTCAAAGTTTTACAAGGTTGATGTTAGGGCCTCAGCTGATGCTGCTTTTGGCCGCAAGGTTTTGCAGGCGGCAGTGGTTTAAACTGTCTGCTGCTGATTTTTCTTGGGGATCCCACCCTACTTATCGACACTGCTATTGGATGTCCCAACTAAGTATTAGATTTGGAGCAGGACGTACTGTATACTAAGAATACAATTCTGTGATTACTCACCTGTAGAATTGGTATTGAGTATACAGTACATCCTGCTCCAACCCACCCTTGGTTGCATTATCTTAGATCCCCTGTATGGTGATTGTTATCATTGTTATAGTTGATAGTTTGGATTGTTTAATTCTCCCGGCTTCTCATTAACTGCTTTTTCAATGCTGGGGATTTGTGGGAGGTCCCCGGGTATTTGAGGGGCCGGGAGGAGCCTGTTTTGTCTCTGCAGTTCAGCGCCATCTGGCGGAGTATATATCAACGGTAAGTTTTCCATTTGGAGCAGGACGTACTGTATACTCATAATGCCAGTTCTACAGGTGAGTTATCACAGAATTGTATTTTTTCGTTATTAAATTGTTATAACCAAATAGTTGGTGGTAAATGGTAATTCCCTAAGCAAGGTTATGTGCAAGGGGTTAATTTCTTTGGGGAAGAGGCAAAATTCCTCTTAGCTGGATACTGTATTTATGAAACCCTACATACTAGCTTTTCATATTCACCATGCGGAATTATTTTTACTTATCTTTAGGTGGGAAGCACTTTGTATCCCAAGGCTCACACCTGGGGATAATACAATTTTGTCCAAAGATATGTTAAGAGGATGGGCAATAAGGGGCCCACTGTAGAAAGAGTCTAACCTACAGGGCAATGGAGATGGCTTCCTTTATTCTGGTTAAACGGGTAAAACAGCCATTCCCAGATAATTTTGTAAAGAATTTAAACCTGCCACGTTCCGAAAAAGCTGTTTCTGGTTATCCGTAGATCTGCTCTGGGGGACATTCGCCCATTATAAAGCTGGTGGTGGGTACCAAAATAATTGCAGGGTGTTCTGGCTGCATTATTTGTCCTAGTAAGTATAAAGCTGGTGGTGGGTACCAAAATAACTCCAGGATGTGCCTGTTGTACCTGGAGGCCTAAAGTGGAGGGTGTGGTGAAAAGCTAAGGGAGTGACATTCGGGGTTTTGTTTTTTGCCCAGCTGTTTGAAACCCCCTAGACTGCCCATACAAACGCCCCTTTTCTCAGTCCTATGGTGCTCTCGTTCAATCAGAGCTGTTTGCTGTGCATAATTTTTGCTTTGGTAAACTGCTCTGTTTACGGCAATAGGGTGCGATAGTGGCTGCATCCCCCGACACTTCCGCCCTTAGCCAGAGATGGGTATTCCCGATTGATTACATTGCCAAGTGAGCCACAGAATAAGGTTGCGGTGACTGTGTTGGGAGGGATGTTTACACCACAGGGCATGCCCTAGGGGGAAGGCCAGTGGCTGTCCCTGGTATCTTTTTAGATTTCAGGCCGGCCATGTCAGGTTATGTACCAATGATGGTATTATAGAACAGTTATAATTCTAATCATCTGCAAATGGTATGTTCTTAAATAGGCCCTATAAACTTTTCACCAATATGCTTTTTTATTAAAAAAAACAAAAAAACAGAACTTGTCTCAGACACCGTGGTTGTGTTTCTTCCCTCTCCCCCGGTTGCCAAGTGCCTTCGGAGCCTAGGCTGGTACTTCTGCACATGCGGTGGGTAGGGTAAATAGATGGTCTGCTGGGTGGTTAGAGTAAGTAGGTGGCATATGGTAAGTTGGTGCGTAGGTACTCAAGAGGGACTAGGTAGCTATCGGCAACCTCCAGCCCCTGTCCACCCCAGCAGCAGGCAGTGGAGCTGCCTGAAGCCTCACTACGCCTACTGACATGTCTCGGTTTCTGGTGGGGTAGCTGCTTTTGTTTCCAGGAGTGAGTTCATGTTTCCCCTTCTGCCCCAGCCAGCTACAACACCGCTGAGGTAGCAGCAAGAGGTCTGCTGCCTCTCTGTATTTTTACATTTGTGACTGAAAAGCTCTTTGAAGCCTGAAGCTATGACGCTATGCTCAATATCTTTGTAAGCAGACACATACTGTGTGCAATCCTCCTGTAAGGCATGGCCGTCCCAACACATTCTTGTAAATTAAAAATGTCATGCCTGACAGAGGCAGTGTCTGCCAGTTCTGTGCCTACCATTTATAGTGATTTATGCTGCCTCAGCAAGTTTAGTGACTTTTTTTTTTGGGGGGGGGGGGGGGGGGGGTTACAGAAAGATGTTATATATATATTTATTATATCCAGAACCTTCAAATGATGGTTGTTCTGTAAGACGTTTTAGTGCGTAGGACATTAAAAGCTAATTATTTATTATTTTTTGGCCATCTTTGAGAGCCTCTTTAGGGTTAGTGTTATTAATAAAGTATTGAAATAATATTTTTTTGGCAAGATAAAACCCAGGGCCAGCTCCTGGCCTTCCTGCAGCATCCCAAATCGCGATGCCCCACTGTGAAACACCCCAGGGTGAACTGCACATTTTCCCTCTTTAAACAGAAACTATCACATTATAAAAAAAGAAGGGAGAATTTATAAAGTCACTTTCGAAGCATGATCAAAGCATAATCTTTATAGATTATTATAAAATTGGGTGAAATACAAATAAATAATGGAACTAAAAGTAATTTTATTCCCTAAAAGCAAGTTTATGTCCTCGCCTATCCCCCAGCCCAGTGCCCCCCAAACAGCCTGTTCTTCTCTCTCCCTTTTCTTTAAAAGCCTTTGCCCATTATAAAAACACTAACAGTAAGCAGTAGGATGTTCACATAGGTGGCCGTTTTGGTTCCCTGATTGTGCAGCAGTGCCATCTGGTGTTCTCAAGTGATGAATCAATTACACAGTCCAGTCAGTCGTATTGGTTATATTAATTGCAATAAATATGAATGCACTAAAAGATGTAAACGTACACCCCCTCTGGCATTTTAGCTCGTAACTGAATGTACCTTTGCTAGAAAGCACCTGAGGGCTCTGCCGATTGGCTAGTTTGCCTCCGAAAAAGAAGAGAAAAAAATTTTGGGCCACTGGGGATAGAAGGCAATGATGTAAACTTCCTTTCTGCATATAGGATCACTTTTTAATAAGTATTACTTTGAAATGTATGAGGAAAAGGAAAATCTGAGGGGGGTCCCTGGCTTTTTCGGAAAATCTGAGGGGGGTCCCTGGCTTTTTCGGAAAATCTGAGGGGGGTCCCTGGCTTTTTCGGAAAATCTGAGGGGGGTCCCTGGCTTTTTCGGAAAATCTGAGGGGGGTCCCTGGCTTTTTCAGAAAATCCAATTTTATTAAAGCGGACACAAGCTAATTTCCTACCTATGTGTGTGGGGGCAGCCGGGGCTGCATCCTGACAGGCTTGGGGGCACATCCAGATCTCTGGAACTTCCCAGCACATCGACCCCGCAATGCTTTGCCTTGTTCTCCTACTCTAGACCATAATTCAGCCCTGTGATGGTTTATGTAGGCAACGGTTGTGGGTTCGCTTTAAACGGAACACCACTCATTTGTCACAAAATTGGGGAGGGGGTGCTCAAGGCATAGAGAGCCATCCCAATTGCCAATGCCCCTCTTGTGCAGAGAAATCAAATGTGATTAGCTGCCGCGGTCATGGTAAGGTTCATCCCATTTTATACTAATAGGGAGGCATCTTGATTGCCCTGCGTGAGTTCGGAACCCCCCCCCCCAGCTGTAGAGTGGTCTTCTCCCACTAGGCATGGATTGGTGGCCACGTCTTGCAGGGTTTTTGTCCTGGGTTCCTCCTTGGGTTCCTCCTTAGTCTTCTAGGTTTCTGTGCCGGCAGGGATCCAACTGCAAGGGATGTGATCCAACATGGTCATTGCTACAGAGGAAGCAAGAGGTAGGACCCCCTAGCCTTCCACATGGGTGTCTCCTTGTCCTCCCAACGCCGCTTTCACAAGCTGGTCGTAAGAAGTTTGTGGTAGGGAGACCCTATCCCAAAACGGCTTTATATAATTTTTATTGTCATAAGAGAATTTTTTTGTATGTCAGCAACATTCTTGACCATTTTGCCTTGTGGTTTAACCATTTTAATGATGTTTGAATGATGTTTTTCTCAAAACATCCTTCGGGCAGCATACGCATGAGACCTCCGGGCTCCTCCCCTCAACTGGAACACATGACCACCGGCATAAAGTCTTGGCTCCTCCCTTCACCAGTTGTTTCCGTGTTCCTCCCAGAGGAAGGAACATGACCGATGGGTTCAGGTGAGTATTTTCCGGTACTGTGGGCCTAAGCAGGAGGTCCATTTCCCGGTCCCGAAGACTTTAACTTATGTCTGGGGCCCGGGATACCCTAGGAGATTTTGTGGCCAAGATCTTTCTTTGTATATGGTTTCTTTTTACAAAGTGGGGTAAGTGAGTATTTTCCTCTTTTGAGGACAATTATGCAGGTTGAGACCAGGGTTACCGGACCCTAAGTTATATTGGGTTTTTTTTTTGTAAAAAAAAAAAAAATTTTGCGGCTGTGTTTTAAGGGACGGGGAAGTGACGTCAGCAACTTCTTCCGCTTTTCACCTTACCTGCGGACGGTCGGCTTGTCGGCTGCGGCTCCTGGAGCGGAGGCTGCTCCGGCGGCGGAGACGGCTGGGCACCTTCAGCGGCGGGTGGCGCCTTCGGTGGCGGGAGCTTCGGTGGGCATTCATGAAAGGTACAGGCGCGCACGCTGTTTCTAATCTATTTTTTAAAAAGTAAAGCCCGGATATTGAATGGTCTCTTCCATCCAAGGCACTGACGTCACATTCCGGCGCCTGGGATAATATCCTGCTTGTTGTCAGATACACGTGCTCTGTTAATTAAAGGGACAGCACGCTGTTTTCTGGGGTTTGTACTATTTGGCCTCCCCTTCATCCTAAACTATGAAGGGTTAATGGGAAGTATTGGCAATGGTTCCTACCCTATTTTAATGGGTCTAGTATACTGTTTGCTCAGTGCCTCTATCCAGAACTATGGCAGAACAAGGCCTGGATGGCTTTTTAGATTCCATGGGAGATTTTGCGACTGATATTTCCTATGTGGAGCAAGAATCTTCCAGCATTTCCGCCGACTGCCGATTCTGGGGGGAGGAGGCCCAGCTCTGCTCTTGTTTGTTATTTCCCTTTATATGGTTTCACTATTTCAAATTAAGGGCATACTCAATCCCATTCTTTTTTTTGTTTTGTCTTATAGTCAAAGACCCCGGACAAAACTTCCAAGAATTTATCTAAATTCTCTTCTTCCGGATCTAAATCCAGTAAAGAGTCGTAGTTGCCCGTTATGTGATGTGAAACTTCAGGATAACTATACTAAACCCCTTTGTCAGATCTGCACGAACAAGTTGGTGAATAAAGGGCATAATGAGGACCTGATGAAAATGATGAGGGAGCTTAAAGACCAAATTTCTTCTTCTTCTATGGCTCAGAGGGCTCCAGAGTGTACCAATTATCAAAGTATTCCTTCCCAACCATCTTCATCCTTTGATACCTCCTTTTACCCAGATCAAATGCTGAATTCTCCCTTCTGCCCCCAGGAGTCATTTACTCCTGATGAGGATGCAGAAGAGGGAGAGATTTCCTTTCAGGATGAGGAGGATCAGGCCTCTGGTTCCGCGGATATTAAAACAAAATTTCTGTTCCCTCCTGGAGAATTACCCTTCCTCTTGCACATGATTTATTTGTCTATGTGTATAGAGGAAAAGGTTGCAGGGCCTATATCTACACAAGATAAATTTTATCAGGATTTAGCTCCAGATTCTTCCTATACATTTCCGTTTCATGACTATCTTAAAGACATGATTTTGGATCAATGGAGAGAGCCATCTAAAAAGGCTTTTACCTCACGGGGTCTTAAACGCAGATATCCTTTTTCAGAAGAAGATTGTCATCTTTGGGAAAATGTCCCAAGTTGGATGCACCTTTTGCCAAAATTTCTAAGGGAGCAGGTTTAGCGTTTGAAGATTTTGGGGTTCTTAATGATCCCTTAGACCAAAAGATGGAATCTCTCCTTAAGAAGACTTGGCAGGTACAATCTAATGTTCTGAGAACCAATTTGGCTTCCAATTGTGTTATCAGAAATTTGGGATTCTGGTTGCAGCAGCTTAAGGATTCTCTCCAGGAAAGAACTAGTTTGGATAAGATACTTAAGGCTTTGCCCATTCTTTTCTCCGCTACAGCCTTTGTAACAGACGCCATGGCTGAGTCGATCAGATTTTCAGCACAGAGTTTAGCTGTGACCAATTCCATATGCAGGACTCTTTGGTTAAAGACCTGGTCTGGTGATATTGGTTCAAAAATGAGGCTTTGTGCGTTGCCCTTCAAGGGCGAATATCTGTTCGGGTCAGATCTTAGCAAGGTGTTAGATTTCACAGCGGACAGGAATAAAGGTTTTCCTCTTTCTTCTAGGCCTTCATTTGATCGGATATTTTTTCCTAGGACCTACTTTAGGCGTCCCTTCCCTAATAGGGGAGCACCCAAGAAATCCAGAGCGGCCTCTTCTTCTGTCAGTAGTTCCAGAAGGGGAAAATGTAAAGGTTCCACCTTCCTTGGCACCTATCGGGCTAAACCCAAGAAGCAACGACGCCAATGTCATTGGCGCCAGGCTCAAGAAGTATTGCACTGTCTGGCGGGACATGTTGGTGTGCCCATTCATTTTAAGGGGCATTGCGGAAGGATTCCATATAGATTTTTCCCAGAATCCCCCTTCAAGATTTTTGATTTTCCCTCTTCCATGTGTGAGAGAGGAAAGAGAGGCAATGTTTTTGAGTCTGGCAGACATGAAGTCAAGGGGGGTTATTGTTCCAGTGCCTCTGCATCTGCAGAGGACAGGGTTCTACTCCCCCATTTTTCTTGTCAAGAAGAATTCAGGGGGTTTCAGGTTCATTCTGAACCTAAAGAGTCTACATTTGCTTGTCCAATACAAACATTTCAGAATGGAAACAATTTTTTCTGTAAGAAGTATGCTCCCCAGAAACGCTTACTTGGCCTCAATAGATTTGAAAGATGCTTATGGCATGTCCCAATGAGTCCCCTGGCTCAATCCTTTATGAGATTTGCAATAAAGGACGGAGATCAGATCTTACCTTTCCAATTTGTTTGCCTTCCTTTTGGCCTAGCTTCGGCTCCAAGGATATTTACCAAGGTTCTAGCCTCTTAAGGCGCAAAGGGATCTCAGTGATCGTATATTTGGACGATCTTCTGTTGTTCGCCCAATCAAGACAGGTTGATGAAGAACCTTCATTTGACTATGCACCTTTTCTCATGCAGGTTGGATTATCAATCTTGACAAATCCTCTCTGGTGCCCTCGCAAGTCATGACTTACCTGGGATTCGAGATCAATTCGATCCGACAGGTCATTATTCTTCCTCATCACAAGGTGACGGTCCTACAGAATGCTGTCCGGATGTTATGTTCAGAGGAAATTCCATCAGTAAGACAAGCTATGAGGACTCTCGGTTTGTTAACCTCTTCCTTCCCAGCGGTAAGATGGGGGCAGCTACATTCCAGAGTTCTACAAGAATTTATCATAAAGAATTGGGATGGCACCCAGCTGGGTTTGGACCATCAACTACCAATCACAGAAGATGTGATGATTTCACTGGCCTGGTGGTTAAAAGCAGATGGTTTCAGAGAGGGTCTACTTTGGCAGGACCCCAAAGAAATAGTGGTGACGACGGATGCCTCGGCTTGGGGCTGGGGAGCTCATTGCAACGCAAGTACAGTCCAAGGGAAATGGTCGAAGGGCGTGAGTCGGTCCTCATCCAATCTCAGGTAATTGATAGCCATAAGGGAATCCTTACTGGCCCTGAACCCGCTGGTACATCTAAAACATGTACAGATCAGAACGGACAATACTATGGCAGTGGCTTACATAAATCACCAAGGAGGAACAAGATCCTCAAGATTAATGACAGTAGCAATGGAGATTCTGTTTTGGGCAGAAGGCAATTTAAAGTCTCTTTCAGCAATCCACTTAAAGGGGACTGTAGCGATAACCCTTATCGCCGGAGGGCTTCACCGCCCGAGACGTCCTTTTCCCAATCGTAAGAGGTGCTGCTGGAATTCCAGAGTCGTCCGTGAGGAAACAGGAACAGCCCTTACAAGGGCTAGTGAACTGTAATATAGCGTTTCCCCCCAATAAGAGACAGAACTTCAGTATTGAGGGTGAAGGTGAAGTGTTTTTATTAGTGCCACTCTAGGCCTTATATACACAAGTCTCCATGCAATGACAACCACACTGACCAATAGCAGCAGGGCATACAATCCCTCAACTCTGCCGGTGACGCAATCAGTAGAACAATAGCAGGCTGTAATACACTCAATCAGGACAATGCCATTGACTGTGACGTAATCAACAATACACAATGGCAGTCAAAATACAATGACATTGCCTGTAACAGTATCAAAATACAATGACCTAATTAAGAAAAGGCCAGTGAATGACCCGGTGGGCAACTGAATAGTGATGACATCCAAAAGACAGAGCCTCTGTCACAGGGACTCTGAATCATCTAGCAGATTTCCTAAGCCGGTCACAGATAAGGGAATCAGAGTGGCCCCTAAATCCGGAAATATTTCAGACAATTTGCAAAATGAGAGGTTTTCCGGAAGTAGACCTATTTGCATCGGCAGAGAATCACAAAGTGAGCAGCTTCTTTTCTCTGAACCCGAGAGATCAGTCATTGGGTGTGGACGCTCTGTCTCAGGCTTGGCATTTCAACCTGGCGTATGCCCCCCCCCCCCCCCCGGTGCGTCTGTTACCATTGGCGTGGAAGAAACTGGTCAAAGAACAAACTACCGTTCTGTTGATAGCTCCGTGGTGGTCTCTATAGATCAGATCTGCAAGGCGGCTACCTGGACATCAGCTAAGACCTTTGCAAAATATTATCTCTTGGATCTTCTTTCCCAGAAGGATCTTTCCTTTAGCAGAAGTGTTCTTCGCGCTGTACTTCCCACCCTATGAGGTAGTTCTCGCCTATCTCTCATGCGTATGCTGCCGAAGGATGTTTTGAGAAAAACTAAGTTACCTGGTACCTTTTTTCTAAACATCCGTAAGGGCAGCATACGCCGATCCCTCCCTAGTGTATATATTTGAGGGGTATTGTTTTGTTATGTTATGGTGTGGAGTCATAGGTCTTGTCTCCTCTTTTCTTTCAGATCTCTACAACAACTGGTGAAGGGAGGGAGGAGCCAAGACTTTATGCCGGTGGTCATGTGTTCCAGTTGAGGGCAGGAGCCCGGAGGTCTCATGCGTATGCTGCCCTTACGGATGTTTACCAGGTAACTAACGTATAATTATTTTTTTTTTTTTTTTTTTTTTAGTGTTTGAGACCTTAAAGGCAAACTAATATGTCTTTGCACCAGTTCTTACTTGAACCAATCAGCTGCCATGCTTGGAACAAAGACCGCTCTCGTAAGCTACTTAAGTCTATTTTATTGCTTTATATTTTATGTTCTTGAAATTAAGTATTTAAAATATTTGCTTACTTTTAGATGAGTAGTAATTGGAACATAAACTGCTGTCTTCTCTATAGTGAAAAATGCCGCCCCTCATTTCTCAGTGCTCACTTGTCCTGCAGACAGGATGAACGCTTGTCTCATCAGAGGCCCAGATGTGCTGAGGTTCAAGGTGCAAGTTACCCTAGCTGTTTACTTGTAACTGCTGCTCTACGCGGCGCTTTACTTGCAGTGCCCCTTCGGGGGGGGGGGGGGTGGTATCCAGCACTTGTCCCTGTCCCCAGGCTTCAGAGTAGATCTGCTGAGTCAATGGCATTGATTCCTGGACCGATCGATTACCTCCCCCTGGGGCATCTAAAATCTGGATGCCCCACTGTGTGGAACCCTTCAGGTCACTCATAAATTTGTTTTCTTTTCTGATCCAATGGCTGCTGCATCCCCACTATCCCTCTAGGCGAGCGCCCACACCAGGCGTTTGTGAATGCCTGGCATGGACACGCTCCTTGTTAGAGGGAAGTGGGGGATGCGGCCACAGCACGCTCGGATCCACTTGCCTTAGACAAAGGGGTGGCAGCGGATCCGAGTGCGCTGATTGGACGAGTGGCTACGCTGTAGGATCAGGAAGAGGTGAGTTTCTTCGAGTGACCTGGGGGGTTTCACAAAGTGGGGCATCCCCGCTCGGGGTGACCCGGGGGCAAGAACCAAAACCCAGGATGGTCAAAATCCTGGGTTTTGGTCCACTTTAAATGCTTGGACTAAACAAGTAGAGGAACATATATTCAGTTAGGTTCTCTGGTGAAGAAAATGCTCCACTATTTTGTTAGCCAATAACTCTAGTCTCAAGTCTTTAGCCTATTTAAATACCATCAGAGGAACTCTCTGGCTTAGAGCTTAGGACAGAGATGTAAGTGCAAAAATTATGTGTAACGTTAATCTTCCATTTGAAGGTTTTTTTTTTTTTTTTTTTTTTTTGCGAGGAGTGTGGAGACTCTTTGCTTAAACCGGACCAACACCTAACTAGAAACAGTTATCATATGCATTCCTCCTACATAAGTTAATTTAGCTTTTTGTAACTCTTGCTGTAGTCCATTTTAATAACATGGCATCCCATGGAGCTACAGGCCGCCCGAAAAGAGGAAGTTTCCTGCTGCTGTGCATTGTGGGACTATGTCAGTTGAATTCAGGAGACATGGCTGGGATGCTGGGCCAGGAAGCTCCAAAATTGCCACTACCAGGAGAGAATTTGAAGCAGCTTTTTTAGCTTTGCGTGAGTGCAGACGCAAATGTAAATGCTGACAATGATTCAGTATCATGCATGCAAGTGAGTTTTTGCATGTTTTTTTTTTTCCCCAATTGCACAGGGCTGTTGGTCCGGATTAATGCTACTGAAAATAAAAACATTTTTCTTAACAAAAAAGAAGCCTTTTTGTCCGTTCAAAACGGCTCCAGGGTTCCAACAGCCATCTCGCCAAAAAGGTCCCCAGTTCGGTAAGAAACCCAAAAGTAGTAACGCTGATTCAGGGCAATAACCCAACCACAATGACACCAGTATTCAGGTAGGGGAACAACTGATTCGGTTTTTCCCAGGAGTTCTTGCTCCAAAAAATGTCTGCTGAAGGGGAGAGGAGGAGGAAATGTCACACTGGAGAACGGGTGAAAAGGGGCTCTGAATCGAGTTTATTGTCTAGAAATGTTAGCATATCGTCCCTGGCGATTAAAAATCACTTTACCCCAGTAATCCCCCAGAAGCGCGAGACGTGGCCCCCAGCACGCTCAGACACTGTGGTTGTTCGTCCCTTGTACGTGCATACCACAGCGTCTCTGAGTGCTCTGATTGGACGCGCGCTCGCATAGGAGCTGGGTGAGGTGAGTTATTTATTTGGGGGCGATCGGGGGGGGGGGGGGGGGGGGGTTTCACGCAGTGTAAGTGGACCAAAACCCAGGATTATCACTATCCTGGGTTTTTGTCCACTTTAAGCGGGTTATGTTTTTTTTTTTTTTTTATCTATAGTTTACAGCGCTACCCTTTGGGATTACGTCAGTGCCCTGGGTGCTTACATAGATTATGAAGACGTAGCCGCCTTTCTAAGGCATCAGAATGCCCCCCTGGTTCCCTCCCTGGACGATTTCCTTGTGGCAGCTGACTTCTTCCAAATGTTGCTTCAGCCCAAACAGAGGGTATATGATTTATTCCAGCAATTGGGGGTGGATTATAAACTTTGAAAGTCTGGTACTGGCCCAATCTGGAACCCTTTTGGGGTTAATACTAGATTCCACACTGCAAAGGATGTATTGCTCTGAAGGAATTTCAAGAGATGCACCAAAATGGGAATGTTCTTGTCTTGCAATATACAGTAGATGACATGTTCATTGAAGGGAAAGTGCACCCCAGTCACAAACAAGGGTAAGAGCACCCTAATCACAAACACTGAAACGAAAGAGACTGTGATTAGAGTGCTGTTACCTTTTGTTTGTGACTGGGGTGCGCTTACCCTTTAATGAACATGTCTACTGTATATTGCTTCCAAAATGTTTACAGGTTGGGCCACCTGAACAGGAAGCCGCTTCGGAAAGATCCGTACCAAGCTCTGCCTGAACCCATACTATTCTAAGTGTGCCATACACTCCACTTCGCCCTCTACTTGAGATTACCCACATGTCATGAAGATCGAACTGCAGAGATGAATATGCAAAAAAAGAGAGCCCCTCCCGGTCCATATATACCTGGGACCTCCCACCAATTCCCCAGTTCCTTCTCTGCAGGGAAGGCGACAAGACAGAAGATGAAGACTTCTTTACTTACAGGTAAGCCGGGCTCGCGGCCGGCCTTCTATTGTCCCTATTGCTGCCAGGACCCTTCTAAATTGTCCCTATATTGAGCCTCCCAGATTAGGCTGCGGGTCCTGGTGAAGGTAGGAGCACCCTATGGGTGCAGCAGGAGCACCGCTCCACCGTGAGACCTCACTATGGGGTAGGCGGTTATCCAGGTTTTGGTGATCCTGGTGTGGGATGCCCCGTTCCGCTAGGCTTATGACCGGATTCTGGCAGGGTTCCTCCGGAGTGGGGGGGGGGGCGCTGTCTAGCTGGCCTTTATTCTATTCCTATGTGTGGGTGAATGATTTTTACTCATTGCGCGCTGACTTCTGCCAGCGCTGTCTGTGCGTGCGCGTGTGGTTAATGCTATACTTGGCCGGCACGCACGCTCTCGTGCGGCGGCGGGCCGGTTCTCTCAGGGCCGCCACCGCAGCCATATTGGCCGGGAAGCGCGACCCTCTTGCTCGTCTCAGGGAAGGGGGCGGGGCCTGGCGCTCTCCGCACCGATATCTGCCCGCCCCTTCTGAGCGTCGTCGGCCGGCTTCCAGCCCTATCGGCTGGGAGCGCGGCTTGGTGTGTGTTTACTGTGTCGGGAGGGGGCGGGGCCATGTGCCTGGCGCGCTCCGCTTTGGCCCGCCTCCTTCTTCCTTCCCACCTAGAGGATGCCATTATCATTACAGGCTCGTGAGTGCCCCATCCTTTTATGCTGGAGAATATATATATATATATATATATATTATATTATATTATATTATATTATATTATATTATATTATATTATATTATATTATATATATATTATATTATATTATATATATATTATATTATATTATATATATATTATATTATATATTATATTATATATATATTATATTATATATATATTATATTATATAATATATATTATATTATATATATATTATATTATATAATATATATTATATTATATAATATATATTATATTATATAATATATATTATATTATATAATATATATTATATTATATATTATAATATAATATAATATAATATAATATAATATAATATATATATATTTTATAACTGTAGGATCAAATGCTATGCCATTTTTTACTCTGCTCTTATGTGGCTTATTTTGTGTTACAGGTGGCCCTGTATATGTGCATTTTTTTTTAGGGGTCCCTCCTGTTCCTGGGGTCCCTAGATATAAAATTTGTCCACCCACAAATCCTCCCACCGGGACTTTTAAGGGGCATCCCGGGTTGCTTATGCGTAATCCCCTGTGGTCTTGCGACTGACCACAAAAATTCACCATATGGAGGCTCTGCAGGATACCAGGCCCGGGATCCCTTCGGGACAATCCGGGCCATGTGTGGGGTGCGGGCTATCCCTTACGGGGGAGAATGTGCTGATCTGTATACCATGCGCACAAAAGGCCATAACGCGGCAGTCTGGTACCCAGCCTTCTGGGTTGGCTCCTCTCGCTTCATCGCCTTACCCTCCCCACCTGATCCGTACCTCAAGTGACATTGGTATCAGTGGGGAGTCGCTTTCTCATGTTTGGGCTCGGTTGGCCAGCATAGAGAAAATGATTGCTAGCACGGTGGGCATGGGGCAGAGGTAGGTCCCGCAGCCCACCCAACCCTTCCTGGGGAGCTAAATCCAAGCCCTCTCGGGCATGAGGGGGCACCCTCACCCATCCAGGTGGGGGGACTGCTTCTGCTGTTTGCTGAGATCTGGAGGCGGCACGTCTCGGATCGGTGGATCAGTGTCCTCCGGTTACAAGATAGAGCTGGCAGCCAGGCCGCCCACAAAATTCCTCTGTTCCAGGATATCCTGAAACCCGCTAAAAGCTCAAGCCTTGAACGGCTGTGCAACACCTCCTGCGGATAGGTGTGATTTGCCCTGTACCTTTGCAGGAACAGGGTCAGGGATTTTACTCCAACCTGTTCACGGTTCCCAAGAAGGACTGAACGCTAAGGCCAATCCTGGACCTGAAGGGTCTCAACAGGTTTGACATTTCCGCATGGAAACATTACGGTCGGCGGTGAGATCCCTTCGGCCATGACCACGTTGGCTTATCTGCACATCTCGATTTTCCAAGGACATCAGAAGTACCTGAGGTTTGCTCTGGAGAATCGGCATTACCAGTTTGTAGTACTTCCATTCAGCATATCCTCAGCCCCCCGTGTATTCACCAAGGTGCTGGCAGGCATCATGGCTATCCTGAGGAGCCAGGGCATTCGTGTTTTACCCTATCTGGACGACTTGCTGATTGCGGCCCAGTCCCTTCAGCAGGCCGAGAGCGATACTCGGACGGTGTTGTCAACCCTGGAGGCCTTCGCCCCAAGTCCTTTGTCACTCCCGCAACAGTGAGATCCTTCCTGGTAATGGCGATGGACATCGCTCAGGTCAAGGTTTTCCTGCCACAGCAGAAGGTTTTGGGTATCTAGATGCAAGTGCAGGCTATGCTGTCTTGTCAGCAGCAGTCGATACGCCTGGGCATGAGACTGGTGGGCCTAATGGTGTCCTGCTTCGAGGCAGTACCCTTCGCCAAATTTCACATGAGACCTCTACAGTTGAGCCTGCTAACCTGCTGGAATCTGACTCGGGAGTCCCTGGAACACGACCTTAACCTGCCCCCCCCCCCCCCACCCCCCCACCCGGACAGACAGTCCCTCTTGTGGTGGTCGGACTCCCGAAACCTGCTGGTGGGCAAGACCTTTTTAACTCCCCATTGGGAGATAGTTGCCACGAATGCGAGCCTAACAGGCTGGGGAGGCGTCTGGCAGTCCCAAAAGATCCAGGGTCAGTGGGGTCCGCAGGAGAACCGCTTACCCATAAATCTCTTGTAGCTGACAGCGATCCGGTTGGTGCTTCCACACTTGACTCGCTCAGACAATCAGACGGCTGTCGCCTACATCAATCACCAGGGTGGGACTCTGAGCAAGAGATCCCTCAAGGAGGTAACCCAGATTCTGACTTGGGCAGAGGAGAATGTTCCCTGCATCTTGGCGGTTTACATCCCTGGGGTGGAAAACCAGGAGGCAGGCTCTCTGAGCAGGAGCTCCTCAGGGAATGGTCTCTCAGCAGCAAGACCTTTCACGCTCGGTGTCTCCGCTGGTGTCAACCAGACGTGGACCTGTTTGCATCCAGACACAATCACAAGCTTCCAAGGCTCGTCTCCCCCTCAAGAGATCCTCTGGCCATAGCAACAGACGCTCTGGCGATCCCTTGGACGGTTCAAATTTCTGTATGCATTCCCTCCGTTTCCGCTTCTGGGCAGAGTGCCGCGCAATATAGCTCAGGAAGGGGTTCCAGCCATACTGGTGGCTCCTCGCTGGCCGAGAAGGAGTAGGTTTGCAGACGTTGTTCAGATGTCAATAGATCACTACATCGTGCCCGACGACCCAGGGATTCTCGCACAGGGGTCGCTGCGGCACCCCAATTTACGGACGATGGCTTTGACTGCCTGGCTATTGAAACCTCAATCCTGACGGAGAAGGGAGTTTCAGCCACGGTTGTGAAGACCATGATTCAGGCCCGGAAGAAATCTTCTTCCATGATATACTACAGAGTTTGGCAAGCCTATATTGCTTGGTGCGAGACAAAGTCTTCCTTGTCGCATATATTCTAAGCATACAGCACGTCCTGCTCCATCTATTATACTTAAACATGGGTTAGCCTCCACAGGGCTAACCCACAGGGCACTGTGCACTGCAGACATGCAAAAAACAGGCTCCTCCCGGCCCTTCATATACCCAGGGACCTCCCACAAATCCCCAGATTTCTCTGCAGTGCTGAACTGCGAAGACATGAAGTATCACGCTCTCGCAGGCGAGCTGGGCTTTACAGCCCGAGGCCCTGCGGGACTATTTCCACCCGTCCTCTTCGGAAGAATATGCCTCCCAGCCTGGGCTGCGTGGGTCGGGTGAAGGTAGGTAGCACCTTGTGTGCTGAACGGAGTCACGTTCCACTGCAATCCCCCTCCATAGGGTAGGCGGTTAGGCCGATGGTGAGCCTCTAGTGGATGCCCATCCCGCATTCTTGCCCGTGCCCCTCACAGATTTAGTCCATGGACGCTGTCCGCTTCTCCCTCGCTTCCTCCCGTAACTTGGGGGGGTTTATGTGTGGCAGTCCTAGTGTTAAGTAACACGTTAAGGCCTTTGGGTTTTTGTTTTTATTGGGTGTCAGTGTCGCGCTCCTGCTATACAGTTGCGAGGCGTTTGTCTTTCTTTACCAACTGCCTAGACGGCAGCATCATTTCCAGCGTGTCAGCATCTTTATGCATGCGCCTTCTAACCAACTGTTCTACTTATGTCTGTTGGTTATAGCTTCGCGCTCTTTGGGGGAAGCGGAGACTCGGCATGACGCGCTCCGCGTCACAGCCTGGTCTGGCCCGCCCCTCGAGGTTCGCTTGGAGCCATTTTGACAATCTTCGCGCGCGTGGTGCGGTCCGCCTCCTCCCTTGGTCATGTAAGTGCCCTCTGGGGCGGCATGGTTCTATGTGTATTCGGCTGCTCATGGCACTGACACCACCCCTCAGACGCCAGGACTTCGGTGGCTTCTCCCGGCCTAACATATATTACAGCGGGTCCACATAACAAATTCTCCCACTTCCTAGCGGGTCTTAGGGCATCCAGGGTTGCCTATTGCGTAAATCCCTGCGGGCATACTGCTAATAATCGCCATATGGGGGCATCTCAGAATTATGTAACCGGGGTCCCTCTGGGACATGACCGGCTGTGTGCAGTGTGGTCAGCCCCAGGCTGAGGCTGACAGAGCACGGGTCTGCAGATCGTGTGCTGAACAGGCAGGTCTGCCAATGGCTGCACCTCCCTTCAATACACCCGTCTCCCCGGACCTAAATATCACTCCTGATGAGTCCCACTCGAGCGGGGATGACCTGCAAGCCGTGCCGCGCGTGCTGCCTACGGCGGAGCAGGTGCTTTCTGGATTGGCGGAGCGTATGGGCCCTGGTAAGAAGCGGTCCCTGACGCCTTCTGGCTCTCCGGTTCCTAACGATACCGATGACTCTGCTGATATGCAGGACCTTGATCCTTCTGAGGAAGGTGAGCTATTCTCAGATTCGGGCTCCTCGAACGAGATGCCCAGGTGCTGTGATGATTCTGGGCCCAGTTCTTGGGGCCTGTGTGACACAAATGAAATTCTTATTAAGATCTTTGAGGTTTTGTCAATCTCCCTCCCCCCCCCCCCCCCCCGGGGATACCCCCAAGCCTAAGAAGGAGAGTTTCCATAAAGCGCCGCCGCACTTGGAGTTCCTAGAACAGGATCATTTCCAGAATCTTATATCCCAAGAATGGGAATCGCCTTGTAAACTTAAAGGGAGTCCCAGGGGTCTGGGATTGGAAGTACCCTTTCCCTCCTGATGTGGTTAATTTTTGGTCAGCACCTCTTGTGGTGGATGCACCGTTTATAGGGGTTACTAACCCCCCCCCCCTTCATGACGGCTCCTTTTTACCGTACCCTTCGGGATGCTGAGGACCGGCGCATTGACAGACTGGCTTCCCACGCCTTCTCGTGTGCTGGGACGGCTCTGCGCCCGGTCTGTGCCGCGGCCATCACTGCGGTGGCCGCCAGGACTCTTGTCAGAAAAGTACTGGATCACCGTCCTGAGGACCTCCCTTGGGGGGTGTTTAATGTGCTATCAGACTGTGATGCGTTTGAAGTTTATTTTATCAGCACTGGACGACACCATTAAGATGTGTGCTAGAACCTCTGCCCTTGTGGTAGCTATTCACCGCCTGGTCTGGCTGCGACAGTGGGGGGCTGACGATGCTACGAAAAAGGCTCTCGCTTGCCTTCCCTTCAGAGGACGGCGGTTATTTGGGGCCAGTTTGGACCTTTTTGGTAAAAAGGGTAAAGCACCCTTGGGCAGAAGGCCGCTCCGGCCTCCCCGAGGCAGGGTCACCCCTCCACCTCCCTACGTTAGTGTCAAACGCGAACCTGAGGTTCCAACTGTTCGGTGTGGATTTCCGCCATGGGGTGGGCAGGCAATGCCCTGGGCCCTCTGGCAGGACTAAGTCCAAATCTGCCAAGACCTCCCAAGCATGAAGGGATGCCCTCGCCCTTCTGGGCGAGGGTACTGCTGCAGCAGCTGTCCACCATCTAGGAATGTACCTTCTCCTTCTGGTGGTTCCAGGAGGTTGTTCCCCTGGACACAGGATAGCTTTGCTGGGTGGTCCCTCTCAGTGGTTGTCGGGGTGCTTCTAGCCCCTGGTTTTCACTCAGGTATTGGGGTAGGCCGTACTGGGCCTACAGAGTTTAGGCTTACTTACAGGTTGCCCTTAACGGTATGGGGCTTTGGCCTCTATTTTAACCTTCCTCCTTCCCTCAACAGTAGGAGGCAGTCTGGGCCGCGCTGGCCTATGGTAGGCCTGGCAATTCTACTCTCACAGGTAGTCCCTATATGACACCTCTGTCTTGGGACACAGGCACCCTGTGCAAGGGGGGCTTCCGGCCTCCTGTGGCGTACTTGATCTTCTTAGTTCCCCTTGTGTCTGCTGGACACCAAGTCCATTACTAGACGGTGTTGCAGGACCAACCCTGCGGATTGAGGCATTATTTGGGGCCTCTTTCGTTCCCAGGCTACTCGCCATGGCACAAATGGTGGTGATGTCTCGGACGTGCCTGGGGGGGGGGGGGGGGAGCGTCTGCATTAGGACCTACCGGGTCGTCTTTCCTTACTCCCCAGTCTCTACGTCAGGCCGAGTGGATTGGTCGGCCAGCGGTGTCCCCTGGGAGTTACTGGATGGGGGCTCAGTCACCTCAATCCCTCATGGTCCCTTATCCGCTATCCCCATTCCTGGGATTCGGTTCAGGCTTGAGCCTCCTTCTCTGGCAACAAGTGGACTCCTGGTTATGGGGGCTCTGTCCCCCTTTACTGACATCTTACTTTCACCAGGCGGGATGGCAGCCGGTGGGCCTGTTGGTGGCATATCAGATGATGTTCCTTTATATAGTGAGCCCTTGGGCTCTTTGGCACAGTAGGTTATTGATCCTACATGGGGTTCCAGCACCCCTGGGGATTGGTCTGTGCTCATTCCCCCTCGGTAAGGTGGTTCCTCTTGAGCTGATCATATTCAAGGGCCCTGTCAGGGGGCCCCCCTTCCTTACTTGCATCTTCCTGTTAATGGTTACCTTTGGTACCAAGCCTCGCAGGTTGGCGGGGGGGGGATTTCTTCCACAACCCCCCGTGGTTCCTAGGTAGGGTCCCCTAGAGGGTCCATCTTACCTACTGGTTTTGTTGAAACGGTGTGCCTTCCGTTGATTCTATACGGCTGGACTTCTCCTCTTTTAGGACCTGTCTGTTTGGGGACTCTTGGCCTGTTGGAAGACAATGGCCTGTTGTATTATTGGTCTGGAGCTTGAAGCAGGATGCTCCCTCTGGAGGGTCACTGATCCTGCTTTGGGCGGGGGTCTACGCCCCCTGCTTCTCAGCGGTATTCGCTCCAATGGATGCCTTTCAGCGGCAGGTTATGCTATCCTGGTGTTTCTCTGAGAGCCAACTAGGGTGGCTTGTTGGGTTTCGCTTATACCACAGGGGCTCCACCCTTGTTTTTACTGTCCCAGAATATTCTTTCTCTGGTCATGGGGGCTTAGTAAAATTATGCATGGACTTTCTATTTTATATGCCTTCTCTTCGTTCACCCTACTTGTGGGGTTCTGCGCACGTTGTGCTGATAAAGGGACCCGTGAGATTAATGGCCTGGGTGGCCTTGTGGACTGTGGTTCGCAGATGCTTCTGCTGTAGTCTGCTGACCTGTTCGCTCTCTCAGGAGTGCGGTTCTGCCCTTGTCAGGCTCCTTCTTTTGTCGACACAATATACAGACTCTAGTCTGGGGCTTGACAGCTGATTCATTCACCCCTTGGAGACGGGCTTATCTTCTGGGTGACTTGGTATATGGGGGGCTAGGAGCAAGCTTCCTTGGCTTCCTCTTCCTCCGTCTATTAGGGTTTATGGTATACCCATATTGATTGGCATGAGTCTTGGTCTCTTCCCTGTTGGACTTAATCGGTTCCCAGGGTTCTAGAGTCATTACAGCATAGGTTGGGGTTGGCTCCCCATCTTGGGACTCTGAAGGTTCAGGTTCTGTCCTGGCTGTCTCCCTGTAGGAGTCTGGTTCTGTCTTCCTTGTGAGGAGTTCTCTTGGGGATTGCTTAGGTGCATCTCCCAAGTAGTTCCATGGTCCCTGTTGGGATCAATTTTCATTTTGTTTTCCCTGCCGATTTTTCCCTGGGGACTTTCTGCTGGATGATGTCTGAGCTGCCTTGTAGTCCAAGTCGCTTCTCGGGGGGGGGGGCTCCTGCCCCAGTCAGACGTGTGCCTGGGAAGGTGGGTCTGATTACTTAGCCCTGGCTCAATATTATATATTATATTTTTTCGCCCCATAAGACGCACTTATTTTTCCCCAAAAATGGGTGGGGGGGGGGGGGAAATGTCCGTGCGCCTTATTGGGCGAATGTAAAAAAAAAAAACTCACCCGTCCCCGGCGCTCCCGCGTTGTCTGCCACACTGCGAGAGGCCAGAGGAGCTGCGGGGGGCTCTGTCCCGGCCCCGCCGCTGCGATCGCTGTCTTTTCAGGCAGCGATGACAGCGGCGGGGCCAGAGACAGAGCCCCTGCCGCTCCTCCATCTGCTGCCTCTTCCGGGCTCGGAACATGTGAGCACGAAGGTCCGGGCAGTGGGTGGGCGTGGCCTGCATCAGTGCAGGCCATGCCCACCCGCTGCCCGGACCTTCGTGCTCGCATGTGCACAGGAAGCAGATGGAGGAGCGGCAGGGGCTCTGTCTCTGGCCCTGCCCCTGTCATCGCTGCCTGAAAAGATAGCGATCGCAGGGCCGGGACAGAGCCAGCTCGTGAATGGGGTGGGCGTGGCCTGCTGAGACGCAGGCCACGCCCATCCCATTCACGGAGCCGGCCGCTCAGCCTGCCTATACTAATGGGGGGAGGGGCCACACTGCCTATACTAATGGGGGGAGAGGGGCCACACAGCCTATACTAATGGGGGGAGGAGGATGCCACACTGCCTATGGGAATGGGGGGAGAGGGATGCCACACAGCCTATACTAATGGGGGGAGGGGGATGCCACACTGCCTATGGGAATGGGGGGAGAGGGATGCCACACAGCCTATGGGGAGAGGGGGATGCCACACAGCCTATACTAATGGGGGGAGGGGGATGCCACACAGCCTATACTAATGGGGGGAGGGGGATGCCACACAGCCTATACTAATGGGGGGAGGGGGATGCCACACAGCCTATACTAATGGGGGGAGGGGGATGCCACACAGCCTATGCTAATGGGGGGAGGGGGATGCCACACAGCCTATGCTAATGGGGGGAGGGGGATGCCACACTGCCTATACTAATGGGGGGAGGGGGGATGCCACACAGCCAATGGGAATGGGGGGAAAGGTGGATGCCACACAGCCTATGGGAATGGGGGAAGAGGGATGCCACACAGCCAATGGGGAATGGGAGGGGGGGATGCCACACGGTCTATGGAATGGGGGCATCCCACACGGCCTATGGGAATGGGATAGGGGAATGCCACACTGTCTGTAATGGTGCGTTTTTGGTTTAAAATATTTTTTCTTATTTTCTTCCCCTAATCCTAGGTTATGGGCAGGTGCATCTTATAGGGCGAAAAATAAGAGATAGAGATATATATATATATATATATATATATATATATATATATATATATATATATATTATATTCCCCATGCCGTGGGGGTATTCCTTCTTACGTGTTAGTCTGTTTAGTCTAACTACGGACCTTATTCTTAATAATGCTACTATGAGGGTCTACATTCCCTCAACAGGTGTTGCAATTTTTCCCCTGAGGGTTTCTTGTCCCTTAGGGGGACTGATGCCCTTGGAGTCTGCAGGCGCCTCCTTATGTATGCGCCTGATATCGCCTGTTCCCAGCGCCACTGCGTCCTTTGGATTAATCCTTCTTGGATGCCTCCTGGTCCTGAGTAAAGCCCTTGGCTTCGTGCTAGTGAAGGGGTCAGTATTCCCGCCTTCGGTCGGGTGACCAGTTCTCATTCCCCTTAGAGGAAGTTACAAGTTTTCCACGAGGTTTCTGTTGCCTGTGGGCTGGTGGGGTCGTTACACTGGCCTATTCCTTTTGAGGGGGAAGAATCTCCCCTTTTGCATTTTATTCCGTTACGTTGGTGCTTGGGTACCATTGGCCCTTCAACACCAGGGTTTTTTTCTGTGAATAAGTCACTAGACTGTTGCTTGTCTCTGTTCATACCTTTCAAAGGTCTTGTTATGAGATTGACGTTAAAGCCTCTGCTCATGTCATGCCTGTTGCAAAGTTTTACAGGTGACAGCGCCTTTACTGTCCGCTGTGCCTTGTTTTTGGGGATCCCATCCTACTTATGGACACTGCTATTGGATGTCCCATGTGTAAGTATTATAGATGGAGCAGGACGTGCTGTATGCTTAGAATAATACAATTCTGTGAGATACTCACCTGTAGAATTGGTATTATATGCATACAGCACGTCCTGCTCCACCCCACCCTGGTTTACATTTTTCTGGATCCCCTGTATGGTGATTGTTATCACTATTTTTACCAGTTGGTGGTTGGTTTCTCCCGGCTTTTTTCCCACTGCTTTTCAATACTGGGGATTTGTGGGAGGTCCCTGGGTATATGAAGGGAGCCTGTTTTTGCATGTCTGCAGTGCACAGCGCCCTCTGGCGGAGGATAACCCATGTGTAAGTATAATAGATGGAGCAGGACGTGCTGTATGCATATAATACAATTCTGTGAGATACTCACCTGTAGAATTGGTATTTTTCTATTGCTAGGATTCTGGAGTTTTTACAACACGGCTTAGACTTGGGTCTTCAGCTGAGCAAACTTAAGGGTCAGGTCTCAGACTTAGCCATTTTCTTCCAGAGATCCATTGCCAACCATAGGTTGATCAAGACTTTCTTCCAGGGAGTTAGCCATGTACGGCCACCGCGTAAGTCAGTACTAAATTCAAGTCCCACAGCGGTAATACTATCTGCTCTTCAGGGTCCTCCCTTCGAGCCATTGTGCGATGCTGCCTTGTCTAATTTGACTCTCAAAGTGGTCTTTTTTGTAGCGATCACCTCGGTGCATCGTGTATCAGAGCTGGCCGCTCTTTGTATGAAACCACTTTACTTTAAGCTGCACAGGGATAAAGTGGTTTTTCGCTTTAAACCGGATTTTTTTGCCTAAGGTTGTCTTACCTTCCTTATGTCCAGCACCAGCTAATTCCAAAGAAAGGACCCTCCGTGCCTTGGATGTGGTAAGAGCCATAAAATATTACCTGGCTGCGACTGAATCCTTTAGGAAATCGGATTTGCTATTTGTCCTAACAGAAGGCTCTAGGACAGGTTTGCCACCAGCCAAGTCCACTCTCAGTAAGTGGATCAGACAGGTGGTGGTGCAAGCATATTCTGCCAGGGAGAAGGAACCCCCTTTTTCGGATCACAGCTCATTCTACCAGAGCTATTGGTGCCTCTTGGGCTTTTCGGCACCAGGCATCGGTTGTAAAAGTATGAACTGAAGACCAAGTGGTGGCCTTACAAACTTGTTCAAAGTTTTACAAGGTTGATGTCAGGGCCTCAGCTGATGCTGTTTTTGGCCGCAAGGTGCTTCAGGCGGTAGTGAAATGAACTACATGCTGTTCCACACTGGAGATCCCGCCCATACGGACACTGCTTTTGGATGTCCCATCTGTAAGGATATTGGGACGACCTGGACTGGATGTAGGGAAAAATACAATTCTGTGGAAAAATACAATTCTGTGAAACTCACGTGTAGAATTGTTTTTGGATACATCAGTCCAGGTCGTCCCGCCCTTGTGTTCATTATTTCCTGTTTACCTGTTATGGTGATCAACCATTTTTTTTTTTTCTATCATTGGACATTGTTCTAATTTTTTGCTTAAAGTACAAGCTGAAGCTATGTGAAATAACATGGTTCCTTAGGCCTCCCGGCCTGTCCTCTTGTTGAATACTGCTTTTTAACCACTGGAGATTGATACTGCTTTTTAACCACTGGAGATTGATACTGCTTTTTAACCACTGGAGATTGATACTGCTTTTTAACCACTGGAGATTGATACTGCTTTTTAACCACTGGAGATTGATACTGCTTTTTAACCACTGGAGATTGATAGAGGGACAGCTGCCTTTTTAGGGGGCCGGGAGGTGCTACATCTTTGATCTTGCATCTGAGCGCCATCTAGGGGCGAACACCCATCTGTAAGGATATTGGGACGACCTGGACTGGATGTATCCAGAAACAATTCTACAAGTGAGTTTCACAGAATTGTATTTTTTGGGTTTCCACCCGCTTTAAAATACTTTTCCTGGGAAACCGTTTTTTACTTATGGTTTTGTCTGCTATGAGTGTAGAAATTTAGGCATTGTCAACCCAACCGGGTTATTTTCATTACAATCCATTCCAGCCTGTCCAGAAGTAATCACGATTCTGTAGCTCTGCCCCCAAGGGGGCATTGACTGCAAGATCAGAGATGTGGCCCCTCCCAGCCTCTTATAAAGGCAGCTGCCCTCAACCCAGGCTCCAGTTCTTTTCTTGCAGTTGACTGCACAGGATTGCTTACACTCTCTGACTTTTAGCAGCAGAGCGGGGCCCCCTAGCCTGTCGGCCGGCTGCCTATTTCCTCGGATCTCCTCTGACCCATCCTTCCCTCCCAACTTTGGCTATTTACCAGGGTCTGGGGCGATTTGGCAGAGGGGTCGCAGGCTTTCTTACAAAAAGCAGATCGGCTCACCATAAAATGCCTGTGGCCGACCTGCTTTTTGTAAGAAAGCCTTATCCTCCCTGCTTTGTGTATGTACCTGCTTGGTGCTACTTACTGGGGAGCGGTGGAGAGCTCCATAGCACGCTACAGCGAGGAGTGGTCTGCTGCTGCTCCTCCCACATCTTACCACCTTCGGGCCCTCGCCGTGCGGTGGTCCCGGGCATGGGCGCGCGGGCTCCTCACGGATCGGGGGGGGGGGGATTGAGATGGCAGGTGCCGCTACTAGGCCTCCCTGCTGACGCGCCGGATTCTTCTAGAAACACGCGCTGCTGCTTGCTGTGGCGCAGCTGGCCTCGGTGGCGTATCCCTCTTGCTTGGCTGCTCCTCTCTTCTCTGTAGTGCTGCTCAGCGTGGTCATGAGTCGCTCTTATTACTGTCATTCTTTTAAGGGGGAAAAGGGGATAGATGCTTATGTAATATTATGGTCACTGTTTATTTCCATGTATTGCTATGTGTTTTGTGTTATACATGACATTATGGGTCATATTGTAATTAATGTATTTTCTATTTAAAAATCTCTTTTTAGACTGTGGGCTGAAGGTTGAGGGTTGTGCTTTCTCCCAGTCCCCATTGTTAAAAAGAGGGATCGGCTACTAGGCTTAGGCCATTAGTGTCTATTAGCCTTAACAAATATTTTTATTTTTTGATTTTTATTCAAAATCACTATAATGAAGGCATCAGGGGATAGTGAGCCGGGCACCCCACTTGGGCAAGACAGGCTCTGCCCCTTGTGCAGATGGAATTCCCTGGGCGGGATTAGCACAATTTGTTCAACTTGCACCAGAGGCATTGTTTTGGACCATGAGCGGGCGGTCACTCCTGACCCTAGTCCTGCGTTACCACCAGCCTCTCCAGATCCTCTGCTGCTGCAGTTAGCCCCTACTGAAGGGGGAGCCAGCAAGGGGACACACGCTGATTTTGCGCACAGGCTGGCTAGCCTGGAGAAATGGATCTCATTGGCAGCCCCTAAAAAGGCCTCGAGTAAGAGGCGGCATTTTGAGCCGGTTTACCCTGATGATTTTTATGATTCTTTGGGCTCTGCGGAGGAAGGAGAGTCGCCAGATGACCCACTGAGGCTCTGTGGCTGAATTGCTCTCCGCTGGAGACAACCACATCTCTGGTTCCTCCTCTGATGAGGATTCCTTCCTACCAGATGATACGGAAACTTTACTTTACTTCCGTTTTTGATACCTGGCACATTGTTCCTCCAAGTATGGCTAAGAGGAAAAAGGGGGATTTGTTTCTGCCTGAAAGACAGCGGCAGGTTTTTCCCAAGCAGCCGCACTTTTCTAACATGATACTTATACTTAAGGAATGGGAGAGGCCCAACAAGCTACAGTCGGTTCCTAAGGGCCTGGATAGACGGTATCCTTTCCCTGCCGTGTTGATTAGGTTGTGGTCTCATCCTCCCGAGGTGGACCCTCCGCTTTCAGGTCTGTCCAACACCACGGTTATACCAAGCAATTGTTTCCCTAGCCACGAGGAGAAAGGTAACACCTTGTGGCTAAGGCTAAGCCTCGTAAACGAGCGGAGGTGTTTAAGGAGCTCAGGGCCTGTTTGGATTTCTTCGGCTTTGTTGTTACTGCCATGGATGATGTGGTCAGGCTCGGTGCCAGAATTTCGGCCTTGCTTGTAGCATTACGCCGTTCGCTGTGGTTAAAGCAGTGGTCGGCCGCTGTGTCCGCCAAGAAGTCCCTCACAAGTTTGCCCTTTGTGGGGGGTTGGCTGTTCGGGGAGCGACTGGACCTTTTGGTCAAGGATGGTAAGCTCCCTCAGAGAAGAAAGCCTACTTGGCCCTTTCGGCACGCTTCTTCTTACCGGCCCTTTCGGGGAGGAAGAGGTTCTTCATTTTCTGGTGCCGGCAGAGATACCTGGGGCAGAGGTAGGTCCCGCAGCTGGTCCATCCCCGCCTGGGGAGCTAAGCCGAAACCCTCAGGCATGAGGGGCCGCCCTCATCCGTATCGGTGGGGGGACGGCTTTGCTCCAATCGTCAGGTTACAAGATAGAGTTGGCAGCCAAGCCAGGACATAGTAAAGATGTCAATAGATCACTACATCTTGCCCGACGATCCAGAGCTTCTCACACGGGGTCGCTACGGTACCCGAATTCTCGGACGCTGGCTTTGACAGCCTGGCTATTGAAACCTCAATCCTGACGGAGAAGGGGTTATCGGCCACGGTTATTCACACAATGATTCAGGCACGGAAGAGGTCATCTTCCATGATATACTACAGAGTTTGGAGGGCCTATATCGCTTGGTGCGAGGCCAGGAGCCTTCCTTGTCGAAAATATTCTGTTTGAGTCCTTGAGTTTCTACAAAACTGTCTAGACTTGGGCCTCCAGCTGAGCACCCTCAAGGGTCAGGTCTCGGCCTTAACCATTTTTTTTTCCAGAAGTCCATTGCCAATCATAGATTGATCAAGACTTTTTTCCAGTGGGTCACCCGTCTTACAGGTGTGGGACCTAAATTTGGTGTTATCTGCTCTCCAGGGTGCCCCCTTCGAGCCATTGAATGACGCTACATTGACTATGCCGACTCTCAAAGTGGTCTTTCTGGTGGCGATAACCTTGGTGCGTCTCTATCACAGCTGGCCGTGCTATGTATGAAACCACCCTATTTTGAGATGCACAGAGATAAGGTGGTTTTTGTTTAAAGCCGGATTTTTTTCCCCCAAGTTTGTTTCTCCTCTTTACCTTAAAGTGGACCAACACCCAGGATTTTGACTATCCTGGGTCTTGGTCCACTTCGGTGGGGCACCCCCGATCGGGGTGCACCGCTGTGTGAAACCCCCCCGATCACCCGAAGAACTCCTCTCCCCGCTCCCAGCGCCGACGGACAAGCCGCTTGACAGCCGCAGACAAGCGGCCCCTCCGCCGCCACCTCCCGGGCCGGCCATTCACAGACGGCCGGCGCGGGCGCGCGCACACAAGGTAAGGTAAGGTGATTTGGGGTGTTTGGGGGGGTTTCACCCCGCGGGACATCCTGATCTCGGATGTCCCGCGGGGAGGGAGGTGATCGGCCCGGGAATCTTATATATTCCCGGGCCGATCACCGGATGGTGATGGAAGTTCTTACCTTCCTTGTGTACAGTACCGGACTCGCCAGAACGGACTCGCCATGCTTTGGATGTGGCCAGAGCCATAAGGTATTACCTGGCTGCGACTGCATCCTTCAGGAAATCGGATTTGTTTTTTGTCTTAACAGAGGGTTCTAGGAAGGGATTGCCACCAGCCAAGTCCACACTCAGTAAGGGGAGTAGACAGGCGGTGGTACAAGCATATTCTGCCAGGGGGAAGGAACCCCCTTTTTGGGTTACAGCTCATTCTACTAGGGTTATTGGTGCCTCTTGGGCCTTTCAGCATCAGTGGAACAAGTTTGCAAGGCTGCTACTTGGTCTTAATTTCATACTTTCACAAAGTTTTACAAGGTGTATATCAGGGCCTCAGCTGATGCTGTTTTTGGCCAAAAGGTGCTTCAGGCGGTAGTGAAATGGACTACCTGCTGTTCTGCACTGGGAATGGATTGGAAAGGAAAAGGCAACTATGTGATACTCGCTTGTAGAATTGCTTTTTTTTTCTGATCCATTCCAACCCGTCCACCCCGCCCTTGAGGTTTATGTCCTGCATGCCTGTTTATGGTGATTGAACCATTATTGCTTATAGGACACTAGTTATACAAGTTTTAGATTTTATGTTTTTGGTTCGAGAGAATACAAGCGGAGGCTATGTGAAGTAACATGGTCTCCTATTTTTTGGACCTCCCGGCCTGCCTCTTCTATTGAGTACTGCTTTTAAATTACTGGGGCCTGGGTTGAGAGGCAGCTGCCTTTTATAGGGGGCTGGGAGGGGCCACATCTCTGATCTTGCAGTAAATGCCCCCTTGGGGGCGGAGCTACCCAATCGTGAGGACTTCTGGACGAGCTGGAATGGATAGGAAATAAAAGCAATTCTACAGGCGAGTATCACAGAATTGCCTTTTTACAGTTTAAGAATCGTATCGTTATAAAAATTGGATCCACTTTATGTCCCCAAAGTTAATTCCAAGTTCCATAGGGGATTGGTTTTCCTTCACCAGCCAGGTCCGGCTGGAACGAAGTTTGTTACTGTAGAATACACCTCCTGATGTCTAAAGAATCGGACTGCGGACTGAGAGAGAGACGTGACAGAAAAAATTGTAGAGCAACTATGTGGTCAAACCTGAACACGTTTATAAAATCAGCTAGATGTGTTGGACAATAAACATTTATCGTTTGGAAGAGCAGTGTTGTCTGTGTCCCTCCTAATCTCTGATATCTCATCTGTGTCATCATGGCTCTTAAGGGAAGAACAAGGGGTGAGTCAATAAGTATATATGGGATACATAATATGTGATCATCTGCTATGTACTGTGTTTTTACAGAGGATGTATACTCCTGTTTTTTTTTTAACTTTGTAGGGAGATCCAGGCTGACGTGTGTCATCACCGTCGGGTGTAATTATGTTTTTTTCTCTAAAAGGGATGTCTATATGGGTGGACGGTCAGAGACTTGGAGCGTTTTTTTTCTTTTTTTTTTTTTGCCACCCACATATATGGGGCTACATACATACAGGACATAGACTCCACCTGCTGAGGCCCCTCCACCCCTATAGAGAAATGCATACATAAATCTGCAGAGACCTCTTTTCACTCCTATATACATAGACTACTGGTGTTTGCAGGCTTATTTTTATGGGAGGGGGTTTAAATGAAACGATCAGCTCCATGGCTGGCCCAGGAGTGCCTCTGGGGATGCCAGACAATGTGATCCCCCCCCCCCCCCCCCATTCTGACCCACAATCATTCACTATTTCAGTTATCCTGCACCGTAATTGAGAGCCGCATCCCCTGTAGCTGAGGCTCCCTCCTGTGCCCAGCCACTCGGATAGCCTGGGTGCAAGAGCATGTTGCATACTGCAGGGAAACCAGGGTTGCGGCTGCTCCTGCTCCCTATGCAGATGCTTAATCAAAACACTTTATGCCGTGCAAAGCGCTGATTGAATGAGAGCCTTTACATGCCCTGTAGGAATGGAGCAAGTTGTGTCGGTGAACTAGGATGTTTTATACAGTGCGGCATCCAAAATCAGGATTCCTAAGGACAAGGACTTTTCAACAGTGACCATCCTGGTGATTGGTCCACTTTGAAGAGAAATAACACACAGGAATCGCACTTTCTCATGTGTTGATTACAGGAACGTGAGTTCTATGGTGACTCCCCTGAGAGGACCACCTTGGCACAGGCTCAGACGAACCAGGCGTTTTCATCGGCTTTTAGCCAATCGGCGTACTCTATATTCTAAGTATACAGTACGTCCTGCTCCAGATATAATACTTACACATGGGTTATCCTCCGCCAGAGGGCGCTGTGCACTGCAGACATGCAAAAACAGGCCCCTCCCGGCCCTTCATATACCCAGGGACCTCCCACAAATCCCCATATTTCTCTGCAGTCCTGATTGCGAAGACATGAAGTATCACTCTCTCGCAGGTGAGCGGGGCTATTACAGCCTGCGGCCCTGTTGGACTATTCCCACCCGTCCTCCCTGTGATGTGCCTCCCAGCCTGGGCTGTGCTGGTCGGGTGAAGGTAGGCAGCACCATGTGTGCTTAACGGAGCCATGCTCCACCGCAGTCCCCCACCAAAGGGTAGGCGGTTTAGGCTGATGGTGAGCCTCATAGTGGATGTCCCTCCCGCATTATTGCCCCATGCCCCGTGTAGCGGTGGACCCTGTGTAAAGGGTCGGCATCCTCCCTCGTAGTTCGGGGGAAAAGAATGGGGGGGTGTGTGTGTGGCGGTCTCAGTGTACTGTATTGTCATGCTTATGGCCGTAGTTTTGCCCTTGACCGGCAACTGGGTGTCAGAGCCGCGTTGCTTGCTCTTTTTATTTGGCCGCTGCTGTCTTTGCCTTTTCATTTTTTATTAAAATTTACTGTGCTGCGTGGCGGCGTTGTCAGACCACAAGTATCTATTGGCAGATGCTTTTAACTAGCATATCCCATGCTTTGCTTGTCAAGCATTGACGGCTGCCTCAGAGCTTCCCGCTCTTTGGGGGAGGCGGGGACCCCGGCGTGGCGCGCTCCGCATCACGCCCAGATTGGGTCCGCCCTTCGAGGTTCGATTGGCGCCATTTTGTTGATCTTCGTGCGCGTGTTTGCGGTCCTTCTCCTCCCCAGGTCGGTAAGTGCCCTCGCGGGCGATTTTATCCTTAGTATTTTTTTCTGCTGCGCATGGCCCTGACACCTCTTATTCCCCTTCTGTCTTTCAGACGTCGAAGACTCAGGTGGCTTCTCCTGGCCTAACATATATTGTAGCGGGTTTACAAAATTCTCCCACATTCCTAGCGCGTCTTTGGGACATCCAGGGTTGCCTATTGCGTAAATCCCTACTGGCATATATTGCATTGATAATCACCATTTGGAGGCATCTCAGAATTATGTGACCGGGGTCCCTCTGGGACAAGACCGGCTGTGCATAACGTGTGGACAACCCCATGCTGATGCTGACAGGGCACGGGTCTGCGCACCATGTGGCGAGCAAGCACTGGCGCTGCAATCAGGCTTGCCAGTGGCTGCACCTCGTTTCAATACGCCTATTTCCCCATGCTTAAATCTCACTCCTGCTGAGTCGCATACAAGTGGGGATTTGCAGCCTGATGTGTCTTCCAGACTGCCTACGGCTGATCAGATTATTGCGAGGTTGTCAGAGCGCATGGGCCCTGGTAAGAAGCGGCCCTTGATGCCTCCTGTTTCTGTTTTTGCTATGGGAACTGAGGAGTTAACTACTTCGCGTGACTATACCCCTTCTGATGGAGAGATGTTCTCTGACTCAGGCTCAGCTGATGAGAGGCCGAGGAGTCATGACTATTCTGGCCATGAATACTAGGGCCAGTTTGACACTGAGGGTTTGTTGATTAAGGTCTTTAAGGCTCTGTCTATTGCTTTCCCTGGTGAGGCTCCCAAGCCGAGAGGGGAGAGTTTCCATACAGCGACAGCGCGCTTGGAATTTCTAGAGCAGGCTCACAGCCATGCTCTTGTACTCAAGGAATGGGGATACCCCAGTAAACTTCCAGGGGTCCCAGAGGCCTGGGGTAGGAAATACCCTTTTCCCCCTGACGTGGTTAATTGTTGGTCATCACCCCCCGTGGGGGATGCACCGATCATAGGGGTTCCTACCCCCCCCCCCTTTATTACAGCCCCTGCTTATAGTACCCTTCGGGATGCTGAGGACCGGCGCATTGATAGGCTGGACTCCCACGCCTTTTCTTGTGCAGGAACGGCGCTGCGCCCGGTCTGTGCCACAGCCATCACTGCAGTGGGCGCTAGAACCCTCATCAAAAAGATACTTGCTCATCACCCTGAGGATCTTCCCTGGGAGGTGTTTAATGCACTCTCCAGTTGTGATGTATTTGTAAAATGTATTCTCTTAGCGCTGGATGACACCATTAGAATGTGTGCTAGAACTTCTGCCCTTGTGGTGGCTATACGTCGCTTGGTCTGGCTGGAACAGTGGGGTGCTGACGATGCTACTAAAAGACTCTTACTGGGCTTCCCTTTAGAGGGCAACGCCTATTTGGGACCTGTTTGGTAAAAAGGGCCAATCGCCCCAACGCAGACGGCCGCCTCTCGGCCCCCTCGGGGCAGGGGCAACCCTTCCCCCCCCCCCCCCCCCACCTTTAGTGTTAAACAGGAACCAGTGGTGTCCTTCCTGGCTTTTCGGGCAGAGGAGCTATGGACTATGGGAAGTCTAGGAGCAGCAGACAACGCCCTGGCCCCTCCGGCGGGGCTAAGCCTAAATCTTCCACCAAACCCCCTCAAGCATGATGGGGCGCCCTTGCCCGTCTGGGTGAGGGGATGGCTGCAGCACCTTGCTCTTGTCAGGCATCACGCCTCATTTTGGTGATTTTAGGTGGTAGTGTCCCCCGGATACAATTAAGGATTGAGTTTGCTGCGCGGCCTCCCCCAAGTTTATCAGGGTACTCCGGGTCCCTGCCTCTGTTCAGGTGCTGGTGCAGGCCATGCAATGTGGGGTCTGGGGGTCATTTGCAGTTTGCCCTTCACAGGCAGAGGCAGGGGCCGCTACACCAACCTTTCCACAGTTCCCCAAAAGGATGGGTCAGTCTGGCCCATTCTGGATTCAGATTTCGGCAACTCGTCAATTGCAGGTGGTTCCTGCTCCCTACGCCATGGGGGCTTCTTGCCATCTGTGGAGATCAAAGATGCTTCTTTTCGCATCCCTGTGTCTTCTGGACACCGAGGCTTTAGGTTTGCGTTGGAAGTCCACTACTGATGATTTGTGGCCTTGTTATCTGGCCTCTCTTCAGCTCTCAGAGCGCTCGCCAAGGTGCTGACGGGGGTGATGTCTCTGAGACCAAGGGGCGTCCGCGCGTTGACCTACCTGGACGTCCTTCTCCCCTTCTAGGCTCTACGTCAGGCTAAGTTGGATACAGACTTGTGGTGTCCATTGGGAGTCACTTGGATGGGTGATTAATCACCCCATGTCCTCATTGTCCTCCTGATTGGTAACTCCATTCCTAGGAATGAATTTGAATAAGGTTCAGGCGACAATCTTCTTCTGCAGCAACAAATTGGACAATCTGGTTGCATGGGCTCAGTCCCTCATAGCTGTCCCTGTCCCTTCACCAGGCAGGGATGCAGCTGGTAGGCCCGTTGGTGGCTTGATCAGAAGAGGTCCCTTATGCTTAGTCCCCCTCGGGCCCTTCTGCAACTTCTATTAGTACAGGACAGGGATTCAGCATCCCTGAAGCAGGGTCTGTGTGCCTTCCCCCCTGTTACGGAGGTCCCTCTTGGAGCGGTTGAATTCGGGGAACCTGAACCTGAGCCTTCTTGCCCCTTCCCGTAGACGGTCACCATGGATGCCAATCTATCAGGTTGATGGGGGGGGGGGGGGGGAGGGTTTCTTCTGAAACCCCCTGCGGTTCCGGGGGAGGTGGGGCCCTTAGGAGGTCCATACACCTAATAGATGTTTGAAACGGTGAGCTTTCAGGTTGGTTTTTTCTCGCTTGGCTACTCCTCTTCAGGACCTGTCTGTTTTGGGGGCGCTCGGTCTGTCTGGCAGTGGCCTACATTAATCATCTGTGTGGGACCTGGAGCAAGGGCGCCCTCCAGGAAGTGTCTCTGATCCTGACCTGGGCGGAGACCAATGTTCGTTGCATATCAGCTGTGTACATACCGGGGGTGGAAAATCTCCTGGCAGACTCTCTGAGCAGGGGGACCTCCTTCCTCCAGGAAAGTATCTGATCCTGATCTGGGTGGAGGACAATGTCCCCTGCATATCAGTGGTATTCGCTCCGGTGTATGTCCCTCTGCGACAGGATGTGCTAATCCTTTTGTCACTATGAGGTTTAACCAGTGTGGATCTGTTTGGGCCCCTTCACTATCACAAGCTCTCGGCCCTGGTTTCCCTGTCCCAGGATCCTCTGACCGTGGTCATGAGGTTTAGTAACGTTATGGCGGGACATTCTATTCTGTATGTCTTTTCTCCATTCCCCCTGCTAGGCAGGGTTCTGCGCAAGATTGCTCTGGAAGGGGGACCAGTGATTCTGGTGGCCTAGTGGAGTGTGGATTCGCAGATGTGGTACTGAGGGCAGTAGATCTGTACGTTCTGCTAGGAGTGCCAGCTCTGCTCATTCAGGGCCGCTTTACGTCACCCCAATCTACAGACTCTGGCCTAGACGGCCTGACTGCTGAAACTTCCATCTTGATGGAGACAGGCCTATCTGTCTCGGTGATTGAGACTATGGGAAGTCTAGGAGTGAGCTTCTTCTTCTTCCATCTATTATAGGGTATGGCGAGCCCATATTGATTGGTGTGAGTCTAGGTCTCTTCCCTGTCGGGCGTTCTCTGTTCCCAGGGTTCTAGAGTTATTAGAGCATGAGTTGGGTCTCCGACTCAGTACTCTGAAGGGTCAGGTTCTGCCCTGTCCGCCTTCCTGTAGAAGTCTTTTGCTCAGTTTTCCTTGGTTAAGACTCTTTCGGGGGTTGCTCAGGTGCGTTCCCCACGTACTTCTATGGTCCCTGTTGGGATTTGAATTTGATTCTGTCTGCCTTGCGGGGTGTTCCCTTTGGACCCATTCAGGATGCTGTCTGGCTGTTCTTACCCTCAAGGTTGTCCTTTTGGTGGCTGTTACTTCGGTCAGACGTGTCTGTGCGGGCGGCTTTGTTTATCTAGCCCCCATTCTTTGAGATGCATCAGGATAAGGTGGTGGTCCGCTTTAAGCCGGACTTTCTGCCTAAGATGGTGTCTTATGTTCATTGATTCAAGTTATGGTTCTTCCTCCTGTGCCTTATTCCTAGCAACGCTCAGGAAAGGGTTCTACATTCCTTCAACAGGTGTTGGAAGTGTTCCCTTGGTAGTCACTGTGCCCCTTATGAGCACTGATGTTCCTTTGGGTCTAAGGACAACTCCCATCCTATATGTGCCTGATCTCGTCTGATCTCGGGGGGGGGGGGGGGGGGGGTTAGGCGGCCTTGGGCTTGGCCATTACTTGGATGGGATGGTTCCTTCTGGTCCTAGGAAAGGTTTTCGGCTTCTGCCAAGGTTACTGTTAGCGCTTGTCAGGCTGTTACTCAGGCCTATTCCTCTAAGGGAAAGAATCTTCTTCTCGCTTTACTTATCCTACTCGTGCTTTGGTGCCTTTTGGGCTTTTCAGCACCAGGTTTCTGTTGAACAAGTTTGCTAGACCGCTACTTGGTCGTCTATTCATACCCTTCTCAAGGTTTTTACGAGGTTGACATTAGAGCCTTAGCTCATGTTCTTGGTAGCAAGGTTCGCAGGTGACAGTGCTTTTAACTGTCTGCTGTTGCCTTTTTTGGGGATCCCACCCTACTCTATGGACACTGCTATTGGATGTCCCAAGTGTAAGTATTGTATCTGGAGCAGGATGTACTGTATACTTAGAATAATACAATTCTGTGAAATACTCACCTGTAGAATTAATATTATACGTATACAGTATGTCCTGCTCCACCCCACCCTGGTTTTGCATTGTTCTGGATCCCCTGTATGGTGATTATCATTGTTATTATACCAGTTTTTTGGTGGTTAAATTCTCCCGGCTTCTTGTTCACTGCTTTTCAATGCTGGGGATTTTTGGGAGGTCCCCGGGTATTTGAAGGGCTGGGAGGAGCCTGTTTTGCATGGCGCGGCACTGCAGCGCCATCTGGCAGAGGATTACCCAAGTGTAAGTATTCTATCTGGAGCAGGACGTACTGTATACTTATAATACCACGTGCTCTTCCGGAACAGGAAAATCGCTACTAGAGGATTTCCCGGTGGGTCTCCTCATGGTCGATGGCGGGTGACGGAGCATCGGAGGGGGGGGGGGGGGGGAAGTTGGCTGGAGGCCCCCTCTAGCCATATCCAGATTCCCCCCCCCCCCACCTGGGAATCTTAAGGGATTGTTTTTTGTTCTGTCTTTTTTCGTGGGCCAAGAAGCACAAAGTCAAGGAGGCCAAAGCCACAAAAGACCCCAAAAGGGATCCAAGGGAATCTTGGAGTCATAAACAGCCCAGGGAGCAGAAAGAGCCCAGGGATAACAGAATGGGCCAAGCTAGATCCTGTGCCAATTGTCAGGCCCCCTTACTGGAGGGTTTTTCTAAACTTTTGTGCAAAAATTAAGAAGTGGCGGGCAATTTCCAATATAGGTTATATAACTTTTTTAATCTTTTGACTCCAGAATGGCTGATTCATTTGAGTCTTTCAAGGACCATTTTGGGTCTGACGCCGGCTTGTCTAATCCACAGTTGTCTCCTTCCACCGGATCTGAGAGAACTCTGACGGGGTTCTTCGGAGGGAAGGAGGAAAGGGGGGGCTACCTCAGGAAAAATCAGTTCATTCTACAGTAACTGGGGGCAGTGCAGATGCTTCTTTTTCAATTCAATTTATTGTTCACCAAGTACATTGTGAGATGAACAAGGAATTCTTTTTGGCATATACACAGTGCAACAGATAACTACAGTTAGAAATTGAAACAGAGATACAAACTACATTGGGTATCGTCTTGAACAAGATATACAGGGGTTCTTACAAAGTGCAAGTGATACCATCTAGTATATGCCCTTTGAGCTCAGGCTTATGACGCATGGCTCTTAAGGGTGCAGACAGTCAAAGGAAAGAAACCATTCCTAGACCTAGAAGTCCTGCAAGCTGGTACCACAAGACGTTTCCCAGATGGTAGATACTGGAATAGGATGTGTCCAGGGTGGGAGGGGTCTCAAAGGATCTTTTCAGCCTGTGACATTGTTCTGCGTCTATGCAGGTCCCGCAGGGATGGTTGATTGTTTTTTGGAGTCCACACTTGTCTCTTTTAGTTGCTCCCTCAAACCAGACAGAAATGGAAAAGCATAGAATGGAACCTATGATTGCATTAAAGAAGAGCACTAACAGCCTTTTTGACAGTTCAGTCTTCTTCAGCTGCCTAAGGAAAAACGGTCTCTGTTGTACTTTCCTCAGTACAGCCAAGGTTTTTTTTTTTTCCCAGATGTTGCCGGAGATGATCACGCCAAGAAACGGTCTCTCTCGCCCTTTTGATTTCTACCCCATTGGACAGGGGTGACATGGGTGCAGGGTTCCTCCCTGAAGTCCACTACCATATCCAGGGTTTTTGATGGGTTTATTACCAGATTTTGTCTAGTACACAAACTAACTAGCTCCTCCACTACTCCTTGGTAGATTTCCTCGCTACCGTTCCTGACTAGACCTATAACAGTTGTGTCATCGGCAAACTTTCCAATTTTCAGAGTTGGCCAAGGAGGTGTAGTCGTTTAGTGCATCCAGCTACATTTAATTTTAATGTTCCGGATCTCATTAGGGGATTTCGGTCTTCTCTAAATATTGAGAAAGAAGATCTGTCGGTGCAGGATTCCCTTTTACAGAGGCCCGCTGGAGAAAAAGGCAGTGAAGCCCAGATTTTCACAGCGGGATTTTGAGGTCAGAATTTCAGACAGTCCTGGAGTTCTCTTAGAGAAGAGACTTAGAAGCAGAGCGGGGTTATTTTTCAAATCCCCTCAGCAGCCCAAGCAGCCATGCTGACATAAGTCTGGTAGGGGGGAGACTTCTGTCGTTTGTTCCGGCCTGGCAGAAGATTACTCAGAACCCCTTCATTCTTCAGGTGATTCAAGGCCTGAAAATCGCTTCCAGATAACATATTGTCCCAGAGATCGAGAAAAAGCAGAACCTCTACCTTTAGTGATTGCACAACTAAAGGAAATGGCAGTCATACAGGAGGTTCTGTAACACCTAAGCGCACAGGGGTTTATTCCAATGGGTCTCTGGTTCTGAAGCCCTCAGGCAAATTCAGAATGATTGATTTTGAATCTGAAAAAGTTAAACACAGGTATCAGATACAAGTGGATTCTGCATGGAATAAATTTTCACTATCTGCACATTCTGATCTTCCCAAATCAGACGCGTCACGTTAGGTGGAGTAACCTACCTTTGGCAATTCAGAGCAATGCCCCTTGGTCTTTCATCCTCACCTCGGATCTTTACAAAGATTTTGTGGAAGCAAGGGCCTTTCTGAGAATGAATCAAATGGGTATTGTAGCATATCTGGACGACCTGTTAATTTTAGCAGCATCTAGAGTTTCTGGAGAACAATGTGTAGAGAACATTGGCCCTCCTGTCGGAGTTAGAATGCATCATAAACAGGGAAAAGTCGAGTCCATCTCCAGACATGCATATATCTAGGTTATCTGATCAACTGTCTAGAGGAGAGGACATTCCTTCCTCCTTCAAAGATCCAGAAGATTGTCTCCCTGGTCACTCAGGTCCAGGAAAATCCAAGAGTTTCTCTGAGACAGATTTTGGTTTTGCCTATGACGTCAGCCATCCTAGCCGTCAGTTGGGCCCAATTTCCCTCAAGGAACCTTCGGGACTTCTTTCTAAGCACTTGAAACAAAAATCCAGGGTCATTAGATGACGACGCTTCCAGATCAGGTTTGTGCCTCCCTGCAATGGTGGTCAGTTCAGGAAAATCTGGCCAAAGGGAGGGCATGCCATCGGACAGACCCCATCCGGGTCAGATGCAAGTGCCCACATGGCATATTGTCAGATTCAGGGCATTTGGTCGGACGACTTAACTCTGAGATAGTTAAATTTTCGAGAATTGAAAGCAGTTCAATTTGCTCTAGATCACTTCGGGAATAAGTTACAAGCTCAGGATGTACTAATTGTTTCAGACAATGCCACGGTGGTAGCTTATCTCAACCATCATGGCGGCAGAAGGTCAATGGAGTTGATGTCTCTCTCCATGACCATTTGTGCCAAGATGGAAGGAGCAATTCATATCCGTTGACAGTTGAATGTTCGAGCAGATCTACTCATTAGGGTATGGCTGAGACAATCGGAATGGGAGCTGAACCATAGAGTCTACGATCAGTTGGTAGATCTCCTGAGGTTCTCCAGAGATGTATCTGTTTGCAATGAGAAAAAATTCCAAATGACAAAACTTCTTGCTTCATCAGGGCCAGGGAGCTCTAGCAGAGGATGTCCTGTCACAGGATTGGGGGGAATGTTCAATCTTTGTTACATCTTCCCTCCGTTTCAGATGCTCTCTCGAGTCTTCCCTCCGTTTTCAGATGCTCTTGAGTCTTAAGGAGCAACTGGAATAACTTTTGCTCACTCCATCCTATTTTCCTTATTAGCTCAGGAGGTTCTGTTTTTCTCTGTGGAGTCAGATGGCAGTAAGTCCACCCCTTGCAGCAGATCAACTGATAGAGGAACTGTATCAGGGGACCATATTCCACCCCCAGGTCCAGAACCTCCGCCTGATGGCCTGGATCCTGGATAAAGATTGCTAAGAAGCAAGGGCCTGTCTAGCAGAGTGATTAGGACTCTGCTTCAGAGCAGAAAACTGGTTGCCCGTAAGATATGGAAAAGTCTGGAAGAGATTTTCCTCTTATTCCAAGTATGTCTCACACCCTGCTTCGGAAAGATTACACGTGGGTTATGGTCCAGTAGAGGGAGAGATGACTAGAAAAAGAAGCCCCTCCCGGTCCATAAATACCTGGGACCTCCCACACATTCCCCAGTTAAGTCTCTGCAGAAGGCGATGCAAGTCAAAAAGATGGCTGTCTCTTTCCTTTGCAGGTAAGCCGGGTTTACACCCGACCATTTCTTATTAAATTTCTTATTTTATTGCCGCCCGGACTCCTTTGTTAATTCCCCTTGCCTCCCAGCCTTGGCTGTAGGGTCCAGGTGAGGGTAGGGTACACCTCTAGAGGTGTCCTGTTACCTGGAGCTATGCTCCTCTGCAAATCCCCCACCAAAGGGTAGGCGGTCGTCAGGTTGGTGATCCTGACTTGGGATGCCCCATCTGTCGAGTAGCCCTCACTACATATTAAAATGTAGCTATCGGCTTCCCCCTTTACTCCCTTCCCGGATAGTGGGGGGGGGGGGGCTTCTCTCCCTCAGCTCCCATTAGCTTTTATTTCGTTTGTGCCTCGGCTGGGCGCGCCAGTGCGGGTTTTGTGTGTGTGTGCGCGCGTTTTATCCCCTTGCCCGGCTACGCAGCTTTGCTAGGGAGCGCGGCCTCGGGACTCCGTCAGGGGAGGGGGCGGGGCCTGGCATTCGTTGTGCCTTGTGCGGCCTACCGTTGGCGCGCGTTATCCTCTGCTCCAGTTGGCGGGGGAGCTTCGCTTCCTGGGAAGGGGCGGGGCCAGGTGCGGCGTGAAAAGATGACCCACATTGGCCCGCCCTTCTTCCTCCTTCCCCGGACCAGCGCCGCCATTTCAGCTGCTCTATCACGCGAGTGCCTCCCCCCCCTTCCTTCTTATGGTATTGTATTGGCCTTGTTATTGCTACAATAGCCTTTTCAGCTGTGGTTGTGTGTATGTATATATATATATATATATATCTCTATCTATCAGGGTGGATTTGATTTAAATCTAACTGATTTAAATCACGATTTAAATCACTAGTCAGTAAGGCTTGATTTAAATCAGTGATTTAAATCAAAGTTTCTACCTAAACTAGTTCTTGCTATTTTAACATGCAAGTAGATGAAGATTTTTAGAATCACTTTTTATATTACTTTTTTCTCCCCAGTTTAATGGGTTAATCATTCGTACACACAAACAGATCCAGACTTGTCTGTCTGTGGCTATGCTGCAGTATTGTGCTCAAAGTTTCACTTTCATTTTCTTGTCTGCTTGCCCTTCCTCCTCCTCACACTTAGATTCAGATTCTTCTTGTGTTGTGCAGATCTATTCCACTCAATCAGAAACATATTGTCTAACTTCTTGGACTTGGCACTGAAGGGGTTGATTCTGTATTCATAGGTTTGTAGAACAATAGGATTAAGGTCTGTTTCTCAACTCTGTTCATGTTGTAACATTTTTGCTGTGAAGAAGAGGCTGGGACCTCTGCGGAGTCAAATTCAGTTTTTAGAACTGCGTAAGTAAAGCGAGCGTCTGTGATAATATAGGAGAGAAACTGCCCACTAATCCTACAGAAACCTCTGGAAGAGCATGGCATTGTGAATGTTACACATATACAGCCTTTATTCTGAGTTAAACAACTCAGCTTTATCTCATGATGGAAAAACCTTTGGATGGTAAAATATTTTCCTCAAAAAGCAGTTTATTGAAAAAAAATCTGATTTAAATCAAAAAAATCTGATTTAAATCAAAAAAATCTAATTTAAATCAAAAAAATCTGATTTAAATCAAAAAAATCTGATTTAAATAAAAAAAAAATCTGATTTAAATCAAAAAAAATCTGATTTAAATAAAAAAAAAATCTGATTTAAATAAAAAAAATCTGATTTAAATCAAAAAAAAAATCTGATTTAAATCAAAAAAAAAAATCTGATTTAAATCAAAAAAAAAAATCTGATTTAAATCAAAAAAAAATTCTGATTTAAATCAAAAAAATCCGATTTAAATCAAAAAAATCCGATTTAAATCAAAAAAATCCGATTTAAATCAAAAAAATCCGATTTTTTTTTTGATTTTTTTAAAAAAACATTGATTTTTATCCACCCGTGTATGTATGTATATGTGTATATGTGTATATGTATGTATATGTGTATGTATGTATGTATGTATGTGTATGTATATATATATATATATGTATGTATGTATATATGTATATATAATATATTCATGATAAAAAAATTGATACAATAATTGCATGAATCTGTGTGCCTGTCAATGTATTTAAGGGGTACCCTCATTATGTCTTTCAGGTGGGAATGCTTCCTTATTAAAAGGGGTTTTTTTCTCCCGGTTCTAGTCCCTTGCTCAAATCGGGGTTTTCCCTGTGTGATTATAAATCCTCCCACTTACGGACGCTAAGGGGCATCCCGGGTAACTTCATAGCGTAATTCCCATTTATCATTGCGACTATCAATAAATCACCATATGGAGGCTCCCCAGGATACTGACTCGGGGTCCCTTCGGGACAACCCTGGTTGTGTGTGATATGTGGGGCATCCCTTTTGGGAGACAATGTGCAATTTTGTATACCATGTGCACAACAGGCACTTGTGCTGCAAGCTGTGCCCCGTGCGGATGGTTCAGCCCCGCTGGCCTCATCACCTACACCCCCACGCCTGGTTATGACCCCCCAAGTGACGTCACCAGTGGGGAGTCGCAATCTGATGTTTGCGCAAGACTGGCCAACATTGAGAGGCTGATTGCTAGCTCTGCGACCAGGAAGACCCCAGCTTAGAGACGGCACTTGGCGCCCGCGACGCAGGCCTTTGATTATGCTGATTTTGAACCATTTGACCGGTCTAATTGTTCCCCACTCGAGGAAGGGGAACTGTTCCCAGACTCTGACTCATCTGATGATCGGCAGTACCCTGGCGCTGATGCCGGCTCAGAGCGCGGGGATACTGTTGACACCCATAGGCTCCTTACTCAAATTTTTGAGGTACTTGCCATTTCCCCTCATGCGGAGGCCCCTCCGCAACGGGGGGGAATTTTTTGGGACCACCAAACCTCGTTTGGAGTTCCCGGATCAGAAGCACTTTAACAATCTGATCCTTAAGGAATGGCTCCCTGGTATCCCTCACGGGTGGGATAGGAAGTATTCCTTTCCTGTTGATGTGGTGAAACTTTGGTCGACACCTCCAAAGGTTGACGCGCCCGTCCTGGGATTGTCCAATACTTCAGTCGTGCATACCCCAGATTCCACTACCTTGAAGGATGGTGAGGACCCACGTCTCGATCAATTGGCTTCACATGCCTTTGCTTGTGTGGGTTCGGCCTTGCGCCCGGTTTGTGCTTCTGCGATCACGGCCGTGGCTACTAGAGCTCTAATTAAGGGCCTTTTGGATGGTTCCCAAATGGATCCTTGCAGTGAGGAGTTTACAGCCTTGACTCATGGTGAGATGTTCATTGCTTTTGTCTTATCAGCCTTGGATGATACTATCCGTATGTGTAGCATACCTTAGCATTGCAGGTTGCTATACGCCGGTGGGTCTGGTTGCGCCAGTGGGTGGCCGATAACGCTGCTAAGAAGGCGCTCACAGGTCTTCCCTTCGTGGGTCTGGGCCTGTTTGGTGATCGTTTAGACTCGGTTGCCAGAGGGGGTAAGTTACCTCAACGCAAGAAGCAGCGCCGGCCCTTTGGGGGTTCGGGCTCATTCAACCCTTCCTTTCGTGGCTCTCGGTCAAGCAGGGGAACATTTTTCACTGCATTCCGAGGAGATGCCTGGGGTAGGGGCAGAGGATGTGCCCGACCCAGGACTTCCTGGGGTACTAAACCCAAGTTTGTTGGCAAGCCCGCTCAGCAATGAAGGGACGCCCTCACCCTTGCTGGTGGGGGGACGGCTGCGGCTCTTTGCTTAGGTCTGGACCCTAGAGGTCAGACGTCTGGATCCGGGAGGTAATTTCCTCCTGGTACAAGCTAGAGCTTGCATGCCGGCCTCCTCCCAGATTCCTCAGGTCCCTGGTTCCGTCGGACCCACGGGCGGCACAGGGTCTTTTTCTGGTGGTGCAAAACCTTTGGGATATGGGGGTAGTTTGTCCGGTTCCCCCCACAGAGAGAGGTCTGGGTTACTATTCCAACCTCTTTACGGTCCCCAAAAAAGATGGTTCCATAAGACCCATTTTGGACTTGAAAACTCTCAACCGGTTCATCAGGCCCAAAAAATTTTGCATGGAGACTCTGCGCTCTGCTGTCGACTCACTGCGTCCGGGAGACTTAATGTCATCAAGGACGCTTACCTTCATGTGCCGGTCTTTCCGGGGCACCAAGGGTTCCTCAAGTTCGTGGTAGACGACCAGCACTTCCAGTTTGTGGCTCTTCCCTTCGGGCTGACTTCGGCGCCCAGGGTGTTCACCAAGGTTTTGGCGGGTGTGATGGCTCTTCTCAGAGTCTGGGGCATTCGTATCTTGCCTTACCCGGACGACCTTCTCATTAGGTCATTCTCTCTCCACCAGGTGGAGCTGAACACCAGAACGGTGGTGACGACACAGGAGAGGTTCGGGTGGATAATCAATTACCCCCAGTCCTCTCTATCCCCGTCAAGGGTGGGTTCGTTCCTGGGCATGATTCTGGATACTATTCAGACCAGGGTGTTCCTACCCCAGCCGAAGGTGGATGTTCTTCAGGCTCTTATTCGTTTTCTTCTGTCCGGCCCTCGTCCGTCCAACAGGCAATGCATGAGGCTGGTAGGTTTGATGGTGGCTTGCTTCGTGGCAGTGCCATTTGCTCAGTTTCACTTGAGACCCCTTCAGCTCCATCTTCTATCGGTTTGGGACAAATGTCCTCTGTCTCTGGATCAGACTTGTGTTCTGTCCCCTCTTGTCCGGCAGTCCTTTACCAGTGGTGGATGGACCAGAGGAATTTCCTGGGGGGCAGGTCCTTTCTTGCGCCCTGTTGGGAGACGGTCACTACGGATGCCAGTCTGTCAGGCTGGGGAGGCTTCTGGAGGGAACGTCAGTTCCAGGGGCTGTTGGGTCCTCAGGAGGCCCATATCCCCATCAACATTCTGGAGCTGAGGGCGGTTTCGGTTGGTGCTGTCACTCCTGACACATCACCTTCAGGGCTTACCAGTTCAGGTTCGCTCCGACAATCGGACAGCGGCCGCTTACAGCAGTCACCAAGTAGGGGACTCGCAGCCAGGGTGCCCTCCAGGAGGTGTCTATGATTCTTGCTTGGGCCGAGAGCAATGTTCCGTGCATCTCGGCAGTCTACATTCCAGGGGTGGAGAACCTGGAAGCGGACTCCCTGAGCAGACGGACCTCTCACCGGGGAGAATGGTCCCTCAGCAACAAGGTATTTCTATCCCTCTGTCGCAGGTGGGGGAGTCCGGAGGTGGATCGGTTTGCCTCTCGTCACAATCACAAGCTTCCGGCATTTGTGTCTCTGTCCCAGGACCCTCTGGCTCTGGCAGTGGATGCCATGTCTCTGTCCTGGCGGGAGCTCGGTCTCCTGTATCTGTTTCCTCCCTTTCCCATGGTGGGTAAGGTGGTACGCAAGCTGGCTCAAGAGGGTATGCCAGCAATTCTGGTGGCCAAGACAGGTGTGGTTCGCAGACGTCCTCCGGCTGGCGGTCGATCAATTCAGGCTGCCTCTGGTTCAGGATCTGATCACACAAGGCCGGCTTTGTTACCCAATTTACAAACGCTGGCTTTGACGGCGTGGCTGCTGAAACCTTCATTATAAAGGAAAAGGGGTTTGTTTGAAGCCTTTTCCAGACTCGTCAGGGCTAGGAAGAAATCTTTCTCTAATATCTACTACAGGACCTGGCGGACCTACATTGATTGGTGTGAGGCTAGGGCCTTTCCTTGTCGGGTGTTTTCCATTCCTCGGATTTTGGAGTTTCTTCAGCATGGTCTGGACATGGGTGAACTAATCGGTCCAGCAGGAGGTCCTTGGCTGCACATACAGAGGTGAATGAATAATAATTTGTATAATTGATTATATTTTGCACTGGTCACTTTAGGTATTGGCACTTTATATTAGGCAACGGGGTTTTTTCTTAACATAGGGATCTCTTTGGGGTAGTTGGGATAATATGGGGCTTACTCCTGCTGGTACTATGGTGTAGATATGCTGTGTATACATATGTATTTTTAAATGTATGTCATGATGTTGTATGTATTTGTTATATGTTTTTTTTATCTTTTGTAGATGAAATTGATTGATTAAATATGCTTATTTGGATCAGTTGGTATTATTGATTAATTTGCTGTAGGGTTGGAGTGGTGCCTGTAAGCGACTGGGTCTATAGTAGGCTGGAACTATAGAAATTGTTTATGTATGTTGTGGTAGCAGCTTTGGGTTACTTATTTGGCACACTGCCCATTCCCCCCCTTTTTTTGATTAACAATCAGGTGGTGCTATAAGGAAAAAATTGTTATTCTTACATGGTCTGGACATGGGTTTTCAGCTTAGCACTCTAAGGGGCATGTCTGCTCTGGCGGTTTTCTTTCAGAGAAAATAAAATAAATAAATGGGATTTAAATTTGGTGTTGTCTGCCCTTCAGGGTCCTCCTTTTGAACCGGTGCGGGATTCTGCACGATCCATTTTCACCTTAAAAGTTGCCTTTTTTGTGCCTATCACCTCTGTTCGACGTGTTTCTGAGTTGGCGGCTCTGTCCATTTAGGCCACCTACTTTGAGAGACCTCAGGACAAGGTGGTTTTCCGTTTTAAACCAGACTTCTTGCCAAAGGTTGTCTCTGCCTTTCACCTCAATCAGGACATTGTGCTTCCTTCATTGTGTCCTAAACCTAGCAATGACAAGGAGAGCTCTCTGGACGTCGTTAGATGTGTAAAGTACTATCTGGTGGCTACTTCACCATTCCGGAAGACGGACGCCTTTTTTTTGTGGTACCCTCTGGTCCCAAGAAGGGTTGGCACCCGTCAAGTCTACCATTAGTAAATGGATTCGTCAGGCCGTTATTAGGGCCTATTCTACTAAGGGGAGGGATCCCCCTTTCCAGGTCACTGCTCATTCTACTCTTGCTGTTGGGGCTTCCTGAGCGTTTCAGCACCAAGCCTCTGAACAAGTTTATAAGGCTGTTACTTGGTCTTCTGTTCATACTTTTTCCAAGTTTTATACGGTTGATGTGCGGGCCTCAGTGGATGCTGTTTATGGCCGCAAGGCCAAGTTGTATCTTGGATCCTCTATATGGTGAAACTTTTTTTCTCGTGAGTTTTATTGGCTCTTCCTGGTATCCTTACTGCTTTCTTAGACTGGGGAATGTGTGGGAGGTCCCAGGTATTTATGGACCGGGAGGGGCTTCTTTTTCTAGTCATCTCTGCAAAAGTTAGACCTCCACTGGACCATAACCCATGTGTAATTTATCTTTCCGAAGCAGGGTGTGACATACTTATAATACCCACTTTACAGGTGAGTAATCACAAAATGATATTTTTGCAGAAGTCATAATCTGTGTTGATCGGATTTGGCAGCAGTTTTTGAATTTTTGCAGGAGGGGCGGAAATGGGATTGGCTGTAAGTACCTTAAAGGTTCAGGTGGCAGCACTGTCAGTATTTTTGGACAGAAGGCTCAGAGCAGAGGATCTGATCGATAGATTCTTCATCTCACTTTCTAGAGGAAGACCGGTGAATCCCAAGGGGTCTTTCCGCTTTGGGATTTATCCATAGTGATAAATGGACTGACTAATGCTCCGTTTTGAGCCTATTTTAGAGTCTGCAATTAAGTTCTTAACACTTAAAGTGCCTTTATTCTAGCAATCATGTCAGCTAGAAGAATCAGTGACCTACAGGCTTGTCTATTAAGGAACCATACTTCAGAGTATTTCTGGGTCATCTCACAATCAGACCAGATCCCCTCTACTTGCCTAAGATTGTTTCAGAATTTCACAGGTCCCAGGAGATCTATCTCCTGGGGATCAGCAGGAGATGCAGTCCTTAGATGCCAGGGAAGATTTTAATTTATTTGGACCGTGCAGCGGGGTGGAGGAAGTCTGAGCATTTATTGTTTGCATTCTCAAAAAATATAGGGTTATAAGCTTCTAAGGCCTCTATAGCTAGATGGATTAGGTAAGCCATTCAGTTAGCCTATGAAGTTTTGGAAAGGAGGCTCCTATATTTTTGGAAGCTCATTCTACTAGGACGTATCCCTGTAAGAAATTTGCAGAGCAGCAGCTTCCCCACACACATTTTGAGACACTACAGAGTGGATTTGTCTTTGGCTGTCAAGCAGGCTTTCGGCAGAAAGATTCTTTAAGACATGGCGGAGAGCAGTCGCATGTAACCTGGCTGCCGCTTCCCGACCCTTAGTAGTAGCCTTACCGGGTAGCAGAGTGGCGATCGCAGCCATGCCAAAGAAGCTAAGCCGACGGAGAAACAAGCAGGAGGGCAAGAGGAACCACCAGAACTGCCTGGCCCTGCGGAGCGCCTGGGTTGGAGAAGAGGAAAGTGCTCCTTACAAGATGGCGCTGGAAGGAGTGAACGGCGGAAGAGAGGCAGCGGTGAGGTCATCTGAAGCCTCCTCAGCAAGTGATGCGGGCAGCGAGAGCAGCACGGACACCGGGAGGGCGCACGCTGCCACTGCTGCCGACGGAGGAGACTCCGCACGAGGGAGCGACGCGGGCGGACAGGAACCAGGGTGTACCAAGATGACGGCCGGCGCGTGCTGCGGACCCCGGCCGCCGCCTCCTGATGTGACCACAAGGGTAAGCAGGGTGTCGGAGGAGCGGTGGTGCCCTGAGCGTGCGGAGGGGGAGGTGAGGGGGCAGTCTGTCTGTCGCATACCCCCTGGGAGTCAGAGCACAGGAGCGGGAGAGAGCCCCTGGCAGTGCCCCCCACCCAGAACAGAGTTTTATCCCAGCCTTCACAGAGGGAGACCACGGCGAAGAGGGGGAGGCAGATAGCCCACAGCCCCAGGCAATCGGGTCTAGAGAGGCAATTCTGACCAGGACACGGCAAGATGAGATTAAAACACCCAGCAAACACAGAGTGTCTGGGGAAATATGCATACAGACCCAGGGCTGCCGAGGGCCCCCCACATGTGGTGTCAGCAGGCAATCGGAGCTCAATTGCGGACTCTGGGTGTCCCCCAGCAGCTTTCCCTCAAAGAGTGCATGGAAGGGAGGAGCGGCAATCGGCTCGCAGTGAATTTGGCTGGTCAGCGGGATCTCCGGCCTCCCCTCTGCCACCCTCTCCAGAAGGAACCCCGATTACACAAGGAAATAGCCCCTCATTGATGTTCCCTGCGGAACCACTGGTCACCCCGACGACGATGGCCCCGGCCATGCGGGTGGAATGGGATGTGTTCCCAGGGAGAACAACCAGTAATGATGCTGTGAATGACCAAAAGATTCGCCTGGAAACTATCTCCCTTCTGAAAGGGATGCCATCCAAGACAGATATCGAAAACCTGATAGCAAAGTATGAGGCGGCTCACAAGTGAGAAATAGCGGCCGTTCGACAGCAGGTGTCTGAGGCGGAATCCAGAGTAGGTGTCCTGGAGACAGACGGATCCGCAGTTATCCACTGCCTTCAAGCACTGGAAGATGGGTGCGACAGACAAGAAATGACACTCCGGGCATGCCACCTCCACATGGATGACTTAGAAAATAGAAGACGAAATAACCTTAGGCTGAGGGGCATCCCGGAGGCAGCTACCAGGGATGATGTGAACCACATTGTTACCTCCATCCACTCCGCTTGAGCTAGACAGGGCTCATAGAGCTCTGGGGCCTAGGAGCTCGGATCCCTCTTTTCCCAGGGACAGTCTGCAGGGTCCAGCATTTCTCACTGAAGGAGGAGATCCTAAGAAAAGCTTGGAATAAGGGGACTGTGACCCACAACTGGGCTCCTGTGAGGATTCTTCAAGACCTTTCTAAACGGATCCTTCAGATGAGGAGAATCCTGAAGCCCCTATTGGAGGTCGTCTCTAAAGGAGCCACCTACAGATGGGGATATCCGTTTCACTTGATCGTTAGAAAGGAGCAAGGATCATTTTTGTTGAGATCCCACCAAGATCTAGAGGGCCTGTATTCTTTTCTACAGTGTGATCCAATCCATGTCCCGGACTGGCTGGATCCGGAGGCGCCCCTGGGCGCCCGGCAGGAGGACCGCGTCGTGGCCCAACTTCCGGGAGCTTAGATGCCTTGGGGTCCCCCCGAGACCTTCCAGGGCAGCGTCAAGATAGTTGTCTCAGGAGGAGAAGAATAAAATAAGACTGACGTCCTCTGGGATTAGTGCCCCCCCCCTCCTCCTCTCCTTCCCCCAGTTCGTCCATCTGGGGAGGAGAGGATGGCAGCATGACGGTGGCTCATGAGATTGGTGAGATAGGCTGGAGGTGCGCCCACTGTCTGTCAGTTTGGCTAGGCTGCAAAGCACTAGTGGAGAATCCTCCGAAGCCCTAGTTTATTTTTACGCTGAAGGTTTTGCAGATTTTGTTCGCTTGTTTCTTTGTTTATGATTACTATAGTTACCAGTGGTGTCTGTTGTTGCCCCTCTGCCGCCCAGATATTGTGTTGATAGTATTGTAATGGGTCGGGATTCTTAGTCATCGACCCAGGTCACAACACCCCCGTGTAGGCCACAGCACCCCCATTAGGCCAGTCTTTTTGGCTCTTCCTGCCTTGAAGGCCCTGTATATTCCTGTAGGAATAGTTAGTCTGTCTTTCCCCCCCCCCCCCAATCGATTACGTAGTTGAGGGTTTCCCCTCCCCTTTACTGGTTTACCTTTCCCGGTGTCCCCCCTTCCGTAAGAGGAATCCCAACTTCTCTGAAACCTCATAGCCTCTATAGTGCGGGTCTCTGGGTCCGTCAGGCACAAGGTGCTAGGCTGTGTGGCGAGTATTTGTGATGGCAGAGATACGCATTGTGTCACTTAATGTAAAGGGCTTGAATAGCCCTGAAAAGAGGGCCTTGGTGTTAAGAAATCTTAAAGGGTTAAAAGCACAGGTGGCATTTGTGCAAAGACTCACTTTAGAGCTAGGAACCCATCCGCGTTCGGGTCAGATCTTTCCCGAGGGCTTATCACAGCCACTCTCCGGATTCCAGATCCAGGGGAGTTTGCATCCTGCTGGATGTGGGCCTTCCCTGGGAGCTGGAGGATTTTAAGACAGATGAGGAGGGTAGGTGGATCTTCCTAAAAGGGAGGATCGCCTCCTTCCAGTATACGCTTGTGAACGTGTATGCCCCGAATGTTGGTCAGGTAGCCTTCTTTGAACGTGTGTTGGACGCACTGTCGTCCTTTAGGAAGGTGGAATTGATCTTGGGGGAGGGGGGGGGGATTTCAACATAGCGTTGGACTCACTTATTGACACTTCTAGAGGTAGTCCCCACGAGTCCTTCGCTAGGCTGAAGCGGTTGAGGAAGGTTCTTGCCCTCCACCAGTTGGTCGACCCCTGGAGGATTCTCCATCAGAGTGAGAGGGATTACACATTTTACTCTCCTCCGCATGGATCGTATTCTAGGATTGACTTGTTCATGGTGCCTCATGCCTCTGTGTCGGGTTGCTGATGCCACCATCGGTAGTACTACAATTTCGGATCACACAACCACCACCCTTACGGTCACATGCCCCCACCCTACCCCTAGGAGCTGGTCCTGGAGGCTGAACACTTCCCTGCTGGAGGACGAAAGTGTATTGGATGAAGTGCAAAAAGATTTTAAAAACTTTTTTGATCTCAATACTACGCCAGCAATAAGCCCAGGTGTCCTTTGGGAGGCGCATAAATGTGTAAATAAGGGGGTCCTTCGTTAAAATAGGAACCAGAATCAAAAAAGAAAAGGCAGAATGTATGTTGAAACTTTTAGGTGAAGTTAGGAAATTAGAGAAAATCCATAAGAAATCACTGGCGATAGAGCACCTTGCTCGCTTGACTGCCCTTAGAGAGAAAGTTACTCTGCTGCGACAAAATAAAGATGCAAATGAACAATTGCCGGAGAATATTTTACGAGTCCGGCGATAAATGTGGCAGGCTCCTAGTGAGAGCTCTGCGAGCTAACGGTTAGATCATATGTCCCTAAGATTAGTACCACAGACGGGCAGGTTGTACACCTTACCAAAGATATTGGGGAAGCTTTCCACAAGTTTTATGAGGCCCTATACAATCTCCCGGCAGAACAGGGTGCGGACCGCAAATCCCGCCTGGTGCGTTACATTGCAGATTCGGGCCTGCCAAAATTTTCAAGAGAGGTGTTAGAGGGGTTGGAGGACCCTATCTCATTGTCTGAGCTCCAAAAAGCTGTAATGGGAGCGGCAGGTGGGAAGGCGCCTGGTCCGGATGGCTTTGGCCTTCCTTACTACAAGAAATTTTTCCCTCTTGTGTCCCCCAAGCTGCTCAGTCTTCAATTCCATTAAAGAAGGGGGACCTTTCCCAACGGATACTCTATGGGCATTTATCACAGTAATCCCTAAGGAAGGAAAAGATCCCACCCAATGCACTAGTTATAGACAGATTTCCCTCCTAAACACTGACTTAATGTTATTTGTGAAGATCCTAGCCTCCAGGATTGCTCCTTATTTACACCATGTGGTGGGGCTCGACCAGGTGGGGTTTATGCCGCACAGAGGCGAGGGATAATACCATAAAGGTCCTGAACTTGATCCATGCGGCACAGAGCAGGGGGACCCCTGCCATGCTCCTCGCGACCGATGCCGAAAAAGCGTTCGATAGAGTGAGCTGGGAGTTTATGCAAGCTACACTTGATCATGTAGGATTTGGCCGAACGTAATGAGCTGGATCGGGAGCTTATATAGCTCCCCGTCGGCCGCAGTTAGGGTGAATGGTGTGCTGTCAGGATCTTTCGGGATTTCCAATGGGACGAGACAGGGGTGTCCACTCTCTCCACTTATATTTATACTCACCCTGGAGCCGTTCCTCAGCAGGATCCGCCACAGCTCTGCGATCGGAGGCATAGAAGGTGTTTCCACTCAATACAAAGTAGCCGCTTACGCGGATGATCTTATCTTTAGTCTGACTTGCCCCGAGGTGACCCTTCTGAACCTGAGGCGGTACGGAGAGCTCTCAGGGTATAAGATTAATTTCCAAAAATCTGAGGCTCTCAACATAAACATTTCCCCGAAGAGCTTTCAAAATATCCAAAATGCCTTTCCCTTTAAGTGGGCCAAGGAGAGCATAACGTACCTGGGGACCAGGATTGGGAGGAATTTGTCAGATGTCTTCACCGCCAACTTTCCACCTCTACTGAAAAGATTTGAAGAAGAAACGGCTAGGTGGTTAGGCTGGAAAATATCCTGGTTTGGCCGTTGTAATGCCATTAAATAGAACCGCCCTCATTGGCAATGTGGGTTTTGAAGGTTAACTAAATAATGCGCTTTGAGAGTGTTATACTGTCTAGAGAGAAGAGATTTGAGCAATTCACCGCCACCTGGTATGAGGGGCTCAAGTTCTCAGTCAGACGAATGTAGGGCTCTCCTGGCAGAGGCCCGCACAACACCCCCTACCCCTCCCCTTCCCATTCTTCCCCCTCCTCCCGACACCCGTTAGTTGTCTTGCGTTGAAATTGGACCATCGGATGAGTCAGACGATGCCCCTATGAAAGTCCGGTACTGGTTGCTACGAAATGTGGCTAAACCTATAGAGAGCTTATGTTATGTCTTGTGTAATTGAAGAAAATATTCTGACGAGCATTGTTACTTGGTTTGCAGATGCTTTTTTTTTTTTTTTTATTTTTTTTTTTTTTTATTTTTTTTTTTTTTTTGCTGTATTGTATGCATCATCTGATAAAGAATATATATATAAAAAAAAAAGATGGTTTCCCCACCCTGAGGTAGGACGCTAGTATAATTACTCGTTCATCATCTGTTGGGCTGTCCTGGAGGACGTTTTGAGAAAACCCCAATTAGCTTACCAGTAATAGGATTTCCGGTAGTCCCCCAGGATGGCGTCCTACTTCCCACCCAAGATAAGTATGTTAATGTAGATGTTGATTTACACTTGTTCCTTTGGGATTTCTCGGTTAAAACACTGAGATCCAGGAGGAAGGGGCAGGGTATTTAATCATGTCCAGTTTGTGTTTCTGGTCGGAGGCGCTACTCGGCTGGGCCGTCCTGGCGGACTACCGGAAATTACTGGTAAGCTAATTGGGTTTTTCTTTCACCCAATAAGATGCATTGAACACACACACACACACACACACACACACACACACACACACACACACACACGCACTCACACTTTTGGGGGGAAATGGTGCGTCTTATAGGGCAAATATACAGTTTAATATATTTTCTGTTCTCTAAATCTAAGGCTCTTATTTGTAACAGTCAGTGATAAGCAGCAGCTGGGTGGTGATATGAGTTCTCCAAACTCCCCTGTCTTTTATGGTCAGCATCTTCATGCTGCCCCAAGGCCCTGAGTTACAATGGCTGAAACTTACAGGAATTTTAAAGGCATTGTCTGGGCAGAGAAACAAAACATCTATACTCTGCAGCTTCTCCATAAACATCCATTGTTTCCCTGCAGCTTCTCCACACAGTGACTACATCCTCATACTAACCAATGATGTGGAGTCAGTGATTCTGTCTTCCAGCAACAGCTGCCGCTTATGTAGAAGTCGCTGGAGCATTGCTTATGACCCACAAGTCTACTCCATTCATTGTAATGAATTTCCATTGAGTGAGTTCGACACGGCCCCTCAATTGCAATAAATGGATTAGGAGTGTTAAAGGATATAAAACCATATTGATGTCTTCCCAGCAATGGAGGATGGAATTGCTTGTTCTTCCTTATTTTTTCTGGACAGAAAATGTAAACCAGAAAACTTTTTTTCACAAAAATTAGTGTTGTACCAGACGCAGGGAGGCATGCCGATTGTGGAATCTCCCCTGTGCATTAATCTTTTCCCAAAACGAGTAGCTCCTCCCCCCCCGAACCGGAAACACAAACTGGACATGAATACCTCAACCCTTTTCTCCCAGACCTGTTTTTTGTGTTTCTTCTCAACAAGTTGGATTCCTCATATTGTATTTTATTTTTTTTTCCCAGGGAGAATGGCAGGTCTGAACTCCCCCTCTGCTCTCTAGAAGCCTGGGGGGGGGGGGGGCGGCATTTACTGCTACACCTTGGAGATTCCCCTTTGGATGCCACCCCCCGAAGGAATACCCTATCCCGGAGCTAGTCTGGGTGGCAATCTCTGGGATGGGACCCAGTTTTGGGCTTGGATCCCACCCATTCCCCTACAGGCTAGCTGGGAATGCAGGGTACAGTGGCTACTACAGTGCCCCCCACCCCATCTTTAGATTCTTGCAAGGTGGCAGGTAAGTAAAGGGACTTACCTGTATTTGGTAAGTCCCAGCCCAGTCTGGTAGACCTGTTGGACCATCCCAGAGGAACATTATGTTCCTCTGGGATGAGTGGCTACCCCGGTTCACGGATGCTGGGTCGGGACCCACCTGTTTCTGGGTCGGGTGGGGGCTGGTGTACATGCCAAATAGGACGAGTCTGCCCTAGCTGAAAGTACTTTGGATTGCAATGAATGGATGATGCTGTTTGACTAATGCAAGGAATCTGGTGCGCCATTCTCTTAAACAAGCGGTTTCACAATGTCTGACTGGCCCACACATGCTGTGCAGGAACGAACGGGAGTGCCTTTTTATTTATTTTGTTTTGTTTTTTTTTTCTTTCTGTGGGCTTAGTAAACATAGTATGTAGTATGTGCCCATAGCGTGTAATGTGTGTTTATGAAATGTATGTATTTTTTCACAGAAATTGCTTTAAGCCCAAATAATCATGAAGTACACATTTATAAGCAAAATGGGAGCCAATGGGTGAAAGTTCATGAGCTAAAGGAGCACAATGGACATATTACAGGTAAGGAAATTCAGAGGATATGTATGTTAGGACTAGAAGTACTATGCACTAATGGGTACCTCCAAACTTTAGTTTGAAGGTACTTTAAAGGAGATGTATCACAGAACCGTGTGATAATCAAAATGTATATAAACATGTCGGCTAATGAGGAGAGGTCATTTATACACCCAAACTGAAAACTTCTGGCAAGTTGGGGTTTTCTTCTCCTGGTCGGAAAAAATCCAGGGGTGACTGGTTTGAGAGTACTGGGAGAGAGAACCTGTCACCCTTGATTTCTTCCTCCATGAAGAGAAACAAGTCTGGCTGGATATTTCTTGATGCCCAGTAAGTGACCTTCCCCCCCCAACTAGCATATTGATATGGATTTTTATCATTGGGCCATTTTTTTTTTTTTTTTTTTTTTTTTTTGTGATCATCCTGAAAGTTCTTGATCTTATGAATACTTAATAACGTGAAATCATTATAGACACATCTGTTGTCGGCTTAAAATTGAATTGTTTTTTTATGGAGTTGGGTAGGCTGTTCTAGCCCCCCTTTCTCCACCCCCTCCCCCATATCCCTGTACTTGGTTGTCTTCAAAGGTTGGGCTGGTCAATATTAGATTGTAATTTACAATGTAACGTTGCCTAACCCTCAATCTGATTGTAAGGTAAGTGGCCACAATCACCATTAGACTCATTGTCTGATTTTGCACATCACCTTACATTCTGGTTGCAAAATTTAGTTCTGTGTTGCCCATCCACATTACAATCTGGCTGTTAAAGAGGACCAAAAGCCCAAAATAAAAAACTACCCATAGTACTTTACCAGAGAAAGTCCAGATGTCCCTGCATCACACAGCCAACAGTAGCCGATTCCAGCTTGATATGCCAATTAATGCTTTAATACTTTAGGCAGTGTTTTCCTGGTATCCTGCTCGGGCCGCTTCATTCTTCACAATTGGGTTATCCACCACAAGGTGGCGCAGCTGACTGCAAGACAAGACTTTTGGCTCCTCCCGGCCCATAAAAGGACAGCAAATTCCCCATAATTTAATGTAAAGTTTTCTTTCAGTCTGGCTGCGAAGATTGAAGACTATCCCTCTCTGGATTTCGCAGGCGAGCGGGGCATCCCAAGCCCGTCGGCCACTGCAGACCTATTTTCACCTGTTCCGGGACCCATTCTGCCTCCCAGTCCTGCTGCAGTTCAGGTGACGGTAGGGGAACACCTGGGGTCGGGTGTTCAGAGCTATGCTCTGGGCCGCAGACCCTGTACCCGAAGGCTAGCCGGCCATAGGCTATGGTGAACCAATTAGGGACCCCTTATGCCTGCTGGATTTTTTTTTTTCCCTCATGCATTATTCGGTGTGTTGTGCATTCTGCTTACTTTAGTTGCCAGATGGGCCTGTGCTCCTTTACTTACCGTTCCTCGCTCCTGCTCTCTCCTCTCCGGCACTTCGGGGGCGGGGGGCGCCCTCTCACCGGAGGACGGCAGTCACCCGGCGCACTCCCCACCTGCTGCGGGCGCCGACCGCGCTCCGCAGCAGGGGTGGGGGGGACCCTCCCTGTTCTTCTCTCTCTGGGTGCCATCTTCCCTGCACGGGCAGCCGGAGTTCGCGTCCTGGGGGGAGGGGGCAGGGTCGGGCGATGATGCGGTTTGCGTCATCGCGCCGCAGCCCGCCGCTCGAGGTGCAGCAATCGGCGCCATCTTCACTCCGGGGGAGCCGGCTGTGCCTTCTCTTCAGTCCTGCTGCTGGCCGCATCCTTCTCCCCTCCTCGGCCTGGGTCTGACACTGCTGTGTGGTCCGTGAGTCCGGTCTTTAATTCAGACATGTGCATTGTTTTTTGTGGTACATGCGCTGTGGGATTCTTATGTGTGCCCATTTTGTGTCTTGCAGGCTGGTCCCATATTCTTGTGGTTCCTCCTGGTCCATCCACCCCCCCACTATCCCCCCTTTTTTCTCTTGGGCTTGGGGGCTATTGGAGATTGTCTGGGGTGGGCCCTTAGTGCCTTTAACCCCTTTTTTTATTGCCTATTAATCACCATAATGGAGGCTTCTGGGGATTGCGAGCTTGGGGGCCCTTTGGGGCGGGCTAAGCTGTGTCTCATGTGTGGTACGTACCCTTTGAGCGGTCGCAGCGCATTTTTTTTTTTTTTTTTTTTTTTTTTTTTTTTTTCCCCTGCGCCCAGAGCGTTATTGCGTAACAGGATAGGGCGAGCGCCACTCTCCCCAGTCCTATTTTACCTACGGCTTTGCCGACTCCCCCGCGCCTGCATTTAGCCCCCAGCAAGGGGGAAGCCAGCAGGGGGTCCCATTCGGATCTGGCGCTACGCATGGCCAGCCTTGAGTGGCAGTTGTCCCTCCCGGCCACCGGCAAGGCCTCTGGTAAGAAGCGGCATTTGGAACCGGCTTTTTCCCTGGAGGATGACGACGACGACTTTGGCCGTGATTCCATGGAGGAGGGTGAGTTATTTCTTGATTCCGACTCCTCAGGGGACCGCCCGGGTGACTTTGATAGTGACCCCGGGTCCTCTTCGGATGAAGACATGTGGCTCCCAGATGATACGGACAAGCAGGGGGATCTATTCCTCTCTGAGAGGCAGCGTTTTTTTTCCTGAGCAAGTTCACTTCTCCAAATTGGTTTTTAAGGAATGGGAGAGGCCTAATAAATTGCCCTCTGTGCCTAAGGACCTGGACAGACGGTATCCCTTTTCGGAGGAGTTGATTCGGCTATGGTCTCGTCCCCCGGAGGTGGATGCTCCGGTTCTGGGGCTCGCCAATACCTCGATTGTGCCTTCTGACTCTACTACCTTGCGTGATAATGCTGACCAGCGCATGGACCAACTCTCTTGCCACGCTTTTTACTTTTGTGGGTGCTGATCTGCATCCTGTCTGCGCGCGGCTATTGTCTCCATCGCTATTAAAATGAAGGTAAGGCGCCTTGTGGAGGTCTTTTGGCTTGTGCTGACTTAATTGCCTTTGTGATCTCAGCCATGGATGTTGTTGTCCGGCTTGGCGGTAGGGCCTCGGCCCTGCTGGCTGCTCTTCGTCGGTCTATCTGGCTGCGACAGTGGCGGCAGCCTCACCGGGATTCCCTTCTTGGGACTTCGTCTTTTTGGGGAGCGTCTTGATCTCTTGGCTAGGAATGGACGGCTCCCTCAGCGCCGGAAGCAGGTACGGCCCTTTCGGGGCTCTTCTTCCTTTCGTCCCTTCCGAGGGGGGACAAGGTTCCTCCTTCCCTGGTGGCCGCAGGGACTCCAGGTGACGGGGTAGATCCCGCGGTCTATGGCTATTCCAAGTATGCAGCATGCCCTGCTCCAGTAATGATTCGTTACGTATGGGATATAGTCACAAGAGGGCGCTTTACTGCAGAGATGGCAAAAAGAGGCCCCTCCCGGTCCTTATATACCCGGGACCTCCCACTACATTCCCCAGTTTAGTCTCTGCAGTGGGCTGCGAAGGTCAAGATGATGGCTTCTCTCCTCGCAGGTAAGCTGGGGCTACACAGCCCCTGGCCCTGTGTCCTATTCCCACCCGTACCATTAGTTACTTGCCTCCCAGCCTTGGCTGCATGGTCGGGTGATGGTAGGCAGCACCTATTAGAGGTGCTTGCTATGGAGTATTGCTCCACCGCAAATCCCCAACCAAAGGGTAGGTGGCACAGGTTTGGTGCGCCTGGATATGGGATGCCCCGTCCGCTTGACCCTCAGCACATGATCCTAATGTGAATATGGGTCCTTATCCCCCTTCTCCCGTTTCCCTGGGCTGGATGATTGGTTGCTTGGGCCGCTCTGCTCAGTCCCTGCGTTCTGGGGGGGGGGGGGGGCTAGCGCCTGGCGCTCTCTGCAGCTGGCCCGCCCCCTCCGGAGATGATCGGCGCCATCTTCCTAATGTACCATACATGCACTTATTGTGTGTGTCTATGCTTATGTCTTTCAGGCTGGGACAACCTATTTAGAGGTTTATCCCGGTCCTGGGCCCTAGGTTATACCCTTTGTAAATTGAGGGCTTAATTGCACTAGCGGACATTTAAGGGGCATCCCGGGTAGCTGCACAGCGTAATTCCCATTGGTCATTGCGACTTAAATTCACCATATGGAGGCTTCTCAGGATATTGTGCTCGGGGTACCCTCGGGGCAAGCCCGGCTGTGTGTGGTGTGCGGGGCATCCCATGTGGGCGATGATGTGCCGATTTGTATACCCTGCTCCCGGCAAGCGCTTGCGCGGCAATCTGGGACTCGTGACTGGGTCGGCACCCACTGTCTCTTCCCCTCCGCCCTTTCGCTTGATTATGACACATGGTGAAATTTACACTAGCGGCGAGTCTCAATCTGATGTTTCTGCCAGACTGGCCAACATTGAGAGACTGATTGCTAGCTCTGCAGCCCGTAAGGCTCCAGCTAAGACGTCATGTGGTTCCTGCTGTGCCGGCCTTTAATATGGATCAAGTTGATTTCCTTGAATTGTCTGACTATACCCCTCTTGAGAAAGGGGAATTATTCTCAGATTCAGATCTTTCTGACAATCAGCATTGCCTTGGCGCTGATGCCGGCCCAGAGCATTGGGATGCTGATGACACCCATAGACTGTCTCAAATTTTTGAAGTACTCTCCATTTCCCCTCCTGCAGCGGCACCTAAGCAGCAGGGGTAATTGTTTGGTACCGCAAAACCGCGTTTGCAATTCCCAGAGCAGACACATTTTAACAATCTCAAGGAATGGGAGCGCCCTAGCCTGCTTCCCGGTATCCCTAATGGGTGGGATAGAAGGTATCCCTTCCCCTCGGATGTGGTCAAATGTTGGTCAACTCCCCCCGAGGTGGATGCCCCAGTCTTGGGGTTGTCTAATAAGTCTGTTGTGCATTCCCCGGATTCTACTACCTTGAAGGATAGTGAGGACCGGCGCATTGACCAACTAGCTTCCCACGCTTTTGCCTGTGTGGGTTCGGCCTTGCGCCCGGTGTGTGCTTCCGCTAGTACAGCCGTGGCTATTAGGCCCTTGATCAGGGGCCTTCTGGACGGCTCCCATGAGGATCCTTCTAGTGCTGAATTTAGAGCCTTGTCACAATGTGAGATGTTCATCGCCTATATTCTCGCTGCCTTAGTTAACACCATTCGGATGTGTAGCAGGAACTTGGCCTTGGTTGTCTCTATCTGCCGCTCGGTCTGGTTGCGCCAGTGGGCAGCTGACAATGCTGCCAAGAAGGCTGTCACGGGACTTCCCTTTAAGGATTGCGCCTGTTTGGTGATAGATTGGACCTTTTGGCTAAGGGAGGTAAGTTAGCCCAACACAAAGCAGCCGCGACCTTTTCGTGGCTCAGGGTCCTTGACTCCCTCCTTTCGTGGGCCTAGGTCAGGCAGGGGGGTATCCTTTGCAGGGCAAAGGGGAGATTTCTGGGGCAAGGGCAGAGGCCGTGCCCAGCCCGGATCCTCCTGGGGTGCCAAACCCAAATCCACTGCCAAGCCCAATCAGCAATGAGGGGGCGCCCTCACCCTTGTGGGTGGGGGGACGGCTGCGGCTCTTCGCTCAGGTCTGGGCTCAACATGTCTCAGACAATTGGATTCTGGAGGTTGTCTCCTCCGGATACAAGCTGGAGTTTGCGGACCGGCCTCTTCCCAGATTCCTCAGGTCACGGGTTCCTACGGACCCTCGGGCAGCTCGGGGTCTACTTCTGGAGGTACAAAACCTTCGGGCCATGGGGGTCGTTTGTCAGGTCCCCCCCGGGAGAGAGGTCGGTGTTACTAGGTCAGTGTTACTATTCCAATCTCTTTACAGTGCCCAAAAAGGATGGTTCCATCAGACCCATCCTGGACCTCAAACTTCTCAACAAGTTTATCAGGACCAGACGTTTTCGTATGGAAACTCTGCGCTCCGCTATCGGCTCCCTGCGCCCGGGGGACTTTGACTTCAATAGATATCAAGGATGCTTACCTTCATGTGCCGGTCTTCCCAGGGCACCAGCGGTTTCTCAGGTTTGCGGTAGAGGAACAACACTACCAATTTGTGGCACTTCCCTTTGGTCTCACCTCTGCCCAGGGTGTTCACCAAGGTGTTGGCAGGCGTGATGGCCCTTCTCAGAGCCTGGGGTATTCGCATTCTTCCTTATCTGGACAACCTCCTCATTATGTCCCCTTCACTCCAACAGGCAGAATTGGACACCCAGACGGTGGTGGTGACCTTGGAGATGTTCGGGTGGGTGATCAACTACCCCAAAACCTCACTCTCCCCGTCCTGGGTGACCGCTTTCCTGGGTATGACTCTGGATACCATTCAGGCCAGGATTTTCCTCCCTCAGCAGAAGGTGGACTCTCTTCAAGCTCTGATTCATTTCTTGCTGTCCAGCCCTCATCCATCCATCCGGCAAGGAATGCAACTGGTGGGTCAGATGGTGGCCTGCTTCGAGGCAGTTCCCTACACACAATTTCACATGAGGCCTCTTCAGCTCCGTCCTTTCAGCCTGGGACAAGTGTCCCCTGTCTCTGGATCAGGCTTTTGTTCTGTCTCCTCTGGTCCGGCGGTCCCTCCTGTGGTGGCTAAACTCGAGGAAGTTTCTAGGGGGCAGGTCATTTATGACGGTCACTACGGATGCCAGTCTGTCAGGTTGGGGGGTGGGGCTACTGGAGAGCCCACCAATTCCAAGGGCTGTGGGGCCCTCAGGAGGCCCATGCCCCCATCAATGTTCTGGAGCTGAGGGCGGTTCATTTGGTGCTGGCGCACCGGACTTCTCACCTTCAGGGCCTGCCGGTTCAGGTTCGCTCCGGCAACCGGACTGCGGACGCTTACATCAATCATCAGGGAGGGACTCGGAGCAAGAGTGCCCTCCGGGATGTGTCGCTGATTCTGTCTTGGGCCGAGGACAATGTCCCATGCATCTCTGCGGTTTACATTCCCCGGAGCAGAGAACCTGGAAGCAGATTCCCTGAGCAGGGGGGCCTCTCGCCGGGGAGAATGGTCCCTCAACAGCGAGGTCTTCCTATCCCTCTGTCACAGGTGGAGGGTGCCTGATGTAGATCTGTTTGCCTCTCGCCACAATCACAAGCTTCCAGCATTTGTCTCGCTGTCCCAGGATCCTCTGGCTCTGGCGGTGGATGCCATGTCTCTGTCTTGGCAGGGGTTTGGTCTCCTCTACCTCTTCCCTCCGTTTCCCCTTCTGGGGAAGGTTCTGCGCAAGCTGGTTCAGGAAAGGGTGCCAGCTGTTCTGGTGGCCCCCAGGTGGCCGAGACAGGTGTGGTTCGCAGACGTCGCCCAGCTGGCGGTCGAGCAGTACCCTCTGCCTTTTTGTTTCGGCTCTTCTCACTCAAAGACGGCTCTGTTACCCCAATTTACATACGCTGGCATTGATGGCATGGTTGCTGAAACCTCCATCCTTAAAGATGGAGCTCAGTACTCTGAAGGGGCATGTTTCCGCCTTGGCGGTTATTCTAAGTAAGTCACACACCCCGCTTCAAGACATTCATTACATGTGGGTATACTGACCTGTAGATGGCGATCTTGCAGAGATAACAAAAAAGGAAGGACCCTCCCGGCCCATAAATACCTGGGACCTCCCACTCATTTCCCAGTCTTTCATCTCTGCAGTGGTGAGCAAGTCAGAAGAGGTCTCCTCCTTGCAGGTAGCCGGGATGACTCCCGGCCTTCTTTTCTATTCCTGCCCGGATCCCCATATTTAAATTTCCTGCCTCCCAGCCTAGGCTGCTGGTCCGGGCAAAGGTAGTTGGCACCCCTGGTGCTTAGGAGCCGTAAAGACCCCATAACAAGGGGTAGGCGGCTATCTGGGTTGGTGATCTCGGTTTGGGATGCCCAGTCCCTTGGCCCTACCCTGGCATGGATTCCCCCTCTCCCGGATACCCTTGGGGGGGGGGGTTGGATTTCTCTTATTTATTGATGTGTGTGTTTCACTGTGTGCGTGTGTGTGTGTGTTTTTTACATTTAACCCGTGGCCCGGCCTACGGCGTGCTGCGAATGGTGGCGATGAGTTCTTCTTCTCCTCTGGGCGGGGCCGGGCGCTCTCGTGCGCCCACAACCCGGCCCCGTGCTGCGGGCGCGTTTTTTCATGTCCCGGCTGGCGCCGGCCCACCCTCCCTCCTCCTGCTGCATATTGCGTTTCTTCATTGTGCCTGGCGTGTGGTACTGTAGGTCTGGTGAGTGGCCTGATGGCCATCAGTTTCATCTGTCTTAACTCTTTATACTAGCATGGTCTGAGCGTGTGCTTGTCTTTTGTGTTCCAGGTGGACCATTGATAATATTAAAGGGGGGTTCTGCCGGTCCAGGGTCCCTGGTTAAAGGGGCATCCCGGGTTGCATTATTGTGTAATATAAATATATTCACCATATGGAGGCTTCCCCAGATACTGGACTTGTGCCCCCCTCGGGGCAATCCAGGCTGTGTTTGGGGTGTGGGGTATCCCTTTTGGGGGATGTTGTATTTCTATGTGTACCCTGTCTATTACGCGGCAGACCGGATCTCAGGCGTCCGGTTCTGCTCCGCCAGTCTCCTCTCCGTCTCCCCCTCGCTTAACACGTACGTGTGATGTGGTCATTGGCGGGGAGTCTCAATCTGAGGTGTGCGCCAGATTGGGCGATCTTGAAAAATAGTTTTCTTTGCCGTGACCGGCCGTGACCTTTTTTGCAACGGCACTGGAAAACATTTGTATACGGCTGCGCATGCCTTTGATAGGGAGGATTTTGACTCCCTGGATTGGTCTGATTGTTCCCCGCGTGAGGAAGGGGAGCTGTATGAGGAGTCGGACTCCGACGATCAGCAGTTTATGGGCGCTGATACCGAGCAGGGCCAAGGGGATTCTTTGGATACCTCTAGGGTCCTGGCTCATATGTTTGAGGTCCTGGCTATTTCTCCCCCGAGGCGGCTCCCCCACTGAAGGGGGAGTTCTTTGAGGTGACCAAGCCGCGCTTGGAATTTCCTTATCAAAAGCTTTTTTTTTTTTTTTTTTTTTTTTTTAATATTCTTTGAAATTTTACAGTATTATACCATACAAACGAACATTGGGGCCGACAGTACAGAGCGCAAAAGGAGTGGGGGGGCTCATGAAGATCCATATCATAACAAATACCAAATCACAGCTGGATGATATCTGACAATATTGCATAATACAGGACGGTGTGGCTTCTCTTCGGCGTCTGATCGCAAGGCGGGGGAGCCCCACGCGGCAAAAGCCGCCTGCCGCCCACCCGGCCGAGCCAACCCGTCCTATCTCCACACCAGTAGATACACTTAACCACGAAACTTCAAGTGGGAAAGGAGCCAATTTCCTCATGTCGAGCATAGCCACCAGCCCTCCCAAGGAGAGGTAACTAGACGTACAAGGGGGCAGGGTTGGGGTAGAAAGACAACAGGATGGTGGGGGAAGTGAAGGGGGGGGGGAGAGGGAAGGGGGAGCAGGGGATAGTAAGGATGAGGTAGGTGTGGCGTGCGGGACAGGGTACCAGGCCGAGCACCCCCCCACCACCCGCCCAGGTCAGACCCTCCGCAGGATGGGGCAAGGCGGGATGCCCGAGTGGGGCAAGGCCACGAGAGACTATCAAAAGCATTTTGATGGTATCATTCTCAAGGAATGGGAGAGGCCGACGCGGCTTTCGGGTGTACCACCGGGTTGGGACAAGAAATATCCCTTTCCGGCGGACGCGGTGAAGCACTGGTCGTCTCCCCCCCCCCCCCCCCCCCCCGAGGTGGATGCTCCTGTTTTGGGGTTGCCCAGCTCCTCAGTCCTCCATTCTCCGAGTGCACTACCCTCAAGGATGGTAAGGATAAATGCATTGACCAGATGGCTTGTCATGGTTTTGCCAGTGTTGGATCGGCCTTGCGGCTGGTTTGTGCTTCTGCGCTTGTATTGGTAGCTGCCAGGTCGGTTGTTAGAAGATTGTTGACTTCTTCCAGACTTGACCCAGCTAGTGAGGAGTTTGCCGACCTTAAGCGCTGTGAGTTATTTTTGTCCTTTGTGCTGTCCGCCCTGGATGACACATTGGTGATGTGTAGCAGAGCTGTGGCCCTGCTTGTGGCTATCCGGCGGTAGATTTGGTTACGTCAGTGGGCGGCTGATTTTGTGTCCAAAAAGTCGCTCACTGCTCTTCCCTTTGTGGGGTTGCGGCTCTTTGGAGAAAAATTAGATTCGGTGGCAAAGGGAGGTAAGTTACCTCAGCGTAAGAAGCATCGTCGTTCCTTTTGGGGGGTGGCTTCCTTCTCTCAGTCCTTTTGTGGGGCTAGAGTTGGCAGGGATTCGGCCTTCCCTTCGTCCAGAGGTGATTCCTGGCCTGGGGCAGGGGTCGGGCCCGTCCAGGACACAGTTGGGGCTCCAAGCCTAGAGCCGCTGCCAAGCCGGCTCAGCAATGAGGGGGCGCCCTCACCCTTGCGGGTGGAGGGACGGTTGCAACTCTTCTCCCAGGTCTGGGTCCAAGAGGTCTCGGACAGGTGGATTCAGGAAGTGGTGTCTTCCGGTTACAAGCTGGAGTTCAAGTTCCGCCCCCCCTCCCAGATTTTTCAGGTCTCGGGTGCCGTCAGATCCTCTGGCTGCCCAGGGGCTTCGGGCGGCAGTAGCAAGTCTCGTGGACATGGCTGTCATCTGACCGGGCCCTGGGCTTCTATTCCAATTTGTTCACGGTGCGCAAGAAGGATGGATCCGTTCGTCCAATTCTGGATCTGAAGTTGCTCAACAGGTTCGTCCGTCCCTGGAAGTTCCGTATGGAAACTCTGCGCTCTGCCATTCATTCACTTCGTCAGGGGGACTTCATGTCGTCCATAGACATCAAGGATGCTTACCTGCATATTCCAATATTTCTGGCACACCAGAGATTCCTCAGGTTTGTCGTGGACAGTCGGCATTTTCAGTTTGTGGCTCTTCCGTTTGGCCTTACCTCGGCTCCAAGGGTTTTTACCAAGGTGTTGGCAGGAGTGATAGCCATCCTCAGAGCCAGGGGTATCCGCATCGTGCCATATCTGGACGATCTTCTCATCATGGCGTCTTCCCTCAGTCAGGCGCAGCTGATAGTCGATCACCGAACCGAAACTCTCCAAAGTCCTGCCTCACTCCCTCCAGGGTGGTGGAGTTCCTGGGAATGTCTCTGGATACTTCTCAGGCCAGGGTGTTTCTCCCCCGAGCCAAGGTTCTTCTGATTCAGGAATTGACTCAGCGTCTCCTATCCATACCCCGCCCGTCCATCCGGCTAGGGATGCGACTGGTGGGATTGATGGTGGCATCGTTAGAGGCGGTTCCCTTTGCCCAGTTTCACATATGGACGCTCCAGCCCCATCTTTTGGCGGCCTGGGACGGGTCCCCGTTGTCATTGGATCAGTCCTTTCTGATGTCCCCCCGGGTGCAGCGTTCCCTTCGGTGGTGGCTGAAACCGAGCAATCTGACGAGGGGCAAGTCCTTTCTGACCCCTCGTTGGGAGACGGTCACCATGGATGCCAGCCTGTCAGGTTGGGGGGGATTTTGGAAGGATCTTCAGTTTCAGGGGCTGTGGGGGCTGCAGGTGGCTCACGATCCCATCAATGTTCTGGAGCGGAGAGCCATCAGGTTGGTTCTGTCTCACTTGACTCATCAGTTACGGGGACTACCGGTTCAGGTTCGATCGGACGGCGGTCGCCTACATCAATCACCAGGGAGGGACTCGCAGCAGGCGTGCCCTCAGGGAAGTGTCTTTGATTCTGGATTGGGCAGAGGGCACTGTCCCATGCATCTCGGCAGTGTACATTCTGGGAGTGGAGAACATGGAGGCGGACTCCCTGAGCAGGGGGTTATCTCGCCGGGGGGAATGGTCACTCTGGCCCAAGGTTTTTCGGTCGCTTTGCCTCCGGTGGGGGACTCCGGAGGTGGACCTCTTTGCCTCTCGACACAATCACAAGCTTCCGGCTTTTGTGTCTCTCTTGCGGGATCTGCTGGCTCTGGCAGCGGATGCCATGTCTCTGAACTGGAGGGATCTGGGGTTTCTGTACCTGCTCCCTCTGTTTTCCATGGTGGGCAGAGTGGTGCGCAAGCTGGCCCTAGAGGGCGCGTCAGCAATCCTGGTGGCTCCAAGGTGGCCAAGACAGGTTTGGTTCGCAGACGTGGTAAGGTTGGCAGAGGATCAGTTAGACCTGCCCCTTCTGCCGGATCTGCTCACTCAGGGTCCACTGCTCTAACCCAATTTACCAACGCTGGCTTTGACTGCGTGGTTGCTGAAACCTCAATCTTGAGGGAGAAAGGTCTCTCTGATGCTGTCATTCAGACTCTGGTTAGGGCTAGAAAGCAGTCTTCCTCTGCCATCTATTATAGGACTTGGAGGTCTTATATTGATTGGTGTGAGGTCAGGGCCTTGCCTTGCAGAGCATTTTCTATCCCTAGGGTCTTGGAATTTCTGCAACATGGTCTGGACCAAGGTTTGCAGCTTAGTACGCTGTAAGGGCAGGTTTCTGCCCTGGCGGTTTTCTTTCAATAGTCTTTTGCTCTTCATCCTCTGGTTAAGACCTTTTTCCAGGGGGTTACGCATGTGCGGCCTCCTAGGAAGCCTTTGCTCCCAGTTTGGGTTTGAATTTGGTTTTGTCTGCCTTGCAGGGTCCTCCTTTTGAACTTTTGCAGGATATTGCACTTTCTACGCTTACTTAGGTGTGGATGTTTTTCTGGTTGCCATCACTACTGTTCGGCGTGTTTCGGAGTTGGCAGGCCCCTTACTTTGAGAGGCATCAGGACAAGGTTGTTTTCTGCTTCAAGCCAGATTTTCTTCCTAAGGTGGTCTTTTTTTCATTTGAATCAGGATATTGTTCTTCCCTCCTTGTGTCCTAAGCCCAGCAATGACAAGGAGAGGGTTTTGCATTCTTTGGATGTGGTTCGCTGTGTGAAGTACTATTTGGTGGCTACTTCTCCTTTTCGTAGGACTGACGCCCTTTTTGTGGTGCCCTCTGGGCCTAGGAAGGGTTTGGCTCCTGCCAAGTCTTCCATTAGTAAATGGATTTGCCAGGCCATTGTTGGGGCCTATTCTGCCAAGGGGAAGGTTCCCTTTTTTTGTTACTGCTCATTCTACTCTTGCTGTTGGGACGTCCTGGGCCTTCCAGCACCAGGCTTCTGTTGAGCAGGTTTGTAAGGCTGCTACTTGGTCTTCTCTTCACACTTTTTCCAAGTTTTATAAGGTTGATGTTCGGGCCTCAGCGGATGCTGTTTTTGGCCGCAAAGTTCTGCAAGCTGCAGTGGTTTAAGTTTGTGCCTTGTTTTTGGATCCCCGCCCTTTATGGACACTGCTATTGGATGTCCCGCATGTAATGAATGTCTTGAAGCGGGGTGTGTGACATACTTAGAATACCATTTTGTGAATACTCACCTGTAAAATGGGTATTGTAAGTATGTCGCACACCCAGCCCTTTTGTATTCTGGATCCTTTATATGGTGAACCTTTGTTAGTTTTAATTGGCTTTCCTGATCCCTTGATCTTACTGCTATCTTTATACTGGGAAATGAGTGGGAGGTCCCACGTATTTATGGGCCGGGAGCGTCCTTCCTTTTTTTTGTTATCTCTGCAAGATCGCCATCTACAGGTCAGTATACCCACATGTAATGAATGTCTTGAAGTGGGGTGTGTGACATACTTATAATACCCATTTTACAGGTGAGTATTCACAAATTGGTATTTTCTTCCAGAGGTCCTTCGCTCTTCATCCTTTGGTCAAGACTTTCTTCCAGGGGGTCACTCATGTGCGCCCTCCCCGCAAACCCATGTTGCTGGTTTGGGATTTGAATTTGGTATTGTCTGCCCTTCAGGGCCCTCCATTTGAGCCTGTGCATGAGGCTGCATTGTCTATTCTCACCCTGAAGGTTGCCTTTCTGGTGGCTATCACTTCTGTCCGGCGTGTTTCTGAGTTGGCGGCTCTGTCCATTCAGGCCCCGTACTTTGAGAGACACCAGGACAAGGTGGTTTTCCGCTTTAAACCAGACTTTTTGCCTAAGGTTGTCTCTGCCTTTCACATCAATCAGGAAATTGTGCTTCCTTCCTTATGCCCTAATCCTGGTAATGACGAGGAGAGGGCCTTGTATTCTCTAGACGTTGCCAGGAGCTTGAAATTCTACCTGGTGGCTACAGCGCCTTTCAGGAAGACTGACGCCTTGTTTGTGGTACCCTCTGGTCCCAAGAAGGGTTTGGCTCCTGTTAAGTCTACTATTAGTAAATGGATTTGTCAGGCCATTGTTAGGGCCTATTCTGCTAAGGGGAGGGATCCTCCCTTACGAGTCATTCTACCCGTGCTGTTGGGGCTTCCCGGGCCTTTCAGCACCAGGCTTCTGTTGAACAAGTTTGTAAGGCTGCTACGTGGTCTTCTGTTCATACCCTTTTCCAAGTTTTACAAGGTTGATGTTCGGGCCTCAGCGGATGCTGTTTTTGGCCACAAAGTTCTGCAGGCGGCAGTGGTTTGAACTGCGCATTGTTTACCTTTGGGATCCCCACCCGTTTGTTGGACGCTGCTGTTGGATGTCTCATTACTGGAGCAGGGCGTGCTGCATACTTGGAATAATACCATTTTGTGAATTCTCGCCTTGTAGAATGGGTATTATAAGTGTGCAGCACGCCCTGCCCCATCCCACCCTGAGTTTTTATTCTTGGATCCTCTATACGGTGAATGTTCCTGGTTGTGGTTGTTAATCTTGTTGTTGGCTTCTCCTAGTTCCCTTACTGCTGGGGAATGTAGTGGGAGGTCCCGGGTATAATAAGGACCGGGAGGGGCCTCTTTTTGCCTTCTCTGCAGTAAAGCGCCCTCTTGTGGACTATATCCCAGACTTAATGAATCATTGCTGGAGCAGGACATGCTGCATACTTATAATACCCATTCTAGAAGGTGAGTATTCACAGAATGGTATTTTTGTCGTCCAGGGGTGATTTGTCCTGTGCCTCATCAGGAACGGGGTCAGAGGTTCTATTCCAATCTTTTCACGGTGCCCAAGAAGGACAGATCTCTGAGGCCTATCCTGGACCTGAAGGGTCTCAACAAGTTTGTCCAGTTCAAGCATTTCCGCATGGAGACCTTACGGTCAGCGGTGAGTTCACTTCGACCCGGCGACTTCATGACCACGGTGGACATTAAGGATGCCTACCTGCATGTCCCCATTTTCCGGGAGCATCAGAAGTTCCTGAGGTTCACCTTGGAGGCTCAACACTACCAGTTTGTGGCACTGCAGTTCGGAATCTTTTCTGCCCCTCGGGTTTTCACCAAGGTGCTGGCGGTTGTCACGGCCCTACTGAGGAGCCAGGGCATTCGTATTCTTCCTTACCTGGGCGACTTGTTGATTGCTGATCAATCTCTTCAGCAGGCCGAGGGCGACACACAGAAGGTGTTGTCCACTCTCAAGGTCTTCGTTTGGGTGGTCAGTTATCCCAAGTCTTCGATCACTCCGTCATTGGTGAGGTCCTTCCTGGGCATGACGTTGGACACTTCTCAGGTCAAAGTGTTCCTCCCTCAGCAGAAGGTGAAGGGTCTTCAGACGCAGGCGCGGGCCCTGCTGTCGTGTCCTCACCCATCCATCCGTCTGGGGATGCAGTTGGTGGGCCTCATGGTGTCTTTCTTCGAGGCTGTACCCTTCGCCCAATTCCACATGCGACCCCCTTCAATTGAATCCCTTGACCGTTTGGGGTCGGTCACAGGATTCCCTGGAGCAGGAATTTGCTCTGTCCCCTCTGGCCAGGCAGTCTCTCTCGTGGTGGTTGGACTCGAGAAATCTTCTAGTGGGCAGGTCCTTTCTGCCTCTGTGCTGGGAGAATGTCACCATGGACGCCAGTCTGACCGGTTGGGGAGGGTTTTGGCAATATCTGAATTTCCAGGGCCAGTGGGGCCCATGTGCCTCCTGGAACTGAGAGCGATCAGGTTGGTTCTCTTCCTGTTGACTCCCCATCTTCGGGGTCGTGCGGTCCAGGTCTGCTCGGACAATAAGACTGCTGTCGTCTACATCAGTCATCAGGGCAAGCGAGCCCTCAAGTGTCCCTGATCTTGTCCTGGGTGGAGGAGAACGTTCCCTGCATCTCAGCGGTTTTCATCCCAGGGGTGGAGAACCAGGAGGCGGACTCCCTGAGCAGGGGGACGTCTCGTCTGGGGGAATGATCTCTCGGCAACAGGATCTTTCATGCCCTGTGTCGCCGCTGGGGTCAGCCGGACGTGGACCTGTTTGCGTCCCGTCACAATCACAAGCATCCAAGATTCGTCTGTCAGAGATCCTCTGGCCTTCACCACAGACACGCTAGCAATTCCTTGGACGGAGTTCCGACTCCTCTATGCATTTCCTCTTTCCTCTTCTGGGTCGCGTGTTGCGCAAGATAGCCCAGGAAGGGGTGCCGACCATCCTGGTGGCCGCCCCGCTTGCGGTGCTGGTGCTGGTTCGAGGACATAGTCCAGATGTCAGTGGATCAGTTTGTCATGCCCGACGATCCAGGGCTTCTCACTCAGGGACTTGTACACCACCCCAATTAACATACGCTGGTTTTGACGTCTTGGCTGCTGAAACCTCCATCCTGATGGAAAAGGGGCTGCAGACCTCGATCGTAAGTACCATGATTCAGGCTCGAAAATCCTCTTCCATGATTTATTACAGGCTCTGGCATGCTTACATTGCCTGGTGTGAGTCTAATTTGTTTCCTTGTCACACTTTTTCTCTTTCCAGGATTTTGGAGTTCCTACATGGCCTGGAGTCGGGCCTGTAACAGAGTACCCTCAACCAGCAGTTTTCGGCCTTGGCAATTTTTTTCACACGATCTTTCGCCAATCATAGACTTATCAAGACTTTTTCCAAGGGGTTACCCATGTACGTCCGCCGCGTAAGCCTTTGTCACCGGTGTGGGATTTAAACTTGGTGCTTTCTGCTCTCCAGGGTTCTCCCTTTGAGCCCTTCTGTGATGCTGCTTTGTCCATTTTGACTCTGAAGGTGGTATTTTTGGTAGCCATCACTTAGGTGCGTCACGTCTCTGAGCTGGCGGCGCTTTCAATGAAGCCTCCTTACTTTGAGCGGCATCAGGATAAGGTGGTTTTTCGTCTTAAACCGGAATTCTTGCCCAAATTGGTCTCTGCTTTTCATCTCAATGAGGACATTATCTTGCCTTGCTTGTGTCCTGCACCTTCTAATTCTAAGGAACGGACCCTCCATTCCCTGGATGTTGTCAGGGTGCTTAAGTACTATTTGGTTGCCACTGAGTCCTTTTGGAAGTCGGACTGTTTGTCCTTCAGGACGGACCTAGGAAGGGCTTGCCTCCAGCCAAATCCACTATCAGCGAGTGGTTCAGACGGGGTGATGCAAGCGTATTCTGCCAAGGGGAAGCTGCTCACTCCACTAGAGCTATTGGTGCCTCTTGGGCTTTTCAGCACCAGGCTTCTGTTGAACAGGTTTGTAAGGCCGCTACATGGTCTTCAGTTAATACTTTTCTAAGTTTTACAAGGTTGACATTAGGGCCTCAGCTGATGCTGTTTTTGGCCGCAAGGTGCTTTAGGTGGTAGTGTCTTGAACTTCATGCTGTTGCTCACTGGGGATCCCACCCTTTCTTGGACGCTGCTGTTGGATGTCCCAATTGTGAAGAATGAAGAATGACGTGACCCGAGCAGGATACCAGGAAAAATACAATTCTGTGATTACTCACCTGTAGAATTGTTTTTATTGGTATCCTGCTCAGGTTGCTTCATCCCACCCTTGTTTTGTTATCCTCTTTTGCCTTGTTATGGTGATTACTGTTGAGAGAGTTTATAGTGGGGCTGTGTGAAGTAACATGGTCTCTGGCCTCCTGGCTTTTCTCTGTATTACTGCTTTTCAACACTGGGAATTATGGGTAATTTGCTGTCCTTTTATGGGACGGAAGGAGCCACAAGTCTGGTCTTGCGCTGTGACGGATAACCCATTTTTGAAGAATGAAGCGACCCGAGCAGGATACCAATAAACACAATTCTACAGGTGAGTAATCACAGAATTGTATTTTTGGCAAGCCTAGTAAGGGGTTGATTCAGCACCTTATTATATATAATAAGTACACGAATATAGAGTAAACACACGAATGGCTTAACTAGTAGTCAGAAGGCGGCACTAGAACAGGAGTGAGCTGTAATTCCTCCCAGGTATAAAGGGCCAAGCCTGCCTGTAGGTTTTCTAGTTCTGCTCTATATTTCGTGGGTAAAGATAAGTATTCTTCCTTGTGAGTGTTTAAAGCTGTTGCTGGTTTTCCTGGTTATTTTTGGACTTTCAGCATTGGAGGGCAGCATCGCGCTACCAGGTACCCGCATTCGCTACCTCCTGGGGGGGGGGGGGGTCACAAAGATCAGATGGCTGATGGTTTGTCCTGGGCACGGAGGCAGGCGTTCCTGTGGTGGGGACTTTAACGGACCCTGTCCCTTGATGCGTCCTTATTAATTTAGTGACCCTTAGTGCCGCTGAATTTAGGAGCTTTAGTTCCCCTTTTCTTGGGACACTGGGCTTGAGGGGGGCAGCTATTGTTTTATTCCCATCCCAAACAAGACTCTAAGCCTAACCATAAGAAAAAACAAATTGGGTATGCACAGCTATATTTAACCAATGTTGATGGGGTAAAGGTGCTGGCAAATGAGGACAATATATATATATATATATATATGAATTACTGCAAACAAGTGCCCTAGATGTGGCCCAAATGTTCTACATAAAGACTGCCGCACACTAAGACAATATGTATGAATAAAATACTGGATTTATTGAATCATTTTAGATTATGACAAACAACAACATAGAAGACTCAATTAAAAAACATATATACATATAAGACATCCTGGAGATAATCCTGTTATTGGCTCTTTACTAAAATGAGTCACATCATTTAAACATATATACCAAAATCGCTTTGATATGATGGGACTATTGTACCTGTATGGTGGCGTTTTAGAAAGAAAATCTATAATAATTGTGCTAAGGTTAAAAGTTTATTTATAAATAAAGTTCTTATAAAGTATTAGTGCAGTGGACTACCCACTATAAAGTGCATTAAATAAGTGCAGAAAGAGTGCTCAAAAGAATATCAAATAAGTTGTGCAAAAGAACAATGTGCAAATATAGCAGTGCAGAAATCGCCATCATACAGTCAAGTCAATAAATTGAAGAATTAGTAAATTACATCACCACATCTAATGAGCCCAGGATCTCCAGACCACAACCTTCCTTGTGGTCTGGAGATCCTGGGCTCATTAGATGTGGTGATGTAATTTACTAATTCTTCAATTTAATAAACTTTTAACAAAATAAACTTTTAACCTTAGCACAATTATTATATATTTTCTATTCTAAGCAGACAGCACATCCTGCTCCAGACATAGTCCTACAAAAAGGGTATACCTCCGCCTTCAGCACCGTGCACTGCAGAACATGAAGAAAACAAGCTCCTCCCGGCCCTACATACATTGGAGGACCTCCCACAAATCCCCAGATTTTTCTGCAGTGCTGGAACTGCGAAGACATGAAGTATCACGCTCTCGCAGGCGAGCGGGGCTTGACAGCCCGAGGCCCTGCGGGACTATTTCCACTTCTTGTTAAGAATATGCCACCCAGCCTGGGCTGCGTTGGTCGGGTGACGGTAGGCAGCACCCAGTGTGCTTACGGAGCTAGTCTCCACCGCAATCCCCCTCCATAGGGTAGGCGGTTAAGGCGAATGGTGAGCCTTCAGTGCATGCCCCTCCCGCACTAGTGCCCCATCTAACGGTGAACCCTCTATTGGGTCACCTTCCTTCCCAGATTCCCCCGTTAGTGGGGGAAAAAAGAGGGGGGGGGGGCTGTGTGTTGATGGCCTACTCCTTGCCCTAAGTACACTTTAGACTCTTACCGCTACTGGGTGTCAGAGCGCGCTTCACTTGCTTAATATTAAACTGATCGCCGCGTTTTACTGTGCCTTATGCGCACACAGCAGCACGTTTTGGGGAAGCTACGGCGTTTTTCAATTTCCCTTGCTCACTTCGTCAGACCTCTTCTGAAGGGATGCTGACATAGCTACATTCTCTCCTGATTGGCTGTGCGCCTTCTAAATTCGCGTGCTCTGGGGGGGGGGAGGCGTGGTTCGGCCTGGCGCGTCCCACGTCATCAACCGCTATTGCCCACCCTTCGAGGTTCGCTGGGCGCCATTTCCTTCTCGCATGCGCGTGGTGAAGACAGTCCTCCCCTCGCAGACTGTAAGTGCCCTCATGGGCGATCCTTTTTCTAGCTTGTTTCCTCGCGCTCGGCTCTGACATCCCTGTTTCCCCTTGTGTCTTTCAGACAGCGGTCACCGGTGGCTTCCCCTAGTCCGACGTAGCGCCCGGTCCAGACCATTTTTCAGATTTTACTCCCACTTCCCAGCGGGTCATAGGGGCATCCAGGGTTGCTTAAAGCATCAATCCCTACTGGCATATTGAATTTAATAATCACCATATGGAGGCATCCCAGGACATCGCGAATGGGGTCCCCCTAGGACAAGCCTGTCTGTGTGCAGCTTGTGGGGTTTCACCTAGCAGCAGTGACAATTCACGGGTCTGCGTACCTTGTGCTCAACAGGCGCTAGCCGGTCTCCACACCTCTTCCGAGGCTGTGCCCGCACTTCGCCTTACTTCCCCTACTCCCCCAAGCTCGAGCATAACCCCCAATACTAGTGGGGATTCTCATGCTGATTTGGCCTCTAGATTGGCCAGTGTGGAAAGCTTTATTGCTGGCTCCCTGGCGCGCAAGGCTACTGCCAAGAAGCGTCATTTGAACCCTGAAGCTACTATTCTCCCTGTAGAATCGGATGATTTGCTGCTTTCCTATGCTCAGTCCCCATCAGCGGAAGGGGAATTGCTCTCTGACTCAGGATCCTACGAGGAAGAGTCCAGGAGGAGTCTGGCTCTGATCCTTGGTCCCATGACGACATTGACAGACTGTTGTCTCAGATCTTTGATGTCTTATCCCTCTCTCCCGCGGCACCTCGGCAGCGGGGCGATCTGTTTCATACCGCTAGGGTGCGGTTGGAGTTTCCCGAACAAACTCACTTTAATAACCTAGTGCTGAAAGAATGGGAACATCCCAGTAAACTCCAGGGGATTCCCAAGGCTGTGGATAAGAAGTATCCATTTCCTGCCGATCTGGTTAAGTGTTGGACATCGCCACCCGAGGTCGATGCCCCGATTCTGAGTCTGTCCAATACCTCTATTATGCACTCCCCTGACACTACTACGCTGCAGGATCTAGAGGATCGGCGAGTTGATCAATTGGCATGTCACGCCTTTGCATTCTGGGGAGCGTCGCTCCGCCCGGTTTGCGCCTTAGCCATCACGGCGGTGGCGCTCAGGACTGTGGTTAAGGCTGCTCTGGAAGGGGCGGATGACTTGCCCTCTGATACCGACCAATGCTCTGGCCACCTGTGAGACCTTTGTGAATTATATCCTATCTGCATCGGACGATGCTATTAAGCCGAGTGCTAGATCCTCTGCTCTGGTGGTAGCCATATGCCGTGCGGTCTGGTTACGCCAGTGGGCTGCTGACAATGTCGCCAAGAAAGCCCTTACGGGGCTTCCATTTAAAGGACTGCGCCTGTTTGGAGAAAGATTAGATATCTTTGCCAAGGGGGGCAAGCTGCCCCAGCTCAAGCGTCAGATTCGGCCCTTTCGTGGTCTAAGCTCCCATTCTACCCCCTACCGGGGGACCAAGCAAGGTAGAGGGGTGTCCTTCTCTGGGTCGCACTCAGAACCCTGGACCAAGAACAGAGGACGCCGTCCCGGCTCCTCCTGGGGGCCAAAGCCCCCCCCCCACCAAGCATGAAGGGGCGCCCTCGCCCGTCAGGGTGGGGGGACGTCTACAGCACTTTGAGCATGTCTGGAGACGCCTCGTCCCAGACCGGTGGATTCAGGAGGTAGTCTCCTCCGGTTACAAGATAGGGGGCAGTACAGCAAATTCTACCAGGTTTGTCGAGTCTCGGCAGGATCCTGCCTCAGCTCGGGTGCTGGCTGTGCAGGACCTTGTGGAGCTCGGGGTCATCTGCGAGGTCCCCTTAAGAGACAGGGGCATGGGGTTTTATTCCAACCTGTTCACAGTGCCCAAAAAGGATGGGTCAGTCAGACCCATTCTGGATTTAAAAATCCTAAACAAGTTTGTCAGAAGCAGGCATTTTCGTATGGAAACTCTGCGCTCGGCCATTGCCTCGCTGCGTCCAGGGGACTTCATGACATCTGTGGACATCAAGGATGCTTACCTGCACGTGCCGGTGTTCTCAGGGCACCTAAGGTTCCTCAGATTTGCGCTGATGGATCAGCACTATCAGTTCGTGGCCCTCCCATTCAGCCTCACGTCGGCCCCCAGGGTCTTCACCAAGGTCCTGGCAGGGGTGATGTCCCTCTTAAGACTAAAGGGCATACGTGTGTTGCCCTACCTGGACGATATTCTCATCACCTCTCGGTCTCTGCGGCAGGCAGAGCTGGACACCCGATTGGTGGTGTCCACCCTGGAGTCCTTCGGCTGGGTGATCAATTACCCAAAGTCCTCTCTATCCCCCTCCTCAGTGACCCCGTTTCTGGTGATGAATCTGGACTCGGTTCAGTCAAGGATATTCCTTCCTCCGCAGAAGGTGGAAGCTCTGACAACCCAGGCGAGATCCCTGCTCACGAACCCTCATCCCTCCATCCGGCAGGGAATGCAGTTGGTGGGCTTGATGGTGGCAAGTTTCGAGGCGGTGCCCTTTGCCCAGTTTCATCTGAGAACTCTGCAGCTTCACCTTCTGTCAGTATGGAACAAGGACCCAGCTTCTCTGGACGACAGCTGGGTGATTCCCCCCTCGGTCAGACAATCCCTTGCGTGGTGGTTGGACCGCAGGAACCTGACAAGGGGCAGATCCTTCCTGGCTCCCTCCTGGGAGACGGTCACGACGGATGCCAGTCTTTTGGGCTGGGGAGGTTTCTGGAAGTCCCTGCGCTTCCAGGGGAGGTGGGGCCCTCAGGAGGCCCATCTTCCTATCAATGTCCTGGAACTCAGGGCGGTCAGGTTGGTGCTGGAACGATTGACCCAGCACCTGAAGGGTCTGGCGGTTCAGGTACGCTCAGACAACAGGACGGCCGTAGCCTACATCAATCATCAGGGAGGAACCCGGAGCAAGGGTGCTCTCCAGAAGGTGTCTCTGATTCTAACTTGGGCAGAGACCAATGTACAATGCATATCGGCTGTCTACATTCCGGGGGCGGAGAATCTGCTAGCAGATGCTCTGAGCAGGGGTTGTCCCGTCAGGGGGAATTGTCCCTCTGCGACAGGGTATTTCAGTCACTTTGTTACCGTTGGGGTGTGCCGGACGTGGATCTCTTTGCGTCACAATCACAAGCTCCCGAGCTTTGTATCCCTGTCTCAGGATCCTCTGGCTCTGGCCACAGATGCCCTGTCAATGTCTTGGAAGGAGTTTCGGCTCCTGTATGTGTTTCCACCAATTCCCCTTCTGGGCATAGTGCTGCGCAAGATCGCTCTGGAAGGGGTACCCGCGATTCTGGTGGCCCCAAGGTGGCCAAGAAGAGTGTGGTTTGCGGACGTGGTTCAAATGGTGGTAGATCAGTGCGATCTGCCAAGGGTACCAGACCTTCTGACCCAAGGGTCTCTACACCATCCCAATTTACTAACGCTGGCTTTGACGGCCTGGCTATTGAAACCGCTATCTTGAGGGAAAAAGGTTTGTCTGCGTCTGTTGTAGCTACCATGGTCCAAGCCAGGAAGAAGACTTCTGCTGCCATCTACTATAGAGTTTGGAGGGCTTACATTGACTGGTGTGAATCCAGGTCTCTTCCCTGCCGGGAATTCTTAGTATTCAGGGTGCTGGAGTTCTTACAACATGGCCTAGACTTAGGTCTCAAGCTCAGTACCTTGAAGGGCCAGGTTTCGGCCCTGTCCATCTTCTTTCAGAAGACCTTTGCCCATCACTCTTATCAAGACCTTCATTCAGGGTGTCACTCATGTACGCCCCCCCTCGGAAACCTATGGTTCCTGTTTGGGACCTGAACTTGATGTTGTCGGCCCTGCAGGGGGCTCCATTTGAGCCTATCCATGAGGCCGCCCTAGCTGTGCTCACGCTCAAGGTTGTCTTCCTGGTAGCCATTACTTCGGTCAGACGTGTGTCTGAGTTGGCTGCTTTGTCTATTCAGCCTCCCTACTTTGAGAGACACCGGGACAAGGTGGTGTTTCGCTTCAAGCCAGACTTCCTGCCTAAGGTTGTGTCTGCTTTTCATTTGAATCAAGATATCGTACTTCCTTCCTTGTGCCCCAATCCTAGTAACCCTAAGGAAAGGGTTTTGCATTCCTTGGACGTGGTCAGGTGTGTCAAGTCTTACTTGGTTACCACGCAGTCCTTTAGGAAGACGGATGCTCTCTTCGTTGTGCCTCACGGGCCTAGGAAAGGTCTACCATCAGTAAATGGATTCGTCAGGCTGTGGTTCAAGCCTATATTACTAAGGGGAAGACTCACCCCCCCCCCTCCCCCTTTCGTCTTACTGCTCATTCTACTAGAGCGGTTGGGGCTTCTTGGGCTTTTCAGCACCAGGCCTCTGTGGAGCAAGTTTGCAAGGCCACTACTTGGTCTTCGGTTCACACCTTTACAAAGTTTTACAAGGTTAATGTTAAGGCCCCAGATGACGCTGTTTGGCCGCAAGGTTTTGCAGGCCGTAGTAGTTTAAACTGCTTGCTGTTGCCTTCTGTTGAGGATCCCACCCTTCCTTACGGACACTGCTATTGGATGTCCCACATGTAAGGACTATGTCTGGAGCAGGACGTGCTGTCTGCTTAGAATACAACTCTGTGAAGTACTCACCTGTAGAGTTGGTATTATATGCAGACAGCACGTCCTGCTCCACCCCACCCTGGTTTCACTTTGTTCTGGATCCCCTGTTTGATTGTTATCCTTGATATTTTTTTGCCAGTTTTGGGTGGTTGTTTCTCCTGGCCTTTCCTTCTCACTGCTTTTCAATGCTGGGGATTTGTGGGAGGTCCTCCGGTGTATGTAGGGCCGGGAGGAGCTTGTTTTCTTCATGTTCAGCAGTGCACTGCGCTGAAGGCGGAGATATACCCACATGTAAGGACTATGTCTGGAGCAGGACGTGCTGTCTGCATATAATACCAACTCTACAGGTGAGTACTTCAGAGATGTATTTTCTAAAACGCCACCATACAGGTACAATATCAAAGCTGGCATATATGTTTAAATGATGTGACTTATATATTTCTTCATATTCTGGGCTCATTAGATGTGGTGATGTAATACAATCTAAATCACACCAGGGTGCTGACAGGCTTTTCAGAAAGACTAATCTTGTTCTAGTTTCAGCAGGAGGGAGAGATGGCCCATCCCAACATACAGTATGGTTCTCTGAGCTCTACCCCATTTAAGGAGATAACTACTCACTTTCTATGTTTAGTGCCAAAGCACAGGGTGAGGCCAGATCCATCTAACAGTATGTATGACTCTCCTGCCTCTTCAACTTACACTGGTAGTGCATGAGGGGGCATTAAATATTTCCATAAGTGTAATTTATTTTGTCTTCCTCATGTTTTATTGTTTCCCTTTTTTATTTTGAAAGGTATTGACTGGGCTCCTAAAAGTGATCGTATAGTTACATGTGGAGCTGATCGTAATGCTTACGTGTGGAGCCAAAAGGATGGATTGTGGAAGCCCACTTTGGTTATACTTCGTATAAATAGAGCAGCAACCTTTGTAAAGTGGTCACCTTTGGAAAACAAGTTTGCTGTGGGAAGTGGTGCAAGACTTATCTCTGTCTGTTACTTTGAGTCAGAAAATGACTGGTAAGCATTGTTTATATGTTTTCATAACTGTATGATCTTAACTTGTTGCGGAAAACCATGCGGGAGACTGAAATGTTCAAGTAGGTCAATGTTTATTTTCGGTCGACTGGAGGCTTTCATTCATCTGTAACTAGCGCCCATGAGCCGCTGTGTACGTCTCCTTTTAAATACAGTCGGTTTGAGACTAAATAGCTCAAATGACCATCCTGATTGGATGCCTGGACACATGTCATACTTCTATTGGTCAACTCAAACATATACAGCACATAAATGGAAAGTATAGCTCACACATGCAGAGCATTTGTTTCTCATTAATCAGGCATAACATAGCATGGTTGCTCCTGTGATGTTTTGCTTGGGTGTAATTTTGCTATAATTCACAAATATATTTACAGTCCTTAAATGTATAGGCAATTTAAAAGCTCAAAATGTGAATTACACAACATTGTCTAATAAGTTCATTTGTGAGTGACTCCCAAGAAAAAGCTAGATGATGCACTTTCAAGAGTTTTTATACCTTGCTTACAAAGTGTCCAAATACAAAAACGCTACAAGCACGGTTACAACATAGAAAGCCTAACAAGGCAAAAGCTTATATTACAATTGACTAGTCTAGTCCAGGTAGAAGTCAGTAGGTCTTATCCAATCTCCAAACAAGATGGCAGCTGTAATCAAGTTCACAAAGCAGGTCTCTCTATCCCAATGCAAATCTCATCTCATCCATTTCTATTCAAGATACCACTCCACATGTGTCCTTCAACTGCCCGAGCGAATCTCCTGTCTCTCGCCAGCAAGCTCTAATCTTACTATACAGTGCGTCCTGCTCCAAATCTAATACTTACAGTTGGGATATTCTCCGCCAGATGGCGCTGGACTGCAGAGACATCGAAAATAGGCTTCTCCCGGCCCCTCAAATACCCGGGGACTTCCCACAAATCCCCAGAATTTCTCTGCAGTCTGGCTGTGAAGGACGAGAAATGGCTCTCTACTCGCAGGTGAGCGGGGCTATTAGCCCGCGGCCCTGTAGGACTATTCCCACCCGTTCCACTAGTAATATGCCTCCCAGCCTTGGCTGCGCTGGTCGGGTGAAGGTAGGCAGCACCGCTGTTAGGTGCTTAGGAGCGCTGCTCCACCGCAATCCCCCACCAGAGGCTTATGGTGAGCCTCTATGGGATGCCCATTCCGCACTAGTGCCCCTGCCCATCTGTGGGCCCTGTTTAAGTGGCCGCTGTCCTCCCTCATCCTCCTTGTAGCTTTCAGGGGAAAGGGGGGGGGGGGTGTTTAAATATGTATGCTATGCATTCAGTGTTGTACACCTTTTTTCCATTCTGTTTAGTCTTGTGTCAGCTGCCGCGCTGGCTTGTCTTTACTGTTTTTTTAAAATTGCCGCCGCCACGCGCTGACTTGGTTCTGCGCTTGGTGGCGGCATTACCTCAGTGCGCCATCATTGGCTGCTTGCACATTCTGGCTTCGTGCTCTTCGGGGGGGGGGGTATACCGACGCCATCTTTATCCTGCTTTTGGCCCATGCGCGATCCGGTCTGTAAGTGCCCTCGCGGGGGCGGCTTTATATCTTTCACTCTTGTTATTGTGTGCTTACAGGTCTTGTCTGCTTATGTCTTTCAGGCGGGGCGAACCCTTTTTGGCTTTTCCCGGCCCTGTATTAGTATATAACTTGTAGGCTTTGTAAAAATAATACTCCCACTTCCCTAGCGGGTTATTGGGGCATCCGGGGTTGCTATATAGCGTTATTCCCTATGGGCGTATAGCATCGCTATAATCCCCATATGGAAGCATCCCAGGATAATGCGACCGGGTTCCCCTTGGGACAAGACCGGCTGTGTGTAGCGTGTGGGCAGCCTCATGCTGACGCTGACAAGGCGCGGGTCTGTGTACCCTGTGCTGAGCAGGTGCTTGCATTGCAATCTGGCCTGCCAGTGGCTGCACCTTGTTTCATTTCACCTACTCCCCCAAGCTTAAACCTCACTCCTGCTGAGTTGCATACTAGTGGGGATTCTCAGCCTGATGTGTCTTCTAGACTGGCTACTGTTGAGCAGTTGATTGCCAAGTCCTTCACGCGTAAGGCCCCTGCTAAGAATCGGCACTTGACGCCTAATGTCACTGTTATTCTAAGTATGTCACACACCCCGCTTCAAGATATTCATTACCTGTGGGTAGTACTGACCTGTAGAGGGCTTCTGCAGAGATGATTGGAGGAAAGAAAGCCCCTCCCAGTCCATAAGTACCTGGGACCTCCCACACATTACCCAGTCTTCATCTCTGCAGACGGCGAGCAAGCAGCAGATGATGTCTCCTCCTTGCACAGGGTGATTTTAAGGTAGCCGGGTCTACTCCCGGCCAATATTTTTTATTTCCGTTCGGACTCTTTATTTCCCTTATGAATTATATATATATATAATATTTCAATGCCTCCCAGTCTTGACTGCTGTCCGAGCGAGGGTATACTAGCACTACAGGTGCTCAGGAGCTATGCTCCACCGCGAGAACCTATAAAGAGGGTAGGCGGTTATACCGGGTTGGTGACCCCGGTTTGGGATGCCCTGTCCATGAGAATAATTTTTTTTTCCCCTAATTGGCCTATCCCCACATTATTAGCATGTTCGGGGGCCCTCTCCTCAGATTTTGGTGTTTTCCATGATGTGGGATGTCTGGAAGTAATCCTTCTATTTAATGTTTGCATTGTTTATTGTTTGTCTGTGGTATAAATGATTCACTTTTCTGTCTTGCCATTGCCGCCGCGGTGCTGGTTTTTACCTCAGGGAGCTGAGGGGAGGTTTTCTCCCCTCACGCTCTTCTGCGTGAGGCCGCGGGCCGCGCCCTTTATGCCCTGAGTCTATGGTAGCGTGGCTCGAGCGGTGAGCGGCTCCGCATGCCTTGCGGGCTGCTACCGGCTGTTTTGTTATGCGCCCGGTGCTGCGGGTGGCTGCGGCACCGGCGCGCGCGGTTTCACAATGGAGGGGAGCTTTCCCCTCACGACTTAGCTGTGGGGGCGGGACCGGACTCGCGTCGCCGCGGCCCGCCCCCTCTAGTTCCCGGCACTGCTGAGGAACTTGTTCCTCATGCCCGTTTGCAAGGGGGGGGGGGCGGAGCTTTTCAGCACGCGGTCCGCACTGGCCACGCCCCCCTTCGTCTCCTGCTCTGCTCTGAGTAACCTATATATTTTTTTTTTTTTACGCTGAATCTTCAGGGGTTTTTAGGCTTCTCCCGGTCCTAGGGTACCTGGGTACTTTTTACTATTTTTTACAAATCCTCCCACTTGGACACTAAGGGCATCCCGGGTTGCTTAATAGCGTAATTCCCTCACTCATAGCGACTTACTCAAGTTCACCTCATGGAGGCATCCCAGGATTCCGGGCTTCCCTCGGGACAATCCCGGAAGTGCATGGGCTGTGGGTTATCCCCAACAGGGGATGATTTTTTCCTATGTATATCATGTGCACAGCAGACTATTACACGGCAGTCCGGACCCCAGGCTTCTGGGTCAGCGCCGCCGGCTTCATCCTCTCCCCCTCCCTTTTTGACCCGTGCCCCGTGTGATGTTGTCCCGGGGGGGCAGTCGCAATCTGATGTATGTGCCAGATTGGCCACTATTGAAAAGTTTATTTCTTCTGCGGTTGCCAAGAAAGCACCGGCTAAGAGGAAGCATTTATCACCGGTTAATCATTTTGAATATGCTGATGCCGATGGCCTGGATTGGTCCGATTATTCCCCTCTGGAAGAAGGGGAGTTATTTGAGGATTCAGATATTTCTGATGATCAGCAAATTGTTGGCGCTGATTCCGATTGGAGGTCAGGGATTTCCTTGGATACTCCTAATGTTCTGACTCAGATGTTTGAGGTTCTGGCTATCTCGCCTCCGGCGGAGGTTCCTCAACAGCAAGGTGAGTTTTATGATGAATCCAGGCCGCGCTTGGAATTTCCTAATCAAAAGCATTTTGATAATATTATTTCTAAGGAATGGGAAAGGCCTGCCTGGCTCCCAGGCATTCCTCAGAGTTGGGATAAAAGATATCCTTTCCCAGTGGATACGGTTAAGCGCTGGGCACCCCCCCCCCCCGAGGTGGACGCCCCAATTTTAGGGTTATCCAACTCAGCCGTGTTGGATAGCCCTGATTGTTCCTCTCTTAAAGATGGTGAGGATAAACTCATTGACCAGATGGCTTGTCATGGTTTTGCCAGTATTGGGGCAGCCATACGGCCTGTTTGTGCCTCATCGCTGTTGGCGGTGGCTACCAGAAAGGTGGTCAGGAACTTGTTATCCTCCTCCGGTTTGAATCCGGACAGTGATGAATTTCGTTAACTAAAACAATGTGAGGTATTTTTGTCCTTCATGGTAGCCGCTTTGGATGATTCCTTGATGATGAGTAGTAGAGCCTCTGCTCTAATGGTTACTATCAGGCGTTCAATTTGGTTACGCCAGTGGGCGGCTGATTTTGGGTCAAAAAAGTCAGACGGCTCTTCCCTTCGTTGGGTTACGGCTCTTTGGAGACCAATTGGACGCTGTAGCCAAGGGTGGAAAACTACCTCAACGCAAGAAGCAACGACGCCCCTTTCGAGGAGCAGCTTCCTTCACCCCTTCCTTTCGGGGATCTAGAGCGGGAAGAGGTTTCGCCTTCCCTTCTACAAGAGGAGATTCCTGGAATGGGGGCAGAGGACGTGCCCGTTCAGGATACAATTGGGGCTCAAAACCCAAACCCGCGGCCAAGCCCGCTCAACAATGAGGGGGCGCCCTCACCCGTGCCGGTGGGGGGACGGCTGCAACACTTCTCCCAGGTCTGGAATCGGGAGGTTTCGGACAAGTGGATCCGGGAAGTGGTGTCTTCCGGCTACAAGCTTCCGGGCGGCGGTATAGAGTCTTCTGGAAATGTCATTTGCCCAGTACCCCCATTAGACCGGGGTCGGGGTTTTTACTCAAATCTGTTCAATCTGTTCAGTCCCCAAGAAGGATGGCTCCGTCTGGCCCATACTGGACCTAAAGATTCTCAACAGGTTTGTCAGGCTGCGAAAATTTCACATGGAAACGTTGCGTTCGGCTATTCAATCTCTTCGTCAGGGGGACTTCATGACGTCCATAGACATCCAGGATGCTTACCTCCATGTTCCCATTTTTCCCGCGCACCAGAGGTTTCTGAGGTTCGCGGTGGAGGATCGGCACTTTCAGTTTGTAGCACTTCCCTTCGGTCTCACCACAGCTCCAAGAGTTTTCACCAAGGTGCTTGCTGGGGTGATGGCTCTCCTCAGAGCGCAGGGGATTCGCATAGTGCCGTATCTGGACGATCTCCTCATCATGGCACAGTCATTCAGCCAGGCAGAATTGGACACCAGGACGGTAATATCCACTCTGGAGAGGTTCGGCTGGGTGATCAACTACCCCAAGTCCTCACTCCACCCGTCCAGGACAGTATCCTTTCTGGGAATGTCTCTGGATACAGATCAGGCCAGAGTGTTCCTTCCTCAGTCCAAGGTTCTTCTGATTCAGGAGTTGGTTCGGTCGCTCATGTCCATTCCTCGACCGTCCATCCGACTGGGGATGAGACTGGTGGGTTTGATGGTGGCCTCCTTCGAGGCAGTCCCCTTTGCTCAGTTTCACACAAGGACACTACAGCTCCATCTGTTGTCGGTCTGGAACAGGTCTCCTCAGTCGCTGGATCAATTCTTTCAGATGTCCCCCCGGGTTCGCCGCTCGCTTCGGTGGTGGCTGAACTCAACCAACCTGCTGAGGGGCAGATCCTTTCGGACTCCTCAGTGGGAGATAGTCACCACGGATGCCAGCCTCTCAGGATGGGAGGGCTGAGGTGGTTAAATGTTGGTCACCCCCCCCCCCCCCAGGTGGATGCCCCGATCCTAGGGCTATCTAACACCTCTGTCATGCATTCCCCTGATTCTATTACCCTGCGGGATGCTGAGGACTGGCCCATTGACCAGCTGGCATCCCACGCCTTTGCTTGTGCAGGGACAGCGCTGCGCCCGGTCTGTGCCTCTGCTGTGGCCACTAGAACCCTTATCAGAAATATGCTTGATAGTGCCCTTGATGATTTGCTTTGTGAGGTGTTTAATGCACTCTCCAGTTGTAATGTTTTTGTAAATTTTGTCCTCTCAGCATTGGATGACACCACCAGAACGTCTGCCCTTGTGGTGGCTATACTCCGCTCGGTTTGGCTGCGTCAGTGGGCTGCTGGCAACGCTGCCAAGAAGGCCCTCACTGGGTTTCCCTTTAAAGGACTACGCCTGTTTGGGAAACGCCTGGACCTTCTTGCTAAGGGAGGCAGGTTACCTCAGCGCAGGCGCTTCATGTCTTCATGTCTCAGACATGAGGTAGTGTCCTCCGATTACAAGTTGGAATTTGCTGCCGATCCCCCTCCAAGATTCATCAGATCCCAGATTCCTCAGGACCCTGTGTCAGCTCAGGAGCTAGTGCAAGGCCTCCTGGAGCTGGGGGTCATCTGCCAGGTCCCCTTAATGGAAAAAGGCAAGGGCTTTTATTCCAACCTATTCACAGTACCCAAAAAAGATGGTTCAGTCAGGCCCATCCTGGACTTGAAGATCCTCAACAAGTTTGTCAGGGGCAGGCGCTTTCGCATTGAAACTCTGCGCTCTGCCAAGGGGATTTCATGACTTCTGTGGACATCAAAGATGCTTATCTTCATATTCCTGTGTACCCAGGTCATCAAAGGTTCCTCAGGTTCGCTCTGATGGATCAAAACTACCAGTTTGTGGCCTTGCCCTTCGGCCTCCTTTCAGCTCCCAATTGCCTGGCGGACTCTGAGCAGGGGACCTCTCGCCAGGAAGAATGGTCCCTATGCAGCAGGGTGTTTCAATCTCTGTGTCACCGTTGGGGCCAACCAGATGTGGATCTGTTTGCGTCCCACCACAATCACAAGCTCCCAGCTTTTGTCTCTCTGTCCCAGGATCCTCTGGCCTTGACCTCGGATGCGCTAGCAATGTCATGGCAGGACTTTCAGTTCCTGTATGTCTTCCCTCCAGTCCCCCTGCTGGGCAGGGTTCTGCGCAAGATTGCCCTGGAAAGGGTGCCAGCAATTCTGGTGGCACCCAGGTGGCCAAGAAGTGTGGTTCGCAGACGTGGTACAGCTGGCAGTAGATTAGTACGCTCTGCCCTTGGTGCCAGATCTGCTCACTCAGGGCTCGCCCTGAGGAAGCAGCGCGTGGCCGCTGTGACACGCGTTGGCGGGTTCGTATAGGGGGTAGGTCCATTTGGTACACCTGTCTATATTATTTTGATTGTTCCATGACTCTTCCATCTACCCTGGCTGGTTCTTATTTGGGAACTTATTAGAAGGAACTGGAGTCATTGTTTTGCACAGTTTATATTGCACAGGCACTTTGTTTTTTGATTGTTAGGATTACTTGCACATGTGTTAGGATTACTTGCACATGTATATATACTTTTGTACACAAATGATATGAAATGATTTTTAGATATTACACTTAGTGATAGTACCCCAGCCTATTTGAGTCTGCTATTGGAACCTGTTATTATGAGACCTATGTGATAATTCGGCGCCCCCTAGTGTGTGTTTTTTATAAGATTGTCTTCTATGTTTTTTAATATGTTTGTTGGTTAATTGTCTTTGATTGTGTGTAAATTACAATAAAAATTATATATTTTTATACTTAATTACGAGGGTAGTGCCCTATTTCCTTAACATCTGTCTTGGTACTAACCTCTGGGGTGTGTGGGGACCCTATACAGTAATTCACTCAGGGCTCACTACGCCATCCCAATTTACAAACTCTGGCTTTGACGGCTTGGCTGCTGAAACCTCCATCTTGATGTAGAAGGGGCTGTCTTCCTCGGTTGTGGATACTTTGATTAAAGCTAGGAAGAAGTCTTCCTCTTCCATTTATTACAGGGTTTGGTGTGCCTACATTGACTGGTGTGAGTCTAAGGCTCTTTCCTGTCGTGTGTTCTCTATCCCCAGGATTCTGGAGTTTCTGCAACATGGGTTGGAGATGGGACTCAGTACTCTGAAGGGTCAGGTTTCTGCCCTGGCTATTTTCTTCCATTCCTTTGCTCAGCACTCTCTGATCAGGACTTTTTTTTTCCAGGGGGTCACTCGTGCTCCCCCCACGTAAGCCTATGGTGCCTGTTTGGGATCTGAACTTGGTTCTGTCAGCCTTGCAGGGTGCTCCCTTTGACCCTGTGCAGGATGCTGCCTTGGCCATTCTTACGCTCAAGGTTGTGTTTCTGGTGGCTATCACTTCTGTCAGGCGTGTGTCTGAGTTGGCGGCGCTTTCCATTCAGCCCCCCTACCATGAGAGACACCAGGACAAGGTGGTGGTTCGTTTCAAACCTGACTTTCTGCCTAAGGTAGTGTCTGCCTTTCATTTGAATCAGGATATTGTTCTTCCTTCTTTGTGCCCTAATCCTAGCAATGCTAAGGAGAGGGTTTTGCACTCTTTGGATATGGTTAGGTTTCTGAAGTACTATCTGGTGGCTACTGCACCTTTCAGGAAAACTGATGCTCTTTTTGTGGTCCCTTCTGGTCCTAGGAAGGGTTTGGCTCCTGCCAAGTCTACTATCAGCAAGTGGATGCGTCAGGCTGTGATTCAGGCCTACTCTGCAAGGGGAAGAATCCTCCCTTCCGCCTTACTGCTCATTCCACTCGTGCTATTGGTGCCTCTTGGGCTTTTCAGCACCAGGCTTCTGTTGAACAAGTTTGCAAGGCCGCTACTTGGTCTTCTGTTCATACCTTTTCAAAGTTTTACAAGGTTGATGTTAGGGCCTCAGCTGATGCTGCTTTTGGCCGAAAGGTTCTGCAGGCGGCAGTGGTTTAAACTGTCTGCTGCTGATTTTTCTTGGGGATCCCACCCTACTTTATGGACACTGCTATTGGATGTCCCAACTGTAAGTATTAGATTTGGAGCAGGACGTACTGTATACTAAGAATAATACAATTCTGTGATTACTCACCTGTAGAATTGGTATTATGAGTATACAGTATGTCCTGCTCCAACCCACCCTTGTTTTGCATTAATCTATATCTTGGATCGCCTGTATGGTGATTGTTATCATTGTTATAGTTGATAGTTTTGGATTGTTTAATTCTCCCGGCTTCTCATTAACTGCTTTTCAATGCTGGGGATTTGTGGGAGGTCCCCGGGTATGTGTGGGGCCCGGGAGGAGCCTATTTTCGATGTCTCTGCAGTCCAGCGCCATCTGGCGGAGTATATCCCAACTGTAAGTGTTAGATTTAGAGCAGGACGTACTGTATACTCATAATACCAATTTTACAGGTGAGTAATCACAGAATTGTATTTTTTTCCCACGCTGACCCTTTTGTTTCCATTTGAAATATCACAGGTGATCTCTGATTGGCCCAGACAAATTATCCCAGGTGATAATCTGGCTCGTATAATACAATCACAGGTGATTTTCTGCTGGCCAACTTAATTCGCATGTGAATGCACACCAGTGTTCAGAAAAAACGACTCCCACCATGCTGCATATTAACCCTTTAAATGCCAGCCACGTAAAATTTACGTGGTTGCCTCTACGTCACTTAAGTGCCAGCCACGTAAAATTGCCTGGCATTTACCCCTGCTAGTGGGCAAAAAAAAATACTCACCTGACCCTTCGTTGGATCCGGCCGGTTCTCCTCTTTAATTTGGTGCCATCCGATCCCCCGTGGGGTCTTGGATGGCTCCAGGAGAGCCCCCGGAATAGCCCCCCCCCCCCGCGCTTCTGCAGCTGCTAACTGTAAAAAAAATAAAAATAAAAATGACATTCACTTACCTGCATGTGTGCTGGCTCCCGCTGTCCCTCCTATTCACCTGGGGGGCCTCCGATTTCCCCCCCCCCCCAGGACTTACCGATCTTCAGGGGAGAGCCCGAGAGGCTCTCTCCCCTTTCATCCTCGATGGCGGCCGCCATCTTGCCGCTAAGCGGGGCTAATGACGTCATCCCGGCCCCGATCTCCGGCTTCAGCGTTCTCAGCTGTCAGATGCCGGTGATCGGTGCCGGTGAAGGAGGTGGCAGGAGATCCTCTGATCTCCTGCCTCCCCCCTTCTCTGGATACCGATCACTGGCATCTGTCATCAGAGCAGCGCGAGATAAGAGCTTACAATCGGAGGTAAGTACAGTAAAAATGTTTTTTTTTTAATACTTTTATTGTGTGGTGTTTTTTTTTTTTTTTTTTTTTTTTTTTTTGTCAGTTAACCCTTTGTGAACTGGTAGGGGGTCCATGAGACCCCTTATACCAGTTCACAAGGCTCTGGGTCTGGCAAGTCACCTGCGGCTAGCGGGTGACTTGCCATTAACCCCCAGCCCCCCATTACCTGCCTCCCCAACGGCCGGGGCCCGGGCAACTTAGTGGCTATGTGGGCTAGTAGCCTGCAGGGCTAGGGGCCACCAACGCTGGCCCCTGCGCCCTGTTCTACAAGCCCTCATAGCTGGCCCGGGTTGGTAATGCTGGGAGGGGGGACCCTATGTCATTTTTTCTTTGGGGGGGGGTTTAAGGGTTTTTAACCCTTAAAATTTCCAAAAAAAATTGGGTCCCCCCCTCCTATGTCATATATTTTTTTTTTTTTTTTTTTTTAATTAACCCTTTTGTGTTCTGTCATCCAGCAGCTATAAAAGGCTTCTAGCAAGTGAGCAGAAGCCAGTGATCGCCGAGGGACAGCGTTCTCCAGTATGGATGGGAGGTAAGTATTAAAAAAAAAATATATATATTATATTATACTATATTATATTATACTATATTATATTATATTATACTATATTATATTATATTATATTATATTATACTATATTATATTTTCTCTTTGCGTGCCTGTGTCTTTTTTACATTTAACCCCTTGTGAACTGGTAAGGGGTCCATGAGACAGGAACAGGGAGCTACCGATAAATATGTGGTACCGTTCTAACCGGTAGAAATGGGGCTTTCACATGCAATATGGTTTTCCCTAATAAAATACATTTTTTATTTAAAATAAAGGAGGCAATTTTCTAAAAAAACTTTTTTTTTTTTTTTTTTTTTTTTTTACTTAATAAATAAAATTGATAATAAATAAAATTTACAAACAAGACGTTTCATGTTTAAAGCCTAAACTCTGCTGCAAAATATATAATAATAATAATAATAATAATAATAATAATAATAATTTTTTTTCCCTGAAAATTCCAGCAAAAATGTCGCAAAACATGGCGCAAAATGGGGAAAAATGACCTGTCAACAGAGGGTGACAAAATCTCAAGTAGTCTGGCAATTAAAAGGGTTAATGGTACCTATGCATGTTGGGTATTCTGTTCGGGGGACCTTGCGCTTTCAGACTTGGCTTGTTTTTTCTTGTTTGCATATTTATATTTTAGGAAAAGGTGTTTTTTTATTCAGCATTTTTTATACATTTTTTAGGGAAACCCTGCGCAACCAAAGAATTCTTTGAGGAATCAATTCCAGAAAGATGAGCCCACTACAACAAGCTGAGTACGCTTAGAAAGCTTAACATGTGTACTTTCAGGGAATATATGGTTTATGGGGAATATTCCAAATGTAAAGGGTTGTTTTGGTTGAAAAATCGCAAGGTGCGCACTTTGTCTGCAGAGCTGAAATTTTCAAGAAAAATTACCGTTATTCTCATGCTTTACTTTGGGGTGTTTGGCAACTCTTCCCTTGACAGTAACTATGCATGTTGGGTATCGTTCTGTTCAGGGGATGTTGCTTTTTCAGATTACCGTATATACTCGAGTATAAGCCGAGTTTTTCAGCCCACTTTTTGGGCTGAAAAAAGCCACCTCGGCTTATACTCGAGTCCACCGACACAGTGACCGGCACTTCCAGGCTGCTGCGTGCTGGTCGTCGGTGGGCGTGCCCACCGACGACCAGCGCGCAACAGCCAGGAAGTGCAGCCAGGAAGCGGCGGCGGGAACGGCGGCGTGAACGGCGGCGGCGGAGCGGAGGGGCCGGAGGAAAGGAGAGCGGTGGGCGGCCGCCCTCCGTTGCGCCCGGACGAGGGGAAGCCGGACCTGAGATTGGCGCCTGGGAGGAGCGGCGACGGGACCTCACCTGGGACGGAGCTTGTGTCCCCCGAGAGGCAGGTGTGTGTTGTGGCGGGGGGCACCGGCGGGAGAACGGTGCTGTCGGCTCCCCGTCCGCCGGGCGAAGTAAGAGAAGCAGCTACACCCGAGGTCGCAGGGTGTACCAAGATGGCGGCCACCGAGGAGCTGAAGGCAGCTACACCCGAGGTCGCAGGGTGTACCAAGATGGCGGCCGCCGAGGAGCAGAAGGCAGCTACACCCGAGGTTGCAGGGTGTACCAAGATGGCGGCCGCCGAGGAGCTGGATGCTGGAGTGTGCGTCTGAGAGCGGCTGCAGCAGCAGGTACCCACAGTGTATGTGTGTCTCTTTCTGTGTGTGTGTGTCTCTTTCTGTGTGTGTGTGTGTGTGTCTCTTTCTGTGTGTGTGTGTCTCTTTCTGTGTGTGTCTCTTTCTGTGTGTGTGTCTCTTTCTGTGTGTGTGTCTCTTTCTGTGTGTGTGTCTCTTTCTGTGTGTGTGTCTCTTTCTGTGTGTGTGTCTCTTTCTGTGTGTGTGTCTCTTTCTGTGTGTGTGTCTCTTTCTGTGTGTGTGTCTCTTTCTGTGTGTGTCTCTTTCTGTGTGTGTCTCTTTCTGTGTGTGTGTGTGTGTGTGTCTCTTTCTGTGTGTGTGTGTGTGTGTGTCTCTTTCTGTGTGTGTGTGTCTCTTTCTGTGTGTGTGTGTGTGTCTCTTTCTGTGTGTGTGTCTCTTTCTGTGTGTGTGTGTGTGTCTCTTTCTGTGTGTGTGTGTGTCTCTTTCTGTGTGTGTGTGTGTGTCTCTTTCTGTGTGTGTGTGTGTGTCTCTTTCTGTGTGTGTGTGTCTCTTTCTGTGTGTGTCTCTTTCTGTGTGTGTGTGTGTGTGTCTCTTTCTGTGTGTGTGTGTGTGTGTCTCTTTCTGTGTGTGTGTGTGTGTGTCTCTTTCTGTGTGTGTGTGTGTGTGTGTCTCTTTCTGTGTGTGTGTGTCTCTTTCTGTGTGTGTGTGTCTCTTTCTGTGTGTGTGTGTGTGTCTCTTTCTGTGTGTGTGTGTGTGTCTCTTTCTGTGTGTGTGTGTGTGTCTCTTTCTGTGTGTGTGTGTGTGTCTCTTTCTGTGTGTGTGTGTGTGTCTCTTTCTGTGTGTGTGTGTCTCTTTCTGTGTGTGTGTGTCTCTTTCTGTGTGTGTGTCTCTTTCTGTGTGTGTGTCTCTTTCTGTGTGTGTGTCTCTTTCTGTGTGTGTGTCTCTTTCTGTGTGTGTGTCTCTTTCTGTGTGTGTGTCTCTTTCTGTGTGTGTGTGTCTCTTTCTGTGTGTGTGTCTCTTTCTGTGTGTGTGTGTCTCTTTCTGTGTGTGTGTGTCTCTTTCTGTGTGTGTGTGTCTCTTTCTGTGTGTGTGTGTCTCTTTCTGTGTGTGTGTGTCTCTCTTTCTGTGTGTGTGTGTCTCTCTTTCTGTGTGTGTGTGTGTGTGTCTCTCTTTCTGTGTGTGTGTGTCTCTCTTTCTGTGTGTGTGTGTCTCTCTTTCTGTGTGTGTGTGTCTCTCTTTCTGTGTGTGTGTGTGTGTGTCTCTTTCTGTGTGTGTGTGTGTGTGTGTCTCTTTCTGTGTGTGTGTGTGTGTGTGTGTGTGTGTGTGTCTCTTTCTGTGTGTGTGTGTCTCTTTTTCTGTGTGTGTGTGTCTCTTTTTCTGTGTGTGTGTGTCTCTTTTTCTGTGTGTGTGTCTCTTTTTCTGTGTGTGTGTGTCTCTTTTTCTGTGTGTGTGTGTCTTTCTGTGTGTGTCTCTTTCTGTGTGTGTGTGTGTGTCTCTTTTTCTGTGTGTGTGTGTGCCTCTTTTTCTGTGTGTGTGTGTGCCTCTTTTTCTGTGTGTGTGTGTGTGTCTCTTTCTCTGTGTGTGTGTGTCTCTTTCTCTGTGTGTGTGTGTCTCTTTCTCTGTGTGTGTGTCTCTTTCTGTGTGTGTGTCTCTTTCTGTGTGTGTGTCTCTTTCTGTGTGTGTGTCTCTTTCTGTGTGTGTGTCTCTTTGTGTGTGTGTCTCTTTGTGTGTGTGTCTCTTTGTGTGTGTGTCTCTTTCTGTGTGTGTCTTTCTGTGTGTGTGTGTGTGTGTGTGTCTCTTTCTGTGTGTGTGTGTGTGTGTCTCTTTCTGTGTGTGTGTGTGTGTGTGTGTGTCTCTTTTTCTGTGTGTGTGTGTCTTTTTCTGTGTGTGTGTGTGTCTCTTTTTCTGTGTGTGTGTGTGTGTCTCTCTTTTTCTGTGTGTGTGTGTGTGTCTCTTTTTCTGTGTGTGTGTGTCTCTTTTTCTGTGTGTGTGTGTGTCTCTTTCTGTGTGTGTGTGTGTGTGTGTGTCTCTTTCTGTGTGTGTGTGTGTCTCTTTCTGTGTGTGTGTGTGTCTCTTTCTGTGTGTGTGTGTGTGTGTGTGTCTCTTTCTGTGTGTGTGTGTGTGTGTCTCTTTCTGTGTGTGTGTGTCTCTTTTTCTGTGTGTGTGTGTGTGTGTGTGTGTCTCTTTTTCTGTGTGTGTGTGTGTGTGTGTGTGTCTCTTTTTCTGTGTGTGTGTGTGTGTGTGTGTGTCTCTTTTTCTGTGTGTGTGTGTCTCTTTTTCTGTGTGTGTGTGTCTCTTTCTCTGTGTGTGTGTGTCTCTTTCTCTGTGTGTGTGTGTCTCTTTCTGTGTGTGTGTCTCTTTGTGTGTGTGTCTCTTTCTGTGTGTGTGTGTGTGTGTCTCTTTTTCTGTGTGTGTGTGTGTCTCTTTTTCTGTGTGTGTGTGTGTGTCTCTTTTTCTGTGTGTGTGTGTGTCTCTTTTTCTGTGTGTGTGTGTGTCTCTTTCTCTGTGTGTGTGTGTCTCTTTCTGTGTGTGTGTCTCTTTGTGTGTGTGTCTCTTTCTGTGTGTGTGTGTGTCTCTTTCTGTGTGTGTGTGTGTGTGTGTCTCTTTTTCTGTGTGTGTGTCTCTTTTTCTGTGTGTGTGTGTGTCTCTTTTTCTGTGTGTGTGTGTGTCTCTTTCTCTGTGTGTGTGTGTCTCTTTCTCTGTGTGTGTGTGTCTCTTTCTCTGTGTGTGTGTGTGTCTCTTTCTGTGTGTGTGTCTCTTTCTGTGTGTGTGTCTCTTTGTGTGTGTGTCTCTTTCTGTGTGTGTGTGTGTCTCTTTCTGTGTGTGTGTGTCTCTTTCTGTGTGTGTGTGTGTGTGTGTGTGTGTGTGTGTGTCTCTCTTTCTGTGTGTGTGTGTGTGTGTGTCTCTTTCTGTGTGTGTGTGTGTGTGTGTGTCTCTTTCTGTGTGTGTGTGTGTGTGTGTGTCTCTTTCTCTGTGTGTGTGTGTGTGTCTCTTTCTCTGTGTGTGTCTCTTTCTGTGTGTGTGTGTGTGTGTGTCTCTTTCTGTGTGTGTCTCTTTCTGTGTGTGTGTGTGTGTGTGTCTCTTTCTGTGTGTGTGTGTGTCTCTTTCTGTGTGTGTGTGTGTCTCTTTCTGTGTGTGTGTGTGTGTGTGTCTCTTTTTCTGTGTGTGTGTGTCTCTTTTTCTGTGTGTGTGTGTGTGTGTGTGTCTCTTTTTCTGTGTGTGTGTGTGTGTCTCTTTTTCTGTGTGTGTGTGTGTCTCTTTTTCTGTGTGTGTGTGTGTGTCTCTTTCTCTGTGTGTGTGTGTGTCTCTTTCTCTGTGTGTGTGTGTGTCTCTTTCTCTGTGTGTGTGTGTGTCTTTCTCTGTGTGTGTCTCTGTGTGTGTGTGTCTCTTTCTGTGTGTGTGTGTGTGTGTGTGTCTCTTTCTGTGTGTGTGTGTGTCTCTTTCTGTGTGTGTGTGTGTGTGTGTGTCTCTTTTTCTGTGTGTGTGTGTGTGTGTGTGTCTCTTTTTCTGTGTGTGTGTGTGTGTGTGTCTCTTTTTCTGTGTGTGTGTGTGTGTGTGTCTCTTTTTCTGTGTGTGTGTGTCTCTTTCTCTGTGTGTGTGTGTCTCTTTCTCTGTGTGTGTGTCTCTTTCTCTGTGTGTGTGTGTCTCTTTCTCTGTGTGTGTGTGTCTCTTTCTGTGTGTCTCTTTCTGTGTGTGTGTGTCTCTTTCTGTGTGTGTGTCTCTTTCTGTGTGTGTGTGTGTCTCTTTCTGTGTGTGTGTGTGTGTCTCTTTCTCTGTGTGTGTGTGTGTGTCTCTTTCTCTGTGTGTGTGTGTGTGTCTCTTTCTCTGTGTGTGTGTGTGTGTCTCTTTCTCTGTGTGTGTGTGTGTGTCTCTTTCTCTGTGTGTGTGTGTCTCTTTCTCTGTGTGTGTGTGTCTCTTTCTCTGTGTGTGTGTGTGTGTCTCTTTCTCTGTGTGTGTGTGTGTGTCTCTTTCTCTGTGTGTGTGTGTGTGTCTCTTTCTCTGTGTGTGTGTGTGTGTGTGTCTCTTTCTCTGTGTGTGTGTGTGTGTGTGTGTGTGTGTCTCTGTGTGTGTGTGTGTGTGTGTGTCTTTCTCTGTGTGTGTGTGTCTCTTTCTCTGTGTGTGTGTGTGTGTGTGTGTGTGTGTGTCTGTGTCTCTTTCTGTGTGTGTGTGTGTCTCTTTCTGTGTGTGTGTGTGTGTGTCTCTTTCTGTGTGTGTCTCTTTCTGTGTGTGTCTCTTTCTGTGTGTGTCTCTTTCTGTGTGTGTGTGTCTCTTTCTCTGTGTGTGTCTCTTTCTCTGTGTGTGTGTGTCTCTTTCTCTGTGTGTGTGTGTCTCTTTCTCTGTGTGTGTGTGTGTGTGTGTGTGTGTGTGTGTCTCTTTCTGTGTGTGTGTGTGTGTGTGTGTGTCTCTTTCTCTGTGTGTGTGTGTGTGTGTCTCTTTCTCTGTGTGTGTGTGTGTGTCTCTTTCTCTGTGTGTGTGTGTGTGTGTCTCTTTCTGTGTGTGTGTCTCTTTCTGTGTGTGTGTGTGTGTGTGTGTGTGTGTCTTTCTGTGTGTCAACTCCAATTCCAATTAAAAAAAGCCGCCTCGGCTTATACTCGGGTCAATAGCTTGTTCCACTTTTTTGGGGTAAAATTAGGTGCCTCGGCTTATACACGGATCGACCTATACTCGAGTATATACGGGTATACTTTTTTCTTGTTTGTATATAGTTTTTTTTTAGGAAAATGTGGCTTTGATTCAGCTTTTTTATCCTTTTTTTTTTTTTTAGGGAAACTCTTTGCAACCAAAGAATACATTGAGGGATTACTTCTAGAAAACTGTGGCCACATCAACAAGCCTGGTACAAATAGAAAGCCTGAGGTGTGTACTTCCAGAGAATATATAGTTTGTGGGGGTATTTCAAATGTAAAGGTTTGTTTTTGTGGAAAAACTGCAAGGTGCGCATATCAGTTGTATTTTTTCTGAAAATCCCCTAAAGCTCTGTTTCAGTTTGGGGGAGTCTCCTGGGCAGGAAAGGGTGTCTAACAATACATATGTGGTACCGCTGTAACCGGGAGAAATTGGGGTTTCACACGCAATAAGATGTTATTGACAAACTTACATTTTTTATTACAAAAAAACACTACAAATTGTAAATTTTTTTTTTTTTGCACATATTTCGGCCAAAAATATTGAGAATACACCTAAAAAATGACAAACAAGACATTTCATGTTAAAGCTCAGACTCTGCTGAAAAAATATATCCTTTTCCTGGAAATCCCTTCAAAAATCACATTTGAACATGGGGAGTGCAAAATAGTGCAAAATGGTCTGGCAACAGAGTGTGACAAAAACTCCAGGTAGGCTGGCACTTAAAGGGTTAAGGAGCCAACCATGGGGCTAAACAAAATGGGTCATCTTATATACAGTTTAAATTTTGATTGTATAAGATTTTTACAATTTCTCTGAGAACAATATTTATACAAATATCAAAGCTTCACAATCCACCAAGTTGTTCTCTGTGAAATAGTAAAATATTAGGCAAGAATCGGTCTGACCAATGTCCCTTTCAGCTTCTGGTGAAAAAAAACGCATAAAAAAAGCACTCCTTGAAAAAGTCACCAAATCTTAATCCTCAACTCTTATCAAGGGCTCCTGGCAAAAGTCAGAATGTCTTTCAGATTCCTGCCGCTTTAATTTTCCTTTCGAAGTTGTACCCCATCATCCAATCAACTGTTGCTTCTGGAGGTAGGAAGAATCACTTGGGCACGAAAGTCTCTCAATGTGGTTCTCTTGCCTATCTGGCCAGGTTGGAATACATCATCTCATGGAACGGCTGCGGGAACAATGAAAGTACAGCGGAATTTCCTGTTCTTTACAAAACCTTCAGATCAGGAACATTTTCTGATTCTGCCTTTGCTCTTCATTATAAGGCAAATTTGCTGCCTAACTGCATTTAACCCCCCCCTGTTACAGGCAGTGAGCAGCATCCCCCATTAGACAGTGGCACTACCCAGACAGGAAGCAGATAAACTTACACTTTATGCCTGTCAGTCTTCCAATGCCCACACACATACGCCCCCCCCTCCCCAACTGGTCCGTCAGGGAACACCTCACAAAGTGCTTAGACTCTTGACTGGGCGCAATTTATGGGTCGTGAGTACATGGATTTAGGTAATATGGGGGGGGGGGGGGGGTTCTATATATCTCCTTTTGGGGGTAAATTGGACCAATTGGCTTTGCGGACTTCATTATTTGGGACAGCTATACATTTCTTTCACTGTCCTATTATTGGTGGTGCTGTTTTTACACTGATGAGCAGCTCAGCTCGCTGCTGTTTTAGCGTCACACATGAGGACATTTTTTACTTGCATGCTTTAATAATTAGGGTTGTATATGCAAGGTGAATATTGTGCATTGGTAGGGGATGATCAGATGTGTCCTTATTTGACCGTGTGGTCACATTTATTTAAAATCTTTTCCTGCCGCCATTGTGATATGATGTTTGAGAGATGGTGCTGTTTTTGAAACTGAAAAGAGCAGAATGGTGCTCGGAGATGAGAAGTCAGCTGATTTAAGGTTTCCCAGATCAGCTATTTCTCCTCCTTGGTTCCCAATTAGTGACATACTGGACGTGAAGGCATACAGTGGCCTGCAAAGTGCTCCTTTCACTTCAGGCAACAAGTCTTCAGATCACTAGATCACTTCAGATCAGATAGGTCAGTGATGGCAAACCTTTTAGAGACAGAGTGCCCAAATTGCAACCGAGAACCCACATATTTATCGTAAATGCCAACATGGCCATGCGATCACAGGGCCAATCAATTTGAGGGGACCCTGGTGCAAACCATAAATGTGGCCCTTTCACGGCTTAAACAGTAAACTCGCCCATCCTATGGTGGAGACTGTCATGATAGAGGAACAACATGGCACATACTCTACAGAACGGGTAGCTCCCCCTCCTCATGAATGAGCCCAATATGAGGGAGGTATGAGGGACCTATCTTATAGCTGCGGATCAGTCATGGTGCCCCCAACACGACCCCCGGGGATTACAGCAGCACTGATGGATTACAGGGACCACACAGCTCTCTAAACCTGGGTCCTCTACGTGCCTTAGAAAAACTATCTACTGTAGCTGTCTCATTAGTGTCCCTCCTCCTCTGGGGACATACTACTTTATAATCAGCTGCTGCCATTACTGCTAAGCATTTCTCCCCACCTGGCCTTGAAGTGAGAGAGAGTGCAGCCAAAGCATCCGGCAGCATCAGGGAAACTAACTCCAATTCCCTGGAGGCAGCTTGTGGACCCCTGAGCAGAGTAGGGCTGATGCAATTACATCCCCTGCGCTAGCCAGTGATAATCCGACCCTGGCTCAAGGTAGGAGGGGGAGGGAAGACACGCTTCGCACAGTCATTACATAGGTGTGGCAATGACCTCATTGCCACACACAACAGTGGCAATAGATGGTGGATGCAGAGCTCTACCGCTAAGACAGACAGCATTATCTGGAATTAGTGAAGCAATTCAGTGGATGCTAGGTAAAAATGTGGATTTTGGTCCGCTTTTATTTTATATTAATGACGTTGCTCAGCCAAATAAAACCTAAAATGCTATACTCTCCTCGTGTTCTATGCAGACCATTGTTCCAGGTCCGGGGCTGCAGCTCTTACCTGGTGGTTGTATCCATGTCCTGTGCTGCTCACCTGATTGTGCATCCCATCTGTCTATTCTAAGCATACAGCACATCCTGCTCCATCTATAATACTTACACGTGGGTAATCCTCCGCCAGAGGGCGCTGTTCACTGCAGACATGCAAAACAGGCTCCTCCCGGCCCTTCATATACCCAGGGACCTCCCACAAATCCCCAGATTTCTCTGCAGTGCTGACTGCGAAGACATGAAGTATCACTCTCTCGCAGGTGAGCGGGGCTATCACAGCCTGCGGCCCTGCGGTACTATTTCCACCCGTCCTCTTCGATACAGATGTGCCTCCCAGCCTGGGCTGCGCTGGTCGGGTGAAGGTAGGCAGCACCTCGTGTGCTCACGGAGCTACGCTCCACCGCAATCCTCCACCATAGGGTAGGCGGTTTAGGCCGATGGTGAGCCTCCATTAGATGCCCCTCCCGCATTGTTGCCCGTGCCCCTCACAGCGTTAATCCCTGGATGCAGGTCCGCTTCTCCCTCGCTTCCTCCCGTAGCTCGGGGGAAAAGAAAGGGGGGGGGGGGGGGTTATGTGTGGCAGTCCTAGTGTAACGTAACACGTTTAAGGCCTTTGATCTTTCATTGAACTTGGGTGTCAGTGTCGCGCTCCTTGCTCCACATAAGCTTATGGTTGCGCGCATGTTTGTCCTTTCATTACATGAGTGTAAGACGGCAGCATCATTGTCTAGTGTGACAGCAACATTATGTCTGTGCATACTATCCACTACTCTCGTTCACGTTTCGATGGTTAGAGCTTTGCGCTCTTTGGGGGAGGCGGGGACTCGGCATGACACGCTCCACGCCACAGCCAGTTCAGGCCCGCCCCTCGAGGTTTGCTTGGCGCCATTTTGACAGTCTTCGCGCGTGGTGCGATCTGCCTCCTCCCTTGGTCATGTAAGTGCCCTCCGGGCGGTATTTGTTCCTATGTGTTTTATTCGGCTGCGCATGGCAGTGACGCCAGGATTTCGGTGGCTTCTCCCGGCCTAACATATATTATAGCGGGTCCACATAACAAATTCTCCCACTTCCTAGCGGGTCTTGGGGCATCCAGGGTTGCCTATTGCGTAAATCCCTGCGGGCATACTGCTCAGATAATCACCATATGGAGGCATCTCAGAATTATGTACCCGGGGTCCCTCTAGGACATGACTGGCTGTGTGCAGTGTGTGGTCAGCCCCATGCTGATGCTGATAGAGCACGGGTCTGCAGACCATGTGCTGAACAGGCACTGACCCTGCAATCAGGTTTGCCAGTGGCTGCACCTCCCTTTAATACACCTGTCTCCCTGGACCTAAATCTCACTCCTGATGAGTCTCACTCGAGCGGGGATGACCAGCAAGCCGTGGCGCACAGGCTGCCTACGGCGGAGCAGGTGCTGTCTAGTTTGGCGGAGCGTATGGGCCCTGGAAAGAAGCGGTCCCTGACGCCTCCTGGCTCTCCGGTTCCTAGCGATACTGATGACCCTGCTGCTGTGCAGGACCTTGATCCTTCTGAGGAAGGTGAGCTATTCTCAGATTCGGGCTCCTCGGATGAGATGCCCGGGAGCCGTGATGATGCTGGGCCCGGTTCTTGGGGCCTGTGTGACACAGAAAAACTACTTATTAAGATCTTTGAGGTTTTGTCTATCTCCCCTCCTGGAGAGGCTTCCAAGCCTAAGAAGGAGAGTTTCCACACAGCGCCGCCGCGCTTGGAATTCCTGGAACAGGAACATTTCCAGAATCTTATATCCCAAGAATGGGAATCGCCTTGTAAACTTAAAGGGGTCCCAGGGGTCTGGGATTGGAACTACCCTTTCCCTCCTGATGTGGTTAACTTTTGGTCAGCACCTCTTGTGGTAGATGCACAGATTATAGGGGTTACTAACCCCCCCCCCCCTTCATGACGGCTCCTTATTACTGTACCCTTCAGGATGCTGAGGACCGGCGCATTGACAGACTGGCTTCCCACGCCTTTTCGTGTGCAGGGATGGCTCTGCGCCCGGTCTGTGCCGCGGCCATCACGGCTGTGGCTGCCAGGACTCTCGTTAGAAAAGTACTTGACCACCGACCTGAGGACCTCCCCTGGGGGGTGTTAAATGCGCTATCAGACTGTGATGTGTTTGTGAGGGTCATCCTCTCAGCGCTGGATGACACCATTAAGATGTGTGCTAGAACCTCTGCCCTTGTGGTAGCTATTCGACGCCTGGTCTGGCTGCGCCAGTGGGGTGCTGACGATGCTACGAAAAAGGCTCTCACTGGCCTTCCCTTCAGAGGACGGTGACTATTTGGGGCCCGTTTGGGCCTTTTTGGGAAAAAAGGGTAAGGCACCCCTAGGCAGAAGGCCGTCCCGGCCTCCTCGGGGCAGGGACACCCCTCCCCCTCCCTACGTTAGTGTCAAACGCGAACCTGAGGTGTGCTTTCAACTGTTCGGTGTGGATTTCCACCATGGGGTGGGCAGGCAACGCCCTGGGCCCTCTGGCAGGACTAAGTCCAAATCTGCCAAGACTTCCCAAGCATGAAGGGACGCCCTCGCCCTTCTGTATCTTGTCTCTGTATCTTCTTCTGGTGGTTCCAGGAGGTAGTTCCCCTGGACACAGGATAGCATTTGCTGGGCGGTCCCTCTCAGAGGTTGTCAGGGTGCTTCTAGCCCCTGTTTTCCTTTCAGAAATTGGTGCAGGCCGTACTAGGCCTACAGAGTTTGGGCTTACTTACAGGTTGCCCTTAACAGAATGGGGCTCTGGCCGCTATTTTAACCTTCCTCCTTCCCTCGACAGTATGAGACAGTCTGGGCCATGCTGGCCTATGGTAGGCCTGACAATTCTACTCATAGGTAGTCCCTATATATTTCATATCTGTCTTGGGACACAGGCGCCCTGTGCAAGGGGGGCTTCCGGCCTCCTGTGGGGTTCTAGATCGTATTAGTTCCCCCTGTGTTTTTTGGACACCAAGACCGTTACTAGTCGGTATTGCAGGACCAACCCTGCGGCTTGAGGCTTGTTTTTGGCCTCTTTCGCTCCCAGGCTGCTCGCCATGGCGCGAATGGGGGTGATGTCTCGGACATGCCTGGGGGGCGTCCGAATTAGGACCTACTGGGTCGTCTTTCCTTACTCCCCAATCTCTACGTCAGGCCGAGTGGATTAGTCGGCCGGCGGTGTCCCCTGGGAGCTACTGGATGGGGGCTCAGTCACCTCAATCCCTCATGGTCCCTTATCCGCTATCTCCATTCCTTGGATTCGGTTAAGGCTTGAGCCTTCTTCCTTGGCAACAAGTGGACTTCTGGTCACAGGGGCTCTGCCCCCCTTTGCTGACATCTTACTTTCACCAGGCAGGATTGCAGCTGGTGGGCCCATTGGTGGCGTATCAGATGATGTCCCTTATATACCGAGCCCTTGGGCTCTTCGGCGCAGTAGGTTATTGATCCTACATGGGGTTCCAGCACCCCTGGGGCTAGGTCTGTGCTCATTCCCCCCTTGGTATGGTGGTTCCTCTTGAGCTGATTATATTCAAGGACCCTGTCTGGGGGCACCCCCTTCCTTGCTTGCATTTTCCTGGGAATGGTCGCCTTGGGTACCAAGTCTCGCAGGTTGGCGGGGGGGGGGGGATTTCTTCCAAAACCCCCTGTGGCACCTGGGTAGGGTTCCATCTTACCTACTGGTTTGTCAAAACAATAAGCCATCCGTTGACTCTATACGGCTGGACTTCTCCTCTTTTAGGACCTGTCTATTTGGGGAATCTTGGCCTGTCGGAAGACAATGGCCTGTTTTATTATTGGTCTGGAGCTTGAAGCAGGATGATCCCTCTGGAGGGTTCCTGATCCTGATCTGGGCGGGGGTCTACGCCCCCTGCTCCTCAGCGGTATTCGCTCCAATGGATGTTTTTCAGTGGCAGGTTATGCTATCCTGGTGTCAGGACCTACTAGGGTGGCTCTGTTGGGTCTCGCTTAATACCACAGGGGCTCTGCCCTTGTTTTTACTGTCCCAGAATATCCTGACTCTGGTCATGGGGGCTTAGTAAAATTATGCATGGACTTTCCATCTTATATGCCTTCTCTTCATTCACCCTACTATGTGGGGTTCTGCGCACGGTTGTGCTGATAGAGACCAGTGAAATTGATGGCCCCTGGGTGGCCTAGTGAACTGTGGTTCGCAGATGCTTCTGCTGAGGTCAGCTGACCTGTACGCTCTCTCAGGAGTGCGGTTCTGCCCTTGTCAGACCCCTTCTTTTGTCGTCCCAATCTACAGACTCTAGTCTGGGGCCTGACAGCTGATTCATTCACCCCTTGGAGACGGGCTTACCTTCTGGGTGACTTGGTATATGGGGGACTAGGAGCAAGCTTCTTTTGGCTTCCTCAGTCTATTGTGGGTTGTGGTGTACCCATATTGATTGGCATGTGTCTTGGCCTCTTCCCTGTTGGACGTTCTCGGTTCCCAGGGTTCTAGAGTCATTACAGCATAGGTTGGGGTTGGCTCCCCATCTAGGTACTCTGAAGGTTCAGGTTCTGTCCTGTCTGTCTTCCTGTAGAAGTCTGGGTCAGTCTTCCTTGCGAGGAGTTCTCTTGGGGATTGCTCAGGGGCATCTCCCAAGTAGTTCCATGGTCCCTGCTGGGATCAATTTTCATTCTGTCTGCCCTGCGGATTGTTCCCTTGGGACTTATTCCGGATGCTGTCTGAGCTGTTTTGTCGTCCAAGTCGCTTCTCCTTGCTTCAGTCAGACGTGTGCCTGTGGATCTGTTTACTTAGCCTTTGCTCAGCCTTCGCCGGACCCCTTTGTCCAAGTGGTTTTTTTATGATCATTATTTAAGTCCTTTTAGTCTTCCTATGGGCCTTATTCTTAATAATGCTGAAGGAAGGGGTCTACGTTCCCTCAACAGGTGTTGAGCCTTTCCTGGTTGTTTTCTTGTCCCTTAGGGGGACTGATGCCCTTGGGGTCTGCGGGCGCCTCCTTATGTATGCGCCTGATCTTGTTTTCTTCCAGGGCCTATGCGCCCTTTGGACTGATCTTATTTGGATGGTTGCCTTCCTGGTCCTGAGTAAAGGTTTCGGCTTCTTGCTGATCCTTGTTAATGAAGGGGTCAGTATCCCCGCCCGTCTGGCGGGAGACCAGTTTTCATTTCCCCGTTGGGGAGAGTTCTAAGTTTTACCTAGGCTTCTGTTGCCTGTTCGCTGGTTGGGCCGTTACACTGGCCTATTCCTTAAGGGGGAAGAATCTCCCTCTCTCGTTTTTACTCCGTTTATATTGGTGTTTGGGTACCCTTGGCCCTTCAGCACCAGGTTTTCTGTTGAACAAGTTGCTAGACCGCTACTTGTCTCTGTTCGTACCTTTTTCAAAGGTTGTTATGGGATTGACATTTAGAGCCTTTGCTCATTTCGTACTTGGTAGCAAGGTTTTGCAGGTGACAGCGCCTTTACTGTCTGCTGTGCCTTTGTTGTTGGGGATCCCACCCTACTTTATGGACACTGCTATTGGATGTCCCATGTGTAAGTATTATAGATGGAGCAGGACGTGCTGTATGCTTAGAATAATACAATTCTGTGAAATACTCACCTGTAGAATTGGAATTATACGCATACAGCACGTCCTGCTCCACCCCACCCTGGTTTTTACAATTTTCTGGATCCCCTGTATGGTGATTGTTATCATTACTATTGTTACCAGTTGGTTGGTTTCTCCCAGCTTCTTTTCTCACTGCTTTTCAATACTGGGGATTTGTGGGAGGTCCCTGGGTATATGAAGGGCCGGGAGGAGCCTGTTTTTGCATGTCTGCTGTGAACAGCGCCCTCTGGCGGAGGATTACCCATGTGTAAGTATTATAGATGGAGCAGGACATGCTGTATACGTATAATACCAATTCTACAGGTGAGTATTTCACAGAATTGTATTTTTCTGACAGGGAGCCGCCCCCCCCCCCCCCCCCAGCAATAGTCACTGCAATCAGACAATAGACACTGCCACCGGTCACACACCCCCCCTCCTCCATTCACTGCAGTGGAAAGGGGCCTATTAGGTCTTCACGCCCCCATTCTATTGCAGTTAATGGAGGGGGGGTGCCAGGTTGTAATGGCTGGTGTGGGCGTCTCCCCATCAGCAGATGGAGGAGACGCGCAATCAGACCAGCAGCACAGGACATGGATACAGTTACCAGGTAAGAGCTGCAGCCCCGAACTAGGAGCAGTGGTCTGCGTGGGTTTTTTTTTTTTTTGGGGGGATGAAAAACCTCTTTAAGCAAGTTGTATATATCTGGGCACTCAACCCATCCGCTCTTTGTTTTATTTGGTTGGTGAAAAAAAGGGCACTACTTGGGGCCCAAAAGCAAGCATGTCAAAGCACTGTTGGCCCCTAAAAAAGAAAAACAAATTTGTGCAGGCTCTTTTCCAGTGACATCATTCATCAGACAGCTCTCATCTATTTGAATGGGGAGTGCATGCATGCTGCTGCATCCCCAGTCTTGCACATGCTCCTGTCCCAGTCTTTCTGAATGGTTTGGGCCTCAATCTTGGCATCTTGCGTGGGCTCCCATCCTAGCCATTCAAGGAAAGGGGTTATTGTAAACAATAAGCCGCCTGCCGAATGATGTAGTCATAACAGCTGGCTCTCCTTGGATGAGACCCTGTGCATGCAGTATTAGAGCTCGGAAAAGTGATTTTTTTAAATTTTTTTTTTAGGTACCTCCCTGGAGGGTTTCACACAGCGGGGCATCCTGATTTGGGTCGCCCTGGGAAATACCAGCAGCTGGCTTTAAAATCTTTTACATCCCAGGCCGGTGATTTTACTTGGTTAACACAGGTATTGTAGTCAGGGACTAGCTTGTGTAATCTGACACCTATTATGCGTAGATTCTAGTAGGGCAAGCAATACTAGCTTCCTTCTCTTCTAATGATTTAGAAGACTGTATTCCTGTCAAGATGAATGGATGAAGCTTTGCTATCTGATGAGGATGATCATTCAGATCCTCAAGTGGCTTCAGTCCCTGACAAAAATGAGTCAGGCAAGTCTGGTATTTTTATTGCCAAGGCAGTCGGATCAAACTCCTGAAGATGAACCGGAGTTCTCCTGCAAGGTTGGTCCTAGGTTGGTTTCTTTACTCCCTGTCCAGATTTTAGAGCATTCCGGAGAACTTGTGGTCATGTTTTTCAGAATGACTGCGGCCCAATCCTGGGGCTATTGCTTCATTTACCACTGATCTTACTGTAGAGATCACTATTGCTTTTAACCAGAGTCTTTAGAATTAACTGTATTTTGGCATTAAGGCCAAAAAAACTCTGTGCTAACGACACTCACCGATAGTCCGACAGTGCACACTCATCTCTGGCTGCTGGCTGTGATGTCTCTCCTTCGGAGCACGCAGGAAGAGAAGCGCAACTGGACCTGCAGCTCAGGACGTGAATCTATTTGTCGGGTAAGATCTGCAGCTTTGGACTATCATTGACAGTCTGCATGGACTTGGAGAACGTATTCACCCATTGCCAAACATCTGTGTTGACTTCCTGTTTGCTTCAAATAAGGATGCTATTGTTATGCCAACCAAGGCAATGTCTCCAGACGTGACCATGCGGTTTGTTCCGATGACTTAAACTCCTGATCTACGTACTAAATTCCTTGCAGAAGTGGCAAGCCCTTTGAATTGATTTTGCAGGGTATAGGAGCAAAAAGGTGCACGCTTCCATTGACAACACAATGAGGACAAACCTTTTATACAGGGAAGCAGCCGTCAATTTCTGTACCAAGGACTGGTCCCATGCCCCCTATTGCATGAAGGGTCACAATTGTTCATTTCCAGGTAGGAAAATTGCTCAGCAGATATATCTATGGTTGGAATGCGTTTCCAATGGTTTAGTCTGGAAATTGATTCCCAGCAGGTTTTTTTTCTCTAATCCACCATGGGAACCCATTTAACCTGCTCCTGTCAGTCAAGCTGTTCAGCAACTTATATTTTGTGAGTTATTGTGCCAGCTGTTATTCAGAGCACTGTACATATTTACTCTAATCCCTCACTTTACCATAGACTTCCAGTATGGAACATTTTCTCAAAACATCCTTCGGGCAGCATATGCCTGAGACCTCTGGGCTCCTCCTACCAATCTGGAACACATGACGACCAGACAGAATAAAATCTTGACTCCTCCTCCCATTCCCCAGTTGTTTCCGTGTTCCTCCAGGAAGAGGAACGTGACCACTAGCTCCTGGACCGATGGTTCAGGTAAGTATATTCCGGTACTATGGGCCTGAGCAGGGGGTCCATTTCTCTGTCCCGAAGGCGATCCTTCTGCATGGGGCCCGGGATACCCTATGGGGTCATTGGCCAGATCCCATTCTTTGATTATATCAAAGGGGGGTAAGTGATATGTTGCCCTCTTGCTGAGGATGAATTATAGGAAGAGACCAGGGTAACCGGACCCCATACTTGGAATTTTTGCTATTTTTCTTCTTGAATCAATTGGTTGCACTGAAAGGTGAGACAATGTTTATGGAGATTTGATGCACCCCTCTGCACTCACTGCCCAGGAAGGGAGAGTCTGTGTGCCTGTTTGCATTTGCTATCAGAATTATGGGGCAGGTGTGCTGAACTAAAGGCAGGCACCCCTCCAGAGCTCTCCCGGTGATTAGAGACACATGCTGCTAGTTGTCTCTCATTAAGCTTCAACCTGCCGGACTCTGGCAGATGCACAGGCAGCCATTACTGAGATTGAATTTTTTTTGAGCTGTTGCTCTAGGTTTTGAAGATTCCAGGTCTCTTCCTCCCAGGCTGCTGAAGTCACATCCCAGCACCCTTGGAATTTCCTGCCTTTCCTTCAAACACGTGTGTTTTTTCTTTAATAGCAGTGTTTTGGAGGTATATATATTATGGCCTCCCCTTCTATTTTTGTTATGAAGGGTTAATATTTCAATATGGGATTTAGCTCCTACCCTATTGTGACAGGCTCAGGAAGCAAATCCATTGGTGCCTCATAACCAGAAGCCTGGCAGACCATAAGAATGACATTTATATCGATCCTGCTGAAGTTTCCTCTACAAATATGTCTCATGTGAACCAGGATTCATCCTGTATTCCGTCGGCTGCCGATTCTGGAAGGAGGGGCCCAGTTTTGTCCGGTAAGTCACTTTTATTTATTAATAGTGTCTATGGGCATGTTTCATTAAATTTTGACATAAGTATCGCCCTTGTTTTGCTTATGTATCTTAGTCTTTGACCACAGACTAAAGCTCATTTGAAGTATACCTTAATCTGATTCTTCCAGACCTATTTCATATAAGAGTAGAAATGGTCCCAAGGATGTACTGCGCCTTGTACATTACTGGTTGTAACCCCTCTGCCAATATTGTCCAGACGGGTGTTTGATAATGTTACTATCTTTGTAGGTCAGATTACCTAATGTCGTCCTCACCTTGGAATCTCAAGGTTGCAGAGAGTTCGGGTAACCAGGTTGTGTTTTACAGATTTTTCAAATCCTGTTCTGACCCATCTATTATCTGGTCTCGGGGGGGGGGGGGGGGGGGGTGTGAAGAGGCCGGTTTAATTGTTTTAACTTAGGAAGGTACTATTCCCTCTGGGACATTTACCTTTCCTTTCTTAGGTTGTTTCAACCCTTGGGATAAAGGATTCAGGTCCAAGGTGTAATTAGGTTGGGCTTTATCCTGATTTGGCATCTGACTCTTCTCGTTCATTCCCTTTCTTATTCCGGAAGTATTTTCTTAACCTATGTGCACGGCACCCTAGGTGCGGCTGCTCTCATCGGCTCGGATTGTAGCAGTATCGGACTCGGTCAATATTTGGGTCCTGGGCAGGGGATATTGCCCTAAGTTGGAAATACTTTGTGCCAAATTCTTTAGGGGGCAGGATTAGCCTTTTGCTATCTCCTAAATAAGCTTATTTGATTCACTGCCTTAACTGGTTGGCAAGTGGTATCTTAATGGTTTATACCTATGGCTGTTGATTGTATGATGGGAAGTTTACCTTCTGCTTCAACAATATAAGGACTATCTGTTGAATAGGACTTATCCAGGGGTGGTATTGTTATTATTATTGCATATTTATATAGCGCCATCAACTTCTGTAGTGCTTTACAAAGGAGAATACAGACAAGGTAAAACATATAGTACAGAGAACTATACAAAATTAGATGCCACAGGTTAAAACCAGGTGTTGTGAGCACAGACAATAGGAAGGGGTATGGTTATATCCTTCCTTCAGCTTTGGCGGTTAGTTACCAATGTCATGAGATTTTGGGCAAGGAAATATGATTGTATCATATTCAGTTCACAGCATTCTCTGAGAACCTGGACTGGGGATTCTAGGTCAGAGTGAGCCTTGTGCAATATTCCTTTGGGAATTTTTATTTTTGGGTAGATTTGTGAATACGCTGATAAATATAGGTATTTTCCACCTGATCTGGGTCGCCTGTTGAAGGGAGTGATCATTGGAGCTCCTTCTTTAAGCTGCTCCTTTCATTTGGGGACGCGGCTAAAGAATCCGGGGGGTACCTTCTACCATATCTGTGGGAAGGATTTTTAAAAGGGTCCTCTCGGTCTGGAATCTATTTGCCCAAACCCACTGAGCTATGATGCCATGTTTGGGTTGGTGCCTGGATTCTTTGTGTTGCCCTTTCCATTCCAAGGGCATGAATGAGGGTTTCACATAGAAATTACTTGTACCCCTCAGTCGGATTCTTGATTTCTCCTATACCAGTGGGTTGGAGGAAAGATAAGTTATTCTGAAGTTGCTAGCCTTGGAAGCCAGGCGGTTAATATCCCAGTTCCCTTCACCAGCAGAAATCTTTCTGGTGGTGGAGGCGTTGGAGGGAGTTTTTCTTCTCCTTATAGAATATCTGTTTCCATGTTATATCAGATATTTAGAATGGTTTTTAGACATTTTATTAGGAGGAAGCTTGCTTCCACAAGGTTTTCTTCATGACCTTAACAGATCTGGGAGATGTCTGGCAGTTTCCAATGAGCGTGGGGCTCTGTCTTGTGTCAGATGTTAACAACCCCTAGGTTGTCTTAGCAGTAAAGACAGAGCTGGATGTTGTGCTTCTTATTCATTGTTCCCTTTATGGTGGGTTCAGTCTGAGAATACACAGACTTCGGACTTATCAGACACTGAGAGGGGTCGTGGCAGCTGATCTGAGCGATCTGCTACCTTTTTTTGTACACTCCAGGGACAAAAATGCCTTTGAGCTTCAGTTTCTTGGGTAGAGCTGTGTTCAGCTCGGTTGGATTGTTAACCTTTTTGGGATGTTAGTCTAATTCCCTCTTGGATTATGATTTATGGTCGAGAAGTCAACAACTTCTTCAGACTCTTCTCCTTTCCCAGAGGATTTTGGCCCTTCAGGAAATAGTGATTCCTTGTGCAGGTTCGGCACCTCCAATGTCAATAGCCATGAGGGTATTAGAATGATTGACGTTGCTTTCTTCCGGGTGAGGTAATATCACTTGCTTTAAGTACTATGATGTGCATGTCCGGAGTAAATCCTTCGGCACCCGGTATGAGTGGCGAAGGGCAACGAGTTTCATCGCTAAATAATAAATAAAATAAAATAAATTATGCATAGATTGCCATTGTATGCTTGCACACACACAGGAATTCGTCCTCCGTATTTAACCCCATCCGTGCAGTGAGTGTACACGTGCCCAGAGCGGTGGACCGCCCTAATTATGGCGTCCAGGGAGCAGTTGCAGGGTTAGGTGCCTTGCTCAAGAGCACAACTGCCCCCCATGGAGATCGTATGGAATCCTTCTGGGTTAAATGAGGACCTGAGTCTCCTTCAGCTATGTTCTGTAGGAAGGTTACATCAGGTGGCAGATTTTTTCTGTATAACTCCGTTGAGGGAGTTAGTTTGGTAGGTCTATTCTAGGGTCTTCTAAGATCATTCAAGTAAGATCATTACTTTTTTTGCTTTAGCAACCAGGACCTCAGTCCTTGCACAGTTTTCTACTCTAGCCTATACACTTCTAGTTAGAGGGATTATCCATTTAGGTCCCTAGGCCACCTCTTGTCTGGGATTTTTTTCCTGGGATTACTTATAACCCTAGGGAGCCTTTAATCCCAGGGTGCCTTTGATCCCAGGGTGCCTTTGATCCCAGGGTGCCTTTGATCCCAGGGTGCCTTTGATCCCAGGGTGCCTTTGATCCCAGGGTGCCTATGATCCCAGGGTGCATTTGACCCTAGCGGGCCTTTGACCCTAGCTAGCCGCCATTAACCCTGGTGGTGCCCTGGGCCCGCCTTGAGGCTGTCTTGGGCCCTGGGGCTGTGTCTAGTTCTAGGCTGCCTATAGACACAAAAGATATCTCTAGTCCTGGGTTGTCCCTAACTCTGGGCTAGTTCTTTTACCCGTACATGGAACCTTGCTATTTTTTTTCTCAGATGCTGAGTGTTTTTCTACCAGTACTGAGCAAGCTTCCTTTTTATACACATTTTGGGCTAAACAGGCGAGCTATTGCAGCCTCTTTGCCCTCAGCGAGATGTTTTTTTTTTTTTTGCTGAACTCTTGATTAGATCTGCTGTCCTAGTAGGATCAGTCTTGTGGCAGTAGTATCCTCCTTTCCATTCTTTCCCACCCAACGAGGTAGTACTCGCCTATCTCTCCAGGCATATGCTGCCCGAAGGATGTTTTGAGAGAACTTAAGTTAGGTACCTGGTAACTTATTTTCTAAACATCCGAAAGGGCAGCATACGCCTACTTCCCTCCCTTTTTTTTCTTATGTGGAGTTGGATTATGTATTGATTATATGTTGGAGTTGTGGGTCTGATTCATTTCTCTTTCAGATCTCTACAACAACTGGGGAATGGGAGGAGGAGTCAAGATTTTATTCTCTCTGGTGGTCATGTGTTCCAGATTGGTAGGAGGAGCCCAGAGGTCTCAGGCGTATGCTGCCCTTTTGGATGTTTAGAAAATAAGTTACCAGGCACCTAACTTAAGTTTTTTTTTTTTTTTTTTTTTTCCCTCAACATGACAGTTACCTCATCACGTTTAGTGGCAAATTTCCATTAAAGATGTCCGTTGGGGGGGGCGTGGCTATGTAGCTGAGCGAGGAAGGTGTGTGACACGAGGGCTCCTGAGGAATATCCTGATAAAACCCTGAAATCCAGTGGGAATTCTATCCGAATTGCCCTGCGGGACCAATATCTACCCTCCGGACCCTCTGTCTTTGTGGGGACGGGGGCTCTCTTCCCGGGCTGCCCTGTGACTCTAAGACTCCCGCACGAGGGCGGGCAATGCCATCTTGGAAGGTGAGACAAGGAGGAAGAGCGGGGCTGACTTACCCCTGTCCCGTGTCCAGCTTGGTTGTGTGGGGCTGTGGAGCATTGCTGGTGCTGACTTCGCTGGTCCGTGCCAGAGGACGAGAGGGTTGGAGAACACAAGGCTGTGTGGAGACCTGCCTGGAGTTCCGTGCCTGTTCTGTGGCGCGCTGCGAGCGGGCGGCTAGTATCCTCTGCATCGCCGCCGGCCGAGTCTCTGCTGCTGCCCTTCCGCATCCTGTCATCGGGTGCCTGGCTCTGCGTGGAGGGTGCGTAAATTGTTCGCCTCCCTCCACCTCCGGCGGACGCACCGCTTCTTCTCATCACCGGCGGTGGCTGTTCCGCTCCCCCCTGCTGTTGTCGGTGAGCACTGCTCTTCTTCCACCGCGCTCGGAGCGTGCTCTGCTTCTCCACTGTCTGACTCCGAGACCCTTTGGCTGCTCAATGAAGTCTCCTGCAAGGTGAGTCATAAATCGTTTATCAGGCTCCATCCACTGCTTGTCGGGTGGCTCCCCTGCGCCCCCCCCTCCTGCTCCCTGTGCTGCGGGGACACTTAACTATACAACTGCCTGTCTCTGTTAGAGGCTTCCCTGCCAAACTCCTTGAGGCGCCTGCATATCCCAGAGGTGGTTAGAAGATCTCAATTATCTGATCTGCCTCAGTGTTTGTCCTGTGACCTGTGGAGTGTCTGCCTCTCCCCTGGGGAGACGCTGGTCTGTTGGACCTTTGGAAGTGTAGCGCTAGAAACTGCCTGCTTAGAAGCTTGGGGGGATATACAGCCTCAATATAAGGGCTGGAGACGGCTCTTGGGTCTGCTGGAACCACTTGTAGCGGGACGGTCCTGTGTTCTGTCTAGAGCTGCACCCAGACAACATCTCTCCTGGGGATCTGCCCCCCCCCCCCTCCTGCGTTGTACACCACAGGTATTGGCCCTCTCAATTACCTAGACCCCCCCCCCCCCCCCCCGGGAAAAAGAAGGGGGAGTGAGTGACACATCTGACAGAAGCCATCCAGCCATATATGAAAGGAAATGAGGCGTACTGTGCTTCTGAGCTGCAGCACGCAAACTATGGCAGGCTCACCTCCTGAACGTCCTGGGTCTCCCGCCTCAGATCCTGATAATGCTGCAATAATGGCGGCTATCACGAATTGCCAAAGTGTGCTTACAACTTAGTTTGATAATCTGCAGGAGCAACTAAACTACTTTAAGCATGATCTAGACAAAGTGAAGGATAGAGCAAAAGAGTCGGAGCGAAGAATTGGAGAGGCGGAGGATAGCTTATCAACTGTCAACTCGGCGGTGGATTCTCTGAGACGCCAAGTCAAGATCCTCACGGAACGGGCAGAGGATGCCGAGAATCGTTCCAGACGCAATAACATTAGAATTGGGCTGCCGGAGAGGGTGGAGGGGGATGCTCCTGGAAGGTTCGTTGAAAATCTCATCCAAGGCACGGTGGCCTTTCTCCTTTCTTCATGGTTGAGAGAGCACATCGAATTCCATTTAGGCCTCTGCTGCCCGGGGCCCCACCCCGCCCCTTTATCTTGAAGCTCCTGAACTTTAGAGACAGGGACACCGTATTGATGGCGGCTTGGAACCAAAGGATATCCTATTTAATGGGGCGAGATTGTCCTCCTTTCCGAAAGTGCAGAGACAACGCCGATCCTTCATTGAGGTGAGGGCACAACTCCGGGGGAAAAACATCAGATACGCCATGCCCTTTCCTGCCAAACTGCGAGTCCAGGATGGGACTACCACAAGATTTTTTTCTCACCGCTGAGGAGGCCAACGACTGGTTGGGCTCACTTCCCGCAGCCTGAAGGCCGAATATGTATAGTTGATCCAAAGGGAACACTGTTACTCTGGTTTCGCCTAACTCTTCTGCTGTATGGAAGCTATTATACCAGAGGAGCCTAAGGATTGTTTTTCATGGGACCACCGGTCTCGCTTCTCTTACCTGGTTTTGGGGGCACCTGTTCCCCTCCCCCGTTCTCAACCGTTACCTGTTCTTCACCTCCTTTTTCCCCCCTCACAGCATATGTTTACTGGGTTTCATAGGGATGGGTATCCTTTATTATCCCTCTATGTGACTACCTTCAATGACCACAGATCGCCAACACTACAGTTAACCAGTGTGTTTTTTTATTTTTTTTGTCTTCTAGGTTAAGGGATTAATCTCGCCTTAGTTTGGGTTTGGGTAGAGCCGGGTGGGTTTGGGTTGTTACCTCAGGGCACAACGCTGTTGTTGAACCCAGAGGTCAAGGGAAGGTTATTGTTGTTACTACTGCTAATGTTCTTGGTTTATTGTACAGTGAATTTGGTGTGGCGTGTGAATGGGTTGGCCTGCTGCTATGAGGTCTTGGAGGGGGCTGCGAGATACTGGGATATGATGTACATCCCTGGCAAAATTGACTATTACCGCAAGGCCAGATGGAATGTAAGGTGATTTCATGGTATGTGTGAGGTCTTAATGATCGCATAAAGAGGTCTACCGTGTTTCAATTTCTGAAACGCCATAGCCCTGACATCATAATTTTGCAAGAGACCCACTTACTGGTTCGGAAAGCGATGTCCATCAAAAAACCCTGGATAGCGCAGCTATTTCACTCCCACTACTCTAACTGACTATGCTAGGGGGGTATCAATCCTGGTGGCTAAGCATCTCCCCTTTACCCTCCTATCGATTTTGCTCTGACACTAAGGGAAGATTTGTCATAATGCATGCTAAAATACATATTAATATCTTGGTGGTAGGCTTATATATTCCGCCCCCTTTGATGTGCGATTTCTCCAGGAGATCATGGAGAGTTGCCGCCTGACCCTCTATTGCTCATAGGGGATTTTATTATGATCCTGGATAGATCCCTGGACCGACTTGACTCCTGGGGTGGGCTCAACTACGGCATTGGCTGCCTGGGCTGAGGCCCTGGGTTTAACTGAACTGTGGAAATGGAAACATCCAAACGACAGAGCATTCTCTTGTTATTCCGCCCCCCACAAATCGCTTTTGCGAATTGATTTGGCTTTTGCATCCGGGTGCCTTCTGGCTAGGGTGGTGGCTAATGAGTACTTACCAAGGGGTATATCGGACCACTCGCCATTAATGATGTCTTTACGCATGTCTGGGACCCAAATTGGTGTAAGGAGATGGGCTTTTAACCCCTTATGGCTAGAACATGAAATCTGCAGCGCACTATTAAGAGATCAAGAGGTGTATTGGCAATGCAACGGGGAGGAAACCTCAATTAACACTCGGTGGGATGCGTTTAAAGCGGTGGTCAGAGGGAGTGCTATAAGTGCCATAAAGGGAGCTAGGATGAAGCGAGGGAGGTCAATTTGGGAATTGGAGGAGAAAATGGCTGGGGCAGAAGATAAGTTTGTGATCTCAGCGACGCCTGTGAATCATAATCTACTCAAATCACTCGAAAGAGAATAACCCGCAAACGCAAATAGCCGGTAATACACACCAGACCCAATTTATAACTGATTCGGAAGGGATCTCCAAACAGTTCCGTGACTACTACAGTCAGTCGTACTCTTCTAGGGTGCAATATGACTCGGCAGCTCTGGACACCTATCTTGGAAACCTAAATCTCCCATCATTGTCAGCTGCGGATAGCGTAATGCTGGATGGTCCAATAACGTCCTAGGAAATTGGAAAAGCAATCGCTCTGATGCCTTGCCGGAAGGCCCCTGGGCCGGACGGTTTGCCCTCAGAATGGTATAAAAAGTGCGGTGATGCTGTGGTGCCTAGACTGTGGCAGGTTTTCTCTGAAGCTCTGCAATCTGAGTCCCTGCCCAAATCATTTGCACAAGCAACTATTACTTTGATATATAAAGATGGTAAACCTAGAGATTCTTGCAGTTCGTATAGGCCAAAATCTCTTCTGAATCAGGATGCCCAAGGTTCTTGCTAAGATTTTGGCACTTCGACTGAACACTGTAATTCTCTCACTTGTAGGGCCCGATCAATCCGGCTTTATGCCAGGCCTAACGACAAGCATTAATCTGAGGAGGTTGTTCAGTAACCTGCAAATTCGTCATGACAATGCTGGAAGTAGAGTAGTTATATCCCTTGACAATGAAAAGGCCTTCGACTCTGTCGAATGGCGTTATTTATGGGCTGTTCTAGCCAAATTTGGCCTCCCTCCGACCTATATTAAATATGTACAATTACTTTACAAGAACCCCAGGGCGAGGGTAAGGGTGAATGGAGTTACAACGGCTGAATTTTCCTTGCATCGAGGCACGAGACAGGGCTGTCCTCTCTCCCCCTTGCTATTCCAGCTTGCCATTGAATCCCTGGCATCGTTAGAGATTCCTCAGAAATTCAGGGTTGGAAACTGGGTCCCACTGTTGAAAAGATCTCCATGTACGCAAACGACACCCTGGTTTATCTGGCAGATGCTAGCAGCTCACTAGAGGCACTACTAAACGTTTTGGGATGTTCTCTGGATTAAAAGTTAACTGGGAGAAATCTAGTTTGTATTTGGTAGACAAGCCAGGAGGAAGACTGCTCAATGGGCATCTCTCCCCCTCGGTGATCGGTCGGATTAATATTTTCAAAATGGGTTTTCCTCCCCAAATTTTTATACATTTATCAAGCAGCACCTACTGTGCTGTTGGCTGCCTATTTCCGAGTATTAGATTCCATATTGTTTGTTTATCTGGGGCTCCTCTCCCACCAAAATGAATAGGTCTATCCTCAGAACGCCTCTGAATGCTGGGGGCCTAGCAGTGCCACATATGTTGCTTTATTTTTATGCTGCCCAACTAGTCTACACTACGTGGTGGATGGACCCCTTAGCGACTAACCTAGTGACTGCCCTCGAGGCTTCCTTGTTGAAACCAGCAACCCCTCTGCAGACTCTGGTATATAGGGGAGCTAAGAACCTTCCACACGCTACGTGTATGAGAACCACCCTGCATGTCTGGCATAAAGTGCATAATTTGGGGGGATCGCCCCGCTCTCATTTTAGAATGGTCCCCCAATACACCTCTCTGGGACAACCCTAAGTTGCCTGAACTGATGTCCCTTCCAGACATGGTCTTTTGGAAGTGCCGAGGAATTACGTCGCTGAAACAGATACTGTCTGGAGGGGCGTTGATGTCCTACGAGCAACTATGCCACGAGTTTACGTTCTCTCCAAGGGATTTTTTTAGATACCTGCAGCTTCAGCATGCTCTCAGGTCTCAGATCCCTTTTGGAGGGCCTGCAATTAGTAGAGTCATCAGTTGAGGCTATGGTAAGATCCAAGGACCTAGACAAACCCACCTCAACATTATACTCTGCCCTCCTCTCAGGTCTCCCTTCCCCTCTGGATAGAGCAATGGAAAACTGGAAAACCCTTATCCCAGAACTTGATCAAGAAGACTGGGAGGAGGCAATAGACAATTTGTACACATCAGTTATAGATTCAAGGGATAGATTAATCCAGGCTTAATGGCTTCATCCGGCTTATCTGAACCCGGTTAGGCTTAAGAGAATGGGCCTGTTGGAGTCAGACCTGTGTCCCAGATGCAATGCCAGTGTGGGCACCTGAAAACATATGATTTGGGAATGCCGGGTGATCTCTGCCTTCTGGCATGGGGTATCTAGCTTTATACGTACTTCCGTGGGCCTACCAATTACGAAGTCAGCTGCCTTCTGCTTACTAAGCATAGTGGAGCCTATGTTGGATGGGGGACCGCAGAAAGTTCTTACGTTTGCTAGCTTTTTACGCACGCAAATGTATTTTATTGAACTGGAAACATCCAGATGCGCAAACTATGTCGGGATGGAAAAGCCTGATAAGCTGGAAACTAGTCTTATGTAAGATGACCTACCAGGCTAGGGGATGTCCTAACAAATTCGAGCGGGTGTGGGAAGCTTGGCTTAATGCCTCTGACTCCGTCACGGATTAGATGTGATCACTTTTCCCTTTAGTGCTTCCTTCTTGGACCTCAAAACACCCAACTTTTATACTGACAATCGTAGGCGGTAGCAGACGAGGATGAATGTGTGTGCCTGTTGTGTGGGTGTGTGCTGTTTGGTTTTGATTGTATGTCTGTTGGTGGTTTTATTTTTTCCTTTTGTGTAAGTTAACCTTTATATGTATGTATATGCATATGTTTATGGCCCCTCTTGTGGGGAAGGCTGTATTGGTAAGTTGTAACCTAACTTGAAAGCATAAATAAAAATGTATAAAAAAAATGTCCCTTGGACTGAATGTTGAGGAATTATGGATATACTGGCAGTACAGTACATGTTTACCAAGAGGGCACATACAGCTAAAATGCGATGGAAGTGGTGGTCATTTCCATTTCCACAGTCCACTTCTGGAATAGAAATTCCTGCAGCAGATTACCTTATCTGATAATAAAGGAGACTAGGAAGTGGGTGTAGATCGAGAAATATTGACTTCCTTGCGGTCACTAGAGTACTACTGATGTGGATATTTTTGAATCAAGATCCAACAGTTTGGTCTATAAACAAATAAGAGCAAGAGTTTCTGCATCCCGAGCATCTTTTGCTGCATTTAAACATGGTGCAAAATGGTGAAAATGACTTTTCAACAGAGGGTCACAAAATCTCAAGTAGGCTGGCAATTAAAAGGGATTAAAAGTAGCTATGCATGTTTGGTATTCTGTTTGGGGAACATTGCACTTTTGGATTTAGCTTGTGTTTTCTCTTGTTTGCATATTGATATTTTTGGAAATGTTTTTCATTCTGCTCTTCTTTTTTTTTTTTTCTTTAAAGGATTGCTTCTAGTAAGATGCGCCCACTACAACAAGCTGTGTACGCCTAGAAAGCTTAATGTGTGTACTTTCTGTGAATTTGTTTGGGGGGGGGGGGGTATTTCATATGTAAAGGGTTGTTTCGGTTGAAAAATTGGAAGGTGCACACTTTGTCAGCAGAGCTGAAATTTTCAAGTAAAATGACCATCAGGCACATGCTTTCCCTTTTGGGTGTTTGTCAACTCTTCCCTAGGCCTAGAAAGCTTGAGTTGTGTATTTCCAGAGAATATATAGTTTGTGATGTTTTTGTTTTCTTGAAAAACTGCAAGGTGCGCATAGCAGTATTTTATTTTATTTAAACTCCTAAAGTGCTGCTTCAGTTTGGGGGAGTCTCCTGGGCAGGAAAGGGTGTCTACCATTACATATGTGGTACTGTTGTAACCAGGAGGGATGTGGCTTTTACATGCAATATGATTTTAATTAACTTAGTGTTTTTTGTAATTAAAAAAAAAAAAAGTTGTAAAAAAATAGCTTTATTCTAAGCATACAGCACGTCCTGCTCCAGTAGTAGTAATAACATGTGGGTAATCCTCCGGCGCCGTGCACTGCAGACATGTAGAAAACAAGCTCCTCCTGGCTCTACTTATACCGAGGGACCTCCCACAAATCCCCAGATTTCTCTGCAGTGCTGGAACTGCGAAGACATGAAGTATCACACTCTCGCAGGCGAGCGGGGCTGAACAGCCCGAAGCCCTGCAGGACTATTTCCACCTGTCCTCATTGTGAATTAATGCCTCCCAGCCTGGGCTGCGTTGGTCGGGTGAAGGTAGGCAGCACCCAGTGTGCTTAAGGAGCTAGTCTCCACCGCAATCCCCCTCCATAGGGTAGGTGGTTAAGGCGAATGGTGAGCCTTCAGTGGATGCCCCCCCCCCCCGCACTAGTGCCCCCATGTCCCATCTAACGGTGAACCCTCTATTCGGGTCACCACCTTTCCCAGATTACCCCGTTAGAGGGGGGAAAAGAGGGGGGGGGTTATGTGTTTGATGGCCTATCCTTGCCTGTATTACACTTTAGATAGCTTTACCGCTACCGGGTGTCAAAGCGCTTTTCACTTTTTAGTTTTTCAACTAACCGCAGCGTTTTTACTGTTCTCTATGGCGCATACTGCAGCACCGTTCGGGGAAGCTACGGCGTCTTTCAAATCTCCCTACTCACTCTGTCAGACTTCTTCTCTGAAGTGATGCTGACGTATCTACTATTCTCTCCTGATTGGCTGCGCGCCTTCTAGCTTCGCGCTCTCCGGGGGGGGGGGGGGGGGCGTGGTTCGGTCTGGCGCGTTCCGCGTCATCGCCCGCTCTGGCCCACCCTTCGAGGTTCGCTGGGCGCCATTTTCCTTCTCGCATGCTCGTGGTGAAGACGGTCCTCCACTCGCAGACCTGTAAGTGCCCTCATGGGCGATCTTTTCCCTAGCTTGCTTCTTCGCACTCGGCTCTGACATCCCTGTTTCCCCTTGTGTCTTTCAGACAGCGGTCCTCGGTGGCTTCTCCCGGTCCAGACCATTTTTCAGAAATTACTCCCACTTCCCAGCGGGTTATTGGGGCATCCAGGGTTACTTTATAGCGTCAATCCCTACTGGCATTTTGAATTTAATAATCACCATATGGAGGCATCCCAGGATATTGTGAACGGGGTCCCCCCGGGACAAGCCCGTCTGTGTGTAGCTTGCGGGGTTGTTCCTAGCAGCGGTGACAATGCACGGGTCTGCGTCCCTTGTGCCCAACAGGCGCTAGCCGGTCTCCCCTCCTCTTCCGAGGCCGGGCCCGCACCTCGCCTTACTTCCCCCTACTCCCCCAAGCTTGAGCATAAGCCCCAATACTAGTGGGGATTCTCACGCTGATTTGGCCTCTAGATTGGCTAGTGTGGAAAGCTTCATCGCTGGCTCCTTGGTGCACAAGGCTACTGCCAAGAGGCGTCATTTGAATCCCGAAGCTACTATTCTCCCTGTAGAATCTGATGATTTACTGCTTTCCTATGCTCAGTCCCCATCAGAGGAAGGGGAACTGCTCTGACTCAGGATCCTACGAAGACGAGTCCAGGAGTCAGGAGGACTCTGGTTCTGATCATTGGTCCCAGGACGACATTGACAGACTGCTGTCTCAGATCTTTGATATGTAATCCCTCTCTCCCCCTCCCGCGGCCCCTCGGCAAAGGGGTGATCTGTTCCATACCGCTAGGGTGCGGTTGGAGTTTCCCGAACAAACTCACTTTAATAACCTAGTGCTGAAAGAATGGGAACATCCCAGCAAACTCCAGGGGATTCCTAAAGCTGTGGATAAGAAGTATCCATTTCCTGCCGATCTGGTTAAGTGTTGGACATCGCCGCCCAAGGTCGATGCCCCGATCCTGAGTCTGTCCAACACCTCTATTATGCACTCCCCTGACACTACTACGCTGCGGGATTTAGAGGATCTGCGAGTTGATCAATTGGCATGTCATGCCTTTGCATTTGGGGGGCGTCGCTCCGCCCGGTTTGCGCCTTAGCCATCATGGCAGTGGCACTAAGGACGGTGGTTAAGACTGCCCTGGTAGGGGCGGATGACTTGCCCTCTGAGGCCCCCAACGCTCTGGCCACCTCTGAGTCCTTTGTGAATTATATCCTATCTGCATCGGACGATGCTATTAAGTTGAGCGCTAGATCCTCTGCTCTGGAGGTGGCCATACGCCGCGCGATCCTGGTTACGCCAGTGGGCTGCTGACGTAGCCAAGAAGGCCCTTACGGGGCTTCCATTTAAAGGGCTGCGCCTGTTTGGAGAAAGGTTAGATATCTTTGCCAAGGGTGGCAAGTTGCCCCAGTGCAAGCGTCAGATTCGGCCCTTTCGCGGTCCAAGCTCCCATTCGACCCCCTACTGTGGGGCCAAGCAGGGTAGAGGGGTGTCCTTCGCTGGGTCTCGCGCAGTGTCCTGGAACAAGAACAGAGGACTCCTGGGGACCCAAGCCCAAAGCCCCCCCCAAGCATGAAGGGGCGCCCTCGCCGTCAGGGTGGGGGGGACGTCTACAGCACTTCGAGCATGTCTGGAGACGCCTTGTCCCAGACCGGTGGATTCAGGAGGTAGTGTCCTCCGGTTACAAGATAGTGTTTGCTGTACTGCCCCCTACCAGGTTCATTGGGTCTCGGATCCCACAGGATCCTGCCTCAGCTCAAGTCTTGATGCTGGCTGTGCAGGACCTTCTGGAGCTGGGGGTCATCTGCAAGGTCCCCTTAAGAGACGGGGGCATGGGGTTTTATTCTAACCTGTTCACGGTGCCCAAAAAGGACGGGTCAGACCATTCTGGATTTGAAAATCCTAAACAAATTTGTCAGAAGCAGGCATTTTCGTATGGAAACTCTGCACTCGGCCATTGCCTCGCTGCGTCCAGGGGACTTCATGACATCTGTGGATATCAAGGATGCTTACCTGCATGTTTCGGTGTTCTCAGGGCACCAAAGGTTCCTCAGATTTGCGCTGTTGGATCAGCACTATCAGTTCGTGGCCCTGCCATTCGGCCTTACGTCGGCTCCCATGGTGTTCACCAAGGTGCTGGCAGGGGTGATGTCTCTCTTAAGACTAAAGGGCATACGCGTGTTGCCCTTCCTGGACGATATACTCATCACCTCTCGGTCTCTGCAGCAGGCAGAGCTGGACACTCGGTTGGTGGTGTCCACCCTGGAGTCCTTCGGCTGGGTGATCAATTACCCAAAGTCCTCTCTGTCCCCCTCAGTGACCCCATTTCTGGGGATGATTCTGAACTCGGTTCAGTCAAGGATATTCCTTCCTCCGCAGAAGGTGGAAGCTCGGACAACCCCAGGCGAGATCCCTGCTCACGAATCCTCTTCCCTCCATCCGGCAGGGAATGCAGTTGGTGGGCTCGATGGTGGCAAGCTTCGAGGCGGTGCCCTTTGCCCAGTTTCATTTGAGAATCCTACAGCTTCACCTTCTGTCAGTATGGAACAAGGACCCAGCGTTTTTGGACGACAGCTGGGTGATTCCCCCCTCGGTCAGCCAATCCCTTACGTGGTGGTTGGACCACAGGAACTTGACAAAGGGCAGATCCTTCCTGGCTCCCTCTTGGGAGACGGTCACGATGGATGTCAGTCTTTCGGGCTGGGGGGGGGGGGGGATTCTGGAAGTCCCTGTGCTTCCAGGGGAGGTGGGGCCCTCAGGAGGCCCATCTTCCTATCAATGTCCTGGAACTCAGGGCGGTCCGATTGGTGCTGGAACGCTTGACCCAGCACCTGCAGGGTCTGGCGGTTCAGGTACGCTCAGACAACAGGACGGCGGTTGCCTACATCAATCATCAGGGAGGAACCTGGAGCAAGGGTGCTCTCCAGGAGCTGTCTCTGATTCTATCTTGGGCAGAGACCAACGTACAATGCATATCGGCTGTCTACATTCCGGGGACGGAGAATCTGCTTGCAGATGCTCTGAGCAGGGGGTCGTCCCGTCAGGGGGAATGGTCCCTCTGCGACAGGGTACTTCAGTCCCTGTGTCACCGTTGGGGTTTGCCAGACGTGGATCTCTTTGCGTCACAATCACAAGCTCCCGAGCTTTGCATTCCTGTCTCAGGATCCTCTGGCTCTGGCCACGGATGCCCTGTCAATGTCTTGGAAGGAGTTTCGGCTCCTGTATGTGTTTCCACCAATTCCTCTTCTGGGCAGAGTGCTGCGCAAGATTGCTCTGGAAGGGGCCCCAAGGTGGCCAAGAAGAGTGTGGTTCGCAGATGTGGTTCATATGGCAGTAGATCAGTACGATCTGCCAAGGTTGCCAGACCTTCTGACTCAAGGGTCTCTACGCCATCCCAATTTACTAACGCTGGCTTTGACGGCTTGGCTATTGAAACCTCCATCCTGATGGAAAAGGGTTTGTCTGCATCTGTTGTGGCTACTATGGTGCAAGCCAGGAAGAAGACTTCTGCCGCCATCTATTATAGAGCATGGCGTGCTTACATTGACTGGTGTGAATCCAGGTCTCTTCCCTGCCGGGAATTCTTAGTATCCAGGGTGCTGGAGTTTTTACAACATGGTCTAGACTTAGGTCTTAAGCTTAGTACCTTGAAGGGCCAGGTTTCGGCCCTGTCTATCTTCTTTCAGAAGTCCTTTGCCCAGCACTCCCTTATCAAGACCTTCTTTCAAGGGGTCACTCATGTGCGCCCTCCTCGGAAACCTATGGTTCCTGTTTGGGATTTGAACTTGGTTTTGTCTGCCCTGCAGGGGGCTCCCTTTGAGCCTATTCATGAGGCCACTCTCGCTGTGTTCACGCTCAAGGTTGTCTTCCTGGTAGCCATCACTTCGGTTAGACAGGTGTCTGAGTTGGCTGCCTTGTCCATTCAGCCTCCCTACTTTGAGCCATTCAGCCTCCCTACTTTGAGAGACACCGGGATAAGGTGGTGTTTTGCTTCAAGCCAGACTTCCTGCCTAAGGTTGTGTCTGCATTTCATTTGAATCAAGATATTGTACTTCCTTCCTTGTGCCCTAATCCTAATAACCCTAAAGAGAGGGTTTTACATTCCCTGGATGTGGTTAGGTGTGTCAAGTCTTACCTGGTTACCACTCAGGCCTTTAGAAAGACGGATGCTCTCTTCGGTGTGCCTCTTGGGCCTAGGAAGGGTTTGGCTCCCGCCAAGTTTACCATCAGTAAATGGATTCGTCAGGCTGTTGTTCAAGCCTATACTGCTAAGGGGAAGACTCCCCCCTTTCGTCTTACTGCTCATTCTACTTGAGCGGTTGGGGCTTCTTGGGCTTTTCAGCACCAGGCCTCTGTGGAGCAAGTTTGCAAGGCCGCTACTTGGTCTTCTGTACATACCTTTACAAAGTTTTACAAGGTTGATGTTCGGGCCTCAGCTGGCGCTGTGTTTGGCCGCAAGGTTTTGCAGGCCGCAGTAGTTTAGACTGCTTGCTGTTGCCTTCTGTTGGGGATCCCACCCTTCTTTCTGGACACTGCTATTGGATGTCCCGCATGTTATTACTACTACTGGAGCAGGACTTGCTGTCTGCTTAGAATAATACAACTCTGTGAAGTACTCACCTGTAGAGTTGGTATTATACGCATACAGCACGTCCTGCTCCACCCCACCCTGTTTTCACCTTGTTCTGGATCCCCTGTTGGTGATTGTTATCTTTGATATTTTGCCAGTTTGGGTGGTTTTCTCCTGACTTCTTTCTCAATGCTTTTCAATGCTGAGGATTTGTGGGAGGTCCCTCGGTATAAGTAGGGCCAGGAGGAGCTTGTTTTCTACATGTCTGCAGTGCACGGCGCCAGAGGCGGAGGATTACCCACATGTTACTACTACTGGAGCAGGACGTGCTTTATGCGTATAATATCAACTCTACAGGTGAGTACTTCAGAGTTCTATTATTTTTAGTTTTTGCACATATTTCACCCAAAAATGTTGAGAATACACTTAAATGATAAACAAGACATTTTATGTTAAAATCCAGACTCTGCTGGAAAAAAAAATATAATTTTCCAGGGAAATCCCTGGAAATCACTTAAAAAATCACAGTTGAATATGTATAGTGCAAAATAGTAAACGAATGGTCTGTCAACAGAGGATGACAAAATCTCTATGTAGGCTGGGACAAAGGGTGAAACTACAGAAAAAATAAGCATTAAATTCTTTTTTTTTTTTTTGTACAAAATCGTTTTGGGCCATAGTATATATGTATATATGCTCTTCATTATGACACATTGCAATTTGGTAGTGGCTGTTAACCTTTTGTAATACTCCTATATAATGTTGACAACTGGTACTACTTAGCTAGTATTGTCTTAATCCACAAGTTACTCAAGAAAAGGTTTGTGCTATATACTAAATTTTCTTTTTCCTTGTACTGGATATTCTTCTGTTTTTCATTTTTAGGTGGGTGAGCAAACATATCAAAAAACCAATTCGCTCTACAGTGCTGAGCTTGGACTGGCACCCAAATAATGTGCTTTTAGCTGCTGGATCCTGTGATTTCAAGACCAGGTATAGAGTACATTTTGCAATGTCAAACGATACACATTTTAAGTGTTTTTTGGGAGTGGAAATAAGTCTCAACACCCCTAATACCATTTTTTGTCTCTTGTAAAAAAAAACTCGGACCAAAACGAATTTAAGAACATTTTCCACCTTAAAGGAGCACTATCGCAAAAAAATGGCCCAACGATAAAAATCCATATAAATATGCTGGATGGAGGGAGGAGGGGGCACTTATACACCTGGTATCGAGAAATATCCAGCCAGGCTTGTTTTTTCTATTTTAATGGAAGGAAGAGGACATCTCGGGTGACAGACTCTGTCACCCCTCAGACTAAACCTGTAACCCCAGGATTTTTTTCCTACCAGGGGAAGAAAACCACAAGCTTGGCGGGAGTTTTATTCAGTTTGGGTGTATAAGTGACCCCTCCCCTTATTAGCTAAAGTGTTGATATAGATTTTTAATATTACACTATTTCACGATAGTGCTCCTTTAAAGAGGACCAAAACCTGTGATCTTTGACTATCCAAGGCTTTTGGATGCTTTTTTACGTTTAAAAAAAAAAAAAAAAAAAAATCGTCCCTCCGTCTGGGCTATGTTATGTCACTGTTATGCCAGATTTTATCCACTTCTTGATGACTATCTTAATGGTCTTCCATAGTATATGGAAGGTCTTGGTCACCCTTTGCCTGTCTGATGCTTTGTAACAATGATATCTTTTTGATGTTTTGTATGCTGTTCATGTACCATTTGCTGTAGAATGCAAGTGAGAAAATGTAATAAAGTTAAGCTGTTCAGTAGTATCTTTCCATGTGGATATTAGAAATCCCTTTTTAAATGATGGTAGTTAATTGGAGACATGATATATTTTTTTGGTAAGGGTTTTTTGGGAATTGTACAGGTTATGGGTTACATTCAAAAACCTGGCAATTTAGTAGGGCCCTTCAGACTTTTTATATCCACTGTAGCAAAAGGAGTAGGCTTTTTTGCTTCATAAGACCCTCCTAGTTATGACTGGATGATTGGAAAATCCAATTCCGATGGTATTTTTGGGGGGTGGAGGGGCAAAATGATGTCATAGGGTGCTGGGCTGATTCATTTTGCTATTTGCTTATGTTAGCAAATGTGTGATTTCTAATGTAAGATCTACACGAAGAGAGATGAGTGCTGTACACCCAGAGCACTGCTGCTGGGCATGTATAAGGTTGACCGAGTTCCCTCACGTCAGCCGCGGCCATAAGTGTTCACAGGGCTCACATTGCTCTTCAGGAAATTCATTGTGAACTCTGTAACACTACATTTGTAATAGTCTATGTACTGTATGTGCTTCTCTGTCTGTAATTACAACTTTGTACAGCGCTACGAAAGATGATGGTGCTTTATAAATAAATAAAAAATCTTGTGTGCAGAATTGATGTATAGTTGCCAACAACAGATTGCAGAGTGAAAACTGCACACACATTTATTCTTAGTATACAGTACGTCCTGCTCCAGATATAGTACTTACACTTGGTTATCGTCCGCCAGATGGCGCTGCACTGCAGAGACATGCAAAACAGGCTCCTCCCGGCCCCTCAAATACCCGGGGACCTCCCACAAATCCCCAGATTTCTCTGCAGTGCTGACTGCGAAGACATGAAGTATCATTCTCTCGCAGGTGAGCGGGGGCTATTAAAGCCTGCGGCCCTGTTGGACTATTCCCACCCGTCCTCTTTGTGATGTGCCTCCCAGCCTGGGCTGCGCTGGTCGGGTGAAGGTAGGCAGCACCTTGCGTGCTTATGGAGCGCTGCTCCACCCAAAGGGTAGGCGGTATAGGCTGATGGTGTGCCTCTATGGGATGCCCCTCTCGAATGATTGCCCCGTGTAGCGGTGGGCCCTGTAGAAAGGGCCGCCATCCTCCCCCCGTTCCCCCCAGTAGTCGGGGGGGGAAAGAAAGGGGGGGGGTGTGTTGGTGCCACTGTATTGTGATTTCATGCATTGGACTTGTAATGTCTTTTGGACTTGTACTTGTGGTGTCAGATGCGCTGATTTGTATTTTTAGCTTGCGCAGAGGCAGTATCATAGTCTATGAGGTACAACTCGTGTATCTGCCGCCGCGCGCACTTTCCTTCCCATGGATGTTCCGCGCCGGGCTGTGTTACCTCATACGCCTCTGCGTCCTCGCTTGTTGGACCTCAAGCCCATCGGGAGGGTGGGGTCCCGGCCTGGCACGCTCCGCGTCATGGCGCGCTCTGGTCGCCCTTCGTGGTACTCGGCGCCATGTCGGTTCGCGCGCGTGTGATGTTCTTGCCTGCCGTGGTCCGTAAGTGCCCTCGCAGGCGGCTTTTATACTCATTGTAGTGTTTTTGGTTCTGACACCCCTTTTTTCTCATTGTGTCTTTCAGACGAGCGAATCCATTGGCTTCTCCCGGCCCGATGTAATGATAGTTGGGCCTTGTAAAATTCTCCCACTTCACTAGCGGGTCATTGGGGCATCCAGGGTTGCTTGATAGAGTCAATCCCTACTGGCATATTGTGCCTATAATTCACCATATGGAGGCATCTCAGGATAATGTGACCGGGGTCCCCTTGGGACAAGACCGGCTGTGTATGGCGTGTGGACAACCCCATGTTGACGCTCACAGGGCACGGGTCTGCGTACCCTGTGCTGAGCAAGCGCTGGCCTTGCATTCTGGCCGGCCAGTGGCTGCACCTAGTTTTACTTTAACTACTTCCCCAGGCTTGAATCTCACTCCTGCTGAGTCGCACACAAGTGGGGATTCTCAGCCTGATTTGTCTCGTAGACTGCCTACGGCTGAACAGATCATTGCGAGGTCTTTAGCGCGTAAGGGCCCTGGTAAGAAGCAGCACTTGACGCCTAATACTGTTTTCCCTATGGGATCTGAGGAGTTTATGAATCTGTGTGGCTATACCCCTTCTGATGGAGAGCTCTTTTCTGACTCGGGCTCTTCTGACGAGAGTCCGACTGGTCATGAAGTCTCTGGCCCTGACCCCTGGGTCCAGGATGACACTGACTGATTGTTGATCCGGCTATTTGAGGTTCTGTCTATCTCTCTCTCCCTGGTGAGGCTCCCAGGCAAAGAGGGGAGCGTTTCCATACAGCAACATCACGTTTGGATTTTCTGGAGCAGGCACATTTCCATACCCTTGTGTTCAAGGAATGGGAGTGCCCCAGGAAACTGCCCGGGGTCCCAGGGGATTGGGATGAGAAGTATCCTTTTTTCCCCTGAGGTGGTTGAATGTTGGTCATCCCCTCCCGAGGTGGATGCCCCGATCATAGGGCTACCTAACCCCCCTTTTATGACAGTCCCTGCTTATACTATCCTTCGGGATGCTGAGGACCGGCGCATTGACCTGATGGCCTCCCACGCCTTTGCATGTGCGGGGACGGCGCTGTGCCCGGTCTGTGCCTCTGCCATTACTGCCGTGGCCAATAGAACCCTCATCAGAAAGATGCTTAATCGCCCTCCTGATCTCCCTTGGGATGTGTTTAATGCACTCTCCAGTTGTGAGGTGTTTATAAAATGTATCCTATTTGCAATGGATGACACCATTAGAATGTGTGCAAGAACTTCTGCCCTTCTGGTGGCTATACGTCGCTTGCTCTGGCTGCTGACGATGCTGCAAAGAAGGCTCTTACCGGGGTGCCTTTTAAAGGGCGATGTCTGTTTGGGGCCCGTCTAGACCTGTTTGGTAAGAAGGATAAGTTACCCCAACGCAGGCGGCTGTCTCTGCCCCTTCGGGGCCAGGGCACCCCTTCTACCCCCTACCATGGTGGGATGATGGGGCGCCCTCGCCCGTCTGGGTGAGGGGACGGCTGCGGCACCTTGCGCTTGTCAGGAGGCATCACACCTCATACTGGTGGATTCAGGAGGTAGTGTCCTCCGAATACAAGATAGTTTGCTGCGCGGCCTCCCCCAAGATTATCAGGTTCCAGGTACTCCTGGTCCCTGCCTCTGTTCAGGTGCTGGTGCAGGCCATGCAAGGCCTGCGGGGTCTGGGGGTCTCTTGCAGATTGCCCTTAACAGGCAGAGGCAGGGGCCGCTACACCAACCTTTCCACAGTTCCCCAAAAGGATGGGTCAGTCTGGCCCATTCTGGATTCACAGATTTTCGGCAATTCCCCAATTACAGGTCGTTTTCTGCATGGAAACTCTGGAATGGGCCATCAGTGCCTTGCACCCAGGGGGCTTCTTGCAGTCTGTGGAGATCAAAGATGCTTATTTTCACATCCCTGTTTCTTCTGGACTCCGAGGCTCTTCAGGTTCGTGTTGGAGGCCCAACACTGCTAATTTGTGGCCTTGTTATCTGGCCTCTCTTCAGCTCCCAGAGTGCTCACCAAGGTGCTGACGGGGGTGATGTCTCTGAGACCAAGGGGCGTCCGCGCGATGACCTACCTGGACGTCCTTATCCCTTCCCAGTCTCTACGTCAGGCTAAGTTGGATACTTGGCTGGTGGTGTCCATTGGGAATCATTTGGATGGGTGATCTATCACCCCAAGTCCTCATTGTCCCCTTAATTGGTAACTCCATTCCTAGGAATGAATCTACAGTTCAGGCGAGAATCTTCCTCCTTCAGCAATATAGTGGACAATCTGGTTGCATGGGTTCAGTCCCTCATAGCTGTCGCCGTCTCTCCACCAGGCAGGGATGCAGCTGGTGGGCCTGTTGGTGGCTTGCTTCGAAGAGGTCCCTTATGCTCAGTCCCCCTTGGGCCCTTCTGCAACTTCTCCTATTGTTAGTACAGGACAGGGATCCAGCATCCCTGGAGCAGCGTCTGTGTGCCTTCCCCCCTGGTATGGAGATCCCTCTTGGAGTGGATGAACTCAAGGAACCTGTCTGGGGCAGTTCTCTTCTTGCCCCTTCCTGGAGACGGTCAGCATGGATGCCAATCTATCAGGTTGACGGGGGGGGGGTTCCTTATGAAACTCCCTGCGGTTCCAGGGGAGGTGGGGCCCTTAGGAGGTCCATACACCTATCAATGTTTGAAACGATGAGCGTTCAGGTTGGTTCTAACTCGCTTGGCTACTCCTCTTCAGGGCCTGCCTGTTCGGGGGCGCTCGGTCTGTCTGACGGCAGTGGCCTACATTAATCATCTGGGACCCGGAGCAGGAGGGTCCTCCAGGAAGTCTCTCTGATCTTGATCTGGGTGGAGGACAATGTTCCCTGTAGATCAGGGGTATTCGCTCCAGCGGGGTTCCCTCTGCGACAGGATGTGCTAATCCCTGTCTCACTATGGGGTCCAACCAGTTGTGGATATGTTTGTGTCCTGTCACTATCACAGGCTCTCTGCCTTTGTTTCCCTGTCCCAGGATCCTCTGGCCGTGGTCATGATGCCTTAGTAACGTCATGGCAGGACATTCTGTTCTGTATGTCTTGTCTCCATTCCCCCTGCTAGGCAGGGTTCTGCGCAAGATTGCTCTGGAAGGGGGAAACAGTGATTCGGGTGGCCAAGTAGAATGTGGTTCGCAGACATGGTATAGTGGGCGGTGGATCTGTACGTTCTGACAGGAGTGCCAGCTCTGCTCACTCAGGGCCCCTTTACGTCACCCCAATCTATGGACTCGGGCCTTGACGGCCTGACTGCTGAAACATCCATCTATATGGAGACAGGTTTATCTGTCTCGGTGATTGAGACTATGGGAAGACTAGGAGCAAGCTTCTTCTTCCTCTTCCATCTATTATAGGGTATGGCGTGCCCATATTGATTGGTGCGAGTCTAGGTCTCTTCCCTGTCGGGCGTTCTCTGTTCCCAGGGTTCTAGAGTTATTAGAGCATGAGTTGGGTCTCCGACTCAGTACTCTGAAGGGTCAGGTTCTGCCCTGTCCGCCTTCCTGTAGAAGTCTTTTGCTCAGTTTTCCTTGGTTAAGACTCTTTCGGGGGTTGCTCAGGTGCGTCCCCCACGTAATCCTATGGTCCCTGTTGGGATTTAAATTTGATTCTGTCTGCCTTGCGGGGTGTTCCCTTTGGACCTATTCAGGATGCTGTCTGGATGTTCTTACCCTCAAGGTTGTCCTTCGGGTGGCTGTTACTTCGGTCAGACGTGTGTCTGAGCGGGCGGCTCTGTCTATTCAGCCCCCTTCTTTGAGATACATCAGGATAAGGTGGTGTTCCGCTTTAAGCCGGACTTTCTGCCTAAGGTGGTGTCTTATGTTCAGTGATTCAAGATATTATTCTTCCTTCTGTGCCTTATTCCTAGCAATGCTGAGGAAAGGGTTCTGCATTCCTTGAACAAGTGTTGGAAGTTTTTCCTTGGTAGTCACTGTGTCCGTTTGGAGAACTGATGCTCCTTTGGGCCTATGGCCACTCCATCCTGAATGTGCCCGATCTCTTCTGATATCGGGGGGGGGGGGGGGGGGTTAGGCGGCTTTGGGCCTGGTCATTACTTTGATGGGATGGTTCCTTCTGGTCCTAGCAAAGGTGTTTTAGCTTCTGCCATGTCTACTGTTAACGAATGAATTTGTCAGGCTATTACTCAGGCCTATTCCACTAAGGGAAATAATCTTCCCTTTCGCCTTACTACTTATTCTACTCGTGCTTATGGTGCCTCTTGGGCTTTTCAGCACCAGGCTTCTGTTGAACAAGTTTGCTAGGCCGCTACTTGGTCTTCTGTTAATACCTTTTCAAAGTTTTACAAGGTTGATGTTATGGCCTCAGCTCATGCTGTCTTGGTCGCAAGGGTTTGCAGGTGACAGTGCCGTAAACTGTCTGCTGTTGCCTTTTTTGTTGGGGATCCCACCCTACTTTATGGACACTGCTATTGGATGTCCCAAGTGTAAGTACTATATCTGGAGCAGGACGTACTGTATACTAAGAATAATACAATTCTGTGAAATACTCACCTGTAGAATTGGTATTATATGCATACAGCACGTCCTGCTCCAACCCACCCTGGTTTTTGCATTATTCTGGATCCCCTGTATGGTGATTGTTATCATTGTTATAGTTACCAGTTTTTGGTGGTTAAATTCTCCCAGCTTCTCGGTCACTGCTTTTCAATGCTGGGGATTTGTGGGAGGTCCCCGGGTATTTGAGGGGCTGGGAGGAGCCTGTTTTGCATGTCTCTGCAGTGCAGCGCCATCTGGCGGAGGATAACCCAAGTGTAAGTACTATATCTGGAGCAGGACGTACTGTGTACAAATATCAATTCTACAGGTGAGTATTTCACAGAATTGTATTGCTCACATAATAAAAAATAAAAATTCTAGATCCGCTCTACAGTTTGAGAACCCCCCTTTAGCACAAGAAACACACACAAATGCCATTGACTTTGCTTTTTAAGTTGCCAGTTAAAATCGATCTATCTTTGTTATCCATTGTTTTCATATGTGCAGTTCACATATATGCGCTGCATGCAGCTTTTTAAATGCAATACTAGGGCAGACTGATATGTCTATAGCAAGTGTAGCGCAGGTAGAACTCGAGCGTACCAGGCTTTACCTGCATTTTGCTTGTATTGCATTTGCAACAGGGGTACTTATTTACCTAATACAAAAAAGCATGTATTTTGTTATAAGGCTTTACTAACACAGTTGAATTTTGCAACATGCCTGTTCATAACAAATTTGAAGCACAATAAATAGGCGTCATCCGTCTTATAGATTGTTGGCCCAATTATTTTATCATTTTGGTGCAAAGCTTTGATCCCTCCATGGATACTATATTGGCAAGTATAGGTAATCAGGACCAGTGTTTAATAAAGTTAAAAATAAATGGAATGGCTCTAACTTCTCTTTAGGATGCAGTTGTGGAAAAACAGTCAAAATCAACCTGCCTCCCCCTATGCCCTGTCACCCTTTCCTGGCACTGAAGCATAACGGGGGGGGGGGGAATGACAGAGGGGGAACAAAGGACCTTACCTCAGCCATGGGCCAGAGCCACTCTCCAGTTACTGTGCGGCCACCACACAGACACAAAGCGTCGCACCCCTGCTCCAAATGAATGTCCTATAAGCCTCAAGTAAATTGTGCACGGAGCCAGGAGATATCGCTTTGTGCCACCACACAGACACAATGCGGCACCCCCTGGCTCCATGTGCTGCCCATTAAGTGAATAGGGAGTGTGCACCAAGCCAGAGTATGTCTGTCTTTCTGTGCTGCTGCACAGAAAGAAATGGGAGAGCGGTGCTAGACAGCGGCTGAGGCGAGGGTTCTTTCTTATTGTACACAGTGCAAAAAAATTCTATTTTTTTCCCCAAAAAATTATCTGTGTGATCAGCCATCTTTACAGGTGAGGTGCACTCTCCAGTAATCTCTTGCAGTGAGCAGGGGAGGCTAAAGGATTCTTTTAATCTGATTTTTATTCTAAGCAGACAGCACGTCCTGCTCCAGACATAGTCCTTACATGTGGGTATACCTCGGCCTTCAGCGCCGTGCACTGCAGAAAATGAAGAAAACAAGCTCCTCCCGGCCCTACATATACCGGAGGACCTCCCACAAATCCCCAGTTTTCTCTGCAGTGCTGGAACTGCGAAGACATGAAGTATCACGCTCTCGCAGGCGAGCGGGGCTTGACAGCCCGAGGCCCTGCGAGACTATTTCCACCCGTCCTCATTGTGAATTAATGCCTCCCAGCCTGGGCTGCGCGGGTCGGGTGAAGGTAGGCAGCACCTAGTGTGCTTACGGAGCTAGACTCCACCGCAATCGCCCTCCATAGGGTAGGCGGTTAAGGCGTATGGTGAGCCTTCTATTGGATGCCCCTCCCGCACTAGTGCCCCTCGCCCGGTGTAGCGGTGAACCCAGTATTTTGGATCACCTTCCTCCCTAGATTTCCCCATTAGTGAGGGAAAAAAGAGGGGGGGGGGGGTCGTGTGTACGACGGCTAATCCTTGCCCTAATCACACTAGTCAACCATTGTCTTATTTGGTCCTTGCAGTCAGAGCTGCGCTTCACTCTCAGCCTTTTGCTTTCCTACTGCGCCTTCATGTATTACTCGGCGCGTACGTCAGTTTTTATTCTATAGAGGCTTGCGTCCTATCACTGTTTTCACCCTGTCAGATCTCTCTGAGGTGATGTCTCCCTGACAATATCTGTCGCTTCTGATAGGCTGCGCGCCTTCGAGCTTCGCGCCACCTGAATCCTAAAGCCACTATTCTTCCTGTAGACTCGGATGATTTACATTTGTCCTACGCACACTCCCCCCTCAGAGGAAGGGGAACTGTTTTCTGACTCGGGGTCATATGACGATGAGTCCAGGAGTCAGGATGAATCTGGTTATGACCTCTGGTCCCAGGATGACGTTGATAGATTGCTGGCCCAGATCTTTGACGTGTTATCCCTCTCTCCTCCGCCTGCGGCTCCTCGGCAAAGAGGTGACCTGTTCCATACCGCTAAGGTGTGGTTGGAATTCCCTGAACAAACTCATTTTAATAATCTAGTCTTGAAGGAGTGGGAACATCCCAGCAAACTCCAGGGGGTTCCTAAGACTGTGGATAAGTACCCATTCCCTGCTGCCCTGATCAAGTGTTGGACTTCGCCGCCCGAAGTCGATGCCCCGATCCTGGGTCTGTCCAATACCTCGATTATGCACTCCCCTGACACTACTACGCTGCGGGATCTGGAGGATCGACGGGTTGATCAATTGGCATGTCATGCCTTTGCTTTTGGGGGAGCCTCGCTCCGCCCGGTTTGCGCCTTAGCCATCACGGCGGTGAGACTGCTCTTGAAGGGGCGGATGATTTACCATCCGATGCCGCCAATGCTTTGGTTACCTGTGAGACTTTTATCAATTATATACTGTCTGCATCGGACGACGCTATCAAGCTGAGTGCTAGATCCTCTGCTCTGGTGGTAGCCATACGTCGAGTGGTCTGGTTAAGCCAGTGGGCAGCTGACTATGTCGCTAAGAAGGCCCTTACGGGGCTTCCTTTCAAAGGGCTGCGCCTGTTTGGAGAAAGGTTAGATATCTTCGCTAAAGGGGGCAAGCTGCCCCAGCGCAAGCGTCTGAGTTGGCCCTTTCGTGGCCCAAGCTCCCACTCGACCCCCTACTGCCGGAGCTCGCACAGATTCCTGGAACAAGAACAGAGGACGCCGCCCCAGCTCTTCCTGGGGGCCAAAGCCCCTCCCAAGACCCCCCCAGGCATGAAGGGGCGCCCTCGCCCGTCAGGGAGGGGGGACGTCTACAGCATTTTCAGCATGTCTGGAGACGCCACGTCCCAGACCGGTGGATTCAGGAGGTAGTGTCCTCCGGTTACAAAATAGCGTTTGCTGTACTGCCCCCTACCAGGTTCGTTGGGTCCCGAATCCCGCAGGATCCTGCCTCAGCTCAAGTCTTGATGCTAGCGGTGCAGGACCTTCTAGACCTCGGGGTCATTTGCAAGGTCCCCTTAAAAGACAGGGGCATGGGGTTTTATTCCAACCTGTTCACGGTGCCCAAAAAGGACGGGTCAGTCAGACCCATTCTGGACTTAAGAATCTTAAACAGATTTGTCAGAAATAGGCATTTTCGTATAAAAACTCTGTGCTCGGCCATTGCCTCGCTGCGTCCAGGGGACTTCATGACATCTGTGGACATCAAGGACGCTTACCTGCACGTTCCGGTGTTCCCGGGGCATCAAAGGTTCCTCAGATTTGCGCTGCTCGATCAGCATTACCAGTTTGTGGCTCTGCCATTCGGACTTACGTCAGCCCTCAGGGTATTCACCAAGGTGCTGGCAGGAGTAATGTCTCTGAGACTAAAAGGCATACGAGTGTTGCCCTACCTGGACGATATACTTATCTCATCCCAGTCTCTGCAGCAGGCAGAGCTGGACACGCGGTTGGTGGTGACCACCCTGGAGTCCTTCGTCTGGGTGATCAATTACCCAAAGTCCTCTCATTCCCCTTCCTCAGTGACACAGTTTCTGGGGATGATTCTGGATTCATTTCAGTCAAGGATATTCCTTCCTCCACAGAAGGTGGAAGCTCGGACAACCCAGGTGAGATCCCTGCTCACGAATCCTCATCCCTCTATCAGGCAGGGAATGCAGTTGGTGGGCTCGATGGTGGCAAGCTTCGAGGCGGTGCCATTTGCTCAATTCCATTTGAGAACTCTGCAGCTTCACCTTCTGTCAGTTTGGAACAAGGACCCAGCGTCCTTGGACGAGATCTGGGTGCTTCCCCCCTCAGTCAGACAATCCCTGGCGTGGTGGCTGGACCACGGGTACTTGACAAGGGGCAGATCCTTCCTGGCTCCCTCCTGGGAGATGGTCACAACAGATGCCAGTCTCTCGGGCTGGGGGGGGGGATTCTGGAAGTACCTGCACTTCCAGGGGAGGTGGGGTCCTCAGGAGGCCCATCTACCCATCAATGTGCTGGAACTCAGGGCGGTCAGGTTGGTGCTGGAACACTTGACACAGCACCTGAAGGGTCTGGCGATTCAGGTACGCTCAGACAACAGGACGGCGGTGGCCTACATCAATCATCAGGGAGGAACCCGGAGCAAGGGTGCTCTCCAGGAGGTGTCTCTGATTCTATCTTGGGCAGAGACCAATGTTCAATGCATCTCGGCTGTTTACATTCCGGGGGCGGAAAATCTGCTAGCAGATGCCCTGAGCAGGGGGTCGTCCCGTCAGGGGGAGTGGTCCCTCTCCAACTCGGTATTTCAATCCCTGTGTCACCGTTGGGGTGTCCCAGACGTGGATTTGTTTGCGTCCCGTCACAATCACAAGCTACCAAGCTTTGTATCTCTGTCTCAGGATCCTCCTGGCTCTGGCCACGGATGCTCTGGCAATGTCTTGGAAGGAGTTTCGGTTCCTGTATGCATTTCCACCACTTCCCCGGGCAGAGTGCTATGCAAGATTGCTCTGGAAGGGGTACCCACTATTCTGGTGGCCCCAAGGTGGCCAAGAAGAGTGTGGTTCGCAGACATGGTTCAAATGGCAGTAGATCAGTACGATCTACCCAGGATTCCAGACCTCCTAACTCAGGGGTCTCTACGCCATCCCAATTTACTAACTCTGGCTTTGACGGCTTGGCTATTGAGACCACCATTTTAAAGGAAAAGTTTGTCCGCTTCTGTAGTGGCTACCATGGTTCAAGCCAGGAAGAAGACCTCTTCTGCCATATATTATAGGGTGTGGCGTGCCTACATTGGCTGGTGTGAATACAGGTCTCTACCCTGCCGGGAATTCTTAGTCTCCAGGGTGCTGGAGTTTTTACAACATGGTCTAGACTTAGGTCTGAAGCTTAGTACCTTGTCTATTCAGCCTCCCTACTTTGAGAGACACCGGGATAAGGTGGTGTTTTGCTTCAAGCCAGACTTCCTGCCTAAGGTTGTGTCTGCTTTTCATTTGAATCAAGATATTGTTCTTCCTTCCTTGTGCCCTAATCCTAATAACCCTAAAGAGAGGGTTTTACATTCCCTGGATGTGGTTAGGTGTGCCAAGTCTTACCTGGTTACCACTCAGGCATTTAGAAAGACGGATGCTCTCTTCGTTGTGCCTCACGGCCTAGGAAAGGTTTGGCTCCCGCCAAGTCTACCATCAGTAAATGGATTTGTCAGGCTGTGGTTCAAGCCTATACTACTAAGGGGAAGACGACCCCCCCCCACCCCCCCTTTCGTCTTACTGCTCATTCTACTAGAGCTGTTGGGGCTTCTTGGGCTTTTCAGCACCAGGCCTCTGTGGAGCAAGTTTGCAAGGCCGCTACTTGGTCTTCTGTACATACCTTTACAAAGTTTTACAAGGTTGATGTTAAGGCCTCAGCTGACGCTGCGTTTGGCCGCAAGGTGTTGCAGGCCGTAGTAGTTTAAACGGCTTGCTGTTGCCTTCTGTTGGGGATCCCACCCTTCTTTACGGACACTGCTATTGGATGTCCCACATGTAAGGACTATGTCTGGAGCAGGACGTGCTGTCTGCTTAGAATAATACAACTCTGTGAAGTACTCACCTGTAGAGTTGGTATTATATGCAGACAGCACGTCCTGCTCCACCCCACCCTGGTTTCACTTTGTTCTGGATCCCCTGTTTGGCGATTGTTATACTTGATATTTTGTTTTGCCAGTTTTGGGTGGTTGTTAATCCTGGCCTCTCCTTCTCACTGCTTTTCAATGCTGGGGATTTGTGGGAGGTCCTCCGGTATATGTAGGGCCGGGAGGAGCTTGTTTTCTTCATGTTCTGCAGTGCACGGCGCTGAAGGCGGAGGTATACCCACATGTAAGGACTGTCTGGAGCAGGACGTGCTGTCTGCATATAATACCAACTCTACAGGTGAGCACTTCACAGAGTTGTATTTTTCCAGGGACAGGATCCTTCCCCCGGATGGGACCCATTTTTAGGCCCGAAGTCTGTCACCAAGCAAATATCCTTAGTAAAGGTAGTTGTGAGGGTTTCCTGCCCTGGGTTGGAGTCCCCCCAAGCTGGGCCACCCTCACCGGAGCTTAGACTTACTACTTACGTATGCAGCACATCCTGCTCCAGATAATGATTCATAACAGCTGGTATTACCACTGCGGCGTCAGCGGTGACGTCACTCGGGGTCTTGTTTTAAGGTTATTGGCTGCGGGGTGGTTGTCTCTCGGCCTGTCGCCGCGCTTCCTGGAGGGGGTGTGGCTTAGCACTTAGGTCTGTGACTGGGTCGGCGCCTACCATGTCTTCACCCACTCCCCCTCGCTTGATTATGACTCCCAGTGAGACAGATACTAGTGTGGAGTCTCAGCCTGATGTGTCTTCCAGGCTGGCTAACATTGAGAGATTGATTGCTAGCTCTGCGGCCCGTAAGGCTCCCGCTAAGAGACGGCATGTGGCGCGTGCTGCGTCTGCCAATTTATCTGACTATACCCCACTTGAGGAAGGGGAATTTTTTTCAGATTCAGAACTGTCTGATGATCAGCATTTCCTTGGCGCTGATGTCGGCTCAGAGCATTGGGATGCTGATGACACCCATAGACTTTTGACTCATATCTTTGAAGTACTTTCCATTTCCCTTCCTGCTGCGGCTCCCAAGCAACAGGGGGAATTGTTCGCTACTGCAAAGCCACGTTTGGAATTTCCAGAACAGACACATTTCAATAACCTGGTTCTCAAGGAATGGGAGCGGCCTAGCCGGCTTCCTGGTATCCCTAGGGATGGGATGAAAGGTATCCCTTTCCCTCGGATGTGGTTAAATGTTGGTCAACTCCCCCAGAAGTGGATGCCCCTGTTTTGGAGTTGTCCAACACTTCTGTGGTGCATTCCCCTGATTCCACTACCTTGAAGGATAGTGAGGACCGGCGTGTTGACCAGCTGGCTTCCCATGCCTTTGCCTGTGTGGGATCTGCCTTGCACCCTGTCTGTGCTTCTGCTCTTGCTATTAGGACTCTGCTCAAGGGCCTTCTGGAAGGTTCCCCTGATTCTTCTAGTGCCGAATTCAGAGCCTTATCACAATGTGAGATGTTTATCGCTTATATCTTATTCTCAGTGTGCCACACACCCCGCTTCCCCTTTAATTCTTCACGAATGGGTTACTCACCGCCAGGTGACGCAGTTGCAGAGAGGAAGTCTTGTAACGAGCCCCCTTCCGGCCTATATATACCTGGTACCTCCCACTTAACACCAGTGTTTTTCTCTCTGCATGACGACAAGACAGAAGATTGAGGTCTCCTGCTTGCAGGTAGCCGGGGTCTTGCCCCGGCACCCCCTTTGGGTCTATTTCTGCTCAGTTGATAGTTTGTTACCTATATGGTTGATGGAAGCCTCCCAGCCCAGGCTGCTCACTGGGAAAATGGTAGATGGCACTATAGGTGCCTAGGAGCTTATCTCCTCCGCTCGACCTCATGCGTGGGGCAATGCGGCTATCCGGCATGGTGTTCCGGATTTGGGATGCCCCTGTCCCGAGGTTCCCCTTGGCCCCCTTTTCTTTCCCGTTACGGTCCCTTCTCCCTTCACTCGGGGGGGGGGGGGGGGGGGGGTCTGGGGGGATGTATATATGCATGTTGTGTTTTTACTTGTGTGTTTTAAACTTATGTTTATATCCATTTTCAGGTCAGCGCCGCTGAATGTGTGCATGCGGCCTGACCTGCTAACCCTTTTTTTGTTTACAGTTGTCCCCCACTGATCAGCGCTCTCTGGCGGCCCGCGCTGTGGGCAGTTTCAGGCACGGCCTGAACTGCCAGAGTTTAGTTCCGCTTTAGGTGCGGCCGCCGTTGGGGCCGCGCTGTTGGTGGTTCAGGCGCATGGGGGGGGCGCCTGAAGCTGCCAGAGACGCCCTCCCCTCCCAATGACTGAGGGCGTCGGGTGCCCTCTCGTTTTGCGGCACCGCCGTTTGGCGGGCCGCACTATCTGCGGTTCATGCACATACCTGGAGCTGCTGGAAATGCTCTTTCCTTCCCTCCCAGTAACCGAGGGCGTCGGGCGCCCTCTCGTATTGCGGCCCCGCCATTTGGCGGGCCGCACTGTTTGAATCGGGGGGGGCGGCGGACGACGTATGAGGGGGCGTGGCCTGAGTGGTGTCGACGTGCAGCTTGGCCCCGCCGCACTACCTCCTTCTTATTAGGAGTCAGGTGCGGGGTACTCGGCTGCAGGAAGTGGATTGTCTCTGCTGCTGCTGCGGTCTTTGCTCTCAGCCTTGGGCAGGTAAGAGGCCTCACCTCGTGTGGGGCTGGCTTTTGTTTATATTCATGATTGTTTGAACTGGTTCAAATTCTTTTTGACCTCTTAAAGCATTTTGGGGGTTTTTACTATATGTTGGCATGAATGTTGTACTGCATGCTGCCCCTTTTTTCTGGGATCTTACTGTTTCTTTCCCACAGATCCTGGGATTCCCTCACTACAGTGGCTTCCCGGTTCTATTATACCTGGCTAGTCCTATTTCTCTCAATTGGGATATGGAGATATATATTATATTATAATATATATATATAACCCACAGCTGTTGCGAATACCAGAAATCACCATATGAAGGCTTCCGATAATACCGGAAATGGTTCTTCGGGGCCATCTAGGCTGTGTGGGGGGTTGTGGGACTCCGCTCCCAGGCGATGTTATATTATGCATTCCTTGTGCAAAGCAGAATATTGTGCGTCAGTTCGTCGCTCCGGCTTCTGGCTCTTCGCAACTTCCATCATCTCCTACCCCCCCCTCCCTGTTCCGGACCCCGTGTGACATTGTCAAAAGTGGGGATTCGCAATCCGAGGTGTGTGCACGATTGTCCAACCTCGAGAAAATAGTTTCCGCCCAGGTAGGTCAGAAGGCTACAGCGAAGCGGAAACACCCTTCTCCTGTAGCTCCTGCTTCACAGGATGAGGGGTGCGAAGTTGTGGATTGGTCTGAATATTCCCTGGACGAGGAGGGGGAACTCCTCTTGGAGTCGGATGAGCCTGCAGATCAGCTGGAGATCGATGCTGTTGGTGATCTGGCTGCGGGGGTATCCCTTGACACCCCCTCCATTTTGGCTCAGCTGTTTGAAATTTTGAATTTAGATCCACCTGAGGCAGTCGCCCTGCCAAAGGGTGAGTTATTTGATGTACCTCAGCCGCGTTTGGTGTTTCCCAAGCAGCAACACTTTAAAAGGGTTGTGCTTAAGGAATGGGAACATCCCACGCGACTGGCTGGAATCTCTTCCAGTTGGGATGAGCGCTATCCTTTTCCGGTGGAATTGGTGAAGCTTTGGTCAGTTCCCCCTGACGTCGATACCCCTGTGTTAGGGCTGTCTAGCACGGCTATGGTACAGTCTTCTGAGACCACTGCCATTAAGGATAGTGAGGATCGTCGGATTGACCAGTATGCTCGCCATGGTTTTATCAGTGCCGGATCGACGATGCAGCCGGTGTGTGCTTTGGCGCTTCTTCTATTGGCGGTTAGGTCCGTTATTCAGGATCTATGCGCAGATCTTGATCCCGCTTGTAATGAGTTTAGTGCTCTTAAGCAGTGTGAGTCTTATTTCCTTTGTTCTTGCCGCTCAGGACGATGCGCTGGCAATGCGTAGCAGGACAGCGGCAATGCTGGTGGCTATTCGCCGGTCAGTATGGCTGCGCCAGTGGTCGGCGGACTTAGTCTCTAAAAGGGTGCTCACAGCACTTCCCTTTTTGGGTTTGCGACTGTTTGGTGATAAAATTGATTCAGTTGCAAAAGGTGGTAAAATGCCTCAACGCAAGGGGCCTCGTCGCCCCTTTCGGGGTGCAAGTGCCTTTAGACCTTCCTTTCGGGGATTTAGAGCGGGTAGGGGGGTTTCCTTTCCCGCTACCAGATGTGCTGGTTGGACCCGGGGCAGGGGCTGTGGCCATCCCACTCAGTCCTGGGGCGCCAAGCCCAAGCCTTGCTGGTAAGCCCGCTCAGCAATGAGAGGCTGCCCTCACCCGTGCGTGTGGGGGGGGAAGATTGCAACACTTCTCCCAGGTTTGGGACCAGGAGGTTCCGGACAGATGGATCCGGGAGGTGGTGTCGTCCGGTTACAAACTGGAGTTCGAGTCTCGCCCTCTTTCACGATTCTTTCGGTCGCGGGTGCCCATCGATCCCTTGGCCGCACAGGGGCTCCTGGTGTCGATGAGGAATCTTTTAGAAATGGCGGTCATCCGGCCGATGCCGCACTTAGAGATGGGCCTCGGTTTCTACTCCAATCTTTTTGCAGTCCCCAAAAAGGACGGGTCGGTTCGTCCCGTCCTGGACCTGAAATTACTCAACAGGTTCATCCGTATTTGGAGGTTTCGCATGGAAACTTTTCATACGGCCATCGGTTCCCTTCGGCAGGGGGACTTCATGACGTCTATAGACATCAAGGATGCTTATCTTCATGTTCCCATCTGCCAGGCTCATCAACATTTTCTTCGATTCGTGATGAAAGATCTGCATTTTCAATTTGTGGCACTTCCGTTTGGCCTTACCTCTGCCCCAAGAGTGTTCACCAAGGTGCTGGCAGGGGTGATGGCCATTTTCAGATCCCGGGGCATTCGTGTCGTACCTTATCTGGACGACCTTCTCATCATGGCTCCGTCACTCAATCAATCGGAGACAGACACCAGGATGGTGGTCTCCACGCTGGAAAGCTTTGGATGGGTGATCAACTTTCCCAAGTCCTCCCTCGCTCCGGCCAGGGTGGTGTCCTTCCTGGGGATGCAGTTGGACTCTTGTTAACACAGGGTGTTTCTCCCCCAGTCCAAAATTCATCTGATTCAGGAGTTGGCTCGGGTCCTACTTTCCGATCCTCGGCCGTCCATTCGTCTGGGGATGAGGCTGGTAGGGTTGATGGTTGCCTCCTTCGAGGCAGTTCCTTTTGCTCAATTTCACACGAGGACGCTTCAGCTTCATCTGTTGGCGTCCTGGGACCGGCAGCCCCGGTCGCTGGATCAGTCCTTCCAGTTGTCCTCCCGGGTCCGGCAGTCCCTCCAGTGGTGGTTGGTCTCGGCCAATCTCGTGAAGGGCAGGTCTTTCCTGACCCCTCTTTGGGAAATTGTCACCATGGACTCCCGTCTTTCAGGATGGGGGGGATTCTGGAAGGAGCTTCAGTTCCAGGGGCAGTGGGGACCTCAAGAGGCCCACTTACCCATCAATATACTGGAACTGAGAGCCATCCGTCGGGTTCTTGCCCTTCTGACTCAACACGTTCTGGGCCTTCCGGTCCAGGTTCGTTCGGACAATCGAACAGCGGTTGCTTACATCAATCATCAGGGAGGGACCCGCAGTCTGGGTGCTCTCAGGGAGGTGTCCCTGATCCTGTCCTGGGCGGAGGCCCATGTTCCTTGTCTCTCGGTGGTGTACATTCCAGGGGTGGAGAACCAGGAAGCGGACCGGTTGAGCAGGGGCTCTTCCCGTCTGGGAGAATGGTCTCTCCATCCTCAGGTTTTTCGCTCACTGTGTCTCCGGTGGAGGACCCCGGAGGTGGACCTGTTTGCCTCTCATCACAATTGCAGGCTCCCGAACTTCGTGTCGCTCTCCCAGGATCCTCTGGCAGTGGACACCATGTCCCTGAGCTGGGGGGATCTGGGGTTTCTGTACCTGTTTCCTCCGATACCTATGCTGGGCAGGGTGGTTCGGAAGTTGGCTCTGGAAAGGGTGTCCGCCATTCTCGTGGCCCCAAAGTGGCCAAGGCGAGTGTGGTTCGCAGACATCGTTCGGCTGGCAGTGGACCAGTTCATTCTGCCTCTTCGGCCCGATCTGCTCACTCAGGGTCGGTTGTGTTACCCCAATTTACCAGCGCTGGGTTTGACGGCCTGGCTGCTGAAACCTCCATCTTGAAGGAGGAGGGTCTTTCTGACTCGGTCATTAAGACTCTGATCAGTGCCCGGAAGAGGTCTTCTTCTATCATCTACTATAGGACTTGGAAAGCCTATATTGCTTGGTGTGAGATTAGATCTTTTCCTTGTAGGGTCTTTTCGATCTCCTGGATTCTGGAGTTTTTACAATCTGGCTTGGACTCTGGTCTTCAGCTAAGTACATTGAAAGGGCAAGTTTCTGCCGTGTATATCTTTTTTCAGAAGCGTTTGCGCTTCATTCTTTAGTTAAAACTTTTTTCCAGGGGGTTACGCATGTGCGGCCCCCCAGGAAACCATTACTCCCGGGTTGGGACTTGAATTTGGTTCTTTCTGCTCTTCAGGCTCCTCCTTTTGAGCCTTTGCAAGATATTGCTTTGTCTACCCTGACTCAGAAGATTGTCTTCTTGGTAGCTATCACTTCGGTCCGGCGTGTCTCGGAGTTGGCGGCCTTGTCTATTCAGGCGCCTTACTTTGAGAGGCATCAGGATAAAGTGGTCTTTCGGTTCAAACCAGACTTTCTTCCTAAGGTTGTTTCTGCTTTTCATTTGAATCAGGATATTGTTCTTCCCTCCTTGTGTCCTAATCCTAAGAATGACAGAGAGGGTTTTGCATTGTTTGGATGCGGTACGCTGTGTTAAGTACTATTTGATTATTACTTCTCCTTTTCGTAAAACGGATGCCTTTTTTGTTGTGCCCTGTGGGCCTAAGAAGGGTTTGGCACCGGCCAAATCTTCCATTAGCAAATGGATACGTCAGGCCGTTATTGCGGCCTATTCTGCTAAGGGGAAAGTTCCCCCTTTTCGTCTCGCTGCTCATTCTACTCGCGCCGTTGGAGCGTCTTGGGCTTTTCAGCACCAAGCTTCTGTTGAACAAGTTTGTAAGGCCGCTACTTGGTCTTCTGTTCATACTTTTTCTAAGTTTTACAAAGTTGATGTGCGGGCCTCCAGCGGATGCTGTTTTTGGCCACAAAGTTCTGCAGACTGCAGTCATTTAAGTTATGCTTCATTTTTGCCTTCGGATACCCATCCCTTGTGGACACTGCTTTTGGATGTCCCATTCGTGAAGAATTAAATGGGAAGCGGGGTGTGTGGCACACTGAGAATACCATTTTGTGAGTACTCACCTGAAAAATTGATATTGTCGGTGTGCCACACACCCTGCTTCACCCCGCCCTTTTCGGTATCCCGGTTCCTTTATATGGTGAAGCTTTTCTTTATTTTGAGGTTACCTTTAGATTACTGGTACCTTGTCTTTCTGCTTTTTAAATCACTGGTGTTAAGTGGGAGGTACCAGGTATATATAGGCCGGAAGGGGGCTCGTTACAAGACTTCCTCTCTGCAACTGCGTCACCTGGCGGTGAGTAACCCATTCGTGAAGAATTAAAGGGGAAGCGGGGTGTGTGGCACACTGACAATATCTATTTTTCAGGTGAGTACTCACAAAATGGTATTTTCTGCCTTAGATGACACCATTAGGACCTCTGCTCTGGTTGTCTCTATTCGCCGCTCGGTTTGGCTGCGCCAGTGGGCAGCTGACAATGCTGCTAAGAAGGCTCTCACAGGGCTCCCCTTTAAGAAGCTGCGCCTTTTTGGTGACCGTTTGGACTTTTTTGCAAAGGGAGGTAAGTTGCCCCAACGCAAGAAACAACCGCGGTCCTTTCGGGGTCCTTTACTCCCTCCTTTCGTGGATCCAGGTCGGGGAGAGGGGTTTCCTTTGCAGGGCACAGGGGAGATTTCTGGGGCAGAAGTTGTGCCCGTCCCGGATCCTCCTCCAAGCCTAAATCTGTCACCAAGTCCGCTCAGCCATGAAGGGGCGCCCTCACCTATAGGGTTGTGTGGACGGCTGCGGCTCTTCGCTCATGTCTGGGGACAGCAGGTCACTGGATTCTGGAGGTTGTGTCCTCCGGCTACCAGCTAGAGTTTGCTGCCTGGCCTCCTCCAAGATTCCTCAGGTCTCGGATTCCTCTAGAGCCCCTGGCAGCTCGGGGTCTGTTTCTGGCGGTGCAAAACCTATTGGACATGGGGGTCATCTGTCCGGTCCCTCCGGGGGAGAGAGGTCAGGGTTGTTATTCCAATCTCTTCACAGTACCCAAAAAGGATGGTTCCATCAGACCCATCCTGGACTTAAAGCTTCTCAACAAGTTCATCAGGACCAGACGCTTTCGCATGAAGACCCTGCACTCCAGGATCAGCTCTTTGCGCTCCGGGGACTTCATGACCTCCATAGACATCAAGGATGCTTACCTTCATGTGCCAGTCTTCCCAGGGCATCAGCGGTTCCTCAGGTTCGCCTTGGAGGACCAGCACTACCAATTTGTGGCACTGCCCTTCGGTCTCACCTCGGCCCCCAGAGTCTTCACCAAGCTGCTGGCGGGTGTCATGGCCCTTCTCAACCTTCTCATCACGTCTCATTCTCTCCAGCAGGCAGAATTGGATACCCAGCAGGTGGTGACTGCTCTGGAAACGTTGGGATAATTGATCACCCATCCGAAGTCCTCACTCTCCCCGTCTCGGGTGACCCCCTTCCTGGGCATGAATCTGGATACCATTCAGGCCAGGATTTCTCTTCCACAGAAGAAGGTGGACTCTCCAGTCTCTGGTTCATGTCATTCTGTCCTGCCCCTGTCCCTCCATCCGGCTAGGGATGCAGCTGGTGGGACAAATGGTGGCTTGCTTCGAGGCGGTACCTTATGCTCAGTTTCACATGAGACCTCTTCAGCTCAATCTTCTCAGTCTGGGACAAGAGTCCCCTGTCTCTGGATCAGGCCTTTGTTCTCTCTTCTCTGGCTCGGCGGTCCCTCCTGTGGTGGCTGGACTCGAGAAACCTACTGGGGGGCAGATCCTTTCTGGCACAGTGTTGGGAGACTGTCACTACGGATGCCAGTCTGTCAGTCTGTTGGCTACTGGAGATCCCTTCAATTTCAGGGGCTGTGGGGTCCTCAGGAGGCCCATGCTCCCATCAATGTCCTGGAGCTGAGGGCGCTTCGGTTGGTACTGGCACAGTTGACTCCTCGCCTTCAGGGCCTGCCGGTCCAAGTTCGCTCTGACAACCAGACGGAGGTCGCTTACATCAATCATCAGGGAGGGACTCGGAGCAAGAGTGCCCTCGAGGAGGTGTCCATGATTCTGTCCTGGGCCGAGAACAATGTTCCGTGCATCTCTGCAGTTTACATCCCGGGAGTGGAGAATCTGGAGGCAGACTCCCTGAGCAGGGGGCCTGGTACCTGGTGGAATGGTCCCTCAGCAGCGAGGTCTTCCTATCCTTATGTCACCGTTGGGGGGTGCCGGGCATGGATCTGTTCGCTTCTCGCCACAATCACAAGCTCCCAGCATTTGTCTCTCTGTCCCAGGATCCCCTGGCCCTGGCGGTGGATGCTCTGACTCTGCCCTGGCAGGAGTTCGGTCTCCTGTATCTCTTTGCTCCGCTTCCACTTCTGAGCAGGGTTTTGCGCAGGCTGGTGCAAGCGAGGGTGCCTGCTATTCTGGTTGCCCCCAGGTGGCCAAGACAGTTGTGGTTCGCAGACATCGTGCAGCTGGCGGTAGATCAGTACGCCCTGCCCTTGGTTCCGGACCTTCTCACTCAAGGGCAACTGTGTTATCCCAATTTACCAACGCTGGCTTTGACGGCCTGGCTGCTGAAACCTCTATCCTAAGGGAAGAAGGACTGTGATTCTGTTGTTAATACTGTTATCAGGGCTAGGAAGAAGTCTTCCTCTACCATTTACTATAGGATCTGATGGACCTACATTGACTAGTGTGGGTCTAGGGCTTTTCCTTTGTCGGGTGTTTTTCCATTCCTAGGATCCTGGAGTTCCTCCAACATGGTTTAGATCTGGGACTTCAGCTCAGCACTCTCAAGGGTCACGTTTCTGCCAGGCTGCTCTTTCTATCCTTACTCTGAAGGTTGCCTTTTTGGTGGCTATCTCCTCTGTCCGGTGTGTTTCTGAGTTGCCAGCACTGCCTATTCAGGCCCCCTACTTTGAGAGACACCAGGACAAGGTGGTTTTCCGCTTTAAACCAGATTTCTTGCCCAAGGTTGTCTCTGCCTTCCATCTCAATCAGGACATTGTGCTTCCTCCTTTGTGCCCTAATCCTGGTAATTCCAAGGAGAGGGCCTTGCATTCCCTGGATGTGGTCAGGATTTTGAAGTTCTACTTGGTGGCTACTGCGCCTTTCAGAAAGACAGATGCCTTGTTTGTGGTTCTCTCGGGTCCCAAGAAGGGTTTGGCTCCTGGTAAGTCTACTATTAGCAAATGGATTCGTCGGGCTGTGTTTAGGGCCTATTCTGCTAGGGTAAAGGATCCTCCTTTCCGTGTTACTGCTCAGTCTACACATGCTGTTGGGGCCTCCTGGGCCTTCCAGCACCAGGCTTCTGTTGAACAAGTTTGTAAGGCTGCTACTTGGTCGTCTTCTGTTCATACTTCTCTAGTTTTACAAGGTTGATGTTAGGGCCTTAGCAGATGCTATTTTTGGCCGCAAGGTTCTGCAGGCGGCAGTGGTTTGAACTGCGTGTTGTTGCTTCTGGGATCCCCACCCTATTTATGGACACTGCTATTGGATGTCCCAGCTGTTATGAATCATTATCTGGAGCAGGACGTGCTGCATACTTATAATACCAATTCTACAAGGTCAGTAATCACAGAATTGTATTATTCTAAGTATGCAGCACGTCCTGCTCCATCCCACCCTGATTGCTTTATTCTTGGATCCTCTATATGGTGATTGTTATCCTTGTTAACTTTGTTAATTTTTCAATTGGCTTCTGCTTTCCTTACTGCTTTTCTATACTGGGGAATTAGTGGGAGGTCCTGGGTATATATGGACCGGAGGTAATCCCAGCTGTTAGGAATCATCTGTAGCAGGACGTGCTGCATACTTATAATACCAATTCTACAAGGTGAGTAATCACAGAATTGTATTTTCTCTGGGCAGCAACAGCAAAGGGGATGGTGGGGACAGAAGGGGGGCAGTTCCTATTTTCTGGAGTACCTGTATTGACCCTTACCAGAAGGACCTGCTTATCGGGGCTTATTCTATGCAGGACCCTGACCCACCATTAGTGACTAGGTGGGATGAAAATTTTAAAAACTGAGGTAGTTAACTATTCAACCTAGTCACTAAAGTGGGAGTGACCCTAGTATTTGCACTAGCTAGGTTCTCTTTCTGAGACACTGTGTCGCCACCCTTATAATGGAGAGATTGTTCCTCTGGCCAGAGGGACATAATGTCACAGGTTAGGAGACTCCCTGGGCAGGATTTAAAGTGGTGGCTGAAGACGGGATTGTTTACTGGAGAGTTCTGGCCACTGATCAGGAATCCAAAGTAATTCTCATTTGGGCTCTTTACAAGACAGGACCTTTTGTGCTTTGTGATTCTTGGGGGTGGGGGGTGGTTGGGACCCAAGTGGTATTGTCAGCATGGCAGTGTTGTGTTTTTTTTTTTTTTTGTTTTTTTTAATTTTAGCTTCTGACGGAAACCTCCTTGGTGCTCTTAGCCTTGAAAATTTGGCTTTCGGACAGCAATTACTTCTGAGTCTCACGTAGCTGCCTCTCCAACCATTAAGTGCTAGCTACGTGAGACTCGCGTAGCTGACTTTAGAGCCCCATAAAAAAAAAAGTAAAAAAGATACTTACCTGACCCCTCGTTTGAAAGTGCCAGCAATTCCCTTCAATATTCAGCTACTTGATTTTCGCCCCCTCTGATCTTCAGGAGGGGGCCCGGAATAGTCCCCCCCCCCCCCCCCCCCCCACCTGACAGCCCGATCGCTCCTCTGATGTCTTCTCTTCACCAGGGGGGCTCCGATTTCCCGTCAACGTCAACCCGCTCCTCGTATACAGACACCCGGGCTCCGACTGTCACTTGTCGGTAGCGATCGGAGCAGGGAGGGTGGGAGGCAGGGAGGCTCTGATCTCCCTGCCTCCCACCCGCCCTGCACCGATCACTACCGACAAGTGTCATCTGCAGCGGCGCGGGACACGGGATCAGAGGTAAGTATAAGTGAAAAAAAAAAAAATAAAATATATTCTTGGTATACAGTACGTCCTGCTCCAAATGTAATACTTACACTAGGATTATCCTCCGCCAGATGGCGCTGCACTGCAGAGACATGGAAAACAGGCTCCTCCCGGCCCCTCAAATACCCAGGGACCTCCCACAAATCCCCAGATTTCTCTGCAGTGCTTACTGCGAAGACATGAAATTATCACTCTCTTGCAGGTGAGCGGGGCTATTAGCCTGGGGCCCTGTTGGACTATTTCCACCCGTTCCTCGTGTGATGTGCCTCCCAGCCTGGGCTGCGCTGGTAGGGTGAAGGTAGGCGGCACCATGTGTGCTCCACCGCAATCCCCCACCAAAGGGTAGGCGGTATAGGCTGATGGCGAGCCTCTATGGGATGCCCCTCCCGCATTATTGCCCCATGTAGCGGTGGGTCCTGTACAGAGGGCCGCCATCCTCCCTCGTTCTCCCTGTAGCCTTCGGGGGGGAAAGAAGGGGGGGGGGATGTGGGTGAGTGTATCGTGATTCGTGCATACGGCGTATTGTCTGTTTTTGACTAGTATATGTAGTGTCAGCCGCCGCGCTGAATTGTCTTTTTACTATTCGCAAATGTCTTTTCCTTCATTTGGATGTTCCACGGCGGGCGGCGGCGTTACCTCAGACGCTTCTGCGTTCATTGGCTGCTTGTCTGTGGGCTTTGCGCTCTTCGGGGGGGCGGGGCCTGGCTCGGCGCGCTCTGCGCCACGGCTCGCTCTGGCCCGCCCTTCGAGGTACTCTCGGCGCCATTGTGTCTGGTCGTGCGCATGTGACTGTTCTACTTACCACGGTCTGTAAGTGCCCTCGCGGGCGGCTTTATACTCATTTTTTAGTGTGTATGGTTCTGACACCCCCTCTTTTCATTGTGTCTTTCAGACGGGTGATTCCATTGGCTTCTCCCGGCCCGGTGTAATTGATAGTTGGGCCTAGTATAATTACTCCCACTTCCCTAGCGGGTTACTGGGGCATCCAGGGTTGCTTTATAGCGTCAATCCCTACTGGCATATTGTGCCTAGTAATCACCATATGGAGGCATCTCAGGATAATGTTACAGCCCGGCTGTGTGTAGCTTGTGGGGTCTCGCCTATTAGCGGTGACAATGCACGGGTATGTGTTCCTTGCGCACAGCAGGTGCTAACGCTGAAATCCGCCCCTCCTGTGGCTGGGCCTGCACCTGGTTCTCACTTCACCTACTCCCCCCAAGCTTGAGTCTCACTCCCATTGACTTGCATACAAGCGGGGTTTCTCAGCCTGATGTGTCTGCTAGACTGGCCAGTGTTGAAAAATTGGCTGCTAATACTTTAGCGTGTAAGGCCACTGCTAAAAAAGCATCACTTAACCCCTGATGTCACTCTTTTTCCTATGGAATCTGAGTATTTGCATTTATGTGACTATACCCCCTCGGACGAAGGGGAGCTGTTCTCCGATTCAGGGTCATCTGTTGAGAGACCCAGGGGTCATGACGATTCTGGCTCTGACTCCTTGGCCCCGGACGATACTGACAGACTGCTAGTACAGATTTTTGAGGTTCTGTTCCTCTCCCCCCCCCCCCCCCCCCTGTTGTGGCTCCTAGGCAAAGGGGTGAGCTTTTTCATACTGCTAAGGCTTGTTTGGAATTTCCTGAGCAAGCTCATTTCAATAATCTCGTGCTTAAAGAGTGGGAACGTCCCAGTAGACTTCCCGGCGTACCTAAGAGTTGGGACAGAAAGTATCCCTTTCCTGCTGATATGGTCAAGTGCTGGTCATCCCCTCCCGAGGTGGATGCCCCTATTCTAGGGCTGTCTAACACCTCTGTCATGCACTCCCCTGACTACTACTCTGCGGGATGCCGAGGACCGGCGCATTGACCAATTGGCGTCCCATGCCTTTACATTTGTGGGGACGGCGCTGCGCCCGGTCTGCGCCTCGGCCATTACATCTGTGGCGCTCAGGTCCCTGATCATAAGTGTACTTGATGGTGCTCCTGATGATTTGCTACCTGATGTGTTTAATGCACTGTCTAACTGTGATCTGTTTGTAAACTTTATCCTATCTGCCTTGGATGATGCTGTTAGGATGTGTGCTAGAACTTCTGCCTTGGTGGTGGCTATACGCCGCTCGGTTTGACTGCGCCAGTGGGCTGCCGACAATGCTGCAAAGAAGGCCCTCACTGGACTTCCATTTAAGGGGCTACACCTGTTTGGGGACCACCTAGACCTTTTTGCTAAAGGAGGTAAGTTACCCCCACTTTGCACACGTTTGGAGGCATCACGTCTCAGACCGGTGGATTCAGGAGGTAGTGTCCTCCGGTTACAAGATTCATCAGGTCCCGGATGCCCCAGGACCCTGTCTCAGCTCAGGTATTGGCGCAGGCCGTGCAATGCCGTCTGGGGGTCATTTGCAGGGTCCCTTTAAGAGAGAGGCAAGGAGTTCTATTCCAACCCCTTCAGTCCCCAAAAAGATGCTTCAGTCATGCCCATTCTGGATTTAAAGATCCTCAACAAATTTGTCAAGAACAGGCATTTTCGCATGGGAACTCTGCGCTCGGCCATTAGCTCCCTGCGCCCAGGGGACTTCATGACATCTGTGGACATCAAAGACTCTTACCTTCACATCCCTGTGTTTTCACGACACCAAAGGTTTCTCAGATTCGCGTTGGAAGATCAACATTACCAATTTGTGGCCTTGCCATTTGGTCTCACTTCAGCTCCCAGAGTGTTCACCAAGGTATTGGCTTGGGTGATGTCTCTGATCAGGTCAAGGGGCATCCGCGTGCTGCCCTACCTGGACGACATACTCGTCACCTCTCAGTCTCTACGGCAGGCAGAGTTGGACACTCAGCTGGTGGTGTCCACCCTGGAGTCCTTCGGCTGGGTGCTCAATCACCCCAAGTCCTCTCTGTCCCCTTCCTCGGTGACTCCGTTCCTGGGAATGATTCTGGATACGTTTCAGTCAAGGATATTCCTTCCTCAACAGAAGGTGGCAGCTCTAACTGCGCAGGTGAGGTTCCTGCCATCGTGTCCCCAGCCATCCCTCAGGCAGGGAATGCAGTTGGTGGGCCTGATGGTGGCGTGCTTCGAGGCGGTGCCCTTTGCTCAGTTCCACTTGAGGCCTCTACAACTTCACCTTCTGTCAGTATGGGTCAAGGACCCAACATCCTTGGACGGGGTCTGTGTGCTCCCCCCCCCCCCCCCCCCTCGGTCAGGCGGTCCCTTGCGTGGTGGCTGGACCCCAGGAACTTGCTGGGGGGCAGGTCTTTTCTGGCCCCCTCTTGGGAGACGGTCACCACAGATGCCTGTCTGTCAGGATTGGGGGGGGGGGGGATTCTGGAAGTCCCTGCGGTTCCAGGGGAGGTGGGGCCCTCAGGAGGCCCACTTACCTATCAACATTCTGGAACTACGGGCGAGCAGTTGACCAATCACCTGAAGGGTCTGTCTGTGCAGATGCGCTCAGACAACAGGACGGCGGTTGCCTACATCAACCATCAGGGAGGGACCCGGAGCAGGGGGGCCCTCCTAGGAGGTGTCGTGGATTCTGACTTGGGCGGAGGCCAATGTTCAATGCATTTCGGCTGTGTACATCCCGGGGGCAGAGAATCTACTGGCAGACTCTCTGAGCAGGGGGACCTCTCGTCATGGAGAGTGGTCCCTCTGCAACAATCACAAGCTCCCGGCCTTTGTCTCCCTGTCTCAGGATCCTCTGGCCTTGGCCACAGATGCTCTGTCCATGTCATGGCAGGAATTTTGGCTCCTGTATGTCTTTCCTCCCTTCCCCCTGCTGGGCAGGGTCCTGCGCAAGATTGCTCTGGAAGGGGTGCCAGTGATTCTGGTGGCCCCCAGGTGGCCAAGAAGAGTGGTTCGCAGACGTGGTGCAGATGGCAGTAGACCAGTTCGTTCTGCCAGGGGTGCCAGATCTGCTCACTCAGGGCCCCTTACGCCATCCCAATTTACAAACTCTGGCTTTGACGGCCTGGCTGCTGAAACCTCCATCTTGATGGAGAAAGGTTTGTCTGCCTCGGTGGTTGATACCATGGTGAAGGCTAGGAAGAAACTTCTTCTTCCATCTATTACAGGGTAATCTATTACAGCGTACCTACATTGACTGGTGTGAGTCTAGGTCTCTTCCCTGTCGGGTGTTCTCAGTCCCCAGGGTTCTGGAGTTCTTACAGCATGGGTTGGAGTTTTGCTTTTGCTTTTTTTTTTGCTCAGCATTCTTTGGTTACTCATGTGCGTCCCCCACGTAAACCTATGGTCCCTGTTTGGGATTTGAACTTGGTTTTGTCTGCCTTGCAGGGTGCTCCCTTTGAACCTATACAGGATGCTGCTCTGGCTGTACTTACCCTCAAGGTTGTCTTTCTGGTGGCCATTACTTCGGTCAGGCGTGTGTCTGAGTTGGCGGCTCTTTCTATTCAGCCCCCATACTTTGAGACACCAGGACTAGGTGGTAATCCGCTTTAAGCCAGACTTTCTGCCTAAGGTGGTGTCTGCTTTTCATTTGAATCAAGATATTGTTCTTCCTTCATTGTGCCCTAATCCTAGCAACACTAAGGAGAGGGTTTTGCATTCCTTGGATGTGGTCAGGTGTCTGAAGTATTACCTGGTAGTCACTGCGTCCTTCAGGAAAACTGATGCTCTTTTTGTGGTGTTTCTGGGCCCAGGAAGGGTTTGGCTCCTGCCAAGTCTACTATTAGCAAATGGATCCGTCAGGCCGTGATTCAGGCCTATTCTGCTAAGGGGAAGAGTCCTCCCTTTCGCTTTACTGCTCATTCTACTTGTGCTATTGGTGCCTCTTGGGCCTTCCAGCACCAGGCTTCTGTTGAACAAGTTTGCAAGGCCGCTACTTGGTCTTCGGTTCATACCTTTTCAAAGTTTTACAAGGTTGATGTTAGGGCCTCAGCTGATGCTGTCTTTGGCCGCAAAGTTTTGCAGGCGGCAGTGGTTTAAACTGTCTGCTGTTAGCTTTTTGTTGGGTATCCCACCCTACTGTTTGGACACTATTGGATGTCCCTAGTGTAAGTATTGCTTTTGGAGCAGGACGTACTGTATACTAAGAATAATACAATTCTGTGAAATACTCACCTGTAGAATTGATATCATTATTGTTATCATTATTATAGTTACCAGTTTGGGTGGTTAAATTCTCCCGGCTTCTCGTTCACTGCTTTTCAATGCTGGGGATTTCTGGGAGGTCCCCAGGTATTTGAGGGGCCGGGAGGAGCCTGTTTTGCATGTCTCTGCAGTGCAGCGCCATCTGGCGGAGGATAACCCTAGTGTAAGTATTACATTTGGAGCAGGACGTACTGTATACTTATAATATCAATTCTACAGGTGAGTATTTCACAGAATTGTATTTTTGTCTTTTTTACTTTTTTTTTTAGTTTTACTTTTAACTATTTGTGAACTGGTAAGGGGTCCATGAGACCCCTTATACCAGTTCACAAGGCTCTGGGGCTGGCAATCACCTGCGGCTAGCGGGTGACTTGCCATAGCCCCCAGCCCCCCCATTACCTGCCTCCCCAACGGCCAGGCGGGGGGGGGGGGGCAGAAGGGCCCAGGCCACTTAGTGGCTATGTGGGCTAGTAGCCTGCAGGTTCTACAAGCCCCCCATAGCTGGTCCTGGTCGGTAATGCTGGGCAAGGGGGACCCTACGTCATTTTTGGGGGGGATTTTAAGGGTTTTTAACCCTTAAAATTCTAAAAAAAAAAAATTAGGGATTATTTATTTTTTTTTAGTTGCTGTTTCAGTTTGGGGGAGTTTCCTGGGCAGGTAGTGTATACCAATACATATGTGGGATCGTTGTAGCTGGGAGAAATAGGGCTTTCACACGCAATATTATTTTATTAACAAACTTACATTTTTTTATCCCAAAAAACACTACAAATTTTAAAAAATAGATTTTTAATTTTTTTGCACATATTTCACCCAAAAGTATTGAGAATACACTAAAAAAACAACAAAACAAAACATCTTTATGTTGAAGTCCAGACTCTGCTGAAAAAAACAATATATAATTTTCCTGGAAATCCCTTCAAAAATCAAGGTTGAACATGTGTAGCGCAAAAACGTGAAAAGTAGTCTGGCAACAGTGTGACAAAAAATCTAGGTAGGCTGGCTTAAGCTTGCTGCCACGCCTCAGGCTAAATCCCAAACCCACGTGTATCAAAACAGAGAAAAAAAAATTTCTTTATGAATAGAGCTGTAGACCTTTTGTTCTTTCCATGAGTATCCCAAACAATAAAAAAAAATTTGCTCATCAAGCCAGAATACTTTAACCCTTCTATTGCCAGCCACGTAAAATTTACGTGCCTGACTTTCCCCAGTAATAACATAAAAAGTAAAAAACAAGACACTTACCTGACCCCTCGTTCGATCCGGCCGGGTCTCCTCTTCAGCCAGAGGGGCTCCGATCGCCCATTGGGGCTCCTCCGGCTGCAGGAGAGTACCCAAAATAGGGCCCCCCCCCCCCTTTTCAGCAGCCGCCCGGTTTCCTGCAAAAAAAGACAGTTACCTACCTTTGTCCCCGCCGGCTCTCCTCTTCACGGGCTCCGATCACCCCCCCGCTCTTCTGGAGGGGGGATTCTAGCCCTGCCCCTTCGGGGGCGGGGCCGATGTCGTTGGGGCACCCGGCGGTTCAGATGCTGGTGAAGGCTGGGCAGAGGAGGACGGAGGTAGGCGATCCTCCGATCGCCTGCCTCCCCCCTCCTCTGCCCAGCTGTCACCTGCATCTGATTGCTGCGGGACACAGGAGATGAAGATAGGAGGGGAGTAAAGTAATACATTTTTTTTTTTTTTTTAATAGTTGTTTGAAAAAAGTGTTTTGTCTTTTTTTTTTTTTTTTACTTTTAACCCTTTGTGAACTGGTAAGGGGTCCATGTGACCCCTATACCAGTTCACAGGGCTCGGGGGTCTGGCAAGTCACCTGCAGCTAGCGGGTGACTTGCCATTAACCCCTGGCCCCCCAAATTACCTGCCTCCCCAAAGCCCAGGGGGGGGCAGAAGAGCCATGGCCCTAGGCTATGACGGCTTGTAGTCTGCAGGGCCAGGGGCCAGCTTTAGTGGCTGTTATACAAGCCCCCATAGCTGGTTACGCTGGGTAGGGGAGACCTCACGACATTTATTTATTTAAGGGTTTTAACCCTTAAAATTCCAAAAAAAATGGGGTCCCTGGGAGGGGGGACCCTATGTCATTTTTTTTTTTTTCATTCTGTTACCTGTAACCCAGTATGTATAAAAGGCTTCCAGCAGCAGCAGGAGAGCAGAAGCCTAAAGTGATTATGGGATGGATGGGAGGTATTTAAAAAAAAAAATGTAAAAATAACTATTAAATATTACATTTTTTCTTAAGTGTTTCTGTGTGTGTGTGTGTTGTTTTTTTTTTAATTTTTTTTTTACTTTTAACCCTTTGTGAACTGGTAAGGGATCTATGAGACCCCTATACCAGTTCACAAGGCTCTGGGTCTGGCAAGTCACCTGCGGCTAGTGGGTGACTTGCCATTAACCCCAAGACCCCCCATTACCTGCCTCCCCAAAAAAAACCTTAAAATTCCCCCAAGAAATGGTGTCCCCCCCCCCCCCCCCCCCGTGAAGGGGGACCCCACACCATTTTTTTTTTATTTAACCCTTTATTATGTGGATAGTAGTTGTATTTTATTTGTAAATGTTATAAAGTTCTCTTTTCAGTTTAGGGGATCAACTGGACAGGAATGGGGGGCTACCGATACATATGTGGTATCATTGTAATCGGGAGAAATGGGGCTTTCACATGCAATATGGTTTTCTTTAATAAAATAAATGTTTTTGTTAAAATAAAGGAGACAATTTAAAAAAAAAATACTTAAAAATATATTTAAAAAAAAGGAGAAAATATACAAACAAGACATTTCAGGTTAAAGCCTAAACTCAGCCGCAAAAAGAAAATATGCCATTTTCTTGGAACTGTCTGGAAAAATCGGTTAAACAAAAATGGTGAAAAATATCCTGTCAGCAGAGGGTAGCAGTTAAAAGGTTACAGGTACCTATGCATGTTGGGTATTGTTCTGCTCGGGGGACCTTGCACTTTCAGATTTACCTTATTTTTTCTTATTTGCATATTGATATTTTAGGAAAAGGTGTTTTTTATTCTGCTTTTTTATACTTTTTTTTTTTTTGTGAAACTCTGTGCAACCTAAGAATTCTTCGAGATATTACTTCCAGAAAGATGAGCCCACTACAACAAGCTGGGTATACTTAGAAAGCTTATGTGTACTTTCAGTGAATATATGGTTTATCAGGGATATTCCAAATGTAAAGGGTTGTTTTGGTAAAAAAAAAGCACAAGGTGCGCACTTTGTCTGAAGAGCTGAAATTTTTAAGTAAAATTACCGTTATGCGCATGCTTTACTTTGGTGTGTTTTGCAACTCTTCCCTTGACAGAACCTATGCATGTTGGGTATTCTGTTCGGGGCATGTTGCTTTTTCAGATTTTCTGGTTTGCATATAGTTTTTTTTTTTTTTTAGGAAAAGGTGGTTTTGATTCTGCTTTTTTATTCATTTTAAGGGAAACCCTGTGCGACCAAAGAATACATTGAGGGATTACTTCCAGAAAACTGCACCCATGTCAACAAGCCTGGTACGCCTAGAAAGCCTGAGGTGTGTACTTCTAAGGAATATATAGTTTGTCGGGGGTATTTCAAATGTAAAGGGTTGTTTTTCTTGAAAAACTACAAGGTGCGCATATTGCATATCGCAGTTGTATTATTCTTGGTGTGCCACACACCCCGCTTCACCTTTAATTTTTCACGATTGGGTTACTCACCGCCAGGTGACGCTGTTGCAGAGAGGAAGTCTTGTAACGATCCCCTTTCTGGCCTATATATACCTGGTACCTCCCACTTATCACCAGTGTTTTTCTCTCTGCATGACGACAAGACAGAAGGTTGAAGTCTCCTGCTTGCAGGTAGCCGGGGTTTTACCCCGACACCCCCTTTGGTCTATTTCTGCCCGGTTTTGATTGTTACCTTTGTGGTTAAATGGAAGCCTCCCAGCTTAGACTGCTCACTGGGCAATTGGTAGACGGCACTATAGGTGCCTAGGAGCTTATCTCCTCCGCTCGACCCCCTGTTTTGGGGGCAATGCGGCTGTCCGGCATGGTTATCCGGATTTGGGATGCCCCTGTCCCGAGGTTCCCCTTGACCCCTTGCTCTCCCGTTACGGTCCCTTCTCCCTTCACTATGGGGGGGGGGTAGAGGGATGTGTATTGTATGTATGTTTTTACTGTATGTTTTATGTTTACTGTATGTTTTATGTTTTTACTTATTTCGTTTGTCAGGCTGCACCGCAAGCGAGGGTGCATTTGGCCTGCTTACATAGGCAGTCTCTGTGATGCGGGCTGCTTCTGGCCTGTAGGGCCAGAGTTTTGGTTCAGCTTCAGGGGTGGCCGGGGCGGGCTGTGCTGTGTCAGGCTGGCCTGAGGCTACCTTTGCCTATCCCTGGTTATACAGCTCCCCCTTCCCCCTCCCCTTGTCTCCTTTTTAAAAAAAAAAAAAAAAAAAAAAACGGCCGCAGCTTGGCGTGCCGTGCTTGGGGGCAGCGCAGGCTGCCTAGGAACTTCTTCCCCCCCTCCTTTCCTTTTACTAAGGGCGTTGTTAGCCCTCTTGTTTTCCTGGCACCGCCGTCCGGCGGGCCGCTCTGTTCAAATTTGCCGGGGGGGCAGGGCCTGGATGACGGGGGTGGGGGCGTGTTTCCAGCGGCGCGTCATCTCTCCGGCCCCAGCCGCACTTCCTTCCTGTTATCAGGAGGACGTGTGCGGGGCTCTCAGCCGCATATGTCTGCTGCTGCTGCTGGACGCTCCGCCGCTTCTTCCGCTGCTGCCGCTATTGCTGCCACTGCCGCCTTCGCTCCTGTTGCTGCCTGTCTTCCACCGCTTCTGCTGTCGGGTGCTGGGCTTTTCGTTTTAGCCTTCCCTGGGCAGGTAAGCGGCCCCACCTGGCGTGGGGCCGTCTATTTTTTTTTTTTTTTTTTTAAATAAAGATATATATTGGAGAAATATTTTTATTTAATAAAAAAAAAAAAAGAAAAGGAGGAAAATCAGAGGCCAGTTTTCTTTGCCTCTTCAAAGCACTCTGGTGCTGTGTATGTATGTTGTATTGCATGTTGCCATTTGTTTCTGGGGTTCTTACTGTTGGTTTTTTCCTCCCCCACAGACCCTGGGATTCCCTCAGTACAGTGGCCTCCCGGTTCTATTTTGCCTGGCTAGTACTTTTTTTCTCCAAATTGGGATAGGGATATATATATATATATATATATATATATTTTATTATTAAAAATTTTTTTTTTTTTTTTTTTTGAAGTTGTAGATATACGACTTAATGAATTATTTTTAAAGGGGATCTTTATTATAAATTAAATCCTCCCTCCCGGGACATTAACATAAAGGGGCATCCCGGGTGGCTTATGCCTTAAACCCAGGATTTTGCAAATACCATAAATCACCATATGGAGGCTTCCGATAATACCGGAAATGGTTCTGGGCCATCTAGGGTGTGTGGAGGCTGTGGGACTCCGCTCCCAGGCGATGATGTATGCATTCCTTGTGCAAGGCAGAATATTGCGCGTCAGTCCGTTGCTCCGGCTGCTGGCTCTTCGCAACTTCCATCATCCCCTACCCCTCCCTCCCTGTTCCGGACCCCGTGTGACATTGTCAAAGGTGGGGATTCGCAATCCGAGGTGTCTGCACGGTTAGCCAACCTCGAGAAGATAATTTCCGTTAAAGCAGGGTTAAAGGCCACTGTGAAATGGAAGCACCTTTCTCCTGTACCTCTGGCTTCACAGGATGAAGTATGTGAGCCTGTAGATTGGTCCGATTGCTCCCTGGACAAGGAGGGAGAATTCCTGGTGGAGTCAGATGAGCCTGCAGATCAGCTTGAGGTTGATGCTATTGGCGATTTGTCTGCGGGGGTTTCCCTTGACACCCCCTACATTCTGGCTCAAATGTTTGAAATTTTGAATTTAGATCCACCTGAGGCCGTCACCCTGCCAAGGGGTCAGTTGTTTAATGTGCCTCAGCTGCGTTTGGTTTTTCCCAGACAACACCACTTTGAGAGGGTTGTGCTTAAGGAATGGTAACATCCCACGCGGTTAACTGGAATTCCTTCCAGTTGGGAGAAACATTATCCCTTTCCGCCAGAATTGGTGAAGCTTTGGTCGGTTCCTCCTGACGTCGATACCCCTGTGCTAGGGCTCTCCAGCACCGCTATGGTGCAGTCTGCTGAGACCACTGCCCTTAAGGATGGTGAGGATCGTCGGATTGACCAGTACGCTCGCCATGGTTTTATTTATGCCGGGTCAACGATGCGCCCGGTGTGTGCTTTGGCGCTTCTTTTATTGGCGGTTAGATCTGTAATTCAGGATCTGTGTGTGGATCTTGATCCCACTTGTAAGGAGTTTACTGCTCTCGGGCAGTGTGAGTCTTTTGTTTCCTATGTTCTGTCCGCTCAGGACGATGCGCTGGCTATGAGTAGCAAGACAGCGGCAATGCTGGTGGCTATTCGTCGGGCAGTATGGCTGCGCTAGTGGTCGGCGGACGTAGCTTCTAAAAAGGTGCTCACAGCTCTCCCCTTTTTGGCCTTGCGACTGTTTGGTGATGAAATTGATTCAGTTGCAAAAGGTGGTAAAATGCCGCAACGTAAGAGGCCTCGTCGTCCCTTTCGGGGGGGCAGGTTCTGGTAGGCCTTCCTTTTGGGGATTCAGAGCGGGTAGGGGGGCTTCCTTTCCCGCTACCAGAGGTGCAGGTTGGACTCGGGAAGGGCCGTGGCCGCCCCGCACAGTCCTGGGGCCCCAAGCCTGCCGGTAAGCCCGCTCAGCAATGAGGGGCTGCCCTCACCCGTGCGGGTGGGGGGACGATTGCGACACTTCTCCCAGGTTTGGGACCAGGAGATTCCGGACAGATGGATCCGGGAGGTAGTGTCGTCCGGTTACAAGCTGGAATTCGAGTCTCTCCCTCCTTCACGGTTCTTTCGGTCTCTGGTGCCTATCGATCCTTTGGCCGCACAGGGGCTCCTGGCGTCGGTAAAGAATCTGTTAGAAATGGCGGTCATCCGGCCGGTACCGCGCTTAGAGATGGGCCTCGGTTTCTACTCCAATCTTTTCGCAGTCCCCAAAAAGGACGGGTCGGTTCGTCCCGTCCTGGACCTGAAATTACTCAACAAGTTCATCCGTTATTCTAAGTATGTCACACACCCCGCTTCAGGTTACTTAAATCATTAAGCATGGGTTATACTCACCGCTAGGTGGCACTCTTGCAGAGAAGTCCAGAAAACAACAAGCCCCTCCCGGTCTATACATACCTGGTACCGCCTAACAAATCCCCAGTGTTCTTCTCTGCAAGGTGGCGACAAGACAGAAGAAAGAAGTCTCCTGCTTGCAGGTAGCCGGGGTAACACCCCGCCCCCCCCCCCCCCCATGATCTATTTCTGCCCGGTTTTAGTTCTTTTTAGCCCTGATTAATTGGTAGCCTCCCAGCTTAGGCTGGTGGCCGGGCAATGGTAGATCGCACTTAGTAGTGCCCAGGAGATTAGCTCCTCTGCTCGTCCCCATATTATGGGGCATAGTGGTAGTCCGGCCGTGGTGATCCGGATGTGGGATGCCCCAGTGTTAGATAGGACATGTCCCCCTATTGGCCTTCTCCATGTTGGTTTTTATTATTGTACTTGTGTGTGTGTTTGTGCAACAGTAATACATGTTATGGCGGGGCTGGGTGCCTGGAGGCCAGCCCGTCGGCTCGCCTGGTCTCTCCTTGTTGGGGGGGGGCTTCCTTAGCCCCCGGGATTGCGCTTCTGTCGGTGATTGGGGGGGCGGGTCGGGCGGCGCAGTGCTGCCGGCCCGGCGCTCTCCTCTGGAGGTCAGGCGCCATTCCTCGGCGCCCGCCTCGCGGTCTGTTCTCCAGGCTGACGGTGGGCGGGGGGCCCACCGTCAGCCTGGAGAACAGACCGCGAGGCGGGCGCCGAGGAATGGCGCCTGACCTCCAGAGGAGAGCGGCGGGCCGGCAGCACTGCGCCGCCCGACCCGCCCCCCCAATCACCGACAGATGCGCCGCAGGCCCGCCTGACTGTTAGGGCGCTGAGTGTCACTGCTCGGCGCCCGCTGGCGGAGTTAATCGTGGCAGGCGGGTCCGGGAGGCATGCGCGCCGCCGGCCCGCCTGACGGCACTTGCGGGTGCCATTTCCGTGGTGCCCGCTGTTGGCGCGATCCTTGAGGGGTGGGCGGGGCCGCGTGCTGCGCGACCCGCGCCGTGTCCTTCTCGCTTGGTGAGGGGCGGGGCCACAGCGTCTCCCGCTTCTTGCTGGGCCCGCCTCTCTTCTCCTCTCGCTCCTCCGTGGCGCAGCCGCCATCTCTGTCTGGATTCAGGTAGGCGGTTTCGTCTTCTTCTAAGTTGGGGTACTGCTGGACCGGGGGGGGGGGCAGCTTTGGTTTTGGCCCCCTTCCTCGACGATCGGGGGGGCGGCCTTCCCTTTGTCCCGGTTCTAGGCCAGCTGGCAGGGAGCTACTGCTGCCCTGGTCCACACCAGCTTTAGATATATATGTGTATATATGTATATGTGTATAGATATATATGTGTATAGATATATATGTGTATAGATATATATGTGTATAGATATATATGTGTATAGATATATATGTGTATAGATATATATGTGTATAGATATATATGTGTATAGATATCTCCTATATATGGTATATATATAGGTGTATGAGTATATGTGTGTGTGTGTATATATATATATATATATAATTTTATTCCATGCAGACTGCTTATGTCTCATCATTGTTATAAAATTATCCAGGTGTTATGGTGTGCTTGTTTGACGGTTGTCTTTTGTTTTTCAGATCCCGGGATCCCACGCTGCAGGGCTCTCCCGGTCTTAGATACCTGGCTAGTTGGGGGGGGGCATTGTTTGAATTGGGGTTTTTTGTGTCTAAATTCCAATTTTTGTGAGAATAGCTATTTAGTCAGTACTGAAGGGGCATCCCGGGTCGCGTTAGGCGTAAATCCCTGGTTACTGCATATACCATAATTTCACCATATGGAGGCTACCAAAGATACCGGAAATGGCTCTTCGGGGCAGTCCAGGCTCTGTGGGGGGTGTGGGTCTCCACTCCCAGGTGACGATGTCATTTTATGTATTCCATGTGCACGGCGGAACATTGAGCGCCAGTCCGGCACTCCGGTGCCCGGTACGTCCTCGGCCGCACCATCTCCCTCCCCTCCCCGCCTGTTCCGGACCCCGTGTGACGTTGTCGTTGGGGGTGATTCGCAGTCCGAGGTGTAGCACGCTTGGCCAGCCTCGAGAAGATGTTTTCCGCTGTGGTCGCTCAGAAGGCTCCGGCTAAGCGGAGACATCTGTCCCCGCCTCCGTCGGACTCAGATGAGGAGGTTATTGAGGACCTGGATTGGCCGGATCGGCCCCTTGAAGAGGGTGAGCTTGTTGAGGAATTTGAGGATCCCGAGGGCCAGCAGTTGCTGGGTGCTGAGGGTGATCAGTCTGAAGGGCCTGTCCTGGATACACCTTCCATTCTGGCCCAAATGTTTGAGGTTTTGGATTTGGATCCGCCTGAAGCTGCTCCTCGGCCTAAGGGTCAGCTCTTTGGGGTGTCCAAGCTGCGCTTGGAGTTTCCCAGTCAACAGCATTTTGAGGACATTGTCCTTAAGCAATGGGAGCAACCTACACGTCTCGTTGGGGTGCCGCCTAGCTGGGATAGGAAGTATCCTTTTCCGGCGGACTTGGTCAAGCGTTGGTCTGTCCCTCCCGAGGTTGATGCTCCGGTTCTGGGACTATCTAACACGGCGGTTGTTCATTCGCCTGACACGACTTCTCTCAAGGACGGCGAGGATCGCCCGATTGATCAGCTGGCCCGGCATGGTTTTGTTTGCGCGGGTTCAGTTCTGAGGCCAGTCTGTGCTTCGGCACTTTTGTTGATGGCGGTTAGGTCTATCATCAGGGATTTATGTACGGACCTTAATCCTACTTGTGCTGAGTTTCTGGCTCTTAAGCGTTGATTCTTTTTTGTCTTTCATTCTGGCAGCCCAGGATGATGCCATGTTGATGTCAGGCAGGGCTACGGCTTTGTTGGTTGCCATTCGCCGTTCAGTATGGTTGAGGCAGTGGACGGCTGACTTTAATTCCAAGAGATCACTCACGTCTCTTCCCTTTACGGGTTTGCGGCTTTTCGGTGAAAAGCTGGATTCTGTTGCTAAGGGAGGTAAGTTGCCTCAGCGCAAAAGTTTTCGTCGTTCCTTTCGGGGGGCGGCCCACTTCAATTCCTCCTTTAGGGGAGCCAGAGCTGGCAGGGGTGCGGGCTTCTCGGCTTCCAGGGGTGCTAGCTGGAACGGGGGAAGAGGCCGTGGTCGCCCTTTTCACGTCTGGGGCGCCAAACCCAAGCCAGCTGCCAAGCCCGCTCAGCAATCAGGGGGTGCCCTCACCCTTACGGGTGGGGGGATGGTTGCGACTCTTCTCCCGGGTATGGGACCAGGAGGTCTCGGACAGGTGGATCCGGGAGGTGGTGTCGGCCGGCTACAGGCTGGAGTTCGAGTCCCGCCCTCCTCCAAGGTTTTTCAGGTCCCGTGTTCCTCCAGATCCCTTGGGGCTCCTGGCGGCGGTAAGGAATCTGCTGGAGTTGGCAGTCATCTGTCTGGTCCCGCCTTCGGAGGTGGGGCGCGGGTATTATTCCAATCTCTTCATTGTTCCCAAAAAGGATGGGTCGTTCCGTCCCATCCTGGACTTGAAGTTTCTCAACCGGTTTATTTGTCCCCGGAAGTTTCGCATGGAAACCCTTCGGTCTGCGATCGCTTCGCTTCGGCAGGGGGACTTCATGACGTCCATAGACATCAAGGATGCATATCTTCACATTCCGATTTTTCCGGCTCATCAGAGGTTCCTTCGCTTCGTGGTGGAGGACCGGTATTTTCAGTTTGTAGCTCTTCCGTTCGGCCTCACCTCGGCTCCGAGAGTGTTCACCAAGGTGTTGGCGGGAGTTATGGTCCTGCTCAGAGTTCAGGGGATTCGGATTGTGCCCTACCTGGACGATCTTCTCATCATGGCGCCTTCCTTCAGTCAGGCGGAAGGGGACACCAACATGGTGGTGTCTCTGCTGGAGAGGTTCGGCTGGGTGATCAACTACTCCAAGTCCTCCCTGGTTCCGGCCAGGGTGGTGACTTTTCTGGGAATGTCCTTGGACTCTTACCAGCACAGAGTGTTTCTTCCTCAGGCCAAGGTTCTTTTGATTCAGGAATTGGCTCAGCTTCTTCTTTCCAATCCTCGCCCGTCCGTCCATCTAGGGATGAGACTGGTGGGGTTGATGGTAGCTTCGTTCGAGGCAGTTCCCTTCGCACAGTTTCACACGCGGACGCTTCAGCTTCATCTGTTGGCATCTTGGGACCGGCGGCCGGGATCGTTGGATCGGTCCTTCCGGATGTTCCCCCGGGTTCGGCAGTCTCTACGGTGGTGGTTGGTTTCGGGCAATCTCTCGAGGGGCAGGTCATTTCTGACCCCGCTTTGGGAAACTGTCACCACGGACGCCAGTTTGTCAGGATGGGGGGGCTTTTGGAAGGATCTACGGTTCCGGGGCCGGTGGGGTCCTCAGGAGGCTCACTTACCCATCAATGTTCTGGAGCTGAGAGCCATCAGGTTGGTTCTGTCTCACTTGACGCAGCATCTCCCTGGTCTGCCGGTTCAGGTTCGTTCGGACAATCGGACGGCGGTTGCTTACATCAATTACCAAGGAGGGACTCGCAGTCTGGGTGCCCACAGGGAGGTGTCTCTGATCCTGGTTTGGGCGGAGACTCATGTGCCGTGCATCTCGGCAGTGTACATTCCAGGAGTGGAAAACACGGAGGTGGACTCTGAGCCGGTGTTCGTCCCGCCAGGGGGAGTGGTCTCTCCATCCCCAGGTGTTTCGATCGCTTTGTCTTCGGTGGGGGACGCCGGAGGTGGATCTGTTTGCCTCTCGTCACAATCACAAGCTTCCGACGTTCGTGTCGTTATCCCAGGACCCTCTGGCTCTGGCGGCGGATGCCATGGCTCTGAGCTGGAGGGACCTGGGGTTTCTTTATCTGTTTCCTCAGATCCCCATGCTAGGCAGGGTTCTGCGAAAGCTGGTTCTGGAAGGAGTTCCTGCCATTCTCGTGGCTCCAAGGTGGCCAAGGCGGGTGTGGTTCGCAGACATCGTTCCTTTTTTCGGTGGATCAGTTCGAGCTGCCTCTAAGGCCGGATCTTCTCACTCAGGGTCTACTGTGTTAACCCAGTTTACCAACGCTAGCTTTCACGGCTTGGCTGCTGAAACCTCCATCTTGAAGGAGGAAGGCCTTTCGGATTCGGTCATTCGGACTCTTATCAGTGCCAGGAAGAGATCCTCCTCTTCCATCTATTATAGGGCTTGGAGATCTTATATTGATTGGTGTGAGGCGAGATCTTTGCCCTGCCGGGTCTTTTCTATCTCTAGGATTTTGGAATTTCTTCAGTCTGGGCTGGACTCTGGTCTGCAGCTTAGTACTTTGAAGGGGCAGGTTTCTGCTTTGTCTTATCTTTTTTCAGAGGTCTTTTGCCCTCCATTCTTTGGTCGACTTTTTTCCAGGGGGTTTCGCATCTGCGGCCTCCTAGGAAGCCTTTGCTTCCTGTTTGGGATTTGAATTTGGTCCTTTCTGCTCTTCCTTTTGAGCCTTTGCAGGATATTGCTCTTTCTGTGACTCAGAAGGTTGTCTTTTTGGTGGCCATCACTTTGGTTCGGCGTATTTCGGAGTTGGCAGCCTTGTCTATTCAGGCTCCTTATTTTGAGAAACATCAGGACAAAGTGGTTTTTCGTTTAAAGCCAGACTTTCTTCCTAAGGTGGTCTCTGCTATTCATCTGAATCAGGACATTGTTCTTCCCTCCTTGTCCTAGGCCTGGGAATGACAAGGAGAGGGCGTTGCATTGTTTGGATGCGGTACGTTGTCAGGTACTATTTGCGTATTACGTCTTCTTTTCGTAAGACTGATGCCTTTTTCGTGATGCCCTGTGGGGCTAGGAAGGGCTTGGCTCCGGCTAAGTCTTCCATTAGTAAATGGATTCGTCAGGCCATTGTTGGAGCCTACTCTGCCAAGGGGAAGGATCCCTCTTTTCGTGTTACTGCTCATTCTACTCGTGTGGTTGGAGCGTCCTGGGCTTTTCAGCACCAGGCTTTGGTTGATCAAGTTTGTAAGGCTGCTACTTGGTCTTCGGTTCACACTTTTTCCAAGTTTTACAAGGTTGATGTGCGGGCCTCAGCGGATGCTGTTTTTGGCCACAAGGTTCTGCAGGCTGCAGTGGTTTGAGTTTCTGAATTATTGCCTGGTTGGATACCCGCCCTTTTTGGACACTGCTGTTGGATGTCCCATGCTTAATGATTTAAGTAACCTGAAGCGGGGTGTGTGACATACTTAGAATAATACCATTTTGTGATTACTCACCTGTAAAATGGGTATTATAAGTATGTCACACACCCCGCTTCACCCGCCCTTTTTGGTATCCTGGTTCTTTATATGGTGAAGCTTTTTTGTTATAATTGAGGGTTACTGTTTGTTTTTTTCCTGGTACCTTGTCTTATTGCTGTTTGAATTACCGGTCCAGGTGCGTTCAGACAATCGAACAGCGGTTGCTTACATCAATCATCAGGGAGGGACTCGCAGTCTGAGTGCTCTCAGAGAGGTGTCCCTGATCCTGACCTGGGCAGAGGCCCATGTTCCTTGTCTCTCGGCGGTATACATTCCAGGAGTGGAGAACCAGGAAGCGGACCGGTTGAGCAGGGGCTCTCCCCGTCTGGGAGAATGGGCTCTCCATCCTCAGGTTTTTCGCTCACTGTCTCCGATGGGGGACACCGGAGGTGGACCTGTTTGCCTCTCGTCACAATCACAGGCTCCCGAGCTTCGTGTCGCTCTCCCGGGATCCTCTGGCTCTGGCAGTGGACGCCATGTCCCTGAGCTGGGGGGATCTGGGATTTCTATACCCGTTTTCCTCAGATACCCATGCTGGGCAGGGTGGTTCGGAAGTTGGCTCTGGAAAGGGTGTCCGCCGTTCTCGTGGCCCCAAGGTGGCCAAGGCGAGTGGTTCGCAGACATCGTTCGGCTGGCAGTGGACCAGTTCGTTCTGCCTCTTCGGCCCGATCTGCTCACTCAGGGTCGGTTGTGTTTCCCCAATTTACCAGCGCTGGGTTTGACGGCCTGGCTGCTGAAACCTCCATCCTGAAGGAGGAGGGTCTTTCTGATTCAGTCATTAAGACTCTGATCAGTGCCCGGAAGAGGTCTTCTTCTATCATCTACTATAGGACTTGGAAAGCCTATATCGCTTGGTGTGAGTTTAGATCCTTTCCTTGTAGGGTCTTCTCGGTCTCCAGGATTCTGGAGTTTTTACAATCTGGCCTAGACTCTGGTCTTAAGCTAAGTACGTTTGAAAGGGCAAGTTTCTGCCTTATCTATCTTTTTTTCAGAAGCGTTTTGCGCTTTATCCTTTAGTATAAACTTTTTTCCAGGGGGTTACGCATGTGCGGCCTCCCAGGAAACCATTACTCCCGGTTTGGGATTTGAATTAGGTTCTTTCTGCTATGCAGGCTCCTCCTTTCGAGCCTCTGCAAGATATTGCTTTGTCTACCCTGACGATTGTCTTCTTGGTAGCTATCACTTCGGTCCAGCGTGTCTCGGAGTTGGCGGCCTTGTCTATCCAGGCGCCCTACTTTGAGAGGCATCAGGATAAAGTGGTCTTTCGGTTCAAGCCAGACTTTCTTCCTAAGGTTGTTTCTGCTTTTCATTTGAATCAGGATATTGTTCTTCCCTCCTTGTGTCCTAATCCTAAGAATGACAAAGAGGGTTTTGCATTGTTTGGATGTAGTACGCTGTGTTAAGTACTACTTGATTATCACGTCTCCTTTTCGTAAGACGGATGCCTTTTTTGTTGTGCCCTGTGGGCCTAAGAAGGGTTTGGCACCAGCCAAATCTGCCATTAGCAAATGGATACGTTCAGCCGTTAATGCGGCCTATTCTGCTAAGGGGAAACTTCCCCCTTTTCGTATCACTGCTCATTCTACTAGCGCCATTGGAGCATCTTGGGCTTTTCAGCACCAAGCTTCTGTTGAACAAGTTTGTAAGGCCGCCACTTGGTCTTCTGTTCATACTTTTTCTAAGTTTTACAAAGTTGATGTGCGAGCCTCAGCAGATGCTGTTTTTGGCCGCAAAGTTCTGCAGACTGCAGTCATTTAAGTTATGCTTCACCTGGCCTTGAGATGCCCTTCCCTTGTGGACACTGCTTTTGGATGTCCCAATCGTGAAGAATTAAAGGTGAAGCGGGGTGTGTGGCACACCAAGAATAATACCATTTTGTGAGTACTCACCTGAAAAATGGATATTGTTGGTGTGCCACACACCCCGCTTCACTCCCACCCTTTTCGGTATTCCGAATCCTTTAAATGGTGAAGCTTTTATTTTGAGGTTACCGTTAAATTACTGGTAACTTGTCTTTCTGCTTTTTAATACACTGGTGATAAGTGGGAGGTACCAGGTATATATAGGCCGGAAGGGGGCTCGTTACAAGACTTCCTCTCTGCAACAGCGTCATCTGGCGGTGAGTAACCCAATCGTGAAGAATTAAAGGGGAAGCGGGGTGTGTGGCACACCAACAACATCCATTTTTCAGGTGAGTACTCACAAAATGGTATTTTTTCTGAAAATCTCCTAAAGCTCTGTTTCAATTTGGGGGAGTCTCCTGGGCAGGAAAGGGTGTCTACCTATACATATGTGGTACCGCTGTAACCGGGAGAAATTGGGGTTTCACACACAATAAGATTTTGACAAACTTACATTTTTTATTACCAAAAAACACTACAAATTGTAAAAAAATTTTTTTTTGCACAATTTTCACCCAAAAATATTGAGAATACACTTAGAAAATGACAAACAAGACATTTCATGTTAAAGCCCAGGCTCTGCTGAAAAAAACAATATATCATTTTCCTGGGAAATCCCTGGAAATCCCTTAAAAAATCAGTTGAACATGGGGAGCGCAAAATAGTGCAAAATGGTCTGGCAACAAAGGGTGATAAAATCTCAAGGTAGGCTGGCAGCGAAAGGGTTAATACCATACATCTCTTTGGATGCTTTACTGAAAAATGTTGTCATTAGGCTAATCTTTGATTTTCTTTTGATTTTTACTTGCAGAGTGTTTAGTGCATACATTAAGGAAGTTGATGAAAAGCCAGCCAGCACTCCTTGGGGATCTAAAATGCCCTTTGGGCAAATAATGTCGGAGTTTGGAGGTGCTTGCAGTGGTGGCTGGGTTCACAGTGTAAGCTTTTCTGCTAGTGGAAACCGTTTGGCTTGGGTCAGCCACGACAGTATTGTGTCTTTGGTGGATGCATCAAAAAATTTGAGGTAACTTTTATTTACCATTTTTACATGTTTAGTTTGCAAACTAAATGTATTGCTGCTGGTCTGCTGTTAAACACTCTCCTTGTAGATTGGGTCTTTAAAGCGGACCAAAACCCGCCGACTTGCGAACAAAGTTTAGCCAAAGCCCTTGCCTATACTCTGTTCTTAGAGTGTAAAACTCGAAATGGATATTTTTGGTTTTTGAATTGACATCATTGCCACACACAGCAGTGGCTATGAATGGAGGAGGCTGAGCTTTACATCTAAAACAAGGGCCATTATCTGGGAGTGAAACAGGAGCAGTGGAAATTGGCAAATGGTACTCTTCATGGGGGGAGCAATTTAGGGGATGCTCGTTAAAAATGTGGGTTTTGGTCTGCTTTAAAGTAGAAATCTGATTGCAGATTTTAATTTCATAAAGTGTGGGAAAATGTTTTATATCCCCTCTAACATAGTTTCTGGTTCTCACAGAGCCAAACGTAGCCACACCGTGAAAATTTCTATGGCGCACATATAGCTCTGTTGTAAGCTGAACTTTCTATATCGTCCTTTTTAGGGGGTGCTCACAAGTGTAAATTATGCTCCCATGCTAGATCATTAGACGCTCTGCTCCCTCTTGATCTCCCTCTTCCAAACAAGTGAACCCTGTGTTACCAAGTAGAACATGCTGGCTGCTGGAACATTGAAAGGAAAATTTGATTTAATTTCTTTGTTTCACATTGTTGGTCTATTGGGCATCCCACATTGCAGGTGTATGGATATATATAATATATAGTACTACCTGCGTTGAAGCATTTCCAGGCCGAATTCTAATCCAGGATCTTCTTTACTTGACCTGGTTTCAATGCATGCAACCCAGGCTGCTAACATAGCTGGTTCCGAAGCTCTGCGCAAGTGGCTGTCCATCTAGCATCCAGGGATACAGAGATAAAGCCCACCCTTCTAGAAATAAGCTACAAGGCATATCCTTGTTAGTCTAAATCCTCGCCCTGCTGAATTTTTGAGCGGAGATGGTGGATAAGGGGCAGCTGCAGTGTGGCCATATTTGTTCATTTGTTGCGGTGCTAGGTTTCCAGCTCTGTCCTGAAGGGAAGACTGTAGGCAAAGTGGGTGCTACTTATCCAAAGAATGGAGTAAGATGGTTTCATAAGACACTAATTTCCACAGAGCATTACGCGAGCTAGAGGAGCAGCGTGCACTATTCCCTTGTGCCTATTCCCATTCCCAATGGGACTATGGCTTGGGGTTTTACTTCGGTATTGGTTCTATATTCTCAGTGTGTCACACACCCTGCTTCCCCTTTAATTCTTACGATCGGGTTACTCCACCGGCAGGTGGGGACGTTGCAGAGAGAAGTCTTGAAAACGAGCCCCTCCTGGCCTACATATACCTGGGACCTCCCACTTAACACCCAGTGTTCTCTCTGCAAGATGCGACAAGACAGAAGAAAGAAGTCTCCTGCTTGCAGGTAGCCGGGGTCAAACCCCGGCACCCCCCTCTTGGTCTATTTCTGCCCAGTCAATTGTTTATATGCCTAGATTGTTAACGGAAGCCTCCCAGCCTAGGCTGCTGGCTGGGCAATGGTAGATGGCACTGTATGGTGCCTAGGAGCTTATCTCCTCCGCTCGACCTCACGCGTGGGGCAATACGGTTATCCGGCATGGTGATCCGGATTTGGGATGCCCCTGTCCCGGTGTTCCCCTTGTCCACCTTCTCCCGCTTTGTCCCTTCTCCCTTTGTGTTGGGGGGGGGGGTTTGTATGGGGTGCTTTACACTTGTGTGTTTGGGGAGCGCTGGCAGCCGCGGGGTCAGCGCCGCGGCGTGCGGGCGCGTGTCCCGAGCTGCTGGGGCTCCTTGTAGAATATTTTAAACTTCTCCCGCTTGGTCTGTGTTGGGGGGACTGAGGGCGTCTGTGGTGCCCGTTTGCACGCGGCACCGCCATTCGGCGGGCCGCGCTGCTTGTGGCTCCCTCTCGGCCCACACTGTATGGTTCTCCGGCGTCGCTCGCTGAGCCCGGGCCACCCGCCTTCCTTCCTCTTCCTCACTCGGAGTCCTCACTACACGGAGGCGGGGCGCCGTCATTCAAGCAGGGTTTGTTTGTTTGTCTTGCATTGTTGCTGTGTAGTGCATGCTAATGGCAGTCGCTTCCGAGTTTCCCTGTCACTTTGGTATAGCTTCCCCCTCCTGGAGGCACATATTAATTATATATGTGTGTGTGTGTGTGTATATATATATATATATATTTATTTAATTTTTTTTTTTCATGGGTTGTATATATTGTTTATATATTTTACCGTTACCTTCTGTTTGGTGTATGTGTGTGGCGCATGCTGGCAAACTTTCTTTGGGGGACTGATTGTTGTCTCTTTTCCCTTACAGATTCTGGGATCCCCTCACTGCAGTGGGTCTCCCGGTCTGATATACCTGGCTAGTCTTATTCTCCAAATTAGGATTCTCCTAGGCTTAAAAATCCTCCCACTCCCGGGACTTTAATTATAAAAGGGGCATACCGGGTTGCTTAATGCGTAAATCCCTGGGTTATTGCGAACGCCATAATTTCACCATATGGAGGCTTCCGACATTACCGGAAATGGCTCTTCGGGGCTATCCAGGCTGTGTGGGGGTTGTGGGGCTCAGCTCCCAGGCGATGATGGCATAATATGTATTCCATGTGCACAGCAGAGTATTGCGCGCCAGTCCGGCGCACTGGCTTCTGGCTCTTCGCAACTTCCGTCATCTCCTAACCCCTCCCCCCCACCTATTCCGGACCCCGTATGATGACGTCAAAGGTGGGGATTCGCAATCCGAGGTGTGTGTACGATTGGCCAACCTCGAGAAAATAGTTTCCGCCGCAGTGGCTCAGAAGGCTATGGATAAGCGAAAGCACCTTTCTCCAGCATCGCCTGTTCGGGAGGATGAGGTGTTTTGAAGTATTGGTTTGGTCCGATTGTCCCCCTGCTGAGGAGGGGGAACTCCTTGAGGAGTCGGACGAGCCTGCAGACCAGCAATTGGTTGGTACTGCTGGCGATTAGGCTGCGGGGGTGTTTCTTTACACTCCTTCCATTTTGGCTCAAATGTTTGAGATTTTGGCTTTGGATCCGCCTGAGTCGGTCCCCCCGCCAAAGGGTGAGGAGTTTGATGTGCCCCAGCCGCGTTTGGTGTTTCCCAGGCAACAACACTTTGTGAGGGTTGTCCTTAAGGAATGGGAACAACCCACGCGCCTTGTTGGAGTTCCTCCTAGTTGGGATAAGCGTTATCCCTTTCCGGAGGATTTGGTGAAGCTTTGGTCTGTTCCCCCTGACATCGATGCCCGCGTGTTGGGGCTGTCTAACACGGCTGTGTTACACTCCCCTGACACTACTACCATTAAGGATGGTGAGGATCGTCGGATTGATCAATTGGCTCGCCATGGTTTTATCAGTGCTGGATCGGCACTGCGGCCGGTGTGTGCTTCGGCGCTTCTTCTGATGGCTGTTAGGTCCATTGTTAGAGATTTGTACGCAGATCTTGATCCCACTTGTGATGAGTTCGCTTCTCTCAAGCAGTGTGAGTCGTTTATTTCCTTTGTCATGACCGCCCAGGACGATGCGCTTGCGATGTGTAGCAGGACTGCGGCCCTGTTGGTTGCTATTCGTCGGTCGGTGTGGCTGCGCCAGTGGACGGCGGACTTTAGCTCTAAGAAGTCGCTTACAGCTCTTCCGTTTGTAGGTTTGCGCCTATTTGGCGATAAATTGGATTCAGTTACTAAGGATGGTAAGTTGCCTCAACGCAAGAGGCCTCGTCGTTCCTTTCGGGGAGCGACTTCCTTTAGTCCCACCTTTCGGGGAGTCAGAGCGGGCAGAGGGGCCTCCTTTCCCGCTACCAGGGGTGCAGGTTGGACCCGGGGGAGGGGCCGTGGCCGTCCCGGTCAGTCCTGGGGCGCCAAGCCTGCTGGTAAGTCCGCTCAGCAATGAGGGGGTGCCCTCACCCATGCGGGTGGGGGGACGATTGCGACACTTCTCCCTGGTTTGGGACCAGGAGGTTCCGGACAGATGGATCCGGGAGGTGGTGTCATCCGGTTACAAGCTGGAGTTCGAGTCTCGCCCTCCTTCACGGTTTTTCCGGTCTCGGGTGCCCACCGATCCTTTGGCCGCGCAGGGGCTCCTGGCGTCAGTGAAGAATCTTCTGGAAATGGCGGTCATCCGGCCGGTGCCGCACTTGGAAGTGGGTCTCGGGTTTTACTCCAATCTTTTCACAGTCCCCAAGAAAGACGGGTCTGTTCGCCCCGTTCTGGATCTGAAGTTCCTCAACAGGTTCATCTGTACTCGGAAGTTTCGCATGGAAACTCTGCGATCGGCCATCGGTTCTCTTCGGCAGGGGGACTTTATGATGTCCATAGACCTCAAGGATGCTTACCATCATGTTCCCATCTGCCAGGCTCATCAACGTTTTCTACGGTTCGTGATGAAGGGTCGGCATTTTCAATTCGTGGCACTTCCGTTTGGCCTTACCTCGGCTCCAAGAGTGTTCACCAAGGTGCTGGCAGGGGTGATGGCCATTCTCAGAACTCAAGGCATTCGCGTCGTACCTTATCTGGACGACCTTCTCATCATGGCTCCCTTTCTCAATCAATCGGAGACGGACACCAGGACAGTGGTCTCCACGCTGGAAAGCTTCGGTTGGGTGATCAACTTTCCCAAGTCCTCCCTCGCCCCGGCCAGGGTGGTGTCCTTTCTGGGAATGCGGTTGGATTCTTGTCAACACAGGGTGTTTCTGCCTCAATCCAAGATTTGTCTGATTCAGGAATTGGCTCGGTTCCTTCTTTCCAATCTTCGACCGTCCATCCGTCTGGGGATGAGACTGGTAGGGTTGATGGTTGCCTCTTTCTTTCTCAATTTCACACAAGGTCGCTTCAGCTTGATCTGTTGGCGTCTTGGGACCGGCGACCATGGTCGTTGGATCGGCCCTTCCAGTTGTCCTTCCGGGTCCGGCAGTCCCTTCAATGGTGGTTGGTCTCGACCAATCTCTTGAGGGGCATGTCTTTCCTGACTCCTCTCTGGGAAATTGTCACCACAGACGCCAGTCTTTCGGGATGGGGGGGATTCTGGAAGGATCTTCAGTTTCGGGGGCAGTGGGGACCTCGGGAGGCCCACTTGCCCATCAATGTTCTGGAACTGAGAGCCATCTGTCTGGTTCTTGTTCTTTTGGCTCAGCATGTTCTGGGCCTTCAGGTTCGTTCGGACAATCGAACAGCGGTTGCTTACATCAATCATCAGGGAGGGACTCGCAGTCTGGGTGCCCTCAGAGAGGTGTCCCTGATCCTGACCTGGGCGGAGGCCCATGTTCCTTGTCTCTCGGCAGTTTACATTCCGGGTGTGGAAAACAGGGAAGCGGATCTGTTGAGCAGGTGCTCTTCCCGTCTGGGAGAATGGGCTCTCCATCCTCAAAGTTTTTCGGTCACTGTGTCTCCGGTGGGGGACACCAGAGGTGGACCTGTTTGCCTCTCGTCACAATTGCAGGCTTCCGACCTTCGTGTCGCTCTCTCAGGATCCTCTAGCTCTGGCAGTGGACGCCATGTCCCTGAGCCCCAGCCCCCCAGACTCGGGTTGTCGGGGTTTATGAAGCAAAGCTCATAAGGATAAATCTATAGCTAGGGTTAAATTTCTAAGGCGGACATAAAACACCTTATAAAAGAGATCTCTTGAGGTAATTTAGCAGTGCAATAATAAAATCTATTAACTGTTAAAGATAAATAACAAGCATTTATTATAAATACAATTATAATAATCAGTAAACCAATAACCAATAAGCAAAACAATCAGATTAAAAACATATATATCCTGTACTTATCAATTTTAGCCACAAGATGGCTCACTACTATTACCATAAAATATCCTTTTAATCAATCAATTCCTAAATCGATCTAATAGACAATTTAACTTAATTGCTATACCACATTTAAAGATTAAAAACAATTATCCCCAGAACACAATGCTCCGACAAGTATAAAATTCAACCAAAGATATTTTGATAGTATAGTTCAATTACTGGACTGGAATTTAGCTCACGGGAATGTGTTCCAGTAAGAAATTTCTCAGTGCCCAGCTAATTAACTATTAATAAATTAGAACTATACGTTACCAGAATCTCTATGGTAGGTCTGTCTTCAATTATGCAAGGCCTGTGGGATATGTAGATCTGATATGCAGTCACAAGGTTAGCTAGAAGCTGAGAGCGGAGAGCTTGAATGCTGGTCACTGAGATTGGGATCTTTCTGCTGACCTCTGCTGATGATCTCCGCTGGTGAATCCTGCTCCTCTTGATGATCCCTGCCCCTAAGAACTATCCCCATTATATTTAAATTTCTTATCTAAAATCCATCCCTCTTGCAAACATGTCATTGGGGCATGGCTAAGTGTCCGGTGACTTGACCAATTCCATCTCTGGCCACAAGGGGTCATTGAAGGATAAGAAATGAATTTTACACTATTTTGGAAAAATAATTAAAGTCTAGGATAGGGAAATTACATATACCCATATATACCCAGGTGTATGGACTTATTAAAATATATATAGATATACCCAAATCCATATATATATATATATATATATATATATATATATATATATATATATATATATATATATACTCCCACATACCCCAGTATTGTCCTCACATAATTCTTCAGCATTAACTGGAACTAAATGAATAATTATTTGTCTTAAATGACATCCTGTCGACTAGAGAATTGTTATCCTGGGGGTAATTATCATGGTGAATATTTAATACATTTAAAATCCTATAACATATCTACTAGTCACAAAAATATGATTTAGTAATACTATAAATCTATAATATAGATCATTCCATCTAAAATAACTAACTTAAAAGTCATAACATTACACTCACATAAATTTCAACATATATATAGCTATAAAAATAGCTACTAAACCTACTTAATCGATGCATCAATTCTTCATAAAAATACAATCACTATTCCTACCCTGGGCATTAAATATGTTATCTATATATATAAAAACAATTAAAATGGTGTTGCATATTCTAAAAAACGACATTATTAACAACACTAATTTTAATTGGCAAAGCATTCCTTTCCAAGAATCCCAAACATTTAATCGCCAGTTTGAAAACATCATTCCCTTGAAATTGTGTAACCATTTCAGTCTAGAAAGATGTTTATTTGTCTTGTAAAAGAAAAAAAAAAATCTCAGGGTCTTGTCTTACAGCGGGGCTTGTGAGCTTTTCCTCAGTTCAGCAAACACTTCTCCTGAAACTTCATTGTCTCCAAAATAATCCTTATTTGGGAAACTGATAATGGTGATCCCTGTAAGCTTTCTTCATGGAACACAGACATATAGTCAGGATTTATTTGGCGAGGAGAATTCCTCACAATAGAAAACCAATGTCTGTGAAAACACAGACCTTCAAATACGCAAATATGCAGGTTTCACAACAGTGAATTCCCGACATCATCAGAATCGACATTGAAAAACATGTTCTAGTATGGCCTCACATAGGCCTCCCAAGGAAAAAAATACATATGTATAGTCCCTCACTAGGCCATGGCTTCTACAAATTTTGTGTATAAAATTATATATGGGTAAGTATATTGAGAAATAGCCTGACAGGGTCATGGGAGCTTAGTAAAATTATGCATAGGCTTTCTATTTTATATGCCGTCTCTTCGTTCACCCTACTTGTGGGGTTCTCCGCACGGTTGTGCTGATAAAGGGACCCGTGAGATTAATGGCCTGGGTGGCCTTGTGGACTGTGGTTCGCAGATGCTTCTGCTGTAGTCTGCTGACCTGTTCGCTCTCTCAGGAGTGCGGTTCTGCCCTTGTCAGGCCCCTTCTTTTGTCGTCCCAATATACAGTCTCTAGTCTGGGGCTTGACAGCTGATTCGTTCACCCCTTGGAGACGGGCCTTATCTTCTGGGTGACTCTGTATATGGGGGGCTAGGAGCAAGCTTCCTTGGCTTCCTCAGTCTATTGGGGTTTATGGTATACCCATATTGATTGGCATGAGTCTTGGTCTCTTCCCTGTTGGACGTTCTCGGTTCCCAGGGTTCTAGAGTCATTACAGCATAGGTTGGGGTTGGCTCCCCATCTAGGGACTCTGAAGGTTCAGGTTCTGTCCTGGCTATCTTCCTGTAGGAGTCTGGTTCTCTCTTCCTTGTGAGGAGTTCTCTTGGGGATTGCTTAGGTGCATCTCCCAAGTAGTTCCATGGTCCCTGTTGGGATCAATTTTCATTTTGTTTGCCCTGCGGATTTTTCCCTGGGCTGGATGCTGTCTGAGCTGCTTTGTAGTCCAAGTCGCTTCTCTGGGGGCTCCTGCCTCAGTCAGACGTGTGCCTATATATCTATATGCACCCCATGCCGTGGGGGTATCCCTTCTTACGCCGGACCTCCGGTCCAAGTGGTGTTCTATGTTCATTGTGTTAGTCTGTTTAGTCTAACTACAGACCTTATTCTTAATAATGCTAATATGAGGGTCTACATTCCCTCAACAGGTGTTGCAATTTTTCCCCTGAGGGTTTCTTATCCCTTAGGGGGACTGATGCCCTTGGAGTCTGCGGGCGCCTCCTTATGTATGCGCCTGATATAGCCCGTTTCCAGCACCACTGCGCCCTTTGGATTAATCCTTCTTGGATGCCTCCTGGTCCTGAGTAAAGCCCTTGGCTTCGTGCTAGTGAAGGGGTCAGTATTCCCGGCTTCGGTCGGGTGACCAGTTCTCATTCCCCCTTAGGGGGAGTTACAAGTTTTCCACGAGGCTTCTCTTGCCTGTGGGTTGGTTGGGTCGTTACACTGGTCTATTCCTTTTGAGGGGGCAGAATCTCCCCTTTTTCATTTTATTCAGTTATATTGGTGCTTGGGTACCATTGGCCCTTCAACACCAGGTTTCTTCAGTTGAATAAGTTACTAGACTGTTGCTGGTCTCTGTTCATACCTTTCAAAGGTCTTGTTATGAGATTGACGTTAGAGCCTCTGCTCATGTCATGCCTGTTGCAAAGTTTTACAGGTGACGGCGCCTTTACTGTCCGCTGTGCCTTGTTTTTGGGGATCCCACCCTACTTTATGGACACTGCTATTGGATGTCCCATGTGTAAGTATTATAGATGGAGCAGGACGTGCTGTATGCTTAGAATAATACAATTCTGTGAGATACTCACCTGTAGAATTGGTATTATATGCATACAGCACGTCCTGCTCCACCCCACCCTGGTTTACATTTTTCTGGATCCCCTGTATGGTGATTATCATTACTATTGTTACCAGTTGGTGGTTGGTTTCTCCCGGCTTCTTTCTCACTGCTTTTCAATACTGGGGATTTGTGGGAGGTCCCTGGGTATATGAAGGGCCGGGAGGAGCCTGTTTTTGTATGTCTGCAGTGCACAGCGCCCTCTGGCGGAGGATAACCCATGTGTAAGTATTATAGATGGAGCAGGACGTGCTGTATGCATATAATACCAATTCTACAGGTGAATATCTCACAGAATTGTATTTTCTCAGCTTTATGGTTAAAGTGAAATTCCTCCTTTTTGATGGCATAAAAATAGACGTCCTCAAGGTACTGAGCTGATGTTTGTTTTTTTTCTTATTGTAAATGCTACAAAAGGAGATAAGTGAGCCCTGTACACACACAACACTGCTGCTTGACATGGGTAAGTGTGACTGAGCTCCCTCACAGAAGCAGCGCCATAGCAGCAGTGTTGTGTGTACAGGTCTCTTCGTGTTCAATAGCACGCGTTTGGAAGTAGTGAAAACCGCTGCCATAAAACACACATGTAGGTGCTCAGTTACCACAGAGCAGCAAGTGTAACAGACCTGGTGGATTGCTTATCAGTCTTTCTTTCTAGCTGCTGATTACATACTTCCTGCCTCTGCAATTTGGGGTTTGCAACCCCCTGACTGGAGGTATCAAAAACATATATATATATGAGACTGGCTGTTTGCAGGGGGAGAACAGAGCACACAGCTTGTTGTCAGGAGCTGTGCTGCTGCAACTTGCATATACAGTCTGGTGTGGAGTCTGAATTACTTCTCAGACTGCTACACCACTTACCTGTGTGTCTGGCAGCCATGGGTCGTGTGGAGGATTTCGTATATCCTCTCCATAACTTCTCCATTGCCTCCTGGGTGCCAGGCTGGCATACACAACTTGATCTATTTCCCAGAAAGGTGTTCCCCATTATCTGCAAGGGCCCTATTCTGGGTGAAGGCACTGGCAACCAAATATCCAACCCACTTGGTAAAGGCTTTGCTTCTTTTTATTTACAGGTTAGCGCTTTAGCCTGTCTTGAGTTGGGTATTTACCATCAGCTTTCCCCAGTAATATGCCTTTCCCAGGATTTGTTCCATGCCCCGGGGGCCTCCCGATTGGGAATGCCCTGCTGTTTGAAACCCCCCCAAACAACTCACCTCTTCTGCATCCCAACGATGCTTGTGCGGGCGCTCAGCCAGTAATAGCCGTTTGCCGTTACCTCTTTTGGCAAACTGCTCTGACTGACTTTAATAGGGAGTGTGTGCTGCCACATCCCCAGCTTTTTCAGATAGATTCAGATAGGCTGGGGTGGGAGAACGTGCATGACACTGGGGATGCGGCAGCGCATACCCACCCCCCCCCCATTGAAAACAAGAGTCACCTGCCTAATGATGTAATAGCTTGAGGCTTTCATTAAACAAACGCCTGCGCATGCTCCATTGGAACGGGGAAAGATGAGAGATTATCAGCCCTGGGGGGTAGGCAGCAGCCTAGCCATGCTGCAGCGAGTGCACTGGTGGCCGGTTCCCCACTACCCTCTTAACAGGGAGTCCGCCCGCGCCAGCCATCCACAAATGCCCGACGCAGGCACACGCCCTGCTACTGAAATGATGGGGATGCACCCGCTGCTCACTCATTTGGCCATTGGCCCAGCAAAGCAGGTGAGTATACTGGGCGACCTGGGTGTCTCCCACAGTGGGACATCCTGATTTTGGATGCCCTGGGAGGGGGGGGCAGAACTGATGGCTGTGGATTTTGGTCCACTTTAAGCCTCTTGTTAAAGATAAACATCAAACCTTTTCTGATGTTCCTCTCTAAACATTCCTCCCTTACTGCCGTTTAGATAATCTAAAATGCCAACATTTGGCAGCATTCCTGGCCCCTTTGCACCCCCCTTAGCAGCCCCAGAGTAAGGGCTGCAAAGCCTTAGCCATACTTACCCTGTCCCTTTTTAAAATGCCCAACGTTGCTTTTCGAATCTTGGCGGCATTTGCGCCGATTGTCATTACAGCCTATGCAGTGACACTGCACATGCATAAGACCTGAGAGACGGCGCAGTGCATGACGGGAAGACAAGATGGCGCTGCCAGACTCAGATGGGGACCGAGGGATGGTGGAGCAGGTTTTGTTCCATGCCCTGGGGGCTTCCCGATTGAGAATGTCCTGCTGTTTGAAACCCCCCCCAAGCAACTCACCTCTTATGCATCCCAATGGTGCATGTATGGGCGCTCAGCCAATGAGAGCTGTTTGCCGTTACCTCTATTCTAAGCATACAGTACGTGCTCCAATATAATACTTACACGTGGGTAATCCTCCGCCAGAGGGCGCTGTTCACTGCAGACATGCAAAAACAGGCTCCTCCCGGCCCTTCATATACCCAGGGACCTCCCACAAATCCCCAGATTTCTCTGCAGTGCTGACTGCGAAGACATGAAGTATCTACTCTCTCGCAGGTGAGCCAGGCTATTACAGCCTGCGGCCCTGCGGGACTATTTCCACCCGTCCTCTTCGATAAAGATGCGCCTCCCAGCCTGGGCTGCGCTGGTCGAGTGAAGGTAGGTAGCACCTCGTGTGCTCAAGGAGCTACGCTCCACCGCAATCCCCCACCATAGGGTAGGCGGGTTAGGCCGATGGTGAGCCTCCATTAGATGCCCCTCCCGGATTGTTGCCCGTGCCCCTCATAGCGATAATCCCTGGGTGCAGGTCCGCTTCTCCCTCGCTTCCTCCCGTAGCTCGGGGGGAAAAGAAAAGGGGTGGGGGGGGGGTTTGTGTGGCAGTCCCAGTGTAATGTTAACACGTTATGGCCGTTGATCTTTTATTTAAACCTGGGTGTCAGTGCCGCACTCCTCACACATAAACCTTCGGGTTACGCGCGTGTGAGTCCTTTCATTACATTAGTGTGCAGCCTGGACGGCAGCATCATTCTCTGGTGTGAGAGTAATCTCCTTAATTACACTATGTATGTGTGTCCTATCACACTACTGTCATTGACGTTGCGCTGGTTAGAGCTTCGTGCTCTTTGGGGGAGGCGGGAACTCGGCATGACGCGCCCCGCGTCACAGCCAGATCAGGCCCGCCCCTCGAGGTTCGCTTGGCACCATTTTGACGGTCTTCGCGCGTGGTTGCGATCCACCTCCTCCCTTGGTCATGTAAGTGCCCTCCTGGGTGTTTTTTTTGTTCCTATGATTTTCTATTCGGCGCACATGGCACTGACACCCCCCTCTTATCCCATTATGTCTTTCAGACGCCAGGATTTCGGTGGCTTCTCCCGGCCTGACATATATTATTGCGGGTCCTCATAATAAATTCTCCCACATTCCTAGTGGGTCTTGGGGCATCCAGGGTTGCCTATTGCATAAATCCCTGCGGGCATACTGCTCAGATAAATCACCATATGGAGGCATCTCAGAACTATGTACCCGGGGTCCCTCGGGGACATGACCGGCTGTGTACAATGTGTGGTCAGCCCCATGCGGATGCTGACAGAGCACGGGTCTGCGGACCGTGTGCTGAACAGGCACTGACCCTGCAATCAGGTTTGCCAGTGGCTGCACCTCCCTTTAATACACCTGTCTCCCCGGACCTAAATCTCACTCCTGATGAGTCTGCCGCGCAGGCTGCCTACGGCTGAGCAGGTGCTGTCTAGTTTGGCGGAGCGCTTGGGCCCTGGAAAGAAGCGGCCCCTGACGCCTCCTGGTTCTCCGGTTCCTAATGATACTGATGAATCTGCTGCTATGCAGGACCTTGATCCTTCTGCTGAAGGTGAGCTATTCTCCGATTCGGGCTCCTCGGATGGGATGCCCTGGAGCCGTGAGGATTCTGGGCCCGGTTCTTGGGGCCTGTGTGACACGGATGAACTACTTATTAAGATCTTTGAGGTTTTGTCTATCTCCCCTCCTGGAGAGGCTTCCAAGCCTAAGAAGGAGAGTTTCCACACAGCGCCGCCGCGCTTGGAATTCCTGGAACAGGAGCATTTCCAGAATCTTATATCCCAAGAATGGGAATCGTAAACTTAAAGGGGTCCCAGGGGTCTGGGATTGGAAGTACCCTTTCCCTCCTGATGTGGTTAACTTTTGGTCAGCACCTCCTGTGGTGGATGCACTGGTTATAGGGGTTACTAACCCCCCCTTCAAGACGGCTCCTTATTACCGTACCCTTCGGGATGCTGAGGACCGGCGCATTGACACTGGCTTCCCACGCCTTTTTCGTGTGCAGGGACGGCGCTGTGCCCGGTCTGTGCCGCGGCCATCACTGCGGTGGCCGCCAGGACTCTCATTTGAAAACTACTTGATCACCGACCTGAGTACCTCCCCTGGGGGGTATTTAATGCGCTCTCAGACTGTGATGTGTTTGTGAGGTTTTTCCTCTCGGCGCTGGATGACACCATTAAGATGTGTGCTAGAACCTCTGCCCTTGTGGTAGCTATCCGCCGCCTGGTCTGGCTGCGACAGTGGGGTGCTGACGATGCTACGAAAAAGGCTCTCACTGGCCTTCAGAGGACGGCGTCTATTTGGGGCACGTTTGGACCTTTTTGGAAAAAAGGGTAAGGCACCCCTGCGCAGAAGGCCGTCTCGGCCTCCTCGGGGCAGGGACACCCCTCCCCCTCCCTACGTTAGTGTCAAACACGAACCTGAGGTGTGCTTCCAACTTTTCGGAGTTGATTTCCACCACGGGGTGGGCAGGCAACGCCCTGGGCACTCTGGCAGGGCTAAGTCCAAAGCTGCCAAGACTTCCCAACCATGAAGGGACGTCCTCGCCCTTCTGGGCGAGGGGACTGCCACAGCACCTGGCTCCTATCTAGGAGTGTATCTTCTCCTTCTGGTGGTTCCAGGAGGTAGTTCCCCTGGACACAGGATAGAAATTGCTGGGCGGTCCCTCTCAGAGGTTGTCAGGGTGCTTCTAGCCCCTGTTTTTCCCTCAGAAATTGTTGCAGGCCGTACTAGGCCTACAGAGTCTGGGCTTACCTACAGGTTGCCCTTAACAGAATGGGGCCTCTTATTAATGGGACCTCTATATTAACCTTCCTCTTTCCCTCAAACTGATGAGGCAGTCTGGGCCAGGCTAGCCTATGGTAGGCTTAGCATACAGGGACTACCTGTGAGTGTAGAATTTCCATCTCTGTCTTGGGACACAGGCGCCCTGTGCAAGGGGGGCTTCTGGCCCCCTGTGGAGTTCTAGACCCTTTCAGTTCCCCCTCTGTCTTCTGGACACCAAGACCGTTACTAGTCAGTGTTGCAGGACCAACCCTGCGGATTGGGGCCTTGTTTTTTGGCCTCTCTTCCGCTCCCAGGCTACTTGCCATGGCGTGGATGGGGGTGATGTCTCGGACATGCCTGTGGGGCATCCGCACTAGAACCTGCTGGGTCGTCTTTCCTTACTCCCCAATCTCTACGTACGGCCGAGTGGGTTAGCCGGCCGGCAGTGTCCTCTGGGGGCTATTTGGATGGGTGCTCAGTCACCTCAATCCCTCAGGGTCCATTATTCGCTATCTCCATTCCTTGGTTTCGGTTCAGGCTTGAGCCTTCTTCCTTGGCAATAAGTGGATTCCTGGTCACAGGGGCTCTGTCCCTCTTTGCTGACACCTTACTTTCACCAGACAGGATTGCAGCTGGTGGGCCCGTTGGTGGCGTATCAGATGATTTCCCTTATATACCGAGCCCTTGGGCTCTTCGGCGCAGTAGGCTATTGATCCTACATGGGGTTCCAGCACCCCTGGAGCTAGGTCTATGCTCATTTCCCCCTGGTATGGTGGTTCCTCTTGAGCTGGTTATGTTCAAAGACCCTGTCAGGGGGCACCCCCTTCTTTGCTTGCAGCTTCCTGTGACTGGTCACCTTGGGTGCCAAGTCTTGCAGGTTGGTGGGGGGGGGGGGGATTTCTTCCAAATCCCCCCCCGTGGTTCCTAGGTAGGGTCCATCTTACCTACTGGCCTTGTTAAAACAATGAGCCTTCAGTTGACTCTATACTGCTGGACTTCTCCTCTTTAGGACCTGTCTAATTGGGGGCTTTTGGCCTGTTGGAAGACAATGGCCTGTTTTTATTATTGGTCTGGAGCTTGAAGCAGGATGATTCTCCTGGAAGGTTTCTGATCTGGGTGGGGGTCTACGTACCCTGCTCCTCAGTGGTATTCGCACCAATGGATGTCTTTCAGTGGCAGGTTGTGCTATCCTGGTATCCCTCTGAGAGCCAACTAGGGTGGCTCTGTTGGGTCTCGCTTATATCACAGGGGCCCTGCCCTTGTTTTTGCTGTCCCAGAATATTCTGACTCTGGTCATGGGGGCTTAGTAAAATTATGTATAAACTTTCTATTTTATGTCTTCTCTTCATTCACCCTGCTATGTGGGGTTCTGTGCATGGTCGTGCTGATAGAGACCCGTGAGATTGATCGCCCCTGGGTGGCCTAGTGAACTGTGGTTCACAGATGCTTCTGCTGAGGTCAGCTGTCCTATTCGCTCTCTGAGGTTCTGCCCTTGTCGGGCTCCTTCTTATGTCGTCCAAATCTACAGAATCTAGTCTGGGGCTTGACAACTGATTCATTCACCCCTTGGAGACGGGCTTATCTTCTGGGTGACTTGGTATATGGGGGACTAGGAGCAAGCTTCTTTGGCTTCCTCTTCCTCTGTCTATCGTTGCTTATGATATATCCATATTGATTGGCATGAGTCTTGGTCTCTCCCCTGTTGGATGTTTTTGGTTCTCAGGGTTCTAGAGTTGTTACAGCATAGGTTGGGGTTGGCTCCCCATCTAGGTACTCTGAAGGTTCAGGTTCTGTCCTGTCTGCCTTCCTGTAGAAGTCTGGTTCAGTCTTCCTTGTTAGGAGTTCTCTTGGGGATTGCTAAAGGGCATCTCCCAAGTAGTTCTATGGTCCCTGTTGGGATCAATTTTTCTTTCTGTTGCCCGGCGGATTGTTCCCTTGGGACTTTTTCTGGATGCTGTCTGAGCTGTTTTGTGTTTCAAGTCGCCCCTCTGGGGGCTGTTGCTTCAGTCAGACGGGTGCCTGCAAAGGTGGCTCTGGTTACTTAGCCCTCGTTATATATATATTTATATTATATATAATTTATATATAATATATATTATACACATATATATAATTTATATATAATATATATTATACACATATATATAATTTATATATAATATATATTATACACATATATATAATTTATATATAATATATATTATACACATATATATAATTTATATATCATATATATTATACACATATATATATAATTTATATATCATATATATTATACACATATATATAATTTATATAACATATATATTATACACATATATATATATATATAATTTATATAACATATATATTATACACATATATATATAATTTATATAACATATATATTATACACATATATATAATTTATATATCATATATATTATACACATATATATAATTTATATATCATATATATTATACACATATATATAATTTATATATCATATATATTATACACATATATATAATTTATATATCATATATATTATACACATATATATAATTTATATTATACATATATATAATTTATATATCATTTATATTATACACATATATATAATTTATATATCATTTATATTATACACATATATATAATTTATATATCATTTATATTATACACATATATATATATAATTTATATATCATTTATATTATACACATATATATATATAATTTATATATCATATATATTATACACATATATATATATAATTTATATATCATATATATTATACACATATATATATATAATTTATATATCATATATATTATACACATATATATATATAATTTATATATCATATATATTATACACATATATATATATAATTTATATATCATATATATTATACACATATATATATATATATTATACACACACACCATGATGTGGTGGTATTCAGCCTTGCGCCGGGCCCTCTTGTCCAAGGTGGTGTTTTATGATCTATATTGAGTCATTTTAGTCTGTCTATGGGCCTTATTCTTTGTAATGCTGAAGTAAGGGGTCTACATTCCCTCAACAGGTGTTGAGCCTTTCCTGGTTGGTTGTTGTCCCTTAGGGGGGCTGAGGCCCTTTGGGGTCTGTGGGCGCCTCCATATGTATGCGCCTGATCTCATTTGCTTCCAGGGCCTATGCGCCCTTTGGACTGATCTTACTTGGATGGTTTGCCTTCCTGGTCCTGAGTAAAGGTTTCGGCTTATTGCTGATCCTTGTTACTGAAGGGGTCAGTATCCCCGCCTGTCTGGCGGGAGACCAGTTTTCATTCCCCGTTGGGGAGAGTTCTAAGTTTTACCGAGGCTTCCGTTGCCTTTGGGCTGGTTAGGCCGTTACACTGGCCTATTCCTTAAGGGGGAAGAATCTCCCTCTCTTTTTATTACGCTCTATTGGTGTTCGGGTACCTTCGGCACCAGGTTTTCTGTTGAAGAAGTTGCTAGACCGTTGCTTGTTCTGTTCATACCTTTTCAAAGGTTTTGTTATGGGATTGACGTTAGAGCCTTTGCTTATGTCGTACTTGGTAGCAAAGTTTTGCAGGTGACAGCGCCTTTACTGTCTGCTGTGCCTTTTTTGTTGGGGATCCCACCCTACTTTATGGACACTGCTATTGGATGTTCCACGTGTAAGTATTATATTGGAGCAGGACGTACTGTATGCTTAGAATAATACAATTCTGTCCGGCTGGGTTGGGTCGTAAACCTCAAGGTCAAGTCTAATCCCCTCGCAGGTGATGACGTATTTGGGATTTAAGATCAATACAGTTTGCCAAACTTTTAATTTTGCCTCCTCAGAAAGTTTTGATCCTTCAAGAGGCTGTTCGTTTTTTTTGCACAAGTACAACATCTTCAATCAGACAGGCCATGAAGGTGTTAGGGTTATTTACATTTGTAAATTCCTTCGCATTCAAGGACTCTTTAGATGCATATCTTGAAAAATTGGAACGGGTCCCAGAAGGGATTAAAGGAGGTAGTCCCTATTCCAGATGTGGTGAAGTGTTCCCTAGGATGGTGGCTGATTAAGGATCGATTTTGCGAGGGTCTATCGTGGAGGGACGCCAAAGAGATGATAGTAACTACAGATGCCTCGGCTTGGGGCTGGGGAGCCCATTGCAAGGATTGGCTGGTGCAAAGAAGATAGTCCAAGGCCCTGACTCAGCCTTCTCAAATCTAAGAGAGCTGATGGCAGTAAGGGAAGCCTTGTGGGTACTAATCCAGCATCTAAAGGGTCAACAAGGTCAGACAATGCAACTTAAGTGGCGTATATAAATCGTCAAGGGGGAACGAGATCCTCATGGTTGAGGACGGTTGCTTCGGAGATCTTACTATGGTCAGAAGAAAACCTGAAGTCTGTCGGCAGTACATCTGAAGGGAACCCTAAACCAGGAAGCGGATTTTCTGAGTCGGTCTCAATTGAGAGTATCGGAATGGTCAATGAATCCAGTGGTGTTCAAACAGATTTGTGAGTTAAAGGGCATGCCCGAGGTGGATCTATTTGCTTTAGCGAAGAAGTTGAACAAGTACTTATCTTTGAATCTGGCGGATCCGGGATTAGGAGTGGACGCATTGACACATGCGTGGCATTTCAGTCTAGCCTATGCATTTCCTCCGGTTCAGTTGATTCTGATGGTGTTGAACAAATTTCTCAAAGAACCAGCAACGATTCTTCTAGTGGCTTCTTGGTGGCCCAAGAGATTTTGGTTCTCGACTCTAGTTGAGAAGGGGTTAAGTGTAAACACCCTGAAAGTCCAGTTGGCGGCGTTTGTAGGTATTTTTGGACATGAGGTTGTCCTCCCTTTTCTATTGTTAAGCGTTTCCTTCTGGCGGTGAAGCGTTCTAAGCTGGCACCATCAAAGGTCGTGCCTCAATGGGACCTAGCTAAGGTTCTTTCAATTTTGAAGTCCCCTCCGTTTTTCCCTGTCAAGGATTGGGACATTAAATTCCTTACCTGGAAGGTGTTTTTGGTTGCTATCACTTCTGCACGCAGAATTAGTGACATTCAGTCCTTGTCCTGTTGTCATCCATTTCTTCAAGTGTTTTCGGATCTCATAGTTCTGAGAGTGGATCCTTGTTATTTACCTAAGATTTCATCAGATTTGCACAGAACTCAAGAGGTCATCCTTCAGTCTATAGACGGTAAAGTTTCTTCGGAATTGAGCACGTCCAACACATGTGTTGAGTACCTTCAACAAACTAAAGATTGGAGGAAAGCTGACAGCTTGTTTGTGTCCTTTTCAGGCCCAAGGAAGGGTCAGAAAGTGTCTTAAGACGATGTTGTCAAGATGGATGAGAAGTACGATTTTAAGATGGCTTATCAGAATGATTCAATACCAGATGATGGAGTCATGGCTCACTCTACAAGAAGTGTTTCTACATCTTGGGCAGAGCAGGCTGGGGTCTCTATGGAACAGATCTGTAAAGCAGCCACTTGGTCCTCAGCGAGAATGTTTGCCAGGCACTATCGATTGGATTTTCTTTCCCAGAGCGATCAGTCTTTTGACAGAATTGTCCTACGTGCTGTTCTTCCCACCCAATGAGGTGGATCTCGACTATCTCTGTGTATGCTGCCCGGAAGGATGTTTTGAGAAAACTTAAGTTAGGTACCTGGTAACTTCTTTTCTAAACATCCGAACGGGCAGCATACGGCATTTTCCCTCCCTTTCCTTATGTGGAGTTAGACTTGTCTTGTTGTCGGCCTGTTTCTTTTTTCTCTTTCAGATCTCTGCAACAACTGGGGATTGGAGGAGTCAAGCTTTTATTCTATTCTGGTGGTCATGTGTTCCCCTTTTGGGGGAGGGATTCGAAGTCTCAGTGTATGCTGCTCGTTCGGATGTTTCGAAAAGAAGTTACCAGGTACCTAACTTAACCGCTAATAACCGCTAATAGTAACTGTTAATGTTAAGTTCTTCTAAATAAGTATCTAATCCTTTTTTGAAGCTGTCAGTGGTTGATGCTGTAGCAAGCTTTTGTGGGAGGCTATTCCACATATCTAAAAATGCTTTTGGTAAAAAATGATTCAGAGACTGAATTTCTTTTTTTCCTGCTGATGGGAGTGCCCCCTGGTCTTTAGAGAGGATTTTTACCTGAAATAGTGTTTCCCGATATTTTTTTTTTTTTTTGACCATTTATATATTCATACAAGTTAATCATGTCCCCCCTCAGTCATCTCCTCAAACATTAAGTCGTCTTTCCTCACAACTAAGATTCTTCATTCCTCTTATTTGGTGGCTTTTCCTCTGCACTCTTTCCATAGAACTGGACGGCATATTCTAGGGCACACTAGTGTCTTGTAAAGAGGCAAAGTTACATCCCAATCCCTTGATTTAATGCCTCTTTTAATGCATGATAATATATTGGTGGCCTTAGAAACAGTTGCTTCTAAGGCCTTCAGGTTATTAGACCCAAAGTGCGTGATTTTACATATTCTATGCAGCACGTCCTGCTCCAGATAATGATTCAAAACATCTGGGATATACCTTCACAAGAGGGCGCTTTACTGCAGAGATGGCAAAAAGAGGCCCCTCCCGGTCCATATATACCCGGGACCTCCCACTAATTCCCCAGTTTCTTCTCTGCAGTGGGCTGCGAAGGACAAGATGATGGCTTCTCTTTTCGCAGGTGAGCCGGGCCCCTGGCCCTGTAGTACTATTCCCACCTGTTCCATTCTTTATTCTGCCTCCCAGCCTTGGCTGCGTGGTCGGGTGATGGTAGGCAGCACCTATTAGAGGTGCTTCATTAAGAGCTTGCTCCACTGCAATTCCCCTACCAAAGGGTAGGCGGTTCAGGTTTTTGGTGAACCTGAATTGGGATGCCCCATCCGCTATTGCCCTACTTTACATATTTATGTTTAATCTTAGTTTGAGTTTTCAGCATTACACATTTACATAAACACAAATAAACACACAAAAGTACAATAGGACAAAAGTGCGTAGTATATGGCATACAGCGTTACCTTGCATCCCCCTTGACCACCCCAGCCTTATCCGCTCTCCTTATCGTTAGTCAATTCTATTCTCTCTGTCCCGTCTCCCCCACCCAAGCTACATCAACTGGATTAGTATATCTCCTTCTTCCCCTCAACCGACATCTGTGAGGGGGGCTCGCATCCCCCAAGTATACTATGGTGAACCAGACAGATTCTTCCTTCCTGGGTCTGCTGGTTGCTCGAATTCCTGCTAATTTATCCATCTGCAGGTCAGGCAATCTTACAACGCACCAAAGAAAAAAAAAAGGGAAACAAGCAACCCGCAAGGACAATACACACGTTAGGGCTAGGGGGGGAAGGGGCAGGGGAAGAAAGAAGGAAGGGGGAGGGAAAGCCCAGCGAAAAGAGCCTGTATCTATCTGTCTAAGACAGGCCTATTGTAGTTCCATTATTCTTCTCTACCCTTGGTCCGAATCCTTGTACATTATCCACGCTAAAACAAAAAGGAAGGTAGGATGTGCTCATCCAGTCAATATATAGCAGTCAAGAGGTGCTAGAGGGGTGTGACCACACACACTAAGCAAAAAAGAAAGTTAACCCTCTGCACACTCATACTAAAAACTGAAAAACCTAGCTAACACTTGTTAAGAACATGGACTGTTAGTTAACATAGATTGCAATGAATGTAAAAGCGAGGTAGCCACGTCAAGGCCGTCCAATTAGTACCCCGTCCCTAACATTACTAAGTTTAAAAGTTTGTGCAGGCATTGCTACTTCTTTACTTGTGTGCGCACAAGCAATGCAATACATGAATCAGCCTGTCTAAAGACATTGCAATAACTTAACTTACTTGCACACACACAATGAAAAATACTTTACTTGCCTGCACAGTGTTACAGTTCAAAAAGGGGGTTTAGGTAGAGGCCAATTGGACTCCCTGTTACATTGGGAGAGCTACAATCCAGCAGATCTGGCCACTGACCTGCAAATGCAACAGCAAAAAGGAAGGTAGGATGTGCTCATCCAGTCAATATATAGCAGTCAAGAGGTGCTAGAGGGGTGTGACCACACACACTAAGCAAAAAAGAAAGTTAACCCTCTGCACACTCATACTAAAAACTGAAAAACCTAGCTAACACTTGTTAAGAACATGGACTGTTAGTTAACATAGATTGCAATGAATGTAAAAGCGAGGTAGCCACGTCAAGGCCGTCCAATTAGTACCCCGTCCCTAACATTACTAAGTTTAAAAGTTTGTGCAGGCATTGCTACTTCTTTACTTGTGTGCGCACAAGCAATGCAATACATGAATCAGCCTGTCTAAAGACATTGCAATAACTTAACTTACTTGCACACACACAATGAAAAATACTTTACTTGCCTGCACAGTGTTACAGTTCAAAAAGGGGGTTTAGGTAGAGGCCAATTGGACTCCCTGTTACATTGGGAGAGCTACAATCCAGCAGATCTGGCCACTGACCTGCAAATGCAACAGCAAAAAGGAAGGTAGGATGTGCTCATCCAGTCAATATATAGCAGTCAAGAGGTGCTAGAGGGGTGTGACCACACACACTAAGCAAAAAAGAAAGTTAACCCTCTGCACACTCATACTAAAAACTGAAAAACCTAGCTAACACTTGTTAAGAACATGGACTGTTAGTTAACATAGATTGCAATGAATGTAAAAGCGAGGTAGCCACGTCAAGGCCGTCCAATTAGTACCCCGTCCCTAACATTACTAAGTTTAAAAGTTTGTGCAGGCATTGCTACTTCTTTACTTGTGTGCGCACAAGCAATGCAATACATGAATCAGCCTGTCTAAAGACATTGCAATAACTTAACTTACTTGCACACACACAATGAAAATACTTTACTTGCCTGCACAGTGTTACAGTTCAAAAAGGGGGTTTAGGTAGAGGCCAATTGGACTCCCTGTTACATTGGGAGAGCTACAATCCAGCAGATCTGGCCACTGACCTGCAAATGCAACAGCAAAAAGGAAGGTAGGATGTGCTCATCCAGTCAATATATAGCAGTCAAGAGGTGCTAGAGGGGTGTGACCACACACACTAAGCAAAAAAGAAAGTTAACCCTCTGCACACTCATACTAAAAACTGAAAAACCTAGCTAACACTTGTTAAGAACATGGACTGTTAGTTAACATAGATTGCAATGAATGTAAAAGCGAGGTAGCCACGTCAAGGCCGTCCAATTAGTACCCCGTCCCTAACATTACTAAGTTTAAAAGTTTGTGCAGGCATTGCTACTTCTTTACTTGTGTGCGCACAAGCAATGCAATACATGAATCAGCCTGTCTAAAGACATTGCAATAACTTAACTTACTTGCACACACACAATGAAAAATACTTTACTTGCCTGCACAGTGTTACAGTTCAAAAAGGGGGTTTAGGTAGAGGCCAATTGGACTCCCTGTTACATTGGGAGAGCTACAATCCAGCAGATCTGGCCACTGACCTGCAAATGCAACAGCAAAAAGGAAGGTAGGATGTGCTCATCCAGTCAATATATAGCAGTCAAGAGGTGCTAGAGGGGTGTGACCACACACACTAAGCAAAAAAGAAAGTTAACCCTCTGCACACTCTGAGTGTGCAGAGGGTTAACTTTCTTTTTTGCTTAGTGTGTGTGGTCACACCCCTCTAGCACCTCTTGACTGCTATATATTGACTGGATGAGCACATCCTACCTTCCTTTTTGCTGTTGCATTTGCAGGTCAGTGGCCAGATCTGCTGGATTGTAGCTCTCCCAATGTAACAGGGAGTCCAATTGGCCTCTACCTAAACCCCCTTTTTGAACTGTAACACTGTGCAGGCAAGTAAAGTATTTTTCATTGTGTGTGTGCAAGTAAGTTAAGTTATTGCAATGTCTTTAGACAGGCTGATTCATGTATTGCATTGCTTGTGCGCACACAAGTAAAGAAGTAGCAATGCCTGCACAAACTTTTAAACTTAGTAATGTTAGGGACGGGGTACTAATTGGACGGCCTTGACGTGGCTACCTCGCTTTTACATTCATTGCAATCTATGTTAACTAACAGTCCATGTTCTTAACAAGTGTTAGCTAGGTTTTTCAGTTTTTAGTATGAGTGTGCAGAGGGTTAACTTTCTTTTTTGCTTAGTGTGTGTGGTCACACCCCTCTAGCACCTCTTGACTGCTATATATTGACTGGATGAGCACATCCTACCTTCCTTTTTGCTGTTGCATTTGCAGGTCAGTGGCCAGATCTGCTGGATTGTAGCTCTCCCAATGTAACAGGGAGTCCAATTGGCCTCTACCTAAACCCCCTTTTTGAACTGTAACACTGTGCAGGCAAGTAAAGTATTTTTCATTGTGTGTGTGCAAGTAAGTTAAGTTATTGCAATGTCTTTAGACAGGCTGATTCATGTATTGCATTGCTTGTGCGCACACAAGTAAAGAAGTAGCAATGCCTGCACAAACTTTTAAACTTAGTAATGTTAGGGACGGGGTACTAATTGGACGGCCTTGACGTGGCTACCTCGCTTTTACATTCATTGCAATCTATGTTAACTAACAGTCCATGTTCTTAACAAGTGTTAGCTAGGTTTTTCAGTTTTTAGTATGAGTGTGCAGAGGGTTAACTTTCTTTTTTGCTTAGTGTGTGTGGTCACACCCCTCTAGCACCTCTTGACTGCTATATATTGACTGGATGAGCACATCCTACCTTCCTTTTTGCTGTTGCATTTGCAGGTCAGTGGCCAGATCTGCTGGATTGTAGCTCTCCCAATGTAACAGGGAGTCCAATTGGCCTCTACCTAAACCCCCTTTTTGAACTGTAACACTGTGCAGGCAAGTAAAGTATTTTTCATTGTGTGTGTGCAAGTAAGTTAAGTTATTGCAATGTCTTTAGACAGGCTGATTCATGTATTGCATTGCTTGTGCGCACACAAGTAAAGAAGTAGCAATGCCTGCACAAACTTTTAAACTTAGTAATGTTAGGGACGGGGTACTAATTGGACGGCCTTGACGTGGCTACCTCGCTTTTACATTCATTGCAATCTATGTTAACTAACAGTCCATGTTCTTAACAAGTGTTAGCTAGGTTTTTCAGTTTTTAGTATGAGTGTGCAGAGGGTTAACTTTCTTTTTTTCTTCTTTCTTTCTTTCTTTCTTTCTTTTTTACATTATCCACGCTACCCACGTTTTCCTGAACTTCTCACCCTCCCTGTTCAGATCGGCCGTTAGCTCTTCCATTTGTTTTAAAAAAAAAAAAAAAAAAGGGGAAAAATATATAAGGAGGAAAATCGAAGGCCAGTTTTATTGCCTCTTCAAAGCACTTGGTGCTGTGTATGTATGTTATATTGCATGTTGCCATTGGTTTCTGGGGGTTTTTACTGTTGGTTGTTTTTTCCCCACAGATCCTGGGATTCCTTCAATTAGTAGTCTCCCAGTTCTTTATTGCCTGGCTAGTCTTTTTCTCCTAAATTGGGACCTATTTATTTATATATACTTGCGTATATATTTTTAAATAAAAAAAAAAAAATATATATATATATATATATTATATTATATTATATTATATTATATTATTTATTACAATCTATATTTATATATAGATTATTAAGGGGGACCTTCCTTTTTGAAAAAAAAAAAAAATATATATATATATATATTTTTTTTTTTTCAAAAAGGAAGGTCCCCCTTAATAATCTATATATAAATATAGATTGTAATAAATAATATATATATTTATTTATATATTTATATATATTTATATATATTTATATATATATATTTATATATATTTATATATATTTATATATATTTATATATATTTATTTATATATATATTTATATATATTTATTTATATATATATATATATATATATTTATATTTATATATATTTATATATATAAAATCCTCCCTTCCGGGTCATTTACAAATAAGGGGGCATCCCGGGTTGGCTTAGGCCTCAAAGCCCAAAAATTGCGAATACCATAAATCACCATATGGAGGCTTCCGTTATTGCCGGAAACGGTTCTTCTGAGCCATTCGGGGGGTGCGTAAGTTGTGGGGCTCTACTCCCAGCTGATGTCTTTATTTGCATCCCTTGTGCAAAGCAGAGCATTGCGCGCCAGTCTGTTGCTTCGGCTGCTGGCCCATCGCAACCTTCATCATCGCCTACCTCGCCCTCCCTGTTCCGGACCCCGCATGACACTGTCAAAAGTGGGGATTCGCAGTCCGAGGTGGCGGCACGGTCGGCCAGCCCCCGGAAAGTAGTGCCCGTTAAAGCAGGGTTAAAGGCCGCTGCAAAACGGAGGCACTGGCTCCACAGGAGGAGTTATGTGAGCCTGTGGAATGGTCCGATGGATCCCCGAACGTGGAAGAATTCCTGTTGGAGTCAGATGAGCCTGCAGATCAGCTTGAGGCTGATGCGATTGGCGATTGGTCGGAGGGGGTTGTTTTTGACACCCCCTCCATTCTGGGTCAAATGTTTAAAATTTTGAATTTAGGTCCACCTGAGGCTGTCACCCTGCCAAAGGGTCAGTTGTTTAAGGAGCCTCAGCCGCGTTGGGTTTTTCCCAGACAACACCACTTTCAGAGGGTGGTCCTTAAGGAATGGGAACATCCCACGCGGTTATCTGGAATCCCTTCCAGTTGGGAAAAGCGTTATCCTTTTCTGCCAGAGTTGGTAAAGCTTTGGTCTGTCCCTCCTGACGTCGATACCCCTGTGCTAGGGCTCTCCAGCACGGCTATGGTACAGTCTGCTGAGACCACTGGCCCTAAAGATGGGGAAGATCGTCAGATTGACCAATACGCGCACCATGGTTTTATTTATTCCGGGTCAGCGTTGCGCCCGGTGTGTGCTTCAGCCCTTCTTCTATTGGCGATTAGGTCTTTAATTCAGGGGCTATATGAGGATCTCAGTTCCGCTTGTAAACAGTTTACTGCGCTTAAGCAGTGTGAATCTTTTGTGTCCTATGTCCTATCCGCTCAGGACGATGCGCTGGCTATGAGTAGCAAGGCAGCGGCTATGCTGGTGGCTATTCGCCGGTCAGTATGGCTGCGTCAGTGGTCGGCGGACGCAGTTTTTAAGAAGGTGCTCGCAGCTCTCCCCTTTTTGGGGTTGCGTCTGTTTAGGGAGAAAATTGATTCAGTCGCAAAGGGTGGTAAGATGCCACAACGCAAGAGGCCTCGTGGCCCCTTTAGGGGGGCAGGTTTCGGTAGGCCTTCCTTTCGAGGATTCAGAGCGGGTAGGGGGGCTTCCTTTCCCGTTACCAGAGGTGCAGGTTGGACTCGGGGGGGGGGGGGAAGGGGCCGTGGCCGGCTCACTCAGTCCTGGGGCACCAAGCCCAAACCTGCTGATAAGCCCTCTCAGCAATGAGGGGCTGCCCTCACCCGTGCGGGTGGGGGGACTATGGCGACGCTTCTCCCAGGTTTGGAACCAAGTGGTTCCAGGCAGATGGATCCAGGAGGTAGTGTCTGCCGGTTACGACCTGGAATTCGAGTCCCCGAGAAAGATGGGTCGGTTCGTCCCGGCCTGGACTCTCATCAACACAGAGTGTTTCTTCCTTTTGCCCAAATTCACACGAGAACGCTTCAGCTTTTTCTGTTAGCGTCTTGGGACCAGCAGCCTCGGTCGCTGGATCAGTTCTTCCGGTTGTCCTCCCGGGTCCGGCAGTCCCTCCTGTGGTGGTTGGTCTCGACCAATCTGGCGTAGGGCAGGTTTTTCCTGACCCTCCTTTGGAAAATTGTCACCGCGGATGCCAGTCTGTCGGGATGGGGCGGATTCTGGAAGGAGCTGCAGTTTCAGGGGCAGTGGGGACCTCAAGAGGCCCACTTACCCACCAATATTCTGAAACTGAGAACCATCCGTCGGGTGCTTGCTCTCCTGACTCGGCACGTTCTGGGCCTTCCGGTCCAGGTGCGTTCAGACATTCGAACAGCGGTTGCTTACATCGGTCATCAGGGAGGGACTCGCAGTCTGAGTGCTCTCAGAGAAGTGTCCCTGATCCTGACCTGGGCGGTGTCCCATGTTCCTTGTCTCTCGGCGGTTTACATTCCAGAGGTGAAGAACCAGGTAGCGGACCGGTTGAGCAGGGGCTCTCCCCGTCTGGGAGAATGGGCTCTCCATCCTCGGGTGTTTCGCTCACTGTGTCTCCGATGGGGGACCCCGGAGGTGGACCCGTTTGCCTCTCGCAGGCTCCCGAACTTCGTGTCGCTCTCCCAGGATCCTCTGGCAGTGGACGCCATGTCCCTGAGCTGGGGAGTTCTGGGATTTCTATACCGGTTTCCTCCGATGCCCATGCTGGGCAGGGTGCTTCGGAAGTTGGCTCTGGAAAAGGTGTCCGCCGTTCTCGTGGCCCCAAGGTGGCCAAGGCGAGTGAGGTTCGCAGACATCGTTCGGCTGGCAGTGGACCAGTTCGTTCTGCCTCTTCGGCCCGATCTGCTCACTCAGGGTCAATTGTGTTACCCCAATTTACCAGCGCTGGGTTTGATGGCCTGGCGGCAGAAACCTCCATCCTGAAGGAGGAGGGTCTTTCTGATTCAGTCATTAAGACTCTGATCAGTGCCCGGAAGAGGTCTTCTTCTATCACCTACTATAGGACTTGGAAAGCCTTTATCGCTTGGTGTGAGATAAGATCTTTTCCTTGTAGGGCCTTTTCGGTCTCCAGGATTCTGGAGTTTTTACAATCAGGGCTGGACTCTGGTCTCCAGCTAAGTATGTTGAAAGGGCAGGTCTCTGCCTTATCTATCCTTTTTCAGAAGCGTGTTGCGCTTAAGCCTTTAGTTAAAACTTTTTTCCAGGGGGTTACGCATGTGCGGCCTCCCAGGAAACCATTACTCCCGGTTTGGGATTTGAATTTGGTTCTTTCTGCTCTTCAGGCTCCTCCCTTTGAGCCTTTGCAAGATATTGCTTTGTCTACCCTGACTCAGAAGATTGTCTTCTTGGTAGCGATCACTTCGGTCCGGCGTGTCTCGGAGTTGGCGGCCTTAACTATCCAGGCGCCTTACTTTGAGAGGCATCAGGATAAAGTGGTCTTTCGGTTCAAGCCAGACTTTCTTCCTAAGGTTGTTTCTGCTTTTCATTTGAACCAAGATATTGTTCTTCCCTCCTTGTGTCCTAATCCTAAGAATGACAAAGAGAGGGTTTTGCATTGTTTGGATGTAGTACGCTGTGTTAAGTACTACTTGATTATCACGTCTCCTTTCCGTAGGACGGATTCCTTTTTTGTTGTGCCCCATGGGCCTAAGAAGGGTTTGGCACCAGCCAAATCTGCCATTAGCAAGTGGATACGTCAGGCCGTTACTGCGGCCTATTCTGCTAAGGGAAGAGTTCCCCCTTTTCGTATCACTGCTCATTCTACTCGCGCCGTTGGGGCGTCTTGGGCTTTTCAGCACCAAGCTTCTGTTGAACAAGTTTGTAAGGCCGCCACTTGGTCTTCTGTTCATACTTTTTCTAAGTTTTACAAAGTTGATGTGCGAGCCTCAGCGGATGCTGTTTTTGGCCGCAAAGTTCTGCAGACTGCAGTCATTTAAGTTATGCTTCACCTGGCCTTGAGATGCCCATCCCTTGTGGACACTGCTTTTGGATGTCCCATTAAGTGAAGAATATTTAAAAGTGAAGCGGGGTGTGTGGCACACCAAGAATACCATTTTGTGAGTACTCACCTGAAAAATGGATATTGTTGGTGTGCCAAACACCCTGCTTCACTCCCACCCTTTTCGGTATTTCCGAAGCCTTTATATGGTGAAGCTTTTTTGTTTATATCAAATTGATTTTGAGGTTAACGGTGGAATACTGGTACCTTGTCTTTCTGCTTTTTTAATATACTGGTGATTGAAGGGAGGTACCAGGTATATATAGGCCGGAAGGGGGCTCGTTACAAGACTTCCTCTCTGCACTACGTCACCTGGCGGTGAGTTAACCCATTAAGTGAAGAATATTTAAAAGTGAAGCGGGGTGTGTGGCATACCAACAATATCCATTTTTCAGGTGAGTACTCACAAAATGGTATTTTTGGTTGAAAAATTGCAAGGTGCGCACTTTGTCAGCAGAGCTGAAAATTTCAAGTACAATTACCATTATGCGCATGCTTTACTTTGGGGTGTTTGACAACTCTTCCCTTACCACTACCTATGCATGTTGGGTATCGTTCTGTTCGGGGGATGTTGCTTTTTCAGATTTTACTTGTTTTTTCTTGTTTGCATATAGTTTTTTTTTTAGGAAAATGTGGCTTTGATTCTGCTTTTTTATTCCTTTTTAGGGAAACTCTGTGCAACCAAAGAATTGATTGAGGGATTACTTCCAGAAAACTGCGCCCATGTTAACAAGCCTGGTATGCCTAGAAAGCTTGAGTTGTGTACTTCCAGAGAATATATCATTTGTGGTGGGTATTTCAAATTTAAAGGGTTGTTTTTCTGGAAGTAATGCAAGGTGCGCTTAGCGCGTAGCATAGTTGTATTTTATCTGAAAATCTCCTAAAGCGCTGTTTCAGTTTGGGGGAGTCTCCTGGGCAGGAAGGGGTGTCTACCAATACACATGTGGTACGGCTGTGAGTGGGAGAAATTGGGGTTTCGCATGCAATAAAATTTTATTGACACTTACATTTTTTATTACAAGAAACACTACAAATTGCAAAAAATAGTTTTTTTTTATTATTTTTGTTGCACATATTTCACCCAAAAGTATTGAGAATACACTAAAAAAAGGCCAAACAAGACATTTCATGTTGAAGCCCAGAAAAAAACAATATATAATTTTCCTGGAAAATCCCTGGAAATCCCTTCAAAAATCAAGGTTGAACATGTGTAGCGCAAAAACGTGAAAAGTAGTCTGGCAACAGAGTGTGACAAAAAATCTAGGTAGGCTGGCACTTAAAGGGTTAAGGCAGGACGTCTGTCTGGGGAGGGCTTGGTTGACATGGTAAACAAACTACTGGTGGTAAACTTCTAATCCTCCAGCTTTTCATGGGGGTAGAGGTTCAGCCTCTACGGGATATCAAATTAAGGCAACAGGTGTTTGTCCTCCCCGGGTGGGGAGGACAGCTTCTAAATTTTGCTCATATTGGGAGGCTTCATGTAAGATCTTTGGATACAGGAAGTGGTATCCTCAGGTTACAAGATCGAATTAGGAGCCAGACCTCCTCGGAGAGTCTCTTGGTCAGAAGCATTGAGATACACTGTATCTCATTTTTTAGAGATTGGAGTTGTTTGGTACACAGTGATGTTACTCCAGACGGGAGTTTTAATAGGCACATTGTATATATAAGGATGCGTACGTACAATGCAGTAGGTGACCTACACCTTCAGTTTGTGGCGCTACCCTTCGGTCTATCAGCACCAAGGGTGTTTTAGCAAGTTGTTGGCAGGTCTCATGTTTTCTGTAAAGAAGTCAGGAGATATATATATATATATTCCCTTAGACAATTTGTTGATATGGGCTTCATCGTGTCAGGGGGCCCAGAAGGATACACAAACTGTCTGATAGACATTGGATAACTGACTATCCAGTTGAATATCGTACCTTCAAGAGTTATTTCTTTTCTGGGAATGTCGTTAGACACTTCTCAGGCAAATGTTTCTTCAAGAACAGAGGAAACTATTACTCCAGGCCAGGGTACAGGTTCTCTTGTCTTGCCCTCTCCCAAACATTTGTCAAGGAATTTGTCCGTTGGGCTGATGGTATCTTGCTTCAAGGCAGTACCTTTTGCACAGTTTCACACAAGAACCCTGCCGATGTAATTGCTCACGAGATCGGGACCCACAGACTCTGAATCACTCTTTTTTGCATGACACGATCAATAAGGCAGCCTCTAGCCTGGTGGATGAGTCCTCAGTCTCTTCAAATCGGCTGATCCTTCCTTCTAGTACAGTGGTTGGGGGGTGTCATGGAGTCACAAACAATCCAGACACAGTGGAGTCCGAAGGAGAGCAGACTCCTCCATAAATATCTTGGAATTGAGAGCGATTCTATTTTTTCTAAGACATTGTACAACTTGCAGTTTAGAAGGTTCTAAAGTTTGTGTCCTGGTCCAGGGATCCTCTAGCAATAGCAACAGATGCCCTGACTCTTTAGTGGTCGGCATTTAAGCTTATGTATGCATTCCCTCTGATTCCACTCCTGGGTCGAGTACTAAAAAAAAAAAGTTAGCTTTTTTTCAATAGGGTATGCCGAGGGCTGACACGCCCCCCTGCATTGTAGTGAATTGAGCAGGCACTGCCAGATACAAGGGGACAGTCACTCTCCTTGGGATGGCAGGAGTAAATCCACTGCGTGGGACTGTAGGTGTGTATCTGCCCAGGAAGGGACTTTAGGAAATATATATATATATATATTATTATTATTATTTTAAAGCACTTTTTGGAAGCTACACTAATATGCAGTTTTATCATGTTTATAGTGAAACAATAACCGGACCTAGAAAATATTAAGGTGCGTAACAGGCAGGTTTTCACACGGCGTGGCATCCCAAATACAAATGCCCCAGGGGGAAGGACCAAATCCCAGGTTACTAAAAATTCCTTTCCACTTTAATATGCCTATATAAGAAATCAACTTACGCATTCTAGGAAAAAAATTGATATTTAGTTTCCTTAGATTTGTCAGTCGTTCTTTTTAACAAGTTTCCTTGGGTATGATCAGCTGTATGGTGGTGCTGTTTTTGAAGGTTTTTCATAAAAGGACTGAAAACTAATGTGGTTGTTTTAGATACTCATGTTTTTAGTTTAACAAGATGTAAACTGCACCCACCATCTTAAATGTTTTTTTTCTAGTGTTTCACAACTGAAGACTGAATTCCTGCCTCTCCTGAGTGTTACCTTTGTGTCTGAGACAAGTGTGATAGCTGCGGTAAGAAAATAAAATAAAATGTTTGTTCAGTAGAGTATAGTTTTTAAATAACATCCAGAACCATGCTAACATTTAAACTTTGCAGGAAAGCAGTTAAAATGTCTGGGATACGTTAATAGGCAACATGGTTTAGAGAGGTCATTGAAAGTGTATATCCAGCCCAAATTGCTCCCACCTCCCACTCTTCTTCCTGCACTAAGGGGCCAGGAAAGACTTTCCTGCAGGGCAATCATGCACTCAACACAGTGCATATGATTGTTTTTTATTTTTTGTTTGCTCCTCAGAGCAAAGTGGGAAGGCTTGACAGGGACAGCGAACTGGGCATTGCCTGTTTGGGGGGCGATTGACAGTTCCACCACATTAAAAAAAAAAAAAAAAAATAGGTATGGCCCATGTAGCTGTGATTCTGCATAATATTGAGCATAATCCGTATTATGGATGGGGTCTGTAAGAGCCCAAGAACTTGCTTCAGACACCCTGGCTGTGCTCATTTTCTCTCTTCCTGTTGCTAGGTGACGTTGGAGCCTGGAACAGCACCCCCAGATGCACACTTCCAGGTGCACATGCATACACCCCCAGATGTGCATACACACTCCCAGACACATGCTTGCAGATACATGACCAGTAAGGAATATACGTACATTCCCCAACCCCATCAGCCCCTTTTATGATGTGTGTATCTATCTTTGATTTTTGACTTCCTGAAAAAAATATAGACCCCATGTAATAGCCTACAAGATACCTAAAATGCCCCATGATATCTTGGTCATTAAATGCAACATATTGAAATAATTCCAGAGAGGTTTCCGTTTTTATTAAGCATATGGTAAAAACAGAATAACACATTGTGCAAGCATTCACATTCTGCCACCGTATATCAACATGAACACCATCCGTATAAATAAGAAATTGGTAGCATATCAATATAAATATGTGAAACGTCTAATGGATCAGTAAACAAATAACTTGTATACCATTAAAGCTTCATAAAATACTGTAAAAAATGCATGTGGTACCATAACAAAACGAGAACAAAAAAGAGAAAAAAGGAAATGAACAAGTACAGAAAAGATGAGATATAGCGCTCATACAAGGGCCAGAAAAGGTACAGGAATTTCTGCTCAGCAGTACCCCTATATTGTACGTTTCGTAGGGGTTTCCATCTTAACAGCAACATCTCAGTGATTGGCAAGTCAAAAGGTAAAAAATAAATATCCTTAGCTTACTGTTCATTGAGTGGCTTGAGCATTGTGATTCCTCTTCTGTCTTGTCTCCTTAGTTGGGAAAACTTCCTCATTCAGCTTTCAGTCCCCACCTGGTCCATCAATCAACCTTCAGTTGACAGAGAACAGAAACACCCCCTACTCTCCTGCCCAGATGTTCCGATTGGCTGCCTCTCTGAAACTCTGAAACCCTGCCCTCCTCTCACACTTATTACAGTGTGCTTACATCACATTGCTGTTGCCACATCCACTGTTTATTTTTTCTCCAATGCTCTAATACTTACAGGGTCTTCTTGAAAATGGATTGAAGTTTAGGACAGTGCATTGTGTAGCCTGAGATAATGGGACAACAATCGGGCTTGCTTTTAGTGTAACTTCAAACTAGAGGTGATGGAAATTAAAACCGACCCATTGGAAGATTTGACATATTAGCCCCTTTAGACCCATTGATGCTTAAAATATACTTAATTAAGAAAGGCCCCCAAGAAGCATGTCAGATGCTCCTGTTCTCCAGGGCAGGGAGTCTAACTGTGCTCTTAACAATTCATATTCCATGCATAATGTAACACATTTTTACGTTGCCAACATGTGTCACAAAAAGTGTGGGCCTCAACACTCAACAGATCTGCTGTAAGTGAAGCTCCTTCATAGGCAGGGTCGGATGCCCTGGTTCTGTCTTGCAGGGAATACTGTCATTTGTGATTTTCCTCCTTTGCCTTTCGCAGACTGGGTGCCTCACAAGGTCAGGAGGCTGGAAGTCACTCCAACCATCCCGGTGGATCCAGATTCGCAAGGAGATCCTTGTATACCCATGTGGTCATGTTAGTGGAGAATGGTGTGAAACAGAGCCAATACCGTACTTTGGAATGCCTTAATTGAGGTAAAACCTTGTTTGGAATTGGTTTAGGCACGCTTGAACCACCTGTCAGAAATAATGCTCTGCCTAGTCAAGGATATATGAATTATCCACACAGGACCACTGCGGTTTTGCACTTACCAGAGACACACACCATCAGAGGCCCTGGGAAGGTTATGAACCCTCGGGCCGCGGCGGTAAGTGCCCAAACAAAACCATTGTTTCATAATATTGTACTACATTAATATCTTGCCTTTTGTGGATGATATAAGTAGTTATATATGAAATTACTATTCTGCTAGTCATATACTGATAAATCGGTACTAAAGTTTACCCTGGCAGATATATCAACACATCAGAGAATATCTGTCCTGTGTGGATAATTCATATATCCTTGACTAGGCAGAGCATTATTTCTGACAGGTGGTTCAAGCGCGCCTAAACCAATTCCAAACAAGGTTTTACCTCAATTGAGGCATTCCCAAGTACGGTATTGGCTCTGTTTCACATTTTTCATAAGAATTGACCTCTTATACTAGGCAGCGGCTCACACTCTTTTCAGCGCTCTCTCTCACATTACTTTTTGCAATACTTCTTAGTGGAGAATGGGCCTGGAAAACTTCATGCCCCCAAGATCTACGCTTTCATATTCCACTCCAGGGCGTCAGGAATTAATGGGTTAACCCTCATCTGAAGGGCAGGGCCTGCAAGATAAAAGGTGTGGTTTCTCCCGGCCTATGTAAGAAATAGAGAATTCACATTAAATATAAAATATAATATATATATATATATATATATATATATATATATATATATATATATATATATATATATATTATATATATATATGTTTTAAATATCTAAACTAGGTCTCCAAGTAGCTGCCTTAGCTAGGATGGTAATTGAGCTTCTTAGTTGCTAATTTGGTATCAACCCCAGACATCTTGGCTGTGGTTGGGTGGACACAATAGATTTGGGTGTATAAATGATTAACTATTTAATGTAAATGAGGTCAATACCTGGTCATTAAATCCTCTTGTGAGTAGATGTACTGTCTAAAGCGTGGGGCTAGTCCTTTCCAACAAGTTAGGTGTCCTAGAATGATGTCACTTTTGTCAGGTGAGCCTGCATTGGGGGCGGGGGCTTGGGGGAATATTTTCCCCTTTTTGCCTTGTGTATGTCTGTTTTTACGTGTGCTTTGGTGCTTTATTATTTCAAATTTCGCACCACAGAAATCGGGAAGGAACATCTGGTGGTGGGCAGGGCGTGTTTACTTAGGAAGGCGGAAAGCTGAGCTTCCTTCTGGCGTTGAGCGCTATGGCTTCCGTGTAGTGGAGGCCGTATTCGGCAGCTACCACAACCGCTGCCATCTGCATCTCTTCCCCGCCTGCTGGTCCACTGCCGGCTACCCGCTTCTCCATCTAGCTTCCCTGGATCAGGGTCAGCTTCATTGGGGGTCACTGTTCTGGGCTGCATTCTTTCCTTAGCTCCATGGATCAGGTAGGTTTGTTTTTCTATTATGGATATTAGGTTTTATATTGTATCATATGTTTAGTGGTATTGTTTGTTCTGTCTTTCAGAAATTGTGGATAAGGATATTAGGTCGTGGTCCATCCCCAGGGTCTCAGATTAGTCACTTGTGACTCTTGAGATTCCTCATATACTTTGGTCTGAGGCCCTCAGGGATATTAGACTTATTTCCCCATGACTGATGCATCTGGGGCATTCGGGTCTGGTACATTAGCAGAGAGGGTTGCCCCATGTCCCGGAGGCCATTGAAGGTACACAGAAAAGGACATCTTTATTTGTTCAGAATATACTATAAGATTCCCGGGCCGATCAGATCCCTCCCCGCGGGGCATCCAAAATCGGGATGTCCCGCAGGGTGAAACCCCCCAGGAAGCTCAGAAACCTTACCTTCACCCCGTTCCAACGGTGCATGCGCGGGCTACGGCCGCGTCTCGCGTTTCCCTCTAGCAGGGCGTGCACCCTGTTAGATGGAAGCGCGAGACGCGGCCTCCAGCGCTCAGAGCCGCTGTGGTTGGACGCCGCTAGTACGTGCATACCACAGTGTCTCTGAGCGCTCTGATTGGACGAAGTGGACCAAAACCCAGGATAGTCAAAATCCTGGGTGTTGGTCCACTTTAAGGAGGCAGTTACCACCCCAGGTCTGCTCCCTCAGCACTTACTACTCCTTTGGCAGCTCCACCTCGCTCGGATAACCCAGGATATTGTATCCAGCTGGATTTGGCGGAGAGATTGACCCGCACAGAGAACCACTATTAACATTCTAAGGGTCCCTTAGAACCTCTGATTCCAAGGATCTGTGAAAGCGTCAGTGAAACGGAAACATTTAGTTTCCTGAGAGGTTTCAGATTTCGAGGAGGAGGATATTTATGTTGCCATAAACTCTAAGGAAGATTTTTCGGAGGGGGGGGGGGGGGGGAGTAATTCGGATTCAGGGGTGTCTGAACAAGGGTCTTCCATGTTTGGAGAGCAGATAGATAATCTGATAGAAAATAGTTTCTAAAAGGAAGATGGGAGATCCGTACAAACTCGAGAAACATAGGCAGTGTTCCCCAATCAAGTCTCATTTTACCAGACTTATCCAAAAGGGATAGGAAAAGCCAGGTAAGCTCCAGGTAAGCCATTCCTAGAGTCCTGGATACTAAATACATTTTTCCTTCAGATCTGATTAGGTCCTGCTGGCTTTGTCATTCCCATAATTGATGCTCTCAGTTGTTTAGTCCAGCATGGAAATTTACAGTTATGTCATGTCATTTCTTCTGTGGATGATGTGGTCAGACTAAACGCTAGAGGTTTGGCTTTGTTAGTGACATTGAGGCGCTCAGATTCTACTCGAATATGTTCATAATCCCCAAAAAGGACAGTACAGGACGCCCAATAGTAGAGGATGCCTACCGGCATATCCCTGTCTTTCCCGGCCAAAGTTTTGTGCACTCTGCAGTATAAGCTATCTGCCGCAGTGATTTGGCCTCGAAATCTGTCATCCTCCAGAAATTACTACAGGACTTAAAGGGGCCTTTGTGGATTTGTGCGCGTCGAAGGGCTACTCCTGTAGAAGGTTCTTGTAGCTCAGGATGCTAGACTTTCTTCAGAAGGCCCTGGACACTGGCCTGCAGCCCAGCACCCTTAAAGGTCAGGTCTTGGCTTTGTCCATTTTTTCCAGAGGCACATCGCGGAGCACAGGTTAGTCCAAACGTTTATGCAGGGCGCTGCGCATGTTCGTCCTAGACGGTTTTTGATCCCTCCCTGGGATCTTAACCTAGTCTTATCGACGCCTCAGGGGCCCTCTTTGAGCCCACGGAGGAGGCTTCTCTGGTGACGCTCACATTGTAGGTGATTTTTCTTGTGGCGATCACCTCCTTCCTGTGGGTTTCGGAGCTGGCTGCATTATATAATTAAGTCGCCCTTTTAGGTGCTGCACGAAGATAAGGCCGTGTCCCATGTTAAACTGATTTTTTGCCAAGGTGGTGTCTGCCTTCCATCTAAATCAGGAGATCGTACTGCCCTTTTTGTGTCCACACCCCACTTATCATAAGGAGCGACTCCTGCATTCCCTGGTTGGAGTCGGGGCATTCAAGTATTACTTGGTGGCTACACAGGAGTTAAGACGAGCGCTTTGTTTGTGATCCCAGAAGGACCATGGAGGGGCAGGCGGCTGCCTGGTCCACTCTCGGCAGATGGCAGGCGGTCATATTAGCCTATGCCTGCAAGGTTGAAGGAGCGCTATCGCAAAAAATGGGCCAATAATAAGAACCCATATAAATATGCTGGATGGCGGGTGGAGGGGTCAATTATACACCCAGCATCAAGAAATATCTGGCTTGTTTTTTATATTAATGGAAGGAAGAGGAAATTGGGTGACAGGTTCTGTTACCCTAAACACTAAACCTGTCACCCCTGGATTTTCTTCCTACCAGGAGAAGAAAGCTGCAAGCTTGGCGGGAGTTTTATTCAGTTTGGATGTATCAGTGACCCCCTCCTCTCATTAGCCAATGTCTTTATATGGATGTTTAATATTACTCAATTTCGTGATAGTGCTCCTTTAAGAAGGCGCTCTTCTGAATCACTGCTCACTGTACCAGTGCGATTGCTGCATCTTGGGCCTTCCAACACCAGATGTCGGACCAGCTGTGCAACCAGCTATTCAAGGCTATTTAAGGACCTGGTCCTCCCTTCAAAGGTTTACGGGGTTGATGTCCGGCCAATCGGCCGATGATGCATTAGGACTTAAGATGTTGCAGACGGTGATGATTTCCTCACCAGGCTTCTAGTCTTGGGGTTTCAGTTCCACCATTTCTGGTTATGTTGCCGCAGTCAGCCAGTTGCTGTTGACCTGCCCCTCCCCAACCTAAGGAGGGGTACTGCTTTGGGACAAACAGTAGGGCGAATGTGGTGCCCCGGAATGGAAGGGACGAGAAAAAGGAAATTTTGTGTACTCGCCAGTAAATTTCTTTTCTCGTCATCTTCCATCCCAGGGCACCACACCCGCCCCTACTGTTTTGTTGCGACTGCGTCAGTTGCTGTTGATGCCTTTTGCAGGGTTAGTTTTCTTTGCTAGGTTCTGAACAAGTTAGGCATGATAAGCGCATGTTAGCATCGCTCCCCTCCAGGGACTGTGCCTGGACTGCTTTTTAATTATTTGGGGGTATCTGACCACAGCCTGCACTTTATAGGCCAAAGGGAGCTTCGTTTGTTTTTGCAGTCCCAAAGTGCTTGTGCAAAAAAGGAAATTTGGGTACTCACTGGTAAATTTATTTTTTATCAATGGGGCGGCCAATACTTGGTAATATCACTATTTTGCCAATTCTTTGTACCCTTCTCCTAGCTGATACTCTTTCAACACTGCAGTAGGAAAAAAGGTAGAAAAATTCTATTAGAACAGATGCACTTTATATGGGGTTTAACTAGAATTGGGGGTGTTGCTGGATTAGAATTAGCCAATCACATTAAACAGCAATTCCAAGAGGGTGTTCACGTTGTGCACCCACATTATTTGAATTTTGTTCTTTGCTCTTCCATTCCACTCCTGGGCACCAGATACTCTGGGCCTACTCCTGCCGTTAGGCGGGTCTGCAAGACCTCTAAAATAAAACCTTCTCCTAGACACCTATATGTATTTATTTGCCCACCTACCTCCCAGAAATCCCAGAAATCATTTGGTCATGAGAGCAGACTGTGAATCATATTTTTTTAATTGTTAATTTTTATTGAAGAGGCCGCTATCGCAGGCAATAGTCAGCAAGTACAAACAATGAGACAGTATCCACAACAACATGATATGGGGTTGTCCCCTTTCAATTATGTCAGTCATCCAGTGCTGAGCTTCAGGGCTCTACTGTTCAAGAACATAGTTACAATAATTACTTAAAGCTGACCTTCAACATCATTGCACTGCTCACTTAACCTCAGGGGATGCCCTCAGGTTATGGTTCATGTTCCAGTTATAAATACTGTAGATTGTGGTCAGATCTTTGTATTGACCCTTATATATTTATGTATAGTTATTTGATCACCCCTCAGGCATCTTTTTCCAAACTAAATAAACCTAACTTTTACAATCTTTAATGGTATTCTAGGCCCCCTCCTATTCAATTTATTAATTTAAAACACAAACTACAATAAAGATCATAAAACACATACCATGGGGTATGCATGGGGTATTAAGTGTGAGAACAAACCTTTATCTGTACAGGATGCAATGTACAAAAACAATTTTAGAAAAATGTTCCAAGGCCTTTCCCGTTCACTCAGCTTTTAAAGATATTGTGGTAAAGTGTATAGAAAAGTGCTGGATGATGTCTATTTCTCCTTTGTTTTCTCAATCGGGCACGATCCATGCCGGGTTTACAGGACCCCAGTCCATATTCCCAGTCCTCTATGGGTTTTCCCCTATTCCCAGTTCTTAAACTGGTAATGAGGCTAATTGCAAGGGAAGTCTAATAAAAGGAGCCGCTGAGGCTTCCAGTGTGGAGATCACTGGAATTACTGTGTTATCTGTTCTTGGAGCCTGTATGCCCTGAACGAGGACCTGTGATATCAAGGACTTGCAATACGCTGTAACCATTATACACTGGACATTGCTAAAGTTGGTGAGGTAACCTTTCTGTACTGCATTGTATCCTGCATTATACTCTGAAGTTAAGAGATTTGTCCTGTTGGACTGTTTTCAATAAATCGCTTATTATTTGACAAAGAACTGTCTTCAGAGTCATTGCTGTTGGCCACAGATCCTGACAATTTGAGTCAGATGTACAGAGCAGCAGATTTAAGCTTTGAGGATAAGAGGGCACTCCATGATTGTAGGATTAAAGGCATTCTAAAGAAGATTTGGGATGCGGTCTCCTTTAGCTTTTTAGACCAATTCTGGCAACAGGTGATCTCGCCAGGAGCATGAAAATTTGGCTCGATAGCCTTTTTGGATGATGACACTCCTAAGGAGAGCGTTTTAGATACTTTACCTGTTCTTGTTGGAGCCGTTTCCTACATATCGATTGCTTCCAAAGAAGCTATCGGGGCTTATGGCCAAATCTGCCGCCTTATTAGCTTGTGCCAGAATGGCTAGACTTTGGCTAGAAACTTGGTCATCTGGTTTTCAAGGGTAACTTATGTGGGGGAGGATTCCATTCTCCCGTGTTTCTTGTGCAAAAGCCAACAGGAAAATATTGGATATATGATCTTGAATCTGAAGAAATTAAACAATTTCATCGGGTACAAAAAGTTCAGGATGGAATCAAAATAATCAGTAAGGAACCTTTTTATAAAGCAGGCCTGGTCAATCTAGACCTACAGGATGCTTACCTTCACATACCAATCCTTGCTTTACAATGCAAGTTTGAGGTTTGCAATTCATACTGACCAAGGGATCTGTCATTACCAGAGCCCTGCCTTTCGGTCTGTCCTCGGCCCCAACCAATGGAACACCTCAGACAGGATGGAATTACGATTATTCCTTACCTGGACAATCTTTTAGTCCTGAACATGTCAGAAGAGCCACTAAAAGACTTAGAAAGGACACATTTCCTTGTGAAAGCCTTGCGCTGGGTGATCAACCTTGAGAAATCAAATCTAGTTCCCAGTAGTTTTTTCAAATTCCTCGGATACAACATTATACAGACAGTATACTTCAGAGGATTTTGCTTCCACAGGAAAAAATACAGAAAAAATCTCAGAGAAATCATGACCTTGCTTGGCCTCATGACTGTGGCAATTCCGGCATTGCCATGGGCTCAACTCCATATGAGAAGCTTACAGAGTTTTCTGCTATCTCGATGGGACAGGGCCCCTCACTCACTGGATCAGGTATTTCTAATGGAGAAAATCGTGTTGGAAAGTCCCCATTGTTGGACAGATCCAAAGGTACTAAAATAAGGAAGACAGTGGAAGCAAAGGAATCCAGTAGTTATAACGACAGATGCCAGTTCCTGGGGTTGGGGGACCCACTTGGACACCCAGAATGTCTAGGGGAGGTGGCCAACAAACATTGCAGGCCAATCCTTCAATTTCCGGGAATTAATGGCGGTCAAGCCTTTTTCCTGTAATGTGGGGCAGAGATGTACAGATCCTCTCTGACAATGCTAAGTAGCATGCATAAATCATCAGGGCACGACCAGATCCCTGGCATTGATAGACCTGACTAATGTGATTAGGTTTCCCTTAGAGAAACGGGTCCAATCTATTTCTGCAGTTCATCTGAAGGGTGCCCTGAACACAGTCGCAGATTATCTCAGCCAGGTCGGGGTTCAACAGACTGAATGCTGTCTAAACTAAGGAGGAAGTCTTCCTCCAAATTGTGACATTATGGGGACTCCCCCAGATTGAATTGTTTTAAGTGGCAAAAAGATCTAAGTGCGGGATATTTTACTCTCTGCTGCAGGTGATCCGGAAGATAGCTCAAGAAGAAATCTGCGTTATACTCGTAGCACCATTTTTTCCGAGCTGAAAAGGATGGTGAAGAAGGGGCCATGGTATCTACCAAGTATCCTGAGTTTAATCATTTAAACCATTCTGTTTCCAGCACCAGAAAGACTTCTAATGACAGCCTAGATCTTGAGGGTTCTCTCTCTCTCAAAGAAAAAAGGCTTCATCGACCAGAGAAATTGAAACGATTAGTCGAAAATTGCAGGAAGGTTTTGAAAAAGGACTGGCAGTAATTACACTGAAAACACAGACATCAGCATTATCAGTCTATCTAGATTGTCAGTTGAGACAAAATCAGTTAGCCAATCGATTTTTTTTTTTTTTTTTGTTTGTTTTTTTTTTTTTAGGGCAATCTATTCCTAAGAGGCTTCAGAGGAAGTGCCGGAAAGTGAACTGCAAGATTCTCCAAGAAGGCCATCCTGAGACCTAATCCTTTATTTTTTTTTTACCAGAAATTGTTACCTCAGTAAACAGGTCCAAAGACATAGTGCTCCCAACATTGCCAGTTACAGCAGGACCAGAAGATGATCTCTCACTTTTGGATGTGAGAAGAGCATTACATATTTATTTGGAAAGGTCTAGAAAATAGCAAATAGCGGAACAGCTTTTGATAACCTTCAGTTGCAAGAGAAAAGGCCTAGCAGTTTCTAAATTGACTATTGCCCGTTGGATAAAACAGATTATTATGCAGGCTAATATTTCCAGAGGAGAATCTCGGCTCAAGCATCTACTTCCTGGGCAGAAAGGACAGGTGCCTCTATAGAAGAGATATATGAAAAGCAGCAATGTGGTCATCACCCCACACCTTCCTCAAGCACTGTAGACTAAATCTTCTGTCTGCAAAGCATTAGGCCCCGATCGGGGGTGCCCCGCTATTGGGAAGCAAAACTGATTGAGAAGAAAAACTGATTATAAATGCTGCTAAAGGGCAAAAGAAGGAAGAAATGGCCAAATCTGTGAAGAGGGAGATAAAACCTTTTTCCAATATATTTGTGACAGAATAAAATACAATGCAGTCTCAAAAATTGGATTATATTGACGGCGATAAGGCTGTGACTGACCATCTGAACAGCTACTTTTGTTCAGTATTTTCAGGTAGTAGCCGGCATGGCCATAGCATAGCATCCAGCTGGGTACGTAAGGCGGTGGGTCCAGATGGAATCCTCCCCAGAGTTTTAAGGGAGCTCAGATTTGTGATTGCAGCCCCTCTGACTGATTTACTTAACCATTCCCTTTCAACTGGTGATTTTCCAGATGATTGGAGAATGGCCAATGACGTACCAATCCATAAGAAAGGGAGTTGAGAAGAAGCCAGTAATTACAGGCCAGTTAGTTTAACATCTATAGTGGTCAAATGAATGGAAACATTTTTAAAAAAAACAGATAATTTCCCATCTAAAAATTAATGACCTGTCGGACCCAAAACAGCAAGGCTTTACTGAAGGCAGATCATGTCAGACCAATCTTATTGATTTATTTGACACGGTCACTAAAGTGTTAGGTGATATCCACAGCACCACCTCCATCTATCTGGTTTTTAGCAAAGCCTTTGACCACATAAAGAGCTCATAGATAAGTTATTGAAGGTAGGACTCAATCCATGGATAGTTCAGTGGATTTCCAGTTGGCTGAAGGATCGGTATCAGAGTGTTGTTGTTAATGGTGTGCAATCTGAACAAAGGCGAGTTACAAGTGGTGTGCCGCAAGGCTCTGTCCTGGGCCCCATTCTTTTTAATATGTTTAATATGTGTAAGTGACATATGAGAAGGCTTGGTAGGAAAAGTTTGCCTGTTTGCTGATACAAAGGTTAGTAATAGGGTAGACACTCCTGGAGGTGTCTTCAACATGGAAAATGATTTAGCCTTACTAAATAAATGGTCAAAACTGTGTGGAAACTGGAGTTTAATGTCTCTAAATGCAAAATCATGCACATGGGCAGTGTTTGTTAGGGACCTTATGGCAGACCGTATGGCTGAAAGCAGTGGTTGGCAGATGTAGCTTTCAAAAAAACTTTGGCGGTCAGATGACCACTATGAAGGGCCTCAAGAGACCCACGTTTCAGAAGTCACACAATTCTTATCCCTTCAAGAATATGGGTGGGCGGCCTAGCTGCTATGCCACATGAGGACTCTTCCACCAAGCCAGAGCATCAGGGGGAGTCCAAGTCCCAGAGGGAAAGCCAACCCAAGCCTTCTCCAGGTATCCTTTAGTTTGGCCGTGGCATCCCTGGAACCAGGGGAGCTTCCTGTTTAGGTTGGACATGAAGGATGCCTATTTCCATGTGCTGTTTAGGGTTATGTATCTGGGCCCCATCCATGCAGGAAGTTTTGAAGGACATGGAGGATTGCATGGATTGTCCATTTCCTCAAATCTCAGATAATCGCCTCCATAGTGACATATTTTATAGGAATAAACCTGTAAACCATTCAAGCAATGACCAGGAGACAATAGGAAAGAGCCCTTCTTTTGGTCCTTTCAATTAAAACCACAGACATCAGTCTGTCAGGCTGAGGCATGTTAAGCAGTCAGATGGTTCAGGGCCACTGGGGCCCGACAGGAGCATCATCTGCCCATAAATGCTGTCTGCCATACACAGGGCCTGAAACCTGGAGGGTCTCCCTGAAAGGACAATGGGACACTGTCCTAGCAGTCTCCTATGTCAACCACCAGGGTATCGCCAAAAACAGGTGGACCCTCCGGGAGGTCAGTCTGATATTGCAGTGGGCAAAACTCTGCATTCCATGCAGTTAACATGCTGGGAACAGGAATAAGCAGGCAGTCTTCCTGATCAAGGCGAGTGGCCCCTTCGTCAGGTGTTTTTAGCTCTGTGATATCATTGGGGAACACCGGAAGTGTACCTCTTCTTATTTCTACAGGTGCAGAGGTTTGCAGCCAGGGTAAGAGATCCCCTAGCAGCAGCAGTGTATGCGCAGCTGGTTCATTGGACAGGGTATATTTGCATTTCCACCAATTCCTCAGATAAGTTGGATACTTGTGTAAGACTTGAAAGGGGTCCACACCACCTTAATCTCACCATACTGGTCAAAAGAATGTGTTTTGAAAATAAGAGATGAGAACGGCAGGGGGACCCTTGGTGACTTGATCGGCTGGACACTCTAGCAAGGGTCCTCTGCAGCATCCCTATTTACCTGCATTTTATTTAACTGCTTTGCTGTTGAGACCAGTATCTTGAAGGATAAGGGGATGTCTGACATCAGATTTCATTAAACCGGACCTTCACCCTGATTTAATGAAAAGCCCAAACTCTTAAAAAACAATTCCTCAGCATCTAAAATTAATATATTTTACATGTTTAGTCACTAATTTATTATACTTTCCCCCGCTGGGCTGCAACTCTGTTTGGGAATTTAGGATACGGGCGCCGCCATCTTGACTCAGAAGCATCACACTTACTGAGGAGAGGAGAGTGGGATAAGGTACAGGTGGCGGGTTATAGCTGTGCTTTGCTCAGACAGAGCAGAGCTGAGGTCAGGGAAAGGTCAGCAGTCCCAGAATGCAGAGCAGCACAGTCACTTCCTGTTTGCAGGCACTTCCTGTTTGCAGGCACTTCCTGTTTGCAGGCACTTCCTGTTTGCAGGCACTTCCTGTTTGCAGGCTGCCTGCAAAAATGGCAGCTTCCATAAGCCGCCATCTTGGATGTTTAAAGGCTTATAAAATGCAGTAGATGCAGGTAGGATGATTTTTAATGTGAGCAATCTGTATGTACAGGGTGTGGGAAACATATAAGATAGACTCTTATTTAGAGTGAAGGTCCGCTTTAAGAGTTACTGATCAAGGCAAGGAAGGAATCCTTTTTGTAAGATTTATCACAGAACTTGGAGGGTTTTTAAGCCTATCGTGAATCTCTGGTAGAAACTCCGATATTTGCTACAGAAAATGTAGCAGAAAAGGGTATGCAGGAACGGTTCCTTGAATGTAATGATGCTGCATGAATTTCTAATAAGTTAGTGTTTTTAATTGTAAGCATATAATAATCCAGTTTGTTTGTTCTAGGGCCATGACTGTTGTCCCATGCTTTTTACATGTGATGATCAAGGCACATTAACTTTTGTGTCTAAACTAGACATTCCAAAGCAAAGCACTCAACGCAATATTTCAGCCATGGAACGCTTTAGAAACATGGATAAGAGGGCTACTACTGAGGACCGCAACACTGCCCTGGAAACACTTCATCAGAATAGCATTACGTAAGTATACAAAACTTGGCTTTGAAATATCTTTTGTTACAGAAGTTTGTATAGCATTATCTATAGATGTGACTATTGGTTGACAATAAAAAAAAGTCTCTATCAGTACAAATTTCTATTCTATTCTTGGGTTACAAAACAAAACTAATGGTCTTTTCCAGATATTGAAGAAAAAGTATAAAGTATAAAGATAATATAATATAAGATAATAATAATAATGCATATCCGGTTTGAATTGTACTTGGTGAAACAACTGGGTCTTTGCCTTCCGAAGGAAAAACATTGCTTGCAGAAGTGAACCGGTTTGGGATGCCCTGCTTTGTGAAACCCCCCAGGTCACCCTTAATAACTTAATAACTTAAAGCAGATCAACAGTCAAAAATGACTTAAACCAGACCAACACAACAAACAGTTCTCATATGAATCCCTCCCCAGGGCACTTTAGATTGCAGCACATAAAAACACATTTACCTTTTACTAACTCCTGCTGGGGTCAATTTTAAAAACAAGATGGCAGCTCATGTATTTGCAGGCCACCTGTAAATAGGAAGTTCTGCTGGGCTTCCTGTTGTTGTGCATTGTCAGTTCGGAGTGGAATCCCCAAAATGGCTGCTTTCTTTCTTGTCCAACTGTGCCAGGCTGTAGATCTGGTTTAACGCAGAGACCTCGTAATTTGTTGTCTTGGAATTTAATATTAAATCTTCTGGAAAGCTTTGTGACATGGTCCTGGAGTCCAAAAGACATGGCTGGCTGCTAGCCTGCCCACGGGACATCCTTAACCGGGTTGCTGTGATTAAAGAATAAAATTAGGTGTGAGATCCCTGGTATCACTAATAAAAACATTTTTACATGCTGCTCCCATGATGCGGTCTTAGCCGGTAGCCACATCCATGCTCCCCAGTAGCTGTGGAGCACTCTTGCACCCAATCATTCAGATAAGCTGAAGGCCAGAATGCTCACCAGTCTACAGGGAAAACTGGGATGTGGCTGGGTCACAACAGCTTGCACTTTTGAGATCAGCCTATCTACAATCTCAAAAATGCCATGTGGAACGTGTCGTCGTTGGTGGACCCCCCTCGATCGGGGCAGGTAATTGGGCATTTGCTGGGCATGGGTGGGGGACAACATTAGGATTTTGTGCTAAAAAAAAAAAAATTCTTACTCTTAATATACAGTACGTCCTGCTCCTGCTCCAGAAAGAATACTTACACTTGGGTATTACTGTACTGACTGTAGAGACATTGAAAATAGGCTCCTCCCGGCCCTCAAATACCCTCCCACAAATCCCCAGATTTTCTCTGCAGTCTGGACTGCTAAGGACGAGAAATGTCTCTCTACTCGCAGGTGAGCAGGGCTATTAGCCTGCAGCCCTGTAGGACTGTTCCCACCCGTTCCATTAGTAATATGCCTCCCAGCCTTGGCTGCACTGGTTGGGTGATGGTCGGCAGCAGCGCTAGCAGGTGCTTAGGAGCGCTGCTCTACCGCAATCCCCCACCAAAGGTTAGGCGGTTCAGGCTTATGGAAAGCCTCTATGGGATGCCCCTCCCGCACTATTGCCCCTGCACATCGGTGGGCCCTATTTAAGTTGCCGCTGTCCCCCCTCATTCTCCTGGTAGCCTTTGGGGGTTGGTATGGATGCTTTGCATTTACGTGTTTTAGACATATATTTTTTATTCATTGTCTTGTGCCAGCCGCCGCGCTGTCTCGCTTTACTATTACTGTATTTAAAAGTACCGCCGCCGCACGCCTTTTCTGTCACTATGCTCCGCGCTTAGCGGCGGCGGTGCGCCGTCATTGGCTGCTTGTCATGTGCTGGCTTTGCGCTCTTCAGGAGGGAGGGGCCCGCCTATGGCGCGTCATTGCTGTTACTGGCCCGCCCCTCGAGGTATCCCGACGCCATCTTGTCTGCTTGGCTGGCTTATGCGCAACAGTCCCCTACCTACCGCGGTCTGTAAGTGCCCTCACAGGCGGTTTTATAATCTAATTTTTTTAATACTGTCTGCTTACGGCCCCTATTTTATTATGTCTTTCAGGCGGGCAAATCCATTGGCTTCTCCCGGCCCTCTTAGTTGGCTAACTTTTATAGGCCTAGTTGTATTTATTCCCACTCCCTAGCGGGCTATTGGGGCATCCAGGGTTGCTTTATAGCATTAATCCCTATCGGCCTGTAGCGCCGCTGTAATCACCATATGGAGGCATCTCAGGATAATGTGACCGGGGTTCCTTCGGGACAAGCCCGCCTGTGTGTAGCTCGTGGGCATCCTCATGCTGACGCTGTCAAGGCGCGGGTCTGTGTGCCCTGTGCTGAGCAGGTGCTTGCACTACAATCTGGCCTTCCCGTGGCTTGGTCTGCACTTCGTATCTTTTCACCTATCCCCCCAAGCTTAAATCTCACTCCTACTGAGTTGCATACAAATGGGGATTCTCAGCCTGATGTGTCTTCTAGACTGGCTACTGTTGAGACGTTGATTGCTAATACCTTGGCGCATAAGGCCCCTGAAAAAAAGCGGCACTTTACGCCCAATGTCACTCTTTTTCCTATGGAAGCTGAGGAGTTTTGGGATCTTTGTGGCTATACCCCTTCGGATGAAGGGGAGCTTTTCTCTGACACATCCTCTGATGAGAGGCCCAGGGGCCATGACGATTCTGGCTCTGACCCCTGGACCCCGGATGACACTGACAGATTGCTGACCCTAGATTTTTGAGGTTCTGTCCATTTCTCCCCGTTGCGGCTCCCAGGCAAACGGGGGAACTCTTCCATACAGCTAAATCATGTTTGGAATTTCCAGAGCAAGCACATTTCAATAACCTTGTGCTCAAGGAATGGGAGTGCCCCAGTAGACTTCCCGGGGTACCTAAAATTTGGGATAGGAAGTATCCCTTTCCTGCTGATGTTGTAAAATGTTGGTCATCCCCTCCCGAGGTGGATGCCCCGGTCCTAGGGTTATCTAACACCTCTGTCATGCATTCCCCTGACTCTACTACCCTGCGGGATGCTGAGGACCGGCGCATTGACCAGCTGGCGTCCCATGCTCTTGCATGTGCGGGGACAGCGCTGCGCCCGGTCTGTGCTTCTGCCGTTACCGCTGTGGCCACTAGAACCCTTATCAGAAATATACTTGATGGTGCCCCTGATGATTTGCCTTGTGAAGTGTTCAATGCACTCTCCAGTTGTGATGTTTTTGTAAATATTCTAAGCATACAGCACGTCCTGCTCCATCTATAATACTTACACATGGGTTATCCTCCGCCAGAGGGCGCTGTGCACTGCAGACATGCAAAAACAGGCTCCTCCCGGCCCTTCATATACCCAGGGACCTCCCACAAATCCCCATATTTCTCTGCAGTGCTGAACTGCGAAGACATGAAGTATCACGCTCTCGCAGGCGAGCGGGGCTTTACAGCCCGAGGCCCTGCGGGACTATTTCCACCCGTCCTCTTCGGAAGATTATGCCTCCCAGCCTGGGCTGCGCGGGTCTGGTGAAGGTAGGCAGCACCTTGTGTGCTGAACGGAGCCATGCTCCACCACAATCCCCCTCCATAGGGTAGGCTGTTAGGCCGATGGTGAGCCTCTAGTGGATGCCCCTCCCGCATTCTTGCCCGTGCCCCTCACAGATTTAGTCCATGGACGCTGTCTGCTTCTCCCTCGCTTCCTCCCGTAACTCGGGGGGGGGGGGGGTTATGTGTGGCAGTCCTAGTGTTAAGTATCACGTTAAGGACTTTGGTTTTTATTTTTATTGGGTGTCAGTGTTGCGCTCCTGCTATACAGTTGCGAGCCGTTTGTCTTTCATTAACAACTGCCTAGACGGCAGCATCATTTCCAGCGTGTCAGCATTTTTTTTTTTTGCATGCGCCTTCTATCTAACTGTTCTACTTATTTCTGTTGTTTATAGCTTCGCACTCTTTGGGGGAGGCGGAGACTCGGCATGACGCGCTCCGCGTCACAGCCCGGCCCGCCCCTCGAGGTTCGCTTGGCGCCATTTTGTCAATCTTCACGCGCGCGTGCTGCGGTCTGCCTCCTCACTTGGTCATGTAAGTGCCCTCTGGGGCGGCATGTTTCTATGTGTATTCGGCTGCGCATGGCACTGACACCACCCCTCTTGTCCCATTATGTCTTTCAGACGCCAGGACTTCGGTGGCTTCTCCCGGCCTAACATATATTACAGCGGGTCCACATAACAAATTCTCCCCCTTCCTAGCGGGTCTTAGGGCATCCAGGGTTGCCTATTGCGTAAATCCCTGCGGGCATACTGCTCTGATAATCATCATATGGAGGCATCTCAGAATTATGTAACCAGGGTCCCTCCGGGACATGACTGGCTGTGTGCAGTGTGTGGTCAGCCCCAGGCTGAGGCTGACAGAGCACGGGTCTGCGGACCGTGTGCTGAACAGGCAGGTCTGCCAATGGCTGCACCTCCCTTCAATACACCCGTCTCCCCGGACCTAAATATCACTCCTGATGAGTCCCACTCGAGCGGGGATGACCTGCAATCCGTGCCGCGCGTGCTGCCTACGGCGGAGCAGGTGCTTTCTGGATTGGCGGAGCGTATGGGCCCTGGTAAGAAGCGGTCCCTGGCGCCTCCTGGCTCTCCGGTTCCTAACGATACCGATGACTCTGCTGATATGCAGGACCTTGATCCTTCTGAGGAAGGTGAGCTATTCTCAGATTCGGGCTCCTCGAACGAGATGCCCGGGTGGTGTGATGATTCTGGGCCTGGTTCTTGGGGCCTGTGTGACACAGATGAAATTCTTAAGATCTTTGAGGTTTTGTCAATCCCAGGGGTCTGGGATTGGAAGTACCCTTTCCCTCCTGATGTGGTTCATTTTTGGTCAGCACCTCTTGTGGTGGATACACCGGTTATAGGGGTTACTAACCCCCCTTTCATGAAGGCTCCTTTTTACCGCCCGGTCTGTGCCGCGGCTATCACTGCGGTGGCCGCCAGGACTCTTGTCAGAAAAGTACTGGATCACCGTCCTGAGGACCTCCCTTGGGGGGTGTTTAATGCGCTATCAGACTGTGATGCGTTTGTGAAGTTTATTCTATCAGCACTGGACGACACCATTAAGATGTGTGCTAGAACCTCTGCCCTTGTGGTAGCTATTAGCCGCCTGGTCTGGCTGCGACAGTGGGGTGCTGACGAGGCTACGAAAAAGGCTCTCACTTGCCTTCCCTTCAGAGGACGGCGATTATTTGGGGCCCGTTTGGACCTTTTTGGTAAAAAGGGTAAAGCACCCTTGCGCAGAAGGCCGCTCCGGCCTCCCCGGGGCAGGGTCACCCCTCCACCTCCCTACGTTAGTGTCAAACGTGAACCTGAGGTGTGCTTCTTACTGTTCGGTGTGGATTTCCACCATGGGGTGGGCAGGCAACGCCCTGGGCCCTCTGGTAGGACTAAGTCCAAATCTGCCAAGACCTCCCAAGCATGAAGGGACGCCCTCGCCCTTCTGAGCGAGGGTACTGCTGCAGCAGCTGTCCACCATCTAGGAATGTACCTTCTCCTTCTGGTGGTTCCAGGAGGTTGTTCCCCTGGACACAGGATAGCTTTGCTGGGTGGTCCCTCTCAGTGGTTGTCGGGGTGCTTCTAGCCCCTGGTTTTCACTCAGGTATTGGGGTAGGCCGTACTGGGTCTACAGAGTTTGGGCTTACTTACATGTTGCCCTTAAAGGTACGGGGCTTTGGCCTCTATTTTAACCTTCCTCCTTCCCTCAACAGTATGAGGCAGTCTGGGTCATGCTGGCCTATGGTAGGCCTGGAAATTCTAATCTCACAGGTAGTCCCTATATGACACCTCTGTCTTGGGACACAGGCGCCCTGTGCAAGGGGGGCTTCCGGCCTCCTGTGGAGTACTAGATCTTCTTAGTTCCCCTTGTGTCTGCTGGACACCAAGACCATTACTAGACTGTTACAGGACCAACCCTGTGGATTGAGGCATTATTTGTGGTCTCTTTCGTTCCCAGGCTCCTCGCCATTGGCATGAGTCTTGGTCTCTTCCCTGCTGGACGTTCTCGGTTCCCAGGGTTCTAGAGTCATTACAGCATAGGTTGGGGTTGGCTCCCCATCTAGGGACTCTGAAGGTTCAGGTTCTGTCCTGGCTATCTTCCTGTAGGAGTCTGGTTCTCTCTTCCTTGTGAGGAGTTCTCTTGGGGATTGCTTAGGTGCATCTCCCAAGTGGTTCCATGGTCCCTGCTGGGATAAATTTTGAGAGATAGAGAGACGCCGTGGGGGTATTCCTCCTTACGCCGGACCTCCGGTCCAAGTGGTGTTTTATGTTCATTGTGTTAGTCTGTTTAGTCTAACTACAGACCTTATTCTTAATAATGCTAATATGAGGGTCTACATTCCCTCAACAGGTGTTGCAATTTTTCCCCTGAGGGTTCTTGTCCCTTAGGGGGACTGATGCCCTTGGAGTCTGCGGGCGCCTCCTTATGTATGCGCCTGTTTCCAGCGCCACTGCGTCCTTTGGATTAATCCTTCTTGGATGCCTCCTGGTCCTGAATGAAGCCCTTGGCTTCATGCTAGTGAAGGGGTCAGTATTCCCGCCTTCGGTCGGGTGACCAGTTCTCATTCCCCTTAGGGGGAGTTACAAGTTTACCACGAGGCTTCTCTTGCCTGTGGGCTTGTTGGGTCGTTACACTGGCCTATTCTTTTGAGGGGGAGGAATCTTCCCTTTTTCATTTTATTCCGTTTATATTGGTGCTTGGGTACCATTGGCCCTTCAACACCAGGTTTTTTTCTGTTGAATAAGTTACTAGACTGTTGCTTGTCTCTGTTCATACCTTCAAAGGTCTTGTTATGAGATTTACGTTAGAGCCGCTGTGCCTTGTTTTTGGAGATCCCATCCTACTTATGGACACTGCTATTGGATGTCCCATGTGTAAGTATTATAGATGGAGCAGGACGTGCTGTATGCTTAGAATAATACAATTCTGTGAGATACTCAACTGTAGAATTGGTATTATATGCATAAAGCACGTCCTGCTCCACCCTACCCTGGTTTACATTTTTCTGGATCCCTTGTATGGTGATTGTTATCATTACTATTGTTACCAGTTGGCGGTTGGTTTCTCCCGGCTTCTTTCTCACTGCTTTTCAATACTGGGGATTTGTGGGAGGTCCCTGGGTATATGAAGGGCCTGGAGGAGCCTGTTTTTGCATGTCTGCAGTGCACAGCGCCCTCTGGCGGAGGATAACCCATGTGTAAGTGTTATAGATGGAGCAGGACGTGCTGTATGCATATAATACCAATTCTACAGGTGAGTATCTCACAGAATTGTATTTTTGTCCTCTCTGCCTTGGATGACACCATTAGAATGTGTGCCAGGACATCTGCCCTTGTGGTGGCTATATGCCACTCAGTTTGGCTACGCCAGTGGGCTGCTGACAATGCTGCCAAGAAGGCCCTCACTGGGTTTCCCTTTAAAGGACTACGCCTGTTTGGGGACCGCCTGGACCTGTTTGCTAAGGGAGGCAGGTTACCCCAGCGCAGGCGGCAGTCTCGACCCTTTTGGGGTCAGGGCTCATTCTCCTTCTACCTACCTAGACAAGGGAGGGGGGTTTCCTCTACTGGGGCCTGGGGAGATTTCTGGGGCAGGGGCAGAGGACATGGGCGTCCTGGTTCCTCCTGGGGCCCCAAGGCTAAATCCTCTCCCAAGCCCCCTCAGGCATGATGGGGCGCCCTCACCCATCCTGGTGGGGGGGGCGGCTTCAGCACTTCGCTCACGTCTGGTGGCTTCATGTCTCAGACCGGTGGATTCAGGAGGTAGTGTCCTCCGGTTACAAGATAGTTTGCTGCCTGGCCGCCCCCAAGATTCATCAGATCCCGGATTCCTCAGGACCCTGTATTAGCTCAGGGGCGGATGTAGGCAGTGCAAGGCCTCCTGGAGCTGGGGATCATCTGCAAGGTCCCTTTTTTAAGAGAAATGGGCAAGGGTTTCTATTCCAACCTATTCAGTCCCCAAAAAAGATGGTTCAGTCAGGCCCATCCTGGACTTAAAGATCCTCAACAAATTTGTCATGAGCAGGCGCTTTCGCATGGAAACTCTGCGCTCTGCCATCAGTTCCCTGCGCCAAGGGGATTTCATGACTTCTGTGGACATCAAAGATGCTTACCTTCATATTCCTGTATTTCCAGGTCATCAAAGGTTCCTCAGGTTCGCTCTGGAGTATCAACACTACCAGTTTGTGGCATTGCCCTTTGGTCTCACCTCGGCTCCCATAGTGTTGGTGACTCCATTTCTAGGAATGAATCTGGATACGGTTCATGCAAGGATTTTCCTTCCTCTACAGAAGGTGGACAGTCTGATTGCACAGGTTCAGTTCCTGCTATCTTGTCGTCATCCCTCCATCAGGCAGGGGATGCAGCTGGTGGGCCTGGTGGTGGCATGCTTTGAGGCGGTCCCTTATGCTCAGTTCCAACTGATGCCTCTGCAACTCCACCTATTGTCAGTATGGGACAAGGATCCAGCGTCCCTGGATAGGGTCTGTGTGCTCCCCCCCCCCCCCCCCTGGTCAGGAGGTCCCTCTTGTGGTGGATGGGCTCAAGGAACCTGTAGGGGAGCAGATCCTTTCCCCTTCCTGGGAGACGGTCACAACGGATGCCAGTCTGTCAGATTGGGGGGGCTTCTGGAAGTCCCTGCGGTTCCAGGGGAGGTGGGGCCCTCAGGAGGCTCATACACCTATCAATGTCTTGGAACTGCGGGCGATCAGGTTAGTTCTGGCTCAGTTGGTTACTCGCCTTCGGGGCCTTCCTGTTCAGGTGAGCTCGGACAACCAGACAGCAGTTGCCTACATCAATCATCAGGGAGGGACCCAGTGCAAGGGGGCCCTCCAGGAAGTGTCTCTGATCCTGACCTGGGCGGAAACCAATGTTCCCTGCATATCAGCTGTGTACATCCCGGGGGTGGAAAATCTCCTGGCAGACTCTCTGAGCAGGGGGACCTCTCGCCAGGGAGCAGGGTGTCGCCGTTATGGCCAACCGGATGTGCATCTGTTTGCGTCCCTTCACAATCACAGGCTACCGGCCTTTGTCTCCTTGCCCCAGGATCCCCTGGCCTTGACCACGGATGCTCTAGCAATGTCATCGCAGGACTTTCAGCTTCTGTACGTCTTCCCTCCATTCCCCCTGCTGGGCAGGGTGCTGCGCAAGATTGCTCTGGAAGGGGTGCCAGCAATTCTGGTGGCCCCCAGGTGGCCAAGAAGAGTGTGGTTCGCAGACGTGGTGCAGCTGGCAGTAGATCAGTACGCTCTGCCTCTGGTGCCAGATCTGCTCACTCAGGGCTCTCTACGCCATCCCAATTTACAAACTCTGGTTTTGACGGCCTGGCTGCTGAAACCTCCATCTTGATGGAGAAAGGGCTGTCTACTTCTGTTGTTACCATGATAAAGGCTAGAAAGAAGTCTTCTTCTATTTATTACAGGGTTTGGCGTGCCTACATTAACTGGTGTGAGTCGAAGTCTCTTCCCTGTCGTGTGTTCTCTGTTCCCAGAATCCTGGAGTTCCTGCAGCATGGGTTGGAGATGGGGCTCCAACTCAGTACTCTGAAGGGGCAGGTTTCTGCCCTGGCTATTTTTTTCCAGAAGTCCTTCGCTCAGCATTCTCTGATTAGGACTTTTTTCCCGGGGGTGACTCATGTGCGTCCCCCATGTAACCTATGGTGCCTGTTTGGGATTTGAACTTGGTCTTGTCAGCCTTGCAGGGTGCTCCCTTTGAACCTGTGCAGGATGCTGCCCTGGCCATTCTTACTCTCAAAGTTGTCTTTTTGGTTGCTATCACCTCTGTTAGGCGTGTGTCTGAGTTGGCGGCGCTTTCCATTCACCCCCCCTACTATGAGAGACACCAGGACAAGGTGGTGTTTCGCTTCAAGCCAGACTTTCTGCCTAAGGTAGTGTCTGCCTTTCATTTGAATCAGGACATTGTTCTTCCTTCATTGTGCCCTAATCCTAGTACTGCTAAGGAGAGGGTTTTGCACTCTTTGGATGTGGTTAGGGGTCTGAAGTACTATCTGGTGGCTACTGCACCTTTCAGAAAAACTGATGCTCTTTTTGTGGTCCCTTCTGGTCCTAGGAAGGGTTTGGCTCCTGCCAAGTCTACTATCAGCAAATGGATCCGTCAGGCTTTGTTTCAGGCCTACTCTGCTAAGGGGAAGAATCCTCCCTTTCACCTTACTGCTCATTCTACTCGTGCTATTGGTGCCTCTTGGGCTTTTCAGCACCAGGCTTCTGTTGAACAAGTTTGCAAGGCCGCTACTTGGTCTTCTGTTCATACCTTTTCAGAGTTTTACAAGGCTGATGTTAGGGCCTCAGCTGATGCTGCTTTTGGCCGAAAGGTTCTGCAGGCGGCAGTGGTTTAAACTGTCTGCTGTTAATTTGGGGATCTCACCCTACTTTATGGACATGGCACTTGTAAGTATTATATTTGGAGCAGGACGTACTGTATACTAAGAATAATACAATTCTGTGAAATACTCACCTGTAGAATTCGTATTATATGTATACAACACGTCCTGCTCCACCCCACCCTTGGTTTTGTATTATCTTGGATCCCCTGTATGGCGATTGTTAACATTGTTATAGTTACTAGTTTGGGTTGTTTTGATTCTTCGGCTTCTCGTTTTCAATGCTGGGGATTTGTGGGAGGTCCCTGGGTATTTTGAGGGTCCGGGAGGAGCCTATTTTGGATGTCTCTGCAGTCCAGCGCCATCTGGCGGAGTAATACCCAAGTGTAAGTATTCTTTCTGGAGCAGGACGTACTGTATACTCATAATACCACTTCTATAGGTGAGTAATCACAGGATTGTATTTTTTCTATCCTTATTCTACGGTGTGACTCCATCTTGATAAATAAAATGCATACCAGAATTTTCTTTCATTTTACTTCAGGACATCCGAGTAATTCAGTCACGACTAGGTTAGCATCTTGGCCGAAGGGCGTGGACTGCAGGAACAAAGGCGTGGCTCCTCCTCCCGGCCTATTTACTATCGTCTGATTCCCTCCTAATCCAGCTTTATCTTTTTTTCAGAAACCCATTGCTGAGAATAAATTTATCGAAAATTGTACAGGGAGTCGCTCATGTGTGGCCTCCTCGTAAGTCAATTCTGCCGGTTTGGGACCTGAACTTAGTTTTATCAGCTCTTCCGTGTCCTCCTTTTGAACTATTGGCAGATGCGTCATTAAGTTTATTGACTCTTAAGGTTATCTTTTTAGTGGCCATAACCTCAGTAGGGAGGGTTTCTGAATTAGCAGCTTTATTGGTTGCCTTCCTTATATTCCCAGTATGTCACACACCCTGCTTCCGAATATTCATGACACTTGGGTAACTTTCCTGTAGCGGGCGATCTTGCAGAGATGACATGAAAAAAAGGAACCCCTCCCGGTCCATAAATACCTGGGACCTCCCACCATTCCCCAGTCTTTCGTCTCTGCAGTCGGCGAGCAAGTCAGAAGATGGTTGTCTCCTCCTTGCAGGTAGCCGGGGTAACCCCCCGGCCTTTTGTTTCTATTGCTGCCTGAACCTTTTGTATTTTAAACTATAGCAGTATGCCTCCCAGCCTAGGCTGAAGGTCCAGGCAATGGTAGGTTGCACCTTATGGTGTATATGGGAGCATGCTCCCCCGTGAGACCCCATACAAAGGGGTAGGCGGTGTCCGGGTTGGTGATCCCGGCTTGGGATGCCCCATCCCTCTTACCCTTTCACCTATTGGTGTGGGTTCTCCCCCCTACTGTGTCCCTCTGTGCCCCTTGGGGGGGGGGGGGCCTTTTCTCCTGTGGGTTGTTTTACTTGTTAGAGCTAGGAAGAGATCTTCCCCTAACGTCTACTATAGCACTTGGAGGTCTTATATTAACTGGTGCGAGGCTAGGGCCTTACCTTGTAGGGTGTTTTCTATTCCCAGAATTCTGCAGTTTCTTCGACATGGTCTGGACTCGGGGTTCCAGCTTAGTACTTTGAAAGGGCGGTTTTCTTTCAAAGGTCTTTTGCCCTTCATCCCCTGGTTAAGACATTTTTCCAGGGGGTTACTCATGTGCGGCCTCCTAGAAAGCCCTTGCTGCCGGTTTGGGATTTAAACTTGGTTCTGTCGGCTCTCCAGGGGCCTCCTTTTGAGCCAGTGCATGATATTGCTCTTGCTCTGCTCACTCAGAAAGTTGCCTTTTTGGTGGCTATTACCTCTGTTCGGCGTGTCTGAGTTGGCGGCCTTGTCTATTCAGGCTCCTTACTTTGAGAGGCACCTGGACAAGGTAGTTTTCCGCTTTAAGCCGGATTTCCTTCCTAAGGTGGTTTCGGCCTTACAATCAGGATGTAGTTCTCCCTTCCTTGTGTCCTAAGCCTAGTAATGACAAGGAGAGGACCTTACATTCATTATAAGGTTGATGTGCGGGCCTCAACGGATGCTGTTTTTGGCCGCAAAGTTCTGCAAGCTGCAGTAGTTTAAGTTTGCATTATTGTCTTTTTGGGATCCCCACCCATTATGGGCACTGCTATTGGATGTCCCAAGTGTCATGAATATTCGGAAGCGGGGTGTGTGACATACTGGGAATACCATTTTGTGATTACTCACCTGTAAAATGGTTATTACAGGTATGTCACACACCCTGCTTCATCCCGCCCTTTTTTGGTTTTCTTGGATCCTTTATATGGTGAACCTTTTTCTTTGCTGTTTACATTTGGCTCTTCCTGGTCCCTTTACTGCTGTCTTATACTGGGGAATGGTGGGAGGTCCCAGGTATTTATGGACCGGGAGGGGTTCCTTTTTTTCATGTCATCTCTGCAAGATCGCTCTCAACAGGACAGTTACCCAAGTGTCATGAATATTCGGAAGCGGGGTGTGTGACATACTTGTAATAACCATTTTACAGGTGAGTAATCACAAAATGGTATTTTTCTGAATACAAGATAAAGTTCTCGACCAGGCCTCCACACAGATTTGTGGCGTCCAAGTCTTCCTGTGGAAAGGGCGATGGCTCACGACCATGTGATCGAGCTCTTGCTGGACTGGGGAGTTGTAGTACCCCTCAGAGCAAGGCTGTAGCTTCTACTCAATACTGATCATTATCCCCAAGAAGAACTGGTCCGATTCTGAATCTCCGAAGTCTGAACAGTTACACTGGTGCGAAAGTTCCGCATGCAATCTCTATGGCTGGTCGTGACGCCTCTGCAACAGGGGGATTTTCTGGCCATGGTGGACATAAAGGATGCTTTTCTGTATGTTCCGATCTTCCCTAGTCATCCGACATTTCCAATTGCGCCACTGCCGTTTGGACCGTCCGCTTTCCCGCAAGTGATAACAAAGGTCTTTTTCCAGTGCAGAAGGGCATTGGCAGTGAGGTTGCTGCTAACAGCCGAGCATTCCACGATCAGGCAGGGCATGCGCCTCTTTGGCCTGATGGTGTCTACCATCATGTCCCGTATGCCCAGTTCCATTCCAGACCTCTACAAAGGCTGTTCCAATCAAAATGGTGCAGGACTGTGCAGACGTTGGACCGTTGCTTCATCTTGACGGCCAACGCTCGACTTTCTCTGCATTGGTGACTGGACCAGCAGTCGCTGGCAGTGGATCAGTCTTTCATGCTGACCACAGACACTAGTGTGATGGGTTGGAGTAGTGTTCTGGACAACCAGACTGTTCAGGATTTCTAGGACCAGTGGGAGCGCAGTCTTCCAATCAATATGTTGGAACTGAGGGCGTTCTCTGGCATTGGTCGACCCAGCTCTGGGGCCTTCTGTCAGGGTACAGTTGGACAGTTCCTCAGGTGTGGTCTACATAAACCATAAGGGGGTTACCAGGAGCTGGCAGTCATTCCAGGAAGTGAGCCACATCATGAGGTGGGTGGAACTTCTCGTTCTCTGCATCTCGGTGGTTCACATTCTGGGGATGGAGAATCTACAAGGCAATTATTTGAGCAGGGAAACTGTGAACCAGGGGGAATGGTCTCTTCACCAGGACGTGTTTCCAGTCCTCTGCGACTGGTGGGGAGTGCTGGAGGAGGATCTCTTCGCATGTTGGCACAATCAAGAAGGTCCAGAAGTTCGTGTCCAGGGTGTGAGAACCCCTTGCCATGGTGGTCCCCGTGCTGGCCATTCCCTGGTCAGGTTACAACCTGTTCTACACATTCCTGCCACTGCCACTTCTGGGTCGAGTGTTAAAGAAGGTCAACTGCGAGCAGATTCCTATCATCCTGATCACTCCACACTGACCAAGAAGGGTGTGATTTGTGCATCTGGTAGGCCTGGCAGTGTAGCCTCTGTGGAGACTCCTCAACCACCCATATCTTCTGCAACAGTGTCCTCTCTGGCACCCCAATTCTCAGGTGCTGGCTTTAGCAGCTTGGCTGTTGAGACCAGCATATTGAAGGAGAGGGGTTTGTTGGCCGGAGTAATTTGGACCTTGATTCAAAAGCGGAAAAAGTAGTTCTCTAGAATTTACTACAGGACTTGGAGGACCTTCGTGTCATGGTGCAATTCTAAACCACTTCTGTAGATGGCTCTAGATACTCAAAAATTTGGAGTTCCTCCAGCAAGGCTTAAATGTGGGCCTACAACCCAGCATCCTTACGGGCCAGGTCTTGACCTTGTCCATTTTTTTTCCAACAATCGCAAAGCATGTTCTGCCTCCGACGGTCTATAGTCCCTCTGGGATCTTATTCTGGTCCATTCATCACTTGGACCCTTTGTTGTCAGGAAAGCCTCTGCCCTGGGTTCACTCACATTGAAGGTGACCTTTCTGTTGGCAATCGCCTCCATCCAGTGGTCTCTCCCTTTCATCTTAATCAGGAGATAGTGCTACCCTCCTTGTGTCCATGCCCCGCTTGCCGTAAGAAGTGTTCGATGTGTTCAAGGCCTTTTAGTATTGGCTGCAACTCGAGAGATACGTAAGACTGATATCTTTTTTTTTGATCCCGGAAGGGCCACGAGGGACCTGGCGGGTGCCAGGTTCACTCTTAGCAGATGGATCAGACAGGCGGTCATGCAAGCCTACGCCTGCTACGGAAAGGAGGCGCCCTTTTGAGTCACTGCTCACACCCCCAGGGACGATTGCCAAGTCTTTGGCTTTCCAACATCAGGCATCAAAGGAACAGGTCTGCACCTGGTCGTCTCTCTCCTCACCTTCACCAAGTTTTACAGACTTGATGACAGGGTATCTGCCAATTATTGAATATGTTGAAGCAGCCGGTGGGCTGTTCTGGCACCATTAATGAGGATACTGTTTTGGGACGAATTGATGCTAGTGGTGGCATAGAGAATTTGATAAGAAGTCTGGGAGATCCCATACACACCAACATCCTGTGCACTGCGCTAACCCACAAGTAGCTGGGGCATTCAGGGCACTTCACTTACCTATACATGCACGTTTAAACAAAACACACAACAAATGGTTACTTGTGAAGCCGGCACTAGGACAAATTATGAGGCATCATTGCCAAAGAAGAACCTTAAATTTTATTGTAATACATATAATTGGCACATTTGATACACCCACCTCCCTCTTGGCAAAAGCTTAAAAAGCAACGTTGCTTAATATAAAACCACACGGGGGGGCCCCCCTATGCATACCATGCAACCACACACACCCCTCTCTCCAATCCACACTCACACACCTAATATTACCAGCTTGCCAGCAAAAAATGGGAATTTAAGTTGTGTGAAGGTCCTCCAGAAAGCAGGGACTCAGTACTCCTATAAATGTCCCAATTACTGTGGCATCAATGCTATCTAAGTGAAGAACTGAGTGTGCTAATATACTTAGTTGTAACTGTCAAGTACACTGGATATGAAGTTATACAGCGTGAGCGGCACCAGCCCGGGCTCATAAACTGCAGAGCCTCACTTTCTTGGCAGCGTGGCTCTACCCCTTACATAATTCCTCTCCTTAGCGTGTCTCTCAGTGTGCGTCTCAGACGGATTGTATTTCTGCTAGGGTATACTCGGAGCCAGCACGGGTGGTGAGGGGAGTCGGGGGGGCATGGCAGGACCGTCTGTCCACAGACGTATGTTTTGCCCCTCCTACCTGGGCTTCGTCAGGGTGGATAGCGTTGATGCTACAGTAATTGGGGCATTTATAGGAGTCCCTGCTTTCAGGAGGACCTTCACACAATTTAAATCCCCATTTTTTGCTGGCCAGGTGTTAAAATTAGGTGCGTGAGTGTGGATTGGAGGGGGGGGGGGGGGTTGTGGTTGCATATTATGCATGGGGGGGGGGGCCCTGTGTGGTTTTATATTAAGCAATGTTGCTTTTTAATCTTTTGCTAAGAGGTAGGTGGGTGTAATTCTATGTACTATAATATTTCTTTTGGCAATGATGCCTCATAATTTTTCCTAGTGCCGGCTTCACAAGTAACCATTTGTTGGTGCTAGTGGTGCCCTGGAATGGAAGGGATGAGAAAAAGGAACAGGTAAACTCGGCTACAGCAGGAGAGATTGTGGAAGTTTTTTTTCACAGGTTATACACCATGGTAAGGACTGCAACCAGACACAAGGTTATACTAAATCAGCAAGGTCTCTCCTAGGCAAAGATTGCAAACAGACTGGAAGATGTACCGTTTGTTTTTTTGCGGAACCTCAAAGAAACATGCAACAATTAGGACAGTCAACACAAACACAATAGTTGGTCAGCAGATCAAAGCCTCTGACTGCTTACTAGGTCCAATAGGGAGAATGAGCGATTTCATCTGCTGGGCAGACATGGTGGCGTACATCAATATAGCTTAATGTCCCCTTACACTCATTTATTTATTGCGATATAGGGGGAGTGCCGAGGCCAGGGGTGCTGGACCCACTTTGGAATGCCCTCTCATTGCAATAAATGGAGTAGGCTTGTGGGGTTGTAAACTAGGCTCCATGGAGGTTTCCATGAAGGGCCACTGGTGCTGGAAGATATCACTTGCTCCTCGCCATTGGTCGGTATAAAGATGTTGCCACTGCATAGAGGTGCTGCAGGGGAACACAGTGCCTGCATAGAGGAGCTGCAGGTTAGTAAAGACATATTCTAAGTATACAGCACGTCCTGTTCCAGAATATATTCCTTACTCCTGGGTAATACATCCACAAGATGGCGCTGGACTGCAGAAAACAGCTTGTGGCTCCTCCCAGCCCTATATAAGTCGGGGACCTCCCACAAAATCCCCAGTTCTTTCTGCAGTCTGGACTGCAAAGATAGACGATAGCTCTCTGTGGCGCAGGTGAGCGGGGCTTATATGCCTGCGGCCCTGCATGACTTTTCCCACCCATTCCGTCCCATTTACTGCCTCCCAGCCTCGGCTGATATGGTTCGGGTGAAGGTAGGTTAGCAAGCACCAATGGTGCTGAGGAGCTAGGCTCCTACCGCAGTCCCTGCTCTAACAGTGTAGGCGGTTTAGGCTAATGGTGAGCCTTTTTGGGATGCCCCCACTGCCTCATGGGTTTTTCCAGGTCATCCTGTGCCGTTAAACCCTATTTACATATATATTCCCCCTCCACCCTCACTTCTAATATTAATCCTCTGGGCGCCATTCTCCCTGGGAATTCTGCTGTTATCCTCCCTCATGCTTCCCTTGGGAGATCTAGTGTTTTAATACTGTATTTCACTCTTGACAATATTTTAGTGATTGTAACTTTTATAATACGCCGCCGCCGCGCTTTGTACTACGCTCTGAGCCTGGCAGCCCCATTCACCTCAGAGCTGCTGGGCCGCTATTGGCCGGCCGGATCACGTGGGCGCGTTTCGGGCTCTTCGGGAGGGGGCGGGCTCTGTGGATGATGCATTTTACCTCACAACTCCTCTGCCCCCCCTCGAGGTCTGCGGACGCCATATTCTAAGTATACAGCACGTCCTGCTCCAAAGATAATTCCTTACATTTGGGCAATACATCCACAAGATGGCGCTGGACTGCAGAGACAGCAAAAAAGTGGCTCCTCCCAGCCCCATATATACAAGGGACCTCCCACAAATTCCCCAGCTCTTCTCTGCAGTCTGGGCTGCGATGACAAGATGGCTCTCTACTCGCAGGTGAGCGGGGCTTAATAGCCTGTGGCCCTGTAGGACTATTCCCACCAGTTCCTTTTTCTGCCTTCCAGCTTTGGCTGCACTGGTCGGGTGACGGTAGGCAGCACTGCTGTCAGGTGCTTAGGAGTGCTGCTCCAACCACAATCCCCCACCAAAGGGTAGGTGGTATAGGCCCATGGTGAGCCTTATGGGATGCCCCTCCCGCGCTATTGCCCCTCGCCCCCTTTCCATCGGTGGGCTCCTGTTAGGTTGGCCGCTGCCCTCCCTCGCTCTCCCTGGCAGTTCTTGGGGGGGGGGGGGGCAGGGGGTGTATTCTTCACTCTTGGTGATGTATGCTTATGGTATGCTTTTGTACTTGTCGCCCGCGTGTTCTGATTGCACTGGTTGTTTTTAAAAATGCCGCCGCCACACGCTTGTACTGCACTCCGCGGTTGGCGGCGACCTTGCCTCAGGCGCTGCGGTGCCATCATTGGCTGGTATAGCCCCTCGAGGTATATGCGGGCACTATTTTGCTCTCCTTGTGCTGCGTGGCTGGAGTCTACCTACCGGGCTGGCTTATTTTATATCTCATGTATTGCATGCCGCTTACGGGACCTTTCTGTTTATGTCTTGCAGGCAGGTCAAACTTAATTTTGGTTTCTCCTGGTCCTATCCGCTCGAGTTAGTTTCTCTACTTTTTAGGACTATTGCTTCTCATTACCTCCCACTTCCCTTCCGTGCTATTGGGGCATCCCGGGTTGCTTTAATAGCGTCAATCCCAATTGGCCTGTTGTGCCACGATAATCACCATATGGAGGCTTCTCAGGATAATGTGCTTGGGGTTCCTTCGGGACAAGCCCGGCTGTGTGTGGCTAGTGGGGTGTCCCCTATAAGTGATGATGTGTTGGTTTGTGTACCCTGCGCCCAGCAGGTGCTTGCACTGCAACCTGGGTTACCTGTGGCTGGGCCTGCGCCCCCTATGGCTTCGCCTACCCCCCCCACGCTTACATCCGACTCCCAGTGAGGTGCATACCAGTGGGGAGTCTCAGACTGATTTGTCTACCAGGGTGGCTAGCATTGAAAAGCTGATTGCTAGGTGTTACCCTATTTCCTATGGAGGCTGAGGAATTTTTTGACCTTGCCGGTTATATCCCCCTGGAAGAGGGGGAATTGTTTTATGACTCAGAATCATCTGCTGAGCAGCCTAAGGGTTATGCTGAATCTGGGTCTGACCCATGGGCTCCAGATGATACTGACAGGCTTTTGGCTCACATTTTTTAAGTACTTTGTATCTTTCCCCCTGCCGCGGCTCCTCAGCAGCAGGGGGAGTTGTTTCACACTGCTAAACCACGTTGGGAGTTTCCTGAGCAAACTCACTTTAATAATATTGTGCTTTAAAGAGTGGGAGCGGCCTAGCAGGCTCCCTGGGGTGCCTAAGAGTTGGGATAAGAGGTATCCCTTTGCTGCTGAAGTGGTTAAGCGTTGGTCATCCCCTCCCGAAGTGGATGCACCAATTCTGGGGTTGCCCAACACTTCCCTCATGCATTCCCCTGACTACTACCCTGAAGGATGGTGAGGACTGGCGCATTGATCAGCTGGCTTCCCATGTCTTTGCCTGTGTGGGGACTGCGCTGCGCCCCATGCTCAAAATATTTTAGATGGGGCTCCTGATGATGCTGCTAGTGAAGAGTATAGAGCTCTTCTGCGTTGAGGAATTTGTTGCATATGTCCTCTCTGCCTTGGATGTTACCATTAGAATGTGTGGCAGGGCTTCTGCCTTGGTGGTGGCTATACGCCACTCGGTTTGGCTACGCCAGTGGGCTGCTGACAACGCTGCTAAAAAGGCTCTCACTGGTTTTCCCTTTAAAGGACCGCGCCTATTTGGGGACTGCCTGGACCTGTTTGCTAAGGGAGGCAAGTTACCTCAGCGCAAAAGGTTCATTTCTTCCCTCCTACCGTAGGTCCAGAATGGCTAAGGGGAGCTTCATTTGCTGGGGCCCGTGGAGATTTCTGGGGTAGGGGCAGAGGATGTGGCTGCCCTGGCCCCTCCTGGGGTTCCAAGCCTAAGTCTTCCCCCAAGCCCCCTCGGGCATGAAGGGGCGCCCTCACCCATCCGGGTGGGGGGACTGCTTCGGCTTTTTGCTCATGTCTGGAGGCGTCATGTCTCAGACCGGTGGATTCAGGAGGCAATGTCCCCCGGTTACAAGATAGTTTGCAGCCTGGCCGCCCCCAAGATTCATCAGATCCCGGATGGCTCAAAACCCCCTGTCAGCTCAGGGTCTGATTCTTGCTGTGCAAAACCTTCTGGAGCTGGGGGTCATCTGCCAGGTGCCCTTAAGGGAAAGAGGCAAAGGCTATTATTCCAACCTTTTCACTGTCCCCAAAAAAGATGGGTCCGTCAGACCCATTCTGGACTTGAAGCTTCTCAACAAGTTTTGTCAGATTCAGGCACTTTCGTAGGAAGACTGCGCTCAGCTGTCAGTTCACTACGCCCAGGGGACTTCATGACCTCTGTGGACATCAAGGATGCTTACCTTCATATTCCAATCTTTCCAGGTCATCAGAGATTCCTCAGGTTTGCTCTGGAGGATCAGCAATACCAATTTGTGGCATTACCCTTTGGCCTCACATCAGCTCCCAGGGTATTCACCAAGGTGCTGGCAGGAATGATGGCTCTGCAGAGATCTCAGGGCATTCGCATTCTTCCCTATATGGACGACATTCTCATCACGTCTCAATCTCTCCAACAGGCAGAGCTGGATACTCAGCAGGTAGTGTCCACACTGGAGTCATTCGGCTGGGTGATCAACCACCCCAAATCTTCCCTGTCTCCCTCCTTGGTGAAGCCATTTCTCGGAATGAATCTGAATACTGCTGAGGAAGAAAAATCTTGGCCTGAGCTGAAGGTGGACAGTCTGCAAGCGCAAGCTCAGCTCCTTCTGTCTTTCCCTCATCCTTCCATCAGGCAGGGAATGCAGCTGGTGGGCCTGATGGTGTCTTGCTTTGAGGCGGTCCCTTTGCTCAGTTGAACATGAGACCTCTTCAATTCCACCTCTTGTCAGTTTGGGACAGGGACCCTGTGTCCCTGGATCAGGTTTTTGTTCTGTCCCCCCTGTCCCTGGATCAGGTTTTTGTTCTGTCCCCCCTGGCCAGGCAGTCCCTCTCGTGGTGGCTGGACTCAAGGAACCTGTTGGTGGGCAGATCCTTTCTGGCCCCTTCCTGGAAGACAGTCACCACGGATGCCAGTCTGACAGGTTGGGGGGCTTCTGGAAATCCTTAAAATTCCAGGGGCAGTGGGGCCCTCAGGAAGCCCACACCCCTATCAACATCCTGGAACTGAGGGCGATCGGGTTGGTTCTAGCCCACTTAACTCCACACCTTCAGGGTCGGGCTGTTCAGATCCGCTCGGACAACCAGATGGCGGTTGCCTACATCAATCATCAGGGAGGGACCCGGAGCAAGAGGGCCTTCAAGGAATTGTCTCTGATCCTGTCCTAGCGGAGGACAATGTTCCCTTCATCTCAGCCGTGTACATTCCGGGGGTAGAGAATCTGAAGGCAGACTCTCTGAGCAGGGGGACTTCTCGCCTGGGGGAATGGTCCGTCAGCAACAGGGTGTTTCGCTCTCTGTGCCACCGTTGGCGTCAGCCAGATGTGGATCTGTTTGCGTCCCGTCACAATCACAAGCTTCCAGTCTGTCTCTTTCCCAGGACCCTCTGGCCTTGGCCATGGATGCTCTAACAATGCCTTGGCAGGGCTTTCAGCTTCTGTATGTCTTTCCCCATTTCCCCTGTTGGGCAGGGTTCTGCCCAAGATAGCTCAGGAAGGGGTGCCAGCAATCCTGGTGGCCCCCCTGTTGGCCAAGAAGAGTGGTTCGCAGACATCGTGCAGCTGGCAGTGGATCAGTATGCCCTGCCCAGGGTTCCAGATCTGCTCACTCAGGGGCAGCTACACCACCCCAATTTACAAACGCTTTAACGGCCTGGCTGCTGAAACCTCCATCTTGATGGAAAAGGGGTTGTCTGCCTCTGTTGTTAACACCATGATCAGGGCTAGAAAAAAGTCCTCTTCTTCCATCTACTATAGGGTTTGGCGTACCTACATTGACTGGTGTGAGTCTAAATCTCTTCCCTGCTGTTTTCTATTCCTAGGATTTTGGAATTTCTTCAACTGGTTTGGATCTGGGGCTTAAACTCAACACTCTGAAAGGTCATGTTTCTGCCTTGGCTGTTTTCTTCCAGAGATCTTTTGCTCAGCATCATCTGGTCAAGACCTCCTTCCAGGGGGTTACTCATGTGCGTCCCCCACATAAGCCTATGTTACCAGTCTGGGACTTGAACTTGGTCTTATCTGCCTTGCGGGGGTCTCCCTTTGAGCCTGCGCATGAGGCTGCTTTGTCCATTCATAATCTGAAGGTAGTCTTTTTGGTGGCTATCACTTCTGTTAGGCGTGTTTCTGAGTTGGCGGCGCTTTCCATCAAGCCCCCTTACTTTGAGAGACACCAGGACAAGGCGGTGTTTCGCTTTAAATCACTGCCTAAAGTTGTTTCTGCCTTTCATCTCAATCAGGACATTGTTCTGCCTTCCCTGTGCCCTTATCCTAGTAACCTTAAGGAGAGGGCTTTACATTCCTTGGATGTGGTCAGGAATCTGAAGTTCTATTTGGTGGCTACTGAACCCTTCAGGAAGACTGATGCTCTTTTTGTGGTCCCTTCTGGTCCTAAGAAGGGCCTGGCTCCAGCTAAATCTACTATCAGCAAATGGATCCGTCAGGCTGTGATTCAGGCCTATTCTGCTAAGGGGAAGAATCCTCCCTTCCACCTTACTGCTCCTTCCACTCGTGCTATTGGTGCCTCTTGGGCTTTTCAGCACCAGGCTTCTGTTGAACAAGTTTGCAAGGCCGCTACTTGGTCTTCTGTTCATACCTTTTTCAAAGTTTTACAAGGTTGATGTTAGGGCTTCAGCTGATGCTGCTTTTGGCCGCAAAGTTCTGCAGGCGGCAGTGGTTTAAACTGCATGTTGTTGCTTTTTGGGGATCCCACTCTACCTTACGGACACTGCTATTGGATGTCCCAAACGTAAGGAATTATCTCTGGAGCAGGATGTGCTGTATACTTAGAATAATACAATTCTGTGATTACTCACCTGTAGAATTGGTATTATACGTATACAGCACGTCCTGCTCCACCCCGCCCTTGTTATCATTCTTCTTAGAACCTCTGTATGGCGATTGTTATCATGGTTTTCATTGTTTAATTTGTTTGATTATGGTTATAATTCTCCCGGCTTCTTGCTAACTGCTTTTCAATGCTGGGGAATTTGTGGGAGGTCCCTGGTATATATGGGGCCGGGAGGAGCCACTTTTTTGCTGTCTCTGCAGTGCAGCGCCATCTTGTAGATGTATTGCCCAAACATAAGGAATTCTCTGGAGCAGGACGTGCTGTATACGTATAACACCAATTCTACAGATGAGTAATCACAGAATTGTATTTTTTCCTCCTTGCTGCGTACTGCTGGCTCTCTGCAGTCCGTGAGTGGGGTGATTTTTTTCAAAAAAAATTTTTTTTTTCTCTGCATTCTTCTCATGGGAATGTTTGATTATGTCTTTCAGGCGGGTGAAAACTTCAGTACTGTGGTTTCTCCCGGCCATCTTCCCTCACGAACTCCCACTTCCCTAGCGGTTCTTGGGCATCCCGGGTAGCTCTTCAGCGTTAACCCTTACTGGCCTGTTGTGCTATTCAAATCACCATATGGAGGCTTCTGGGGATAATGGGCCTGAGGTTCCTTCGGGACAAGCCCGGCTATGTGTTGCGTGTGGGGTATCCCCTATTAGTGATGTCAGGGTGTGTGTTCCCTGCGCCCAGCAGGTACTTGCGCTTACATCTGACCCCCACTGAGGGGCATATTAGTGGGGAGTCTCAACCTGATTTAGCTGCACGGGTGGCCAGCATTGAAAAACATCTTGCTGGGTCTGCCCCGCTTAAGGCTTCTGCTAAGAAGCGGCATTTATCACCCATGGTTTCCCTCTTCCCTGTGGAGGATGAGGGCCCTTACTCACTCTCAGGTCCCTACCCTCTTGAGGAGGGGGACTTATTTTCCTCTGAGGAACAACCTAAGATATACCGTGGTACTGGGACTCCCTTTGGGGAAGACCCGTGGTCCCCTGTATTTCTCCCCCAGCAGTGGCTCCGCAGCAGCAGGGTGAGCTTTTTCATACGGTTAAGCCACGCTGGGAGTTTCCTGAGCAGTCTCACTTTAATAATCTAGTGCTCAAAGAATGGGAACGGCCTAGCAAACTGCCAGGGGTGCCTAAGAGTTGGGACAAGAGGTATCCCTTTCCTACTGATGTCGTTAAGCGTTAGCCATGTCCTCCTGAGGTGGATGCGCCAGTTCCCGGGTTGTCTGATACATCTGTCATGCATTCTCCTGACACTACTACCCTGTGTGACGCCGAGGACCGGCGTTTGGACCAACTGGCCTGTCATGCCTTTGCCTGTGTGGGGGCAGCACTGCGCCCGGTTTGTGCCTCTATTACGGCTATTGCCATTAAAGGGGTGGTTAAGTGTCTTGTGGATGGGGCATCTGAGGATGCGGGTAGAGAGGAGTATAGATCTCTCCTGCTTTTGTGAGGAATTTATTGCATATATCCTCTCTGCCATGGAGCCGGCTGCACGGCCCAGCGGTTAGAGCATAAGTTTATGGAGCTTTATTCCCTGACGGTGCAGGTTCAATTCCAACTCCAGTATAAATATATATTTTTTTTCTAAGAAGGCTTTCACTGGTTTTCCATTCAAGGGCCTGCACCTCTTTGGAGAAAGCTTGGATTTGTTTGCTAGGGGTGGTAGGTTACCTCATCGCAGGAGGCCATCTCGGTCCTTTCGGGGGACAGGTGCCTTTCTCCCATCCTTCCGTGGTTCCAGAACTAACCGTGGAGTCTTTTACTGGGGCCCGCGGAGACCATTGGGGAAGGGGCAGAGGACGTGGCTGTCCTGGGGTCCCAGGCCAAAATCCTCACCCAAGCCCCCTATGGCATGAAGGGGCGCCCTCACCCATCCGGGTGGGGGGGCGGCTTCAGCTTTTTACTCACGTTTGAAGACTTCACGTCTCAGACCGGTGGATTCAGGAGGTAGTGTCCTCCGGTTACAAGATAGTTTGCAGCCTGGCCGCCCCCAAGATTCATCAAATCCCGGATGGCTCAAAACCCCCTTTTAGCCCAGGGTCTGCGACTTCCTGTCCAAAACCTTCTGGAGTTAGGGGTCATCTGCCAAATGCCCTTAAAGGAAAGGGGCAGAGGCTACTATTCCAATCTTTTCACTGTTCCCAAAAAAGACGGGTCCATCAGACCCATCCTGGATTTAAAGCGCTTGTCAGATTCAAACACTTTCGCATGGAGACTCTGCGCTCAGCTGTAAATGTACTATGCCGGGGGACTTCATGACCTCTGTGGACATCAAGGATGCTTTTCTTCATATTCCAATCTTTCCAGGTCATCAGAGATTCCTCAGGTTCGCTCTGGAGGATCCGCACTACCAATTTGTGGCCTTGCCCTTTGGTCTTACCTCTGCTCCCAGAGTATTCACCAAGGTGCTGGCGGGCATAATGGCTCTTCTGCTGAGATCTCAGGGAATTCGCATCCTTCCTTACTTGGACAACATTCTCATCACGTCTCTGTCCTTCCAGCAGGCCGAGCTGGATACCCAGATGGTGGTGTCCACACTGGAGTCCTTCGGCTGGGTGATCAACCATCCCAAATAAAATAATAAAGATCATTTTTTTATGTGTCTGTGTTTTTTTTATTCCACATTTTATTCCACATTTGCGACACATGCGACCCCTTATACCAGTTCACAAGGCTGGGGGGGGGGGGTGGCAAGTCACCTACCCTAGCAGGTGACTTGCCATTAACCCCCAGCACCCCCATTACCTGCCTCCCCAAAGCCCAGGGGGGGGGGGGGACAGAAGAGCCCAGGCCCACGGGCTATGCGGGCTTGTAGCCTGCAGAGCCAGGGGCCACAAAAGCTGGCCCCTGTGCCCTGTTTCTACAAGCCCTGCATAGCTGGTCCTGAGCTGGTTACTTTGGGTAAGGGGGACCCCATGTCAATTTTTTTTTTTTTTTTTGGATTTTTAAGGGTGGGGGCACCATATGTAAATTTTTTTTTTCTCGATTTAACCCTTTTGTAGTGTGGATGGTAGTTGTATTTTATTTGTAAATGTTATAGATTATTTGTTTCAGTTAGGGGGGGCTACCGATAAATATGTGGTACCGTTCTAATCGGTAGAAATGGGGCTTTCACATGCAATATGCTTTTCCTTAATAAAATAAATTTATTTAAAATAAAGGAGTCAATTTTCTAAAAATGTTTTTATTTATTTTTTACCTAATATTGTAAAAACAAAATAAAATTTACAAACAAGACATTTCATGTTAAAGCCTAAACTCTGCTGCAAAAAATATATAAATATAATTTTCCTGAAAATTACAGTAAAAATGGCGCAAAACATGGTGCAAAATGGGGAAAAATGACCTGTCAACAGAGGGTGACAAAATCTCAAGTAGGCTGGCAATTAAAAGGGTTAATAGTACCTCTGCATGTTGGGTATTGTTCTGTTCGGGAGACCTTGCGCTTTCAGACTTAGCTTGTTTTTTCTGGTTTGCATATTTATATTAGGAAAAGGTGTTTTTTATACAGACACAAATTCTTTGAGGAATGAATTCCAGAAAGATGAGCCCACTACAACAAGCTGGGTACGCTTAGTAAGCTTAACATGTGTACTTTCAGGGAATATATGGTTTATGGGGAATATTCCAAATGTAAAGGGTTGTTTTGGTTGAAAAATCGCAAGGTGCGCACTTTGTCTGCAGAGCTGAAATTTTCAAGAAAAATTACCGTTACGCACATGCTTTACTTTGGGGTGTTTGGCAACTCTTCCCCTGACAGAACCTATGCATGTTGGGTGTTGTTCTGTTCGGGGAAATGTTGCTTTTTCAGATTAAACTTGTTTTTTCTTGTTTGTATATAGTTTTTTTAGGAAAATGGGGCTTTGATTCTTTTTTATTCTTTTTTTTGGGAAACTCTTTGCAACCAAAGAATACATTGAGGAATTACTTCCAGAAAACTATGGGCACATCAACATGCTTGGTACACCTAGAAAGCTTGAGGTGTGTACTTCCAGAGAATATACAGTTTGTTGGGGTTATTTCAAATGTAAAGGGTTGTTTTTCTGGTAAAACTGCAAGGTGCGCATAGCGCGTATCACAGTTGTATTTTTTCTAAAAATCCCCTAAAGCGCTATTTCAGTTTGGGGGAGTCTCCTGGGCAGGAAAGGGTGTCTACCTATACATATGTGGTATCGCTGTAACCGGGAGAAATTGGGATTTCACACGCAATAAGATTTTATTGACAAACTTACATTTTTTAGTTCAATATCTTTTTATTAAGTTTTACAACAAGAGTAAAATAGTACAACGAATAGAACCAAGGAAGTATAGAAGGGATATATTCATGACAAAGTCCCGGTCCCAAGGCATACAAAAGTTAACAACATGACTTGCATAATGACCCTCCCCACCCAGCCCCGCCCACCTGTGAAGGATCTGATTAGATCAATTACAGGAACCTCGCCACTCCCATTAGCCACAACAGGCCTGGTGTCCAGCCCCCCCCCCCCCCCCCCCCGGACCAGGCCCCCAAGCACGACCGGCCAACCAAATGACCGGGGCCTGGGGCCCAAGACCACAGGAGGCGAGACCACCCAGGCACCAACCCTACAACCCAGAGAGGAGGCGACCACCAAGAGCGGAGGGGAGGCAAGAACCCCTTGGGGACTAGGGACGTCAGGACATGAATAAGAAGTAAAGAACCTGAGGGAATAGAGGGGCAGGGACAGCGAAGGAAAAGAGGCAGGGGAAAGCAAGAGGTAGTTAGAGGGAAGAGCAATAGCAAAGGCACGGAGGCGGCAGGGGCAGAGGCACGCCAACCCATGGCACCATGAGTCTACACCTGTAGGCGGTTATCTCTATAGTCCATCCAGCCTACCCACGTTGTATAGTGTCTCTCCCATGTGTCCTCTGATTCCGAGATCATCTCCTCCATACGGCGAATGGTCTCGACCTCTTGCGCCCATTCAGCGAATGATGGTGGCACAGTGGAGTTCCAATGTCTAGGGATGACAGCTCTTAATGCTGTCAGGAAATGTCTCAGTACCCCTTTTTTGCCGTGGGAGAGAGAGCCCGGAATAAGTGACAACAGAGCCAGTTGTGGAGAGTTCTGTACTGCCTCTCCTGTGATGTTATTGTAGATTGACAGGACTTTTTCCCACAGTGCCTTAATTGGTGGACAGCCCCACCAAATGTGGGCCATATTCCCAGTTCCTTCAAGGCATCTCCAGCATCTATCTGAGCGAGAGGCATCAAACTTACTCAAATCAGCTGGACATCTATACCATCGTGATAAGACCTTGAAATTCCTCTCCTGAGCTACGCACGGAACTGCTGATTTGTGAGTGTACAGATAAATCTTGGCAAGGTCTTCCCCAGACACAGTTATCCCAAGCTCGTCCTCCCATTTCCTGATGAATCCCGGTGGGGAATCATGCGAAGCCTCCAGTAGGGTCCTGTAAAGGACAGAGACCGTGTGCGAGCTGGGGGGAGCCTGAACAAGGATGCGCTCCAGTCGCGTTAAGGGTAACCTGCCTTGGTTCACCAGGTCCTGTTTCATTACAAATGCTTTCAATTGCCTGTAGAGGAACCACGAGATATGCTGTCCCGGAGCCTCTTCCCTTATTTCGTCTAACGTTGGAAGCCCGTCTGTGCGCAAAATACTGCCTATTGTAATATTGGATGAAGCTTCCCAAACCAGAAATTTTCTGGCCCGCACTCCTGGCTCAAAGGCATAATTATCGAAGAGAGGTGTTAAGGGGCCTGGCCTGTTGACCACGGCCTTCTTCCTGGCTAACCCGTCCCAAGCCATCAAAAACTGTCCCACCAGATAAGGAAGCGCCTCCCTCACCTGTCTGGGGAGTGTTCCCCCCCCCATGGCAGAGACACAAGACTAATTGGGGTAATCGCCTTCTCCAATCTGACCCACTGCTTCCCTTCCTCCCTCTGGGTCCAGTCCAATATACGAAGCGTAATAACCGCATTATGATAGGTTTTTAGATCAGGAAGGCCAACCCCCCCATCCGATTTAAGCCTGGTTAGAGTGCTGAATCTTACTCGGGGCTTCCCTGTACCCCACACAAACCTCAAAAAGGCCTTCTTTATCTTCTGAAAGAAAGTGTTAGGTAGGTGAATAGGCACTGTTTGGAAAATATATAAAAATTTAGGAAGGATATCCATTTTTATCACATTGATCCTTCCAAACCATGTAAAATGCCGTTTATCGTAAGCAGTCAGCTCAGTCATGGACTTTAGGAGCAAGGGGTAGTAGTTTAGCTCTTATAGACGTGAAAGATCAGAGGGGATCTGCACCCCAAGGTATTTAATCGAGTGGGGTTGCCACTTAAACGCGAAATTTGCTTTAAGCTGTTCCACCAACTGGTTAGAGAGGGAAATGTTAAGCGCTTCTGATTTTAAAATTGCTCACTTGCCCGAATCTCTCAAACTCTTTGAGGGCCGCTGGGAAGGAGGTCAGTGGGGCAGTCAAGTGTAAGAGCAGATCATCTGCATATAATGAAGCTTTATATTCCTGTCCCCCTGCCACTATACCCCTTATATCCGTATTCTGTCTTATGGCCACAGCAAGATGCTCCATTGTAATAACGTAAAGTAGTGGAGATAATGGGCAACCCTGTCGCGTGCCATTGCTAATCCTAAGGGAAGAGGAGAGGAGACCGTTGACCCTCACCTTCGCCGTTGGCTCAGAATATAGCGCCAGGATCCTGGACAGGAGCAGCGGACCAACACCAAGCTGCTGCAGAGACCCTTTAAGAAACATCCAGTCGACGCTATCAAATGCCTTCTCCGCATCACTTGCGAGAAGGCACATATGGGCTCTCTCTTTCTTTGCATGAGCTATCAAGTCAAAGAGCTTGTTGGTGTTATCCCGCGCCTCCCGACCAGGAACAAAGCCAGCCTGGTCCTGATCTATCAGGCCCGGGAGAATAGATTTAAGCCGAGAAGACAAAATCTTGGCATATAGCTTGATGTCTACATTTATGAGGGAAATCGGCCTATAGCTGCTACATAATGAGGGGTCCTTCCCTGGCTTTGGGAGAACTGAGATTATCGCTTCTAGGGACTGCCTAGGGAACCCACATTCTAGCCCAATAGAGTTGAAGACCCTGGTCAGGAAGGGTACCAACTGCGTTCCAAATTGCTTGTAAAATTTAGGGGTGAAGCCATCCGCCCCCGTGCTCTTTCCCTGAGGTGTTTCTTTAATTGCCTTAGCAACCTCCTGCACAGAAAAAAAAACTTACATTTTTTATTACAAAAAAACACTACAAATTGTAAAAAAAAAATTAATTTCTTTTCACATATTTCACCCAAAAATATTTAGAATACACCTAAAAATTACAAACAAGACATTTCATGTTAAAGCCCAGACTCTGCTGAAAAAAACAATATATAATTTTCCTGGGAAATCCCTGGAAATCCTTTCAAAAATGACAGTTGAACATGTGTAGCGCAAAATAGTGAAACATGGTCTGGCAACAGGGAGTGGCAAATGCTGCAGGTAGGCTGGCACTGAAAGGGTTAAACATATTGGGTGTTTGATAAAAGTACTTACCCGTGAGCACCTGCATTTTATTTACTGGGTGTTTGATAAAAGTTCTCACCTCTGCCCACCTACATTATACATCCTGGGTGTTTGATAAAAGTACTCACCTCTGGACATCTACATTCTACTTACTGGGACAGGCTGCCTATACACTGTCTAACAATGCAGAAAGCAGCCATAAGGTACATGGTTGTGGTCCTGCTGGTAATGGAGCTGGTGCTGCGTTTAGTGGACATGTTTCATCTGTGCCTGCTATGCACCTCTTTTGCAAGTAGGCTCCAGGGTTTGCAGCATCTTTTTGTAGGCCCCAGTACTTGTGCCAGAGTGTTGAGGCCAGAACAAGTTGAGGCAGTCATAGATTATATGGCACATTGTGCTACCAGTTACATGGCATTGCCTTCCAACCACCCCACTTCTGCCAAAAGTGCAGAGCCCCCCACCTCACCCCCCTTCAATTCAGCAAGGCCACCCCAGCCACAGGTCATGGAGTCACTAATGCTCTATGATGACACTCGTAGCTGCTATACCGTGCGCCATCCACCTGTCCCTGCCCAAGTTGCAGACCTATGGTTCCCAGATGCGCAACAACTTCCGTTGGAGGATGAGAATGTGGCTAGCAGACCATCGCAGGATGTCTGTGATAATGATGATGAAACCCTAGTGCCAAGGAGGAGGGGGTGGAAGACCATATCGGGGGTAATAACAAAGTCCTAGACCCAACCTGGCCTGAAGGCCATCAGAGTTTGTAGAAAGAGGTGGTGGTCTCACAGCCCCAGGCAGCCAGCTGAAGCAGGGGAAGGGTGCAAACCCTCAGCGGTCAGCCTGTTACTACTACTGCCCACAGGGACTAAGCAGGCCAAAGCACAAAGGATGTCCCCAGTGTGGCATTTTTTTCAAGCAGTACACATAGACGCTGAAGGTCATTTGCACACTCTGCACCACGTCCATCACCTGGCATCTGCAATTCAAGCACAAGCTGCAGTGGCAGAAAAGCCTAAAAAACTTGCAAATACCTGCTTCTTCAGTTGACTGATGTGAGAGCACCAGCAAGCGGTACCATTGCCAAGTCTGTCCGCGCTATCCTAGGGAAACTTTAAGCTCTCCATTCCTCAAACTTTGGAGAGAAGAGGGAAGTTAGGCCCATCTCGCCCAAGAGCCCTGATGGCAGCTGCTGTCCCACAATATGCCACTACTTTTCTTGCCAGGCCATCCCTGCTCTGCACCAACAGGTTGTGGAGAAAATCAGTTGTGAACTGGGCAGTGCTATTAGTTCCAGTGTCCATATCACTGGACAAGTAAGCATGGACAGGGATGTGCGTCTGTCTTAACTGCTCACTGGGTCAGTGTATTAGCAGCTGGGACTGAGGCAGAAAGCGCTTTGGCGCATATCCTTCCACCATCCAGGATTTCTGGACATCAGTCTGTGCCGCCTCCTCCTAATCTGCTTCCTCCTAATGCAGTCAGTGCAGCACCTGCACCGCCAATTTGAGCACATCCATGGGGAAATGGCAACATGCGGTGCTAAAACTCAGCCTGGGCGAAAGGCTCCATACCGCCCAGGGGCTGTGCACCAGCATCCAGGAGCAGATAGATGAGTAGTTGCTGCTGCTGTGCCTGCACCCAGGCAAGGTGGTGTGCGATAATGGGCATAATCTTGTAGCAGCCTTGGGCTGAGCCGGATTGATACACATCCCTTGCCTGGTGCATAAGTTCAACTTTGTGCAACCAGCTGCAAAATGCCCAGGTAAGTAGAAGTGTAGACCAACCGCAGCCATGAGCCTCCATGAGGGACATTTGTGCTATGCTGCACTGCTTCCAGTATGTCACTAATATGGTGAGCTCTGATGACTCCATAGTCGGTGTTATCAACCCCACCTTTTGCCTGCTCGAAAAAAAAACTTCCGACCATGACTGAGGATGTGATGGTGGCACAGGAGGAAGAAGAGGAGGGCCCAGTCAGAGTTTGAAGGCTCAGTGGCGACACAAGGCCAAGGAGGGGAAGCAAGTCACCAACACAGCAGGGGCATTGGCACCAGTGCACAAGGGAGGCTGAGCATGCCCACAATGTGGAATTGTCCACCACCGTCCAATACGGCCTGTAGTACCAGGACTTTCACTTGCATGGTGGCTGACTGTCAGCACGTCTCCTGATACTGAGCTATGGGTCCTCCACGTTCAATTTCTGGGTTGGTAAATTGGACATGTGTCCAGAGCTTGCCTTCTATGCCTTTGGAGGTGCTGGCCTGTAGGAAGTGTCCTATCAGAATGCGTGTTCAGCACTGCAGGGGGTGTCCTCACAGACAGGGGGATCTGCCTATCCAGAGCCAACATGGACATCCTTACCATTCCTTAAGATGAACCAGACATGGATCCTATTACATTTTGCTGTGCCTGTGTCTGAGTGAGTGGTTTTAGTGTTGACTACCTCCTCCCCCTCTTCCCCCTACACCACCACATCCACAGCCTCCTCTCCCTGTACCTGTGGAAAAAATTGTATTTTCAATTTATTTTTATATGCATTTCTTACATTTTGGAGAACTTTCCCTACTCCATTTTGGAAAGGGCAATCACCCTGGTGTTAACCCCAAATTGGCCCCTGACTGTTTGTAGTATTTTGTTTTTAATTTATGTGTTTTTATGTATTCTTTCTTGCCAACGTCGCAGCCTTGTTGGGACATGGCCATCCACAATTCCATCTATCTATTTGAAAATGAGACTTCATTTAGGTCAGTACCCACTGCAATTGTTTTGATTTTTAGCACTGGTTAGGGGTGACTGAATAACGGGTTTATGTACAAATGCAAGCCACTGGAGGATTCTACACCTTGAGGTTCTCGGGACTCCAGAAGCACCAGGGGCTTTAACCCTTTGAGTGCCAGCCTACCGAGATTTTTTGTCACACTCTGTTGCCGACTTGTTGTTGACTACTTTTCACGTTTTTGCGCTACACGTGTTCAACCTGGATTTTTGAAGGTATTTCCAGGGATTTTCCAGGACAATTATATATTGTTTTTTTCAGCAGAGTCTGGGCTTCAACATGAAATGTCTTGTTTGGCGTTTTTTTAGTGTATTCGCAATACTTTTGGGTGAAAGATGTGCAAAAAAATAAAAACTATTTTTTACAATTTGTAGTGTTTTTTTCTAATAAAAAATGTAAGGTTGTTAATAAAATATTATTGCGCGTGAAAGCCCTATTTCTCCCGGTTACAACGGTACCACATATGTATTGGTAGACACCATTTCCTGCCCAGGAAACTCCCCAAACTGAAACAGCAGTTTAGGAGATTTCAGATAGAATACAACTATGCAATATGATTGCATAGTTGTAAGGGGTTAACTTAAAAAAAAAAAAAAAAAAAAAGATGTAGGGTCCCCCCTCCCAGGGAGGGGGACCTCATTTTTTGGGGGAATTTTAAGGGTTAAAAACCCTTAAAATCCCCCCAAAAAATGACGTAGGGTCCCCCTTACCCAGCATTACCGACCCGGACCAGCTATGGGGGCTTGTAGAACAGGGCGCAGGGGCCAGTGTTGGTGGCCCCTGGCCCTGCAGGCTACTAGCCCACATAGCCATGTGGCCCGGGCCCTTCTGCCCCCCCCCCCCCCCGGCCGTTGGGGAGGCAGGTAATGGGGGGGCTGGGAGTTATGGCAAGTCACCCGCTTGCCGCAGGTGACCTGCCATACCCAGAGCCTTGTGAACTGGTATAAGGGGTCTCATGGACCCCTTACCAGTTCACAAAGGGTTAAGTAAAAAAAAGACAGACACAATTCTTTATTATTCTTCTTTCACTTATACTTACCTCCCATCCAGTGTCCCACGCCGCTGCAGATGACAGTTGTCGGTAGTGATCAGAGCAGGGAGGGAGGCAGGGAGATCAGAGCCACCCTGCCTGCCACCCTCCCTGCTCAGATCGCTACCGACAACTGACAGAATGGAGCCCGGGTGGCGGTAACCCGAGGAGCGGGATGACGTCACCAGGTGGGCGGGGCTAGGGGCGGGGCCAGCGTCGGCCAAAGAGGATGGTGAGAGCCTGTTTCTGGGCCCTCACCCGAAGCGTGGAAAGCCCAGGGGGGGGGGGGGGGGGTCGGAGCCCCCCCTGGTGAAGAGAAGACCCAGGGAGAGCCATCGCGCTGCGAGGTGAGTAAATGACATTTACTTTTCGGGCCCCCTCCTGAAGATCAGAAGACCGGGGACGAAAATCTTGTACAGAATCGCTGCCACTTTCAAATGAGGGGTCAGGTAAGTCTGTATCTTCTTGTGGCAGCAGTGAGATCCTTTTTCTTTACCGTATAGTTTGAAACCTGTGTCCTTCTGCTGTTGTTTTTACTTTAATTGGGCTCACCTGGAAAGCAAATGATCACATATGTTTGAGATTGGATTCAGTGGTCCCACGAGCCTTGAGACACAAATTAAATCTACAGTTTAAGAAACTTTAAACCAATTTGTCTAAAGGTTATTTCCACTTTTTTTCTATATGTTTGCAACTGTGTTGTAAAAGAAAGCACTTTTCTCTAGCAACAATGTATATGCCTTAGCAATGTACACCAACCGGTGTGTTTGGTGTACAGATGAGACTTCCTGACTCTGGCTTGCTAATCATCTGGTTAAGGCAGAGAAGATAAGTTTAACCTCTTCTGCTCTAATTTAACCTCATCATATGGAAGTATCGCAATGTTATGTCCCATTAGCTAAAGGGTTACTGGCAGCTTCTCATCTGGGGAGATAATTACTGCTGATTTAGCCAAAGCTGCTAAGCACACCTGATACTCAAGAACAGGAAAGCTGCTCCTGCTTTAGCAACACAGAGCAACAGGAATATATGAAACCTGGAAACTGTATTCTGATAATTAAATCATAGGTCCTGGGGCACAATCCAGACCATGTTTCACTATTTTGCCCTACAAATGTTCAACTGTAATTTTTGAAGGGATTTCCAGGGATTTCCCAGGAAAATGATATATTGTCTAGATATATAGAGTCTGGGCTTCAACATGAAATGTCTTGTTTGACCTTTTTTGGTGTATTGTCAATACTTTTGGGTGAAATATGTGCAAAAATTTTTTTAAAATATATATTTTTTACAATTTGTAGTGTTTTTTGTAATTAAAAATGTAGGTTTGTCAATAAAATCTTATTGTGTGAAATCCCACTTTCTCCCGGTTACAATGGTACCACATATGTATTGTTAGACACCCTTTCCTGCCCAAACTAACGGCGCTTTAGGATGCTATCCACACCTTGCAGTTTTGCAAGAAAAATAACCCTTTACATTTGAACTCCCCCCACAAACGTTATATTCTTTGGAAGTACATACCTCAAGCTTTCTAGGCGTACCAGGCTTGTTGATGTGGGTGTAGTTTTCTGAAAGTAATAGGTCCTGTCAAGGGAAGAGTTGTCAAACAACCCAAAGTAAAGCATGTGTGTAATGGTAATTTTGCTTCAAAATTTCAGCCTTGCAGACAAAATGTGCACCTTGCGCTTTTTCAACCAAAACAACCCTTTACATTTGGAATACCCCCCACAAATCATATACTCCCAAAAAGTACACGTTAAGCTTTCTAAGCGTACCCAGCTTGTGTAGTGGGCTCATCTTTCTGGAAGTAGCCCCTCGAATTATTAGGTTTCACAGGGTTTCCCTAAAAAAAAAAAAATTGTATAAAAAAGCAGAATTAAAAACCTGTTTTCCTAAAATATCAATATACAAATAAGAAAAAACAAGCAAAATCTGAAAGCGCAAGGTCCCCCGAACAGAACAATACCCAACATGAACAGCTACTGTTAACCCTTTTAATTGCCGCCTACTTGAAGTTTTGTCACCCTCCACCCTTTCACCATTTTGTGCCATGTTTAAAGCAGTCCTATCTTATGTTTCCCCCACCCTGTACATACTGATTGATCACATTAAAAATCATCCTACCTGCATCTACTGCAAGTTATGAGCCTTTAAACATCCAAGATGGTGGCTTATGGAACATCAGGCAGCCTACAAACAGGAAGTGCCTTCTGACTGTTCTGCTCTGTATTCTGGGACTGCTGACCTTTTCCTGACCCCAGCTCTGCTCTGTCTGAGCAAAGCACAGCTATAACCTCACCCCCTGTACTTTATCCCACTCTTCTCAGTAAGTGTGATGCTTCTGAGTCAAGATGGCGGTGCCCGTATCCTAAAGTCCTTAACAGAGTTGCAGCCCAGTGGGGGAAAGAATAAGTGACTAAAAACTTAAAATATGTTAATTTTAGATGCTGGGGAATGGGTTTTTAAGGGTTTGGGCTCTTCAATAAATCATGGTAAATGTCCGGTTTAACCGTGATTTTTGCAGGAATTTCCAGAAAAATTATATATATATTTTTGCAGCAGTTTAGGCTTTAACATGTAATGTCTTGTTTGTAATTTTTCTACTGTTTTTAAAAATATTTTTGCATAAAAACAAAAATTGTTTTTTTAGAAAATTGTCTACTTTATTTTAAATAAAACATTTGTTTTATTAAAGAAAACTATATTGCATGTGATAGACCCATTTCTTCCGATTATGACGGTACCACATATGTTTCAGTAGCGCCCCCCCCCCCCCCCATTCTTGCCCAGGAGACCCCCCCCCCCCCCCAAATTGAAAAGAACACTTTATAACATTTACAAATAAAATACAACTACTATCCACACTATAAAGGGTTAAAAAATGGCAGTCCCTTTCTCGGTGGCCAGCTTCGGTGGCCCCCTGCCCTGCCGGCTATAAACCTGCTCCCCCTAAATTGGCCCCGGCCATTCTGGCCCCTCCTTGGCTTTGGGGAGGGGGGTAATATGGGGCTGAGGGTTTATAGCAAGTCACCCGTTAGCCACAGTTGACTTGCCAGCCCCTAAGCCTTGTGAACTGGTATAGGGGTCTCAAGGGCCCCTTACCAGTTCACACAACGGGTTACATATAAAAAAAACACAATACTTCCATTCCTCACCTTCCCTCACCAATCACTCTGGCTCTGCTCTCCTGCTGCTGCTTGAAGCCTTTTATAGCTGCTTGGCGACAGAACTTAAGGGGTTAATTAAAAAAAACGACAAAGGGTTGATTTCTCGCCCCCCAGTGAAGATGAGACCCGGCGGGAGGGATCGTGGCCGCAGGTGAGTAAATGTGTTTTTTTATTTTTTTTTATTTTACAGTTGGCAGCAGCCGCTGCCAAAGAGGGGGAGGACGTTATATCGGGCGCTCTCCTGGAACCATCCGAGCCCCCAGGGGGAATCGGATGGCACCAAATTAAAGAGGAGACCCGGCCAGATCGATAGAGGGGTCAGGTGAGGCTTTTTGGAAAAAAATTTTACCACTAGCAGGGGTAAATGCCAGGCACGTGAATTTTACTTGGCTGGCACTTAAAGTGGACCAACACCCAGGATTTTGACTATCCTGGGTTTTGGTCCACTTCAGGGGGGCACCCCGATTGGGGGTGCCCCGCTGTGTAAAACCCCCCAGAAAGCCCCCAATACTCACCTCAACACGCTCCCACGTGGCCACGAACAAGCGGGTGACAGCGGCGGACAAGACAGTGCGCCCGCCGCCGCCTCCCGCACGTCGCTCTGACAGGGCGCGCGCCCGCGCCGGCCATTCACAAACGGCGGGCGGGCGCGCGCACGTCTAGAGGAGCGCGCGGGAGGCGGCTGCCGCCGATGAGGTGAGTTTATTTGGGGTTTTGGGGGGGGGCCCTCACCGCGGGACATCCCGATCTCGGATGTCCCGCGGTGAGGGAGGTGATCGGCCCGGGAATCTTATAGATTCCCGGGCCGATCACCCCTGGGTGATGGTCCACTTTAAGTGACGGAGAGGTAACCATGTAAAATTCACATGCTTGGCACTTAAAGGGCTAAACCTAATTTTTAGCATAATGGAAATCGATTTGTGAAACTTGTTGATACGATTTGCTTTGATTGTGTACTGTATTTGTTAATTTAATATTAATGTGGTCAGTTAATTTCTACTTTTTTCTTGTTTTACAGCCAAGTATCTATTTACGAGGGAGACAAGTCTGATTGTCGCAAGTTTTGTACTACAGGTATTGATGGTGCAATGACTATTTGGGACTTCAAGGTGCGTTGCCATTACATGTGTTTTATATTATATATCATATATTATATATTAGCAACACAGCCGGTCCTGGAGTGTAAAAAACTTTAGGGCCAGTGGACTAGGTGCCCCTGGGATATCTCAAATCTGGAAGTAACACATGTGCCGTGTGAAAGCTAGAATGGTAACAGCCAGCATATAGGGCTGGCAGAAGGCAGCTAATGTTTGGAATGTCCCTTTAAAGTGGAACGAAACCCAGGAATTTGAGGTTTTATTTAGTTCCCCCAGGGCATCCTGTATTGGGATGCCTGCTATGTGAAACTGCCCCTTTTCACCCATAAAAACCCACCCGTCCAGGCTCCAACGGTGCATGCCCTGGTTCTGGCCTGCTCTGGCTGTCATTCAGCCTGCATAGCTGGTTCCTTTGTTGGTTATGCTGGGTAGGGGGGACCCCCCTCCCCCCAAAAAAAGGGGATCCCCATGTCATTTTTTTTATTTAAATGAACATTTAATGTCCCATCACTCAGATATAAAGGCTTCCAGCAGCACTCGTAGAGCAGAAGCCAGAGTGATCTGCATGGGTCAAAGTGTTTAGGGATGGATCAGTATCAGGTAAGTATTAAAAAATCATTTTTTTTTTCATTCAATCCTTTGGTATAGGGGTCTCATGGATGCCTTACCAATTCACAGTCTGTGGCAGCACGCACTCCCCATTGTAAATGATAAGAACTGTTTGCCGAATTACGAGTTTCACCAGCCGGTTCCCATTGGACGGGAGCCCGAGCATGTGCCGTTGGAGTGATGAAAGGGGAGTTGTTATGGGCAAATTGGGGCCTTTCACACAGTGGGGCATACCAATTTCAGATGCCTTGGAGAAAAGCCAGCAGCCGACCCCGGAATCTTTTATTAAATTAAGTTAAAGTGGACCTTCACCCTAAATAAGAGTTTATATGTTTCCCCATGCTGTACACACAGATTGCTCACAAAAATCTTCCTACCTGCATCTATTGCATTTTCTGAGACTTTAAACATCCAAGATGGCGGCCCATGGCGCATCGGGCAGCCTGCAAACAGGAAGTGTCTTCTGACTGTTGCTCTGCATTCTGGGATTGCTGACCTTTTCCTGACCCCCAGCTCTGCTCTGTCTGTTCAAAGCACATCCATAACCCCACCCCCTGCACTTATGACCCCTCTCCTCAGTATGTGATGCTACTGAGCCAAGATGGCGGCGCCTGTATCCTAGAGTGCTGAACAGAGTTGCAGGCCAGTGAAGGAAAGAATAAAAATTGATTAAAAACTTTAAATATATGAATTTTAAATGCTGATGAATAGTTTAAGGGTTTGGGCTGTTCATTAACTCAAATACCCGGGGACCTCCCACAAATCCCCCAGATTTCTCTGCAGTGCCGACTGCGAAGACATGAAGTATCACTTTCTCGCAGGTGAGCGGGGCTATTACAGCCTGCGGCCCTGTTGGACTATTCCCACCCGTCCTTTTCGTGATGTGCCTCCCAGCCTGGGCTGCGCTAGTCGGGTGAAGGTAGGCAGCACCATGTGTGCTTATGGAGCCACGCTCCACTGCAGTCCCCCACCAAAAGGTAGGCGGTATAGGCTGATGGTGAGCCTCTAGTGGATGCCCCTCCCACATTATTGCCCATACCCCGTGTAGCGGTGGATCCTGTTTAAAGGGTCGCCATCCTTCCTCGTTTCCCCCGTATTTCGGGGGAAAGAAAGGGGGTATGTGTGTGGCGGTCTCAGTGTACTGTATTGTCACGCTTATGGCCTTAGTATTGCCCTTGACTTGTAACTGGGTGTCAGAACCGCGCTGCTTGCTCTTCATAGTTAATTTGGCTGCCGCCGTACGCGTGTCTTTTCTTTTACTAAAGTGTGCTGCGGCGGCGGCGTCTTCATTAGCAGTGGCTTGTACTAAGTGTATCTTATCCCTTGCTAGGTCAAGATTTGACTGCTGCCTCAGAGCTTCGCGCTCTCTGGGGGAGGCGGGGACTTGGCGTGGCGTGTTCCGCGTCACGGCCGTATCGGGCCCCCCCTTTGAGGTTCGCTTGGCGCCATTTTGATGATCTTCATGCGCGCGCGTGGTTGAGGTCATCCTCCTCCCTTGGCCTGTAAGTGCCCTCGCGGGTGTTTTCATATAAAAAAAATGTTGGCTCTGACACCTCTTATTATCTTTGTCTTTCAGACATCAAAGACTCCGGTGGCTGCCCTTGGCCTGACACAAATTCTAGCGGGCTTGTAAAAAATTCTCCCACATTCCTAGCAGGTCTTGGGGCATCCAGGGTTGCCTATTACATAAATCCCTGCTGGCATATTGTGCCTAGATAATCACCATATGGAGGCATCTCAGAATTATGTGACCGGGGTCCCTCTGGGACAAGATCGGCTGTGTATATTGTGTGGATATCCCCACGCTGATGCTGACAGGGCACGGGTCTGCGCACCATGTGCCGAGCAAGCACTGGCCCTGCAATCAGGCTTGCCAGTGGCTGCACCTCGCTTCAATACTCCTATTTCCCCGTGCTTAAATCTCACTCCTGCTGAGTCGCATACAAGTGGGGAGTTGCAGCCTGCTGTGTCTTCCAGACTGCCTACGGCTGACCAGGTTGTTGCGGGGTTGACAGAGCGCTTGGGCCCTGGTAAGAAGCGGCCCTCGACGCCCCCTGTTTCTGCCTTTGCTATGTGATCTGAGGAGTTCACTACTCCGCGTGCCTGTACTCCTTCGGATGAAGGAGGGCTGTTCCCTGACTCAGGCTCATCTGATGAGAGGCCGAGGAGTCATGACGATTCTGGCCATGAAGAATGGAGCCAGTTTGACACCCATGGTTTGTTGATTAGGATCTTTAAGGCCCTGTCTATCTCTTTCCCTAGCGTGGCTCCCAAGCCGAGAGGGGAGCGTTTCCATACAGCGACACCGCGCTTGGAATTTCAAGAGCAGGCTCACTTCCATGCTCTTGTACTCAAGGTATGGGAATGCCCCAGTAATCTTCCAGGGCTCCCAGGGGATTGGGATTGAAAATACCCTTTTCCCCCCTGAGGTGGTTAATTGTTGGTCATCGCCCCCCGTGGTGGACGCACCGATCATTGGGGTTCCTAACACCCCCTTTATTACAGCCCCTGCTTATAGTACCCTTCAGGATGCTGAGGACCGGTGCATTGATAGGCTGGCTTCCCACGCCTTTTCTTGTGCAGGAACGGCGCTGCGCCCGGTCTGTGCCGCGGCCATCACTGCAGTGGCCGCTAGAACCCCCATTAGAAAGATACTTGAGTATCACCCTGAGGATCTTCCCTGGGAGGTGTTTAATGCACTCTCCAGTTGTGATGTATTTGTAAAATGTATCCTTTTAGCGCTGGATGACACCATTAGAATGTGTGCGAGGACTTCTGCCCTTGTGGTGGCTATACGTCGCTTGGTCTGGCTGCGACAGTGGGGTGCTGACGATGCTACTAAAAGACTCTTACTGGGCTTCCCTTTAGAGGGCAACGTCTGTTTGGGGCCCGTCTGGACCTGTTTGGTAAAAAGGGCAAATCACCCCAAACGCAGGCGGCCGTCTCGGCCCCCTTGGGGCAGGGGCACCCCTCCCCCTCCATACCATAGCGTTAAACAAGAACCAGGGATGTCTTTCCTGGGGGCTTGTGCAGACTCCTGCCCCAGGAGCGGCAGACAACGTCCTGGCCCATGAAAAAAATTGGATAAGACAGAAAAGCATTAAACAAAATAACTAGTTGTTCAAATGTCTATCTGATTATCTTCAGGCGCGCTCTTATTTGTAGGATACACAGAAAAAAATCAGGATAAAAGATATAGATTAATCCTATCCTTTTATTTTAAAACAATGTTATTGTATCCATATTTTTATATTACTGCAAAAAAAAGGAGTTTTTTTACAATTCAACTTTTGCAGTGAAGTTATATTTTGCCCAAAAAAAGCCTTTAGCTTCTCTGGATAATAAACATAAATGAAAGTAATGAAAAGGGACCGGCCAGGCCCGGCGGTTATTACCTGACCTGGGCCACTTTCAATACAAGGATCTCCAAAAAGCTCATTCAATATTCTCCTTTTGTGATATCCAAAAACAGCCTCTTTATTGATAAGATAGACAAATAGATAAAAATTCCACAAGGAATAAATCAAGGATCGTGGATGATTATACTCTGAAGGCGGCCAGCTCTTTAAACGCCGCACAGCTTCTCCTCATCAGAAAGTCCGTTTCCCGTATGTAAAAAATGAGAGCAAAAAGATTCTGCAATGTATAAAGTCCCGCTTATGTTAAAATTCTTCTGTTGCTAAGAAAATGTTCTTCAAGGTTCCAAAAGGTAAGTTAGTGTCAAGACTCAGACGCTGGCAAATGAGTATGCGGAGCCTGTCACAGAGGGTGAGGTCCGATGCGCGTTTCAAAGTTTTCTTTCTCAAGGTCCTCACTGCGCAGCCTCATTCTTATATGTTGAGAACGCTGAGGTTCATGGGATTTGTAGTCTGCTGCTGTAGTTTTAACGCCTATAATTAGCGGCTTTGCAGTGTCAAAAAAACTTAGACTACTACTTAAGATCAAACAGTTACAGCGCACCCAAATCCAGGTGCTTCTTCACAACAATGTAGTGACCAAATTGTACCTGAAAATATTAAAATAGGACGGCAGTTTCTTGAAATTAATATTTACTTATCTATTTTAAGTTATGGTTGTATTATATATAAGAGGAACTAATTGTTGCAATACAAACCGTGTATAAAAATGAACGTTAACGATAGATGTGAGTCTAAAAAATGAGTCTAAAAAAAGTTTGTCTGACCAAGGGGGCAGGTCATATAGATCCTTCTTACATTATATATAAAAAGGTAGTTATATAAATAATATATATATATATATATATATATATATATATATATATATATATATATATATATATATATATATATATATATATATATATATATAATATTTAATACATAGAATATATAAATTATGAATATGTAAAATATATATTATGAATATGTAAAATATATATATAGATGTATAATATATGAAATTCTATATAAATTAATAGGAATAGGAATGCGGATAATGAATAAAAAATAGGAATAGGAATGCGAATAATAACAACGTCCTGGCCCCTCCGGCGGGGCTAAGCCTAAATCTTCCACCAAACCCCCTCAAGCATGATGGGGCGCCCTCGCCCGCCTGGGTGAGGGGATGGCTGCAGCACCTTGCTCCTATCAGAAGGCATCACGCCTCATTCTGGTGGATACAGGAGGTAGTGTCCTCCGGATACAGGTTAGAGTTTGCTGCGTGGCCTCCCCCAAGATTGTCAGGGTTCTCCTGGTCCCTGCCTCTGTTCAGGTGCTGGTGCAGGCCATGCACGGCCTTTGGGGTCTGGGGGTCACTTGCAGATTAGGCCGCTACACCAGCCTTTCCACATTCCCCCAAAAGGATGAGTCAGTCTGGCCCATTCTGGATTCACAGGTTTTCGGCGATTCTACAATTACAGGCAGTTTCTGCATGGAAACTCTAAGATGGGTCATCAGCGCCTTGCGCCAAGTGGGCTTCTTGCCGTCTGTGGAGATGCTTATGTTCACATCCTTGTGTCTTCTAGACACCGAGGCTCTTCAAGTTCGTGTTGGAGGCCCAACACTGCTGATTTGTGACTTTGTTATCTGGCCTCTCTTTTGCTCCCAGAGTGCTCCCCAAGGTGCTGATGGGGGCCATGTCTGAGTCCAAGGGGTGTCCGCGTGAGGACCTACCCGGTCGTTCTTTTTCACTTCCCAATCTCTACGTCAGGCTGAGTTGGTTACTCGGCTGGTGGTGTCCATTGGGAATTATTTGGATGGGTGTTCAATCACCTCAAGTCCTCATTGTCCCATTATTTGGTAACTCCATTCCTAGGGATGAATCTGGATTCGGTTCAGGCGAGAATCTTCCTTCCTCAGCAATAAAGTGGACAATCGGGTTGCATGGGCTCAGTCCCTCTTTGCTGTCCCCGTCCCTTCACCAGGCAGGAATGCAGCTGGTGGGCCCGTTGGTGGCTTGCTCAGAAGAGGTCCCTTATACTCTTCCCCTGGGGCCCTTCTGCAACTTCTATTGATATTGGACAGGGACCCAGCATCCCTGGAGCAGGGTCATGTGTGCCTTCCCCCCTGGTTCGGAGGTCCCTCTTGGAGTGGATGAACTCAAGGAACCCGTCTGGGGGCAGTTCCCTTCTTACCCCTTCCTGGAGACGCTCACCATGGATGCCAGTCTATCAGGTTGATGGGGGGGGGGGGGGGGGGGTTTCTTCTGTAACCCCATGCGAGTGCGGGGGAGGTGGGGCCTTTAGGAGGTCCATACACCTATCCATATTGAAACAGTGAGTTTTCAGGTTGGTTCTATCTCGCTTGACTACTCCTCTTCACGGCCTGCCTGTTTAGGGGGTGCTCGGTCTGTCTGACGGCAGTGGCCTACCTTAATCATCTGTGTAGGACCTGGAGCAGTATGGTCCTCCAGGAAGGTATATGTTCCTGATCTGGGTGGAGGATAATATTTCCTACATATCAGTGGTATTCGCTCCTGTGGAGGTCCCTCTGCGACAGGATATGCTAATCCTTGTGTCACTATGAGGTTCAACCAGTGTGGATCTGTTTGGTGCCCCGTCACTATCTCAAGCTTCGACCCTTGTTTCCCTGTCCCAGGATCCTCTGGCCGTGGTCATGATGCTTTAGTAATGTTATGGCAGGACATTCTGGTCTGTATGTCTTATCTCCGTTCCCCCTGCTAGGCGGGGTTCGGCGCAAATTGCTCTGGAAGGGGGGCCATTGACACTGGTGGCCCCTGGGTGGCCTAGTGGAGTGTGGATTTGCAGATGTGGTACCGAGGGCAGTAGATCTGTACGTTCTGCCAGGAGTGCCGCTCTGATCACTCAGGGCCCCCTTTACGTCACCCCAATCTACAGACTCTGGCCTAGGCTGCTGGTTGCTGAATCTTCCATCTTGATGGAGACAGGCTTATCTTCTCTGTGTTTGTGACTATTGGAAGTCTAAGAGCAAGCTTCTTCTTCTTCCTCTTCTTCTTCTTCTTCCTCTTCTTCCTCTTCTTCCTCTTCTTCCTCTTCTTCCTCTTCTTCCTCTTCTTCCTCTTCTTCCTCTTCCTCCTCTTCCTCTCTCCCCCACGTAATTCTATGATCCCTGTTGGGATTTGAATTTTATTCTGTTTGCCTTGCGGGGTGTTCCCTTTGGACCGATTCAGGATGATGTTTGGCTTCAAATTGTCCTTCTGGGGGCTGTTACTTCAGTCAGACGTGGGTCTGAGCGGGCGGCTCTGTTAGCTAGCCCTCCTTCTTTGATATACACCAGGATAAGGTGATGCTACGCTTTTCAAGGTGATGCTCATTTATTCAAGATATTTTTCTTCCTTCTGTGCCTTATTCCTAGTAACACTGAGGAAAGGGGTCTACATGCCTTCAACAGGTGTTGGAAGTGTTTCCTGGATTGTCTCTTGCCCCTTAGGGGAACTGATGCCCCTTTGGGTCTACGGCCATCTCCATTCTGTATGCGCCTTATCTCATCTGATCTCCAGGGGTTAAGCGGCCTTGGGCCTGGTCTTTACTTGGTTGGCATGGTCCCTTCTGGTCCTAGGAAAAGTTTTCGACTTCTGCCAAGGCTACTGTTAGCGTTTGGCCTTGTTAGGCTGTTACTCAGGCCTATTCCTCTAGGGGGAAGAATCTTCTTCTCGCTTTACTTCTTATTCTTCTCGTGCTTTGGTGCCATTGGGCCTTTCAGCACCAGGTTTCTGTTGAACAAGTTTGCTAGACCGCTCCTTGATCTCTGTTCATACCTTTTCAAAGGTTTTTACGAGGTTGATGATGGAACCTTTGCTCATGTTGCTCTTGGTAGCAAGGTTTGCAGGTGACAGTGCCGTAAACTGTCTGCTGTTGCCTTTTTTGTTGGGGATCCCACCCTACTTTATGGACACTGCCATTGGATGTCCCAAGTGTATTCTATCTGGAGCAGGACGTACTGTATACTTAGAATAATACAATTCTGTGAAATACTCACCTGTAGAATTGGTATTATACATATACAGTACGTCCTGCTCCACCCCACCCTGTTTTTTTTTTGCATTGTTCTGGATCCCCTGTATGGTGATTGTTTATCATTTTTGTTATTACCAGTTTTGGTGGTTAAATTCTCCTGGCTTCTTGTTCACTGCTTTTCAATGCTGGGGATTTGTGGGCGGTCCCCAGGTATTTGAGGGGCCGGGAGGAGCCTGTTTTGCATGTCTCTGCAGTGCGGCACCATCTGGCGGAGGATAACCCAAGTGTAAGTATTATATCTGGAGCAGGACGTACTGTATACGTATAATACCAATTCTACAGGTGAGTATTTCACAGAATTGTATTTTCTCCCTTTGTCCTTCAGGACAGGCACCTGAGAGAGGGCTCCTTCCTCGGAGAGGAACACAAACTGGGATAATTTTAAAAGCCCCACCCCCCTTCCTCCCAGTCATCAGTAGTATTCTTAGTATACAGTACGTCCTGGTCCAGATATAGTACTTACTATCGGATATTACTCCGCCAGATGGAGCTGGACTGCAGAGACATTGAAAACGGGCTCCTCCCGGCCCCTCAAATACCCTGGGACCTCCCACAAATCCCCAGATTTTCTCTGCAGTCTGGACTGCGAAGGTCGAGAAATGGCTCTCTCTACTCGCAGGTGAGCGGGGCTATTAGCCTGCGGCCCTGTAGGACTAGGGTAGGTGGTTCAGGCCTATGGTGAGCCTCTATGGGATGCCCCTCCCGCACTATTGCCCCTGCCTATCGGTGGGCCCTATTTTAAGTGGCAGCTGTCCTCCCTCATTCTCCTTGTGTATTGGCCTTATGCTTTATTTCATTCTGGCTTGTGTCAGCCGCCGCGCTGACTTGCTTTACTATGTATTTAAAATTGCCGCCGCGCTGACTTGCTTTACTATGTCTGTATTTAAAATTGCTGCCGCGCGCCTTTTTGTCACTATGTTCCGCGCTTGGCGGCGCCGTTACCTCAGGCGCCGGTGCGCCGTCATTGGCTGCTTGCGTTCCGAGTCATTGCTGGTGCAGGCCCGCCCCTTGAGGTATCCTCGAGGTATACCGACGCCATTTTGTCTGCTTGGTCGGCTTATGCGTGACGGACCGTCTACCTACCGCGGTCCGTAAGTGCCCTCGCGGGCGGCTTTATTACCACCTTTTTATTACTGTCTGCTTACGGCCCCCTTTTATTATGTCTTTCAGGCGGGCAAATGCATTGGCTTCTCCCGGCCCTCTATTAGTTAACTTGTGAGGCCTAGTGTAATTACTTCCACTTCTCTAGCGGGTTATTGGGGCATCCAGGGTTGCTGTATAGCATTAATCCCTATCGGCCTATAGTGCCGCTATAATCACCATATGGAGGCATCTCAGGATAATGTGACCAAGGTTCCTTAGGGACAAGCCCAGCTGTGTTTAGCGTGTGGGGAGTCTCATGTTGACGCTGACAAGGCGCGGGTCTGTGTACCCTGTGCTGAGCAGGTGCTTGCGCTGCAATCTGGCCTTCCAGTGCCTGGGCCTGCACCTCGTTTCACTTCACCTACCCCCCCAAGCATAAATCTCACTCCTACTGCGTTGCATACAAGTGGGGATTCTCAGCCTGATGTGTCTTCTAGACTGGCTACTGTTGAGACGTTGATTGCTAATACCTTGGCGTGTAAGGCCCCTGCTAAAAAGCGTCGCTTGACACCTAATGTCACTGTTTTCCCTATGGAAACTGAGTTTTGGACTCTTTGTGGCTATACCCCTTCGGATGAAGGGGAGCTTTTCTCTGACTCAGGGTCATCTGAGAGGCCAAGGGATCATGACGATTCTGGCTCTGACCCCTGGGCCCTGGATGACACTGACAGATTGCTGACCCAGATTTTTGTGGTTCTGTCCATTTCTCCTCCTGTTGCGGCTCCCAGGCAAAGGGGGGAACTTTTCCATACCGCTAAGTCACGTTTGTAATTTCCTGAGCTAGCACATTTCAATAACCTTGTGCTCAAGGAATGGGAGCGCCCCAGTAGACTTCCCGGTGTACCTAAAAGTTGGCATAGGAAGTATCCCTTTCCTGCTGATGTGGTAAAGTGTTGGTCTTCCCCTCCCGAGGTGGATGCCCCGGTCCTAGGGCTATCTAACACCTCTGTCATGCATTCCCCTGACTCTACTACCCTGCGGGATGCTGAGGACCGGCGCATTGACCAGCTGGCGTCCCATGCTTTTGCATGTGCGGGGACGGCGCTGCGCCCGGTCTGTGCCTCTGCCATTACCGCTGTGGCCACCAGGACCCTGATCAGAAGTATACTTGATAGTGCCCCTGATGATTTGCCTTGAGGTGTTTAATGCACTCTCCAGTTGTGATGTTTTTGTAAATTTTGTACTGTCTGCCTTGGATGACACCATTAGAATGTGTGCCAGGACATCTGCCCTTGTGGTTGCTATACGCTGCTCGGTTTGGCTACGCCAGTGGGCTGCTGACAACGCTGCCAAGAAGGCCCTCATTGGTTTTCCCTTCAAAGGACTACGCCTGTTTGGGGACCACCTAGACCTTTTTGCTAAGGGAGGCAGGTTACCCCAGCGCAGGCAGCAGTCTCGGCCCTTTCGGGGTCAGGGCTCCTTCTCCTCCCCCTACCGTGGTGCTAGACAAGGAAGGGGGGTTTCCTTTACTGGGGCCGGGGAGATTTCTGGGGTAGAGGCAGAGGATGTGGACGTCCTGGCTCTTCCTGGGGTCCCAAGGCTAAATCCTCTCCCAAGCCCCCTCAGACATGATGGGGCGCCCTCACCCATCCGGGTGGGGGGACAGCTTCAGCACTTCGCTCACGTCTGGAGGCTTCATGTCTCAGACTGGTGGATTCAGGAGGTAGTGTCCTCCGGCTACAAGATAGTTTGCTGCCTGGCTGCCCCCAAGATTCATCAGATCCCGGATTCCTCAGGACCCTGTGTTAGCTCAGGAGCTAGTGCAGGCTGTGCAAGGCCTCCTGGAGCTGGGGGTTATCTGCAAGGTCCCTTTAAGAGAAATAGGCAAGGGCTTCTATTCCAACCTATTCAGACCCCAAAAAAGATGGTTCAGTCAGGCCCATCCTGGACTTGAAGATCCTCAACAAATTTGTCAAAAGCAGGCACTTTCGCATGGAAACTCTGCGCTCTGCCATCAGTTCCCTGCGCCCAGGGGATTTCATGACTTCTGTGGAAATCAAGGATGCTTACCTTCATATTCCTGTATTTGCAGGTCATCAAAGGTTCCTCAGGTTCGCTCTGGAGGATCAACACTACCAGTTTGTGGCATTGCCCTTTGGTCTCCGCTCCCGGGATGTTCACCAAGGTGATGGCTGGCATGATGTCTCTTTTCAGGTATCACAGCGTCCGCGTGCTGCCTTATCTGGACGACATTCTCATCACCTCCCAGTCTCTACATCAGGCAGAATTGGATACTCAGCTGGTGGTGTCCACCCTGGAGTCATTTGGATGGGTGATCAACCACCACAAGTCCTCGCTGTCCCCCCTCCTTGGTGACTCCATTCCTAGGAATGAATCTGGATACAGTTCAGGCAAGGATTTTCCTTCCTCAACAGAAGGTGGACGGTCTGATTGCACAGGTCCCGTTCCTGCTATCTTGTCGTCATCCTTCCATCAGGCAGGGGATGCAGCTGGTGGGCCTGATGGTGGCGTGCTTTGAGGCGGTCCCTTATGTTCAGTTCCACTTGAGACCTCTGCAACTCCACCTCTTGTCAGTGAGGGACAAGGATCCAGCGTCCCTGGACAGGGTCTGCGCCCCCTGGTCAGGAGGTCCCTCTTGTGGTGGATGGACTCAAGGAACCTGTTGGGGGGCAGATCCTTTCTTACCCCTTCCTGGGAGACGGTCACCACGGATGCCAGTCTGTCAGGTTGGGGGGGGTTTCTGGAAGTCCCTGCGGTTCCAGGGGAGGTGGGGCCCTCAGGAGGCCCACACACCTATCAATGTCTTGGAACTGCGGGCGATCAGGTTAGTTCTGGCTCAGTTGACTACACACTTTGGGGCCTGCCTGTTCAGGTGCGCTCAGACAACCAGACGGCAGTTGCCTACATCAATCATCAGGGAGGGACCCGGAGCAAGGGGGCCCTCCAGGAAGTGTCTGATCCTGACCTGGGCGAAGACCAATGTTCCCTGCATATCAGCTGTGTACATCCCGGGGGTGGAAAATCGCCTGGCGGACTCTCTGAGCAGGGGGACCATCTTTTTTTGTTGTCCCTCTTGCTATTCTTCTGGTTCTCACCCCTACTGCTCTCCCTCTTTTCCTTCCTTTCCCCCTTGGCTTTCCTCTCACTCTTGGCCCTTTGTTACAGGACGCTGCCCCTAATTCATACATACATTCATACATTCAAATAGTGGTCCCACATCCTGACAATAAACACTTATTCACACCTAGCTGCCAACAAGCTGTACTTGTAAAAGGACACTCAAAGTAGGGTGTGGTAGTCCTACCATGTCTATGGTAAACAGAACAATAGATACCTATCACACCTAGCGGTACTTGAAAGGGCATCCTTGAATTCTTAATGAGGTCCCCAGACTCCAGACGGCCAATATACATTGGACACCTGGGAACTGGCTGTTATTTCTGGGAAGTATTGTAACTCTTGTAATATGTCACTCATGCCGATATTAATGAGAGATTCTCATTCAGAATTATTAGACCTTTCATTTGATATCAAACATGGCATACTTATATTGTCCAGGGCCTGACAATCCACAGTGTTGGACCCTGGATGATATACATTTGGTGTTTGGGCTCATTTAACTAAGAAATTTATGGGGATCATGAATTTATTGGTTACAAGTTGATAGCATGCATATTGTGAGAGTTATGGCCTTTGAGATATACATCTAATTCGTATGAGTCCTGATGGGGGGCCGAGCTTGGCAGACACTCCCACGAGGCGGGGAATGCTGGCCACTCCCTCTATTCATACACTAGTAAGCTTTGTGCTGGGGGGCCTGGCAGTAGATAGATGGCGGGGGGATGAATGGATGCACCTGAATGCCCATGAAACATAAGTATCTCTATGTATCTGTAACATCTGCTTTGTCTCTCTCTATATATCCACTTTAACATATATCTTAATGTAACATCTGCCTGTAATATAAGGTCTGGGAACTTTAGGAACTTATTGGGTTAGTAAGGTTAATTACTGTGCTACTAATTAAACCCGTTTTATATATACATCTTACTGTGTGTGTAGTGGATAATTTCTCACACAATAGTTTGTAGGTGCAAAGTATTTATTAAGGTAAATAATATATTTCTTGTATAGGACAGGTCACTGGTTGTGTTGGGAGAGCCTTAGCGGCCATTGTTGTGAATCAGATTAGTGGCCGCTGGGCTGATATGATTAATATTTGCAACATTTATAGCATTGATCTCTAATAGAGATATTGGAGATTAATGGGAAGCAAATATTAATATAGAAGTCATATATTTCCCTTTTTCACCCTTCCTCTCGTCTCTATTCCTCTTCCCGTTGTCCCTCTTACTAGTCTCCCAGGTTCCATCTATACTGGTCTGCCTTCTTTTTCTTTCCTGCTACCCCTTCCCTGCTACAACTTTGCCCTCTTTGCCAGTTACATCTCTTCCCAATTCCCCCCCCCCCGTGTTATCCCTTTTGATTGCGCGCATCCCCCCTTTTGTATTAGTGTATTATTGTGTTGCTTTAGTCACATATTCATATAATTTGTCACATCTTTATTATTTTATTGTTTATGTCTAATGTTCCATATTTTTTAAAAATAACCCCTGCTGACATCGTCATGACGTCAGGCTGGAATTTCCAACAACCTTCCTTCTTAAAGGGGCCAATCACTTACACCCCCGAAACATTGGAAATATGGACTTTTGGAATTTCATGGAGTGCTGCTCTTTTCTGCGTTTTGAACTCATGGTGGAGGCTTCCCTGACCACGCTTGCATTGAAAGTGGCATTTCTAGTGGCGTTCGCCTCCATCCGGCGGGTTTCGGAGCTGGCAGCTCTCTCCATCAGATCACCTTTTTGGTGCTGCATGAAGACAAGACAAAGCGGTGTTTCATGTTAAGCAAGATTTTTTGCCCAAGGTTGTCTCTCTTTATTCTTAATAGGGAGATAGTGCTACCCTCCTTGTGCCCTCATCCCACTTGCCATAAGGAGTGACTCCTGCATTCCCTCGATGTGGTCAGGGCATTAAAGGATTACTTGGCCGCTACCAAGCTCGAGAGCTACCTAAAACGGATGTCTTGTTCGTAATCACGGAAGTGCCAAGGTGGGGCCTGGTGGCAGCCAGGTCCACTCTTAGCAGATGGATCAGGCAGGTGGTTATACAAGCCTACACCTGCAAGGGGAAGGAGGTGTCCTCCTGTGTCACCGCTCACTCCACCAAGGGCGATTCCTGCATCTTCGGCTTTCCAAAACCAGGCTTCGGTGGAACCGGTCTGCAAGGCGGGGACCTGGGCGTCTCTCCACACCTTCAAGTTTTACAGACTTGATGTTCGGGCATCTGCCGATGCCGTTCTGGGGTGTGAGTTGAGAATGGTGGTGAACCCTCTCCAGGCGGGGTTTAACCTTGAGTTGTCAGTGCCGTTCTTGGTTATGTCCCCGCAATTGGTTGTTGGCTGTTCTGGCACAGTCCCCCCAAACAAGGATACTGCTTTGGGACGTCCCAAACATTGCTACTTGTGGTGCACCAGAATGAAAGAGATGACAAAAGGGAAATTAGTGTTCTCACCGACAAATTTATTTTCTCGTCTCACCAAAATGTTTCATTTTTTCCTTTTAAAGTGGACCAAAACCAATATAACCAACCAATATAACAGGCCGCTCCCTGAAGCGCAGAGGACACATACTCTGCCCTGCTCCTCGGCTTCTACCAATCAATTTGGCTGGCAAAAGCATTGATCAAATGGTACAGAACCCCATTAACTGCAAGGTGCAGTTACAGTAGTTGTATTTTATTTGAAAATACAACATATTTCATACAGTTGTATTCAGAGGAATGGGACTTTTACTCCCAATAAGGTAATGTTTTTATTCAAAATTGTAGCCCAATTTCTGCCTAAAAAAAATACATATACAAAATATACTTGGGGGGTGGGGAACTGTTCCAATAGCTCAGTGCCCATTTAATACCCGGTATTGGAGTCTCTTAGTACTTTCTACATATTTACAATAGGGGGGAAGGTACACTAGGTGTTGTACCTATAATGTGGAGAACTTTCTAAGTTGGAGGCTGGTGTATATAGATAGGCATACAGTAATATATAAAAAATACACAAATTTTATTTCACATTTCATTTATTCTTAGTATACAGTACGTCCTGCTCCAGATATAGTACTTACACTTGGGGTTATTCTCCGCCAGATGGCGCTGCACTGCAGAGACATGCAAAACAGGCTCCTCCCGGCCCCTCAAATACCCAGGGACCTCCCACAAATCCCCAGATTTCTCTGCAGTGCTGGCTGCGAAGACATGAAGTATCACTCTCTTGCAGCTGAGCGGGGCTATTACAGCCTGCGGCCCTGTTGGACTATTCCCACCCGTCCTCTGTGATGTGCCTCCCAGCCTGGGCTGCGCTGGTCGGGTGAAGGTAGGCAGCACCATGCGTGCTTATGGAGCGCTGCTCCTCCGCAGTCCCTCACCAAAGGGTAGGCAGTATAGGCTGATGGTGAGCCTCTATGGGATGCCCCTCCCGCATTATCGCCCCGTGTAGCGGTGGGCCCTGTACGAAGGGCCGCCATTCTCCCTCGTTCCCCCCGTAGCCAGGGGGAAAGGAAGGGGGGGGAGGTGTGCCTGTGGTGTCAGTGTATTGTGATTACATCTATATGGCCTTTGTTCTGTCTTTGGACTTGTGAATTGGTGTCGGCCGCCGCTCCTTTTTAATTGTATAACTGCCGCCGCCGCGCACGCTTTTTCCTTCACTGGATGCGCCGGGCGGCGGCGTTACCTCAGACGCTTCGTTACCTCATTGACTGCTGGGTGGGCTTCGCGCCCTTCAGGAGGTCGGGGCCTGGCGCGCTCCGCATCATGGCACGCTCTGCCCCCCCCCCCCCCCGCCTCGAGGTACTCGGGGCTATCTTGTCCGCGCGCTACACGTGTGACGTTCTGCTGACCGTGGTCCGTAAGTGCCCTCATGGGCGGCTTTATTCTCCTTGTTGAGTTATGCCATTCTGACACTCTTCTCATTGTGTCTTTCAGACTGTTCAATGACATTGGCTTCTCTCGGCCCGACGTATTGATAGCAGCCTAATTAAGTTCTCCCACTTCCTAGCGGGTCTTTGGGGCATCCAGGGTTGCTTAGTGTCAATCCCTGCTGGCATATGGAGCCTAAATCACCATATGGAGGCATCTCAGAGTAATGTGACCGGGGTCCCTCTGGGACAAGACCGGCTGTGTATGGCGTGTGGACAACCCCACGCTGACAGGGCATGGGTCTGCGTACCATGTGCCGAACAAGCGCTGGCCCTGCAAGCTGGTCTGCCAGTGGCTGCATCTCGTTTCAATTCACCTACTTCCCCATGCTTAAGTCTCACTCCTGCTGAGTCGCATACAAGTGGGGATTCTCAGCCTGTTGCGTCTGCCAGACTGCCTTCGGCTGCACAGATTATTGCGAGGTTGTCAGAGCTCAAGGGCCCTAGTAAGAAGCAGCACTTGACGCCTCATGTTAATGTTTTTCCTATGGGAACTGAGGAGTCTACTACTTTGTGTGGCTATACCCCTTCTGATGGAGAGCTCTTCTCTGACTCGGGCTCAGCTGATGAGAGGCCGAGGAGTCAAGACGATTCTGGCCCTGAATACTGGGGCCAGAGCGACACTGACAATTTGTTGATCAAGGTTTTTGAGATTCTGTCTATCTCTCTCCCTGGTGAGGCCCCCAAGCGGAGAGGGGAGCGTTTCCATACAGCAACTGCACGTTTGGAATTCCTGGAGCAAGCACCTTTCCAGACCCTTGTGCTCAAGGAATGGGAGTGCCCCAGTAAACTTCCAGGGGACTGGGATAGGAAGTACCCTTTTCCCCCTGAGGTGGTTAAATGTTGGTCATCCCCCCCCCCCCCCCCCCCCCGAGGTGGATGCCCTGATCATAGGGGTTCCTAAACCCCCCCCCCCCCCCCTTATTGCTTTCCCTGCTTTTCCCGGCTGTGTCAGCACCAGGCTTCTGTTGAACTGGTTTTGCTAGGCCGCTTTTTGGTCTTGCTCATACCATCCAAGGTTTTACAAGTGTTGATGTTAAGGCCTCAGCTCATGCTGGCTTGGCCGCAAGCTTTTGCAGGTGACAGTGGTTCTAACTGTCTGCTGTTGCCTTTTTTGTTGGGGATCCCACCCTACTTACGGACACTGCTACTGGATGTCCCAAGTGTAAGTACTATATCTGGAGCAGGACGTTTTGTATACTAAGAATAATACAATTCTGTGAAATACTCACCTGTAGAATTGGTATTATAAGTATACAGTATGTCCTGCTCCACCCCACCCTGGTTTTTGCATTATTCTGGATCCCCTGTATGGTGATTGTTATCATTGTTATAGTTACCAGTTTTTGGTGGTTAAATTCTCCCGGCTTCTTGTTCACTGCTTTTCAATGCTGGGGATTTGTGGGAGGTCCCTGGGTATTTGAGGTTCCGGGAGGAGCCTGTTTTGCATGTCTCTGCAGTGCAGCTCCATCTGGCGGAGGATAACCCCAAGTGTAAGTACTATATCTGGAGCAGGACGTACTGTATACTTATAATACCAATTCTACAGGTGAGTATTTCACAGAATTGTATTTTTTCCATATTTTACATTATTTTTTCATATATTTTACACTTTTAGAACTCAGTGGAGTAGTTCATGGTACAATCTCTACTCCCTTTTACAGAAGTTCGTAAGCTGCCTCCTCCCGTTGAGGCAAATCTCAATTTACGCTCAGTGTGTAGCAAGCACATGGGTTTTGTTTTCTCTCAGGCGTAGCAAGTGTGGATTCCGTGCAGACGTTTCGCTAATAAAATGGCTTCTTTAATGCACTTAATTGTATCTAGTTCTAATGGTAGAGAGATAGTTATCTTGGTATTCTCATATGTGCATTTAAGTTTTTGTTCAATAAATAACAGCTTACCTTGTTCCCAGAGTCTTGTAAGAAACAGCGCTTCTACCCAGGTTGCCCTTGTGTTAAGAGGCCAGGTCAAATTACCTGTTATTAGAATTGCCCCTGATTAGTTATTGGTTTAATGGTAAAATGTACTGCGTTATAATGAAGTAAAATTTTATTTTACCTGGCTCCTGCCGTAGCTGTCCCTGTTCGGGCGCAGGCTATGTAGGTGCAGGCTGCCTCTGTTGGCGTACCTTTTAACTGCAGACTGTACAAGTGCAGGTTTGTATTGAATACCAAGTTGAATACTGACAGTGGAGGATAAAGTGTTTGCAACACTAAAACGAAGGTAGACAAATTAATAAGATCCTAGAGATATGACACAGTTATCTGGACAGGAATGGGAATGGGATCAATTAAGGATTTCACAGACCAGACCTCCCTAGGGACGGGAGGGGGAAGTGGACAAGGAAACGTACTAGAAAAGTTTAGGACATTGGAAAACACATTGCATAAAAAGACACGAGTCCATTGGAATATAATCTATCTGAGAAAATATTTTGAAGAGGGCATAGGGCTAAGGATCAGGATATTCCCACAAATAGGGGAGGTTGACCCCACGTTTAAGGAAAAATGGGAACAGAACTTACAAACCTGTTCCCTGAACATGCTGAGGTTACTTATTGAACAGCAGGAACAAACATTAAAACAAGTGAACACCCAATATGAAAAAACAACAAGATAAGAAAGAAAATAGAGACCTTAATCAAAGAGATCTGGGAAATTAAAACTAATAAACTATATAGGGACAAAAAAACTTATGAGGAAAAAAGAGCATATAGGTGGAAACCATATGACTATACAACAGACAAACTCAGAGTTATACTCCTCGCAATACTCATCTTCCTCCTCAGACAGCTGCCAGTTGGGAGACAGACCAAAGAGAAGCTATAAACTCTTCACAAAAGACAGTAGAAGAGAGAGCCCACAGGCCTCTAGACCTCACTCAGACAGTATATCAAATCCATTCCCCAAAGGAGATAAAATAAAAGATTCCCTCACCTAACCTAGCACAAGAGACTTTCCAAACCGGGGTATTATCTTTTTTAGACCTACCAGGGGGAGGGCAAGGACCACAATTAATGCAACCACAAAGAGAGGAACATGGGCACGAACAGTCACAACCCCCCCTCCCCCAATGAATCAGGCACCAACCACCCCACAAAATAGCAATTAATATTATCAACTTAACAGAGATCCCGTTAACAAAAGCACAAATAAAGTACTACAGATGGGCCTGAATTTCTGCCCAGAGCATAATGTGAATACATTTGAACTAATTAAGGACTTGCACAGTAGCACACACACCTTTAAAAAGCCATCCACATATTTTCCCCCGTTATCGATGAATTCAAGAGTCAAGACTTTTGTGAACATTATATCACAAGAAACAGAGCAAACACAGTAGGGACTAGACCCAGGAGCTTCTCATCTACCCATAAAAGAGCATTAAAGGAACTTCCAAGAAAACAATAACATCGAAATTAAACCTGCAGATAAAGGGGGAGGGGGGGAACACTGTACTCATGACCAGGGAGCAATATGAAAAAATGTGCTTAAAAATATTAAACATAGAATGGTACCAAAGAACGACACTACAAAAAAGAGACCAAGACAAATACAACACAATAATAGATAGAGCATATGAACACAAAATTATTGCAAAGACCACATGGGAATTTTTGAAGGTAGAACACCCTGTTACACAAACCTCCTATGCTTTACCGAAGGTCCATAAATCCATGACCAACCCACCCGGTCGCCCGATAGTAGCGGGCATTGGCTCGCTAACAAGCAGGGCCAGTGAGTATATTGATTCGCATCTCAGACCCTTTGTAGAATCACTGGCATCTTACGTAAGAGATTCTACAGGACATGACAGTTCCACCAGGCACAACACTAGTCACTTTAGATGTAGAAGCATTGTATTCTAGCATCCCTCATAAGCTAGGCTTCAGGGCAATCCAATACTATCTGAACCAACTAGATATTCAAGAACACGACCACAACTGCTTCATACTGGACCTATTACAGTTCATTTTGACACACAATACCTTACTTTTCAATGGACAACTTTACAACCAGTTACAGGGTACGGCTATGGGCACGATCTGTGCACCTTCCTTTGCTAATCTCTTTTTGGGCCGTTGAGAGGAACTGGTTTGGGCCGACGAAACACTAAATCAACACAAGCAACACATAATAACATGGCATTGTTACATTGATGTTTTGATCATGGGGGGGGGGGGGGGGGGGGGAGACATAGCCCAACTAAAGGACTTTGTAACAACCATTAACAACAACAAATACAACCTAAAATTCGCACTAGAATGCAATGAGAGAGAGATCAGTTATTTTAAGTATACAGCATGTCCTGCTCCAGAGATACTCTTTACACATGGGTAATACATCCACAAGATGGCGCTGGACTGCAGAGACGGCAAAAAAAGTGGCTCCTCCCAGCCCCATATATACCAGGGACCTCCCACAAATTCCCCAGATCTTCTCTGCAGTCTGGGCTGCGATGACAAGAAGATGGCTCTCTATTCGCTGGTGAGCAGGGCTTATTAGCCTACAGCCCTGTAGGACTATTCCCACCCGTTCCTATTCTAAGCAGACAGCACGTCCTGCTCCAGACATAGTCCTTACATGTGGGTATACCTCCGCCTTCAGCGCCGTGCACTGCAGAACATGAAGAAAACAAGCTCTTCCCGGCCCTACATATACCGGAGGACCTCCCACAAATCCCCAGTTTTCTCTGCCGTGCTGGAACTGCGAAGACATGAAGTATCACGCTCTCGCAGGCGAGCGGGGCTTGACAGCCCGAGGCCCTGCGGGACTATTTCCACCCGTCCTCATTGTGAATTAATGCCTCCCAGCCTGGGCTGCGCGGGTCGGGTGAAGGTAGGCAGCACCTAGTGTGCTTACGGAGCTAGACTCCACCGCAATCCCCCTCCATAGGGTAGGCGGTTAAGGCGTATGGTGAGCCTTCTATTGGATGCCCCTCCCGCACTAGTGTCCCTCGCCCGGTGTAGCGGTGAACCCAGTATTTTGGATCATCTTCCTCCCTAGATTTCCCCGTTAGTGGGGGGAAAAAAGAGGGGGGGGGGTCGTGTGTATGACGGCTAATCCTTGCCCTAATCACACTAGTCAACCATTGTCTTATTTGGTCCTTGGAGTCAGAGCTGCGCTTCACTCTCAGCCTTTTGCTTTCCTACTGCGCCTTCATGTATTACTCGGCGCATACTTCAGTTTTTGTTCTATAGACGCTTGCGTCCTATCACTGTTTTCACCCTGTCAGATCTCTCTGAGGTGATGTCTCCCTGACAATATCTGTCGCTTCTGATAGGCTACGCGCCGTCGAGCTTCGCGCTCTCCGGGGGGGCGTGGTGCGGTTTGGCGCGCTCCGCGTCATCGTCCGCTCTAGCCCGCCCTTCGATGTTCGCTTGGCGCCATTTCCTTCTCACATGCGCGTGGTGAAGACGGTCCTCCCCTCGCTGTTCTGTAAGTGCCCTCACGGACGATCCCTTTCCAAACTTGACTTCTTCGCGCTTGGCTCTGACGTCCCTTTTCCCCTTGTGTTTTTCAGACCGCGGACTTCGGTGGCTTCTCCCGGCCCGTTGTAGAGTCCGGCCCAGAACCTTTTAATCAAATCACTCCCACTTCCCAGCGGGTGTTTGAGGCATCCAGGGTTGCTTTACAGCGTCAATCCCTACTGGCATATTAAATATAATAATCACCATATGGAGGCATCTCAGGATATCGTGAACGGGGTTCCTTCGGGACAAGCCCGTCTGTGTGTAGCTTGTGGGGTCACACCTAGCAGTGGTGACAATGCACGGGTCTGCGTCCCTTGTGCACAGCAGGCGCTAGCTGGCCTACCCACCTCTTCTGAGGCTGGGCCCACGCCTCGCCTTGTTTCTCCTACTCCCCCCAAGCCTGAGTCTAACCCCCAGTCCTAGCGGAGACTCCCATGCTGACTTTGCCGCTAGACTGGCTAGCGTGGAAAGTTTAGTCGCTGGCTCCTTGGTGCGCAAGGCTACCGCTAAAAAGCGCCACCTGAATCCTGAAGCCACTATTCTTCCTGTAGATTCGGATGATTTACATTTGTCCTACGCACACTCCCCCTCAGAGGAAGGGGAACTGTTTTCTGACTCGGGGGTCATAGGACGATGAGTCCAGGAGTCAGGATGAATCTGGTTCTGACCTCTGGTCCCAGGATGACGTTGATAGATTGCTGGCCCAGATCTTTGACGTGTTATCCCTCTCTCCTCCGCCTGCGGCTCCTCGGCAAAGAGGTGACCTGTTCCATACCGCTAAGGTGCGGTTGGAATTCCCTGAACAAACTCATTTTAATAATCTAGTCTTGAAGGAGTGGGAACATCCCAGCAAACTCCAGGGGGTTCCTAAGACTGTGGATAAGAAGTACCCATTCCCTGCTGCCCTGATCAAGTGTTGGACTTCGCCGCCCAAAGTCGATGCCCCGATCCTGGGTCTGTCCAATACCTCGATTATGCACTCCCCTGACACTACTACGCTGCAAGATCTGGAGGATCGACGGGTTGATCAATTGGCATGTCATGCCTTTGCTTTTGGGGGAACCTTAGCCATCACGGCGGTGAGACTGCTCTTGAAGGGGCGGATGATTTACCATCCGATGCCGCCAATGCTTTGGTTACCTGTGAGACTTTATCAATTATATACTGTCTGCATCGGACGACGCTATCAAGCTGAGTGCTAGATCCTCTGCTCTGGTGGTAGCCATACTTCGAGCGGTCTGGTTACGCCAGTGGGCAGCTGACAATGTCGCTAAGAGAGCCCTTACGGGGCTTCCTTTCAAAGGGCTGCGCCTATTTGGAGAAAAGTTAGATATCTTCGCTAAAGGGGGCAAGCTGCCCCAGCGCAAGCGTCTGAGTTGGCCCTTTCGTGGCCCAAGCTCCCACTCGACCCCCTACCGTGGGGCTAAACAGGGAAGAAGGGTGTCCTTCGCCGGAGCTCGCACAGATTCCTGGAACAAGAACAGAGGACGTCGCCCCAGCTCTTCCTGGGGGCCAGAGCCCCTCCCAAGACCCCCCAGGCTTGAAGGGGCGGCCCTCGCCCGTCAGGGTGGGGGGACGTCTACAACATTTTCAGCATGTCTGGAGACGCCACGTCCCAGACCGGTGGATTCAGGAGGTAGTGTCCTCCGGTTACAAGATAGTGTTTGCTGTACTGCCCCCTACCAGGTTCGTCGGGTCCCGAATCCCACATGATCCTGCCTCAGCTCAAGTCTTGATGCTAGCGGTGCAGGACCTTCTAGACCTCGGGGTCATTTGCAAGGTCCCCTTAAAAGACAGGGGCATGGGGTTTTATTCCAACCTGTTCACGGTGCCCAAAAAGGACGGGTCAATCAGACCCATTCTGGACTTAAGAATCTTAAACAGATTTGTCAGAAATGGGCATTTTCGTATAAAAACTCTGTGCTCGGCCATTGCCTCGCTGCGCCCAGGGGACTTCATGACATCTGTGGACATCAAGGACGCTTACCTGCACGTTCCGGTGTTCCCGGGGCATCAAAGGTTCCTCAGATTTGCGCTGCTCGATCAGCATTACCAGTTTGTGGCTCTGTCATTCGGACTTACGTCAGCCCCCAGGGTATTCACCAAGGTGCTGTCTCTGAGACTAAAAGGCATACGAGTGTTGCCCTACCTGGACGATATACTTAACTCATCCCAGTCTCTGCAGCAGGCAGAGCTGGACACGCGGTTGGTGGTGACCACCCTCGAGTCCTTCGGCTGGGTGATCAATTACCCAAAGTCCTCTCTGTCCCCTTCCTCAGTGACACCGTTTCTGGGGATGATTCTGGATTCAGTTCAGTCAAGGATATTCCTTCCTTCCACAGAAGGTGGAAGCTCTGACAACGCAGGTGAGGTCCCTGCTCTCGAGCCCTCATCCCTCTATCAGGCAGGGAATGCAGTTGGTGGGCTCGATGGTGGCAAGCTTCGAGGCGGTCCCATTTGCCCAATTCCATTTGAGAACTCTGCAGCTTCACCTTCTGTCAGTTTGGAACAAGGACCCAGCGTCCTTGGACGAGATCTGGGTGCTTCCCCCCTCGGTCAGACAATCCCTGGCGTGGTGGCTGGACCACGGGAACTTGACAAGGGGCAGATCCTTCCTGGGTCCCTCCTGGGAGATAGTCACAACAGATGCCAGTCTCTCAGGCTGGGGGGGGGGGATTCTGGAAGTACCTGCGCTTCCAGGGGAGGTGGGGTCCTCAGGAGGCCCATCTACCCATCAATGTCCTGGAACTCAGGGCGGTCAGGTTGGTGCTGGAACACTTGACACAGCACCTGAAGGGTCTGGCGATTCAGGTACGCTCAGACAACAGGACGGCGGTGGCCTACATCAATCACCAGGGAGGAACCCGGAGCAAGGGTGCTCTCCAGGAGGTGTCTCTGATTCTAACATGGGCAGAGACCAATGTTCAATGCATCTCGGCTGTTTACATTCCGGGGGCGGAAAATCTGCTAGCAGATGCCCTGAGTAGGGGGTCGTCCCGTCAGGGGGAGTGGTCCCGCTCCAACTCGGTATTTCAATCCCTGTGTCACCGTTGGGGTGTCCCAGACGTGGATCTGTTTGCGTCCCGTCACAATCACAAGCTACCGAGCTTTGTATCTCTGTCTCTGGATCCTCTGGCTCTGGCCACGGATGCTCTGGCAATGTCTTGGAAGGAGTTTCAGCTCCTGTATGCATTTCCACCACTTCCCCTTCTGGGCAGAGTGCTACGCAAGATTGCTCTGGAAGGGGTACCAACTATTCTGGTGGCCCCAAGGTGGCCAAGAAGAGTGTGGTTCGCAGACGTGGTTCAAATGGCAGTAGATCAGTACGATCTACCAAGGATTCCAGACCTCCTAACTCAGGGGTCTCTACGCCATCCCAATTTACTAACTCTGGCTTTGACGGCTTGGCTATTGAGACCACCATTTTAAAGGAAAAAGGTTTGTCTGCTTCTGTAGTGGCTACCATGGTTCAAGCCAGGAAGAAGACCTCTTCTGCCATATATTATAGGGTGTGGCGTGCCTACATTGACTGGTGCGAATCCAGGTCTCTACCCTGCCGGGAATTCTTAGTCTCCAGGGTGCTGGAGTTTTTACAACATGGTCTAGACTTAGGTCTGAAGCTTAGTACCTTGTCTATTCAGCCTCCCTACTTTGAGAGACACCGGGATAAGGTGGTGTTTTGCTTCAAGCCAGACTTCCTGCCTAAGGTTGTGTCTGCTTTTCATTTGAATCAAGATATTGTTCTTCCTTCCTTGTGCCCTAATCCTAATAACCCTAAAGAGAGGGTTTTACATTCCCTGGATGTGGTTAGGTGTGTCAAGTCTTACCTGGTTACCACTCAGGCATTTAGAAAGACGGATGCTCTCTTCGTTGTGCCTCACGGCCTAGGAAAGGTTTGGCTCCCGCCAAGTCTACCATCAGTAAATGGATTCATCAGGCTGTGGTTCAAGCTTATACTACTAAGGGGAAGACTCCCCCATTTCGTCTTACTGCTCATTCTACTAGAGCTGTTGGGGCTTCTTGGGCTTTTCAGCACCAGGCCTCTGTGGAGCAAGTTTGCAAGGCCGCTACTTGGTCTTCTGTACATACCTTTACAAAGTTTTACAAGGTTGATGTTATGGCCTCAGCTGACGCTGCGTTTGGCCGCAAGGTTCTGCAGGCCGTAGTAGTTTAAACGGCTTGCTGTTGCCTTCTGTTGGGGATCCCACCCTTCTTTACGGACACTGCTATTGGATGTCCCACATGTAAGGACTATGTCTGGAGCAGGACGTGCTGTCTGCTTAGAATAATACAACTCTGCATATAATACCAACTCTACAGGTGAGTACTTCACAGACAGCACGTCCTGCTCCACCCCACCCTAGTTTCACTTTGTTCTGGATCCCCTGTTTGGCGATTGTTATACTTGATATTTTGTTTTGCCAGTTTTGGGTGGTTGTTTCTCCTGGCTTCTCCTTCTCACTGCTTTTCAATGCTGGGGATTTGTGGGAGGTCCTCTGGTATATGTAGGGCCGGGAGGAGCTTGTTTTCTTCATGTTCTGCAGTGCACGGCGCTGAAGGCGGAGGTATACCCACATGTAAGGACTATGTCTGGAGCAGGACGTGCTGTCTGCATATAATACCAACTCTACAGGTGAGTACTTCACAGAGTTGTATTTTTCCTGCCTCCCAGCTTTGGCTGCACTGGTCAGGTGATGGTAGGCAGCACTGCTGTCAGGTGCTTAGGAGCGCTGCTCCAACCGCAATCCCCCACCAAAGGGCAGACGGTATAGGCCCATGGTGAGCCTTATGGGATGCCCCTCCCGCGTTAATGCCCCTCGCCCCCTGTCCCATCGGTGGGCTCCTGTTAGGCTGGCCGCTGCTCTCCTTCTCTCTCCCTGGTAGTTCTTGGGGGGGGGGGGGGGGGGGTATTATTCACTGTTGTGATTGTATGCCATTGTATTGTGTCCCTTGTGAATTGTTCGGCGGCGACATCGCCTCAGGCGCTGCTGCGCCATTATTGGCTGTTTTTGTCACATGGGCGCGTTTCGCGCTCTTCGGGGGGGCGGGCCTTGCGGATGACGCTTTCTGCATCACGGTCTCCGCGGGCCCGCCCCTCGAGGTATATGCGGGCGCCATTTTGCTTCCCTTGTGCTGCGTGGCTGGCATTTACCTACCGCGGTCCGTAAGTGCCCCTACGGGCTGGATTATTTTATTTCATGTGTTGCATGTTGCTTATGGAACCTCTTTGTTTATGTCTTGCAGGCGGGTCAAACTTTTTTGGGGTTTCTCCCGGACCTATCCCCTCTATTTAGTTTCTCTACTTCTTAGAGGCCTATTGCTTCTCATGACCTCTCACTTCCCTAGCGGGATATTGGGGCATCCCGGGTTGCTTTATAGAGTCAATCCCAATTGGCCTGTTGTGCCACGATAATCACCATATGGAGGCTTCTCAAGGTAATGTGCTCTGGGTTCCTTCGGGACAAGCCCGGCTGTGTGTGGCATGTGGGGTGTCCCCTATAAGTGATGTGCGGGTTTGTGTACCCTGTGCCCAGCAGGTGCTGGCGCTGCAATCTGGGTTACCTGTGGCTGGGCCTGTGCCCCCTATGGCTTCGCCTACCCCCCCTACCCACGCTTACATCTGACTCCCAGTGAGGTGCATACCAGTGGGGAGTCTCAACCTGATTTGTCTACCAGGGTGGCCAGCATTGAAAAGCTGATTGCTGGCTCTACGGCGTGTGAGGCCCCTGCTAAGAGGCGGCATTTGGCTCCTGGTGTTACCCTATTTCCTATGGAGGCTGAGGAATTTTCTGACCTTGCTGGTTATACCCCCCTGGAAGAGGGGGAATTGTTTTATGACTCAGAATCATCTGCTGAGCAGCCTAAGGGTTATGCTGAATCTGGGTCTGACCCATGGGCTCCAGATGATACTGACAGGCTTTTGGCTCACATTTTTGAAGTACTTTGTATCTCTCCTCGTGCCGCGGCCCCCGGCAGCAGGGGAAGTTGTTTCACACTGCTAAACCACGTTTGGAGTTTCCTGAGCAAACTCACTTTAATAATCTTGTGCTTAAAGAGTGGGAACGGCTTGCAGGCTCCCTGGGGTGCCTAAGAGTTGGGATAAGAGGTATCCCTTTCCTGCTGAAGTGGTTAAGCGTTGGTCATCCCCTCCCGAAGTGGATGCACCAATTCTGGGGTTGTCCAACACTTCCCTCATGCATTCCCCTGACTCTACTACCCAGAAGGATGGTGAGGACCGGCGCATTGATCAGCTGGCTTCCCATGCCTTTGCCTATATGGGGACTGCGCTGCGTCCGGTCTGTGCCTCTGCCATTACAGTGGTGGCTATTAAAACTCTGCTCAAAAATCTTTTAGATGGGGCTCCTGATGATGCTGCTAGTGAAGAGTATAGAGCTCTTCTGCATTGTGAGGAATTTGTTGCATATGTTCTCTCTGCCTTGGATGATACCATTAGAATGTGTGGCAGGGCTTCTGCCTTGGTGGTGGCTATACGCTGCTTGGTTTGGCTGCGCCAGTGGGCTGCTGGCAACGCTGCTAAGAAGGCTCTCATTGCCTGGACCTGTTTTGCTAAGGGAGGCAAGTTACCCCAGCTCAAAAGACAGTCTCGGCCTTTTCGGGGTTCAGGTTCCTTTCTTCCCTCTTACCGTGGGTCCAGAATGGGAAGGGGAGCTTCATTTGCCGGGGCCCGTGGAGATTTCTGGCTCAGGGGCAGAGGACATGGCCGCCCTGGCCCCATCTGAGGTTCCAAGCCTAAGTCTTCCCCCAAGCCCCCTCAAGCATGAAGGGGCGCCCTCACCCATCCGGGTGGGGGGACTGCTTCGGCTCTTTGCTCACGTCTGGAGGCGTCATGTCTCAGACCGGTGGATTCAGGAGGTATTGTCCTCCGGTTACAAGATAGGTTGCTGCCTGTCCCCCTCCAAGATTCATCAGATCCCGGATGGCTCAAAACCCCCTGTCAGCTCAGGGTCTGAGTCTTGCTGTGCCAAACCTTCTGGGGCTCATCTGCTAGGTGCCCTTAAGGGAAAGGGGCAAAGGCTATTATTCCAACCTTTTCACTGTTCCCAAAAAAGATGGGTCCGTCATCGAATCGGCTCCCAGAGTATTCACCAAGGTGCTGGCTGGAGTGATGGCTCTGCTGAGATCTGAGGGCATTCGCATTCTTCCCTATTTGGACGATATTCTCATCACTTCTCAGTCCCTCCAACAGGCAGAGCTGGATACTCGGCGGGTAGTGTCCACACTGGAGTTGTTCGGCTGGGTGATCAACCACCCCAAATCTTCCCTGTCTCCTTCCTTGGTGAAGTGATTTTTGGGCATGAATCTAGATACAGAGAGTCTTCAAGCGCAAGCTCAGCTCCTTCTGTCTTGACCTCATCTGTCCATCAGCCAGGGAATGCAGCTGGTGGGCCTGATGGTGTCCTGCTTTGAGGAGGTTCCATATGCTCAGTTTCACATGAGACCTCTTCAATTCCACCTTTTGTCAGTATGGGACAGGGACCCTGTGTCCATAGATCAGGTGTTTGTTCTGTCCCCCCTGGCCAGGCGGTCCCTCTCGTGGTGGCTGGACTCAAGGAACCTGTTGGTGGGCAGATTCTTTCTGGCCCCTTGCTGGGAGACAGTCACCACAGATGCCAGTCTGACAGGTTGGGGGGGGGGCTTCTGGAAATCCCTAAAATTCCAGGGGCAGTGGGGCCATCAGGAGGCCCACACCCCTATCAACATTCTGGAACTGAGGGCGATCAGGTTGGTTCTAGCCCACTTAATCCCACACCTTCGGGATCGGGCTGTTCAGGTACGCTCGGAAAACCAGACGGCGGTTGCCTACATCAATCATCAGGGAGGGACCCGGAGCAAGAGGGCCCTCAAGAAAGGGTCTTTGATTCTGTCCTGGGCGGAGGACAATGTTCCCTGAATTTCAGCCGTGTACATTCGGGGGGTGGAGAACCTGGAGGCAGACTCTCTGATCAGGGGGACTTCTTGCCTAGGAGAATGGTCCCTCAGCAACAGAGTGTTTCGCTCTCTGTGTCACCGTTGGGGTCAGCCAGACGTGGATCTGTTTGCGTCCCGTCACAATCACATGCTTCCAGTCTGTGTCTCTGTCCCAGGACCCTCTGGCCTTAGCCATGGATGCCCTAGCAATGTCTTGGAAGGGCTTTCAGCTACTGTATGTCTTTCCCCCATTTCCTCTGCTGGGCAGGGTTCTGCGCAAGATAGCTCAGGAAGGGGTGTCAGCAATCCTGGTGGCCCCCTGTTGGCCAAGAAGAGTGTGGTCCACAGACATCGTGCAGCTGGCAGTGGATCAGTATGCGCTGCCCAGGGTTCCAGATCTGCTCACTCAGGGGCAGCTACGCCACCCCAATTTACAAACGCTGGCTTTGACGTCCTGGCTGCTGAAACCTCCATCTTAATGTAAAAGGGGCTGCCTGCCTCTGTTGTTAATACCATGATCAGGGCTAGGAAAAAGGCCTCTTTTTCCATCTACTATAGGGTTTGGCGTTTCTACATTGACTGGTGTGAGTCTAAATCTCTTCCCTGTCGTGTGTTTTCTATTCCTAGGATTCTGGAATTTCTTCAACATTGTTTGGATCTGGGGCTTCAACTCAGCACTCTGAAAGGTCATGTTTCTGCCTTGGCTATTTTCTTCCAGAGATCTTTTGCTTAGCATCATCTGGTCAAGACGTAAGCCTATGTTACCAGTCTGGGACTTGAATCTGGTCCTATCTGCCTTGCAGGGGTCTCCTTTTGAGCCTGTGCATGAGGCTGCTTTGTCCATTCTTACTCTTAAGGTAGTCTTTTTGGTGGCTATCACTTCTGTTAGGCGTGTTTCTGAGTTGGCGGCGCTTTCCATCAAACCCCCTTACTTTAAGAAACACCAGGACAAGGTGGTGTTTCGCTTTAAACCAGATTTTCTGCCTAAGGTTGTTTCTGCATTTCATCTCAATCAGGACATTGTTCTGCCTTCTCTGTGCCCTAATCCTAGTAACCCTAAGGAGAGGGCCTTACATTCCTTGGATGTGGTCAGGAATCTGAAGTTCTATTTGGTGGCTACTGAACCCTTCAGGAATACTGATGCTATTTTCGTGGTCCCTTCTGGTCCTAAGAAGGGTCTGGCTCCAGCTAAATCCACTATCAGCAAGTGGATCCGTCAGGCAGTGATTCAGGCCTATTCTGCTAAGGGGAAGAATCCTCCCTTCCGCCTTACTGCTCATTCCACTTGTGCTATTGGTGCCTCTTGGGCTTTTCAGCACCAGGCTTCTGTTGAACAAGTTTGCAAGGCCTCTACTTGGTCTTCTGTTCATACCTTTTCTAAGTTTTACAAGATTGATGTTCCGGCTTCAGCTGATGCTGCTTTTTGCCGCAAAGTTCTGCAGGCGGCAGTGGTTTAAACTGTATGTTGTTACTTTTTGGGGGATCCCACCCTACCTTACGGACACTGCTATTGGATGTCCCATGTGTAAGGAGTATCTCTGGAGCAGGACGTGCTGTATACTTAGAATAATACAATTCTGTGATTACTTGCCTGTAGAATTTGTGGTATACGTATACAGCACGTCCTGCTGCACTCCGCCCTTGTTATCATTATTCTTAGTACCTCTGTATGGTAATTATCATGGTTATTGTATAAAATTAGTTTGATTATGGTTATAATTCTCCCGGCTTCTTGTTAACTGCTTGTCAATACTGGGGAATTTGTGGGAGGTCCCTGTTATATATATGGGGCCGGGAGGAGCCACTTTTTTGCTGTCTCTGCAGTCCAGCGCCATGATGTATACGTATAATACCAATTCTACAGGTGAGTAATCACAGAATTGTATTTTTTGGACCTGAGAATACGGAAAGACCCAGCAGGTACCATATCAACAAACTTCTATAGGAAACCTTCAGCAGCAAATAATACTCTTGGAGCCCAAAGTTCAAATCCAACCACACTCAAAAACAGCATACCATTTGGCGAGTACTAGAGAGCCAAACGAAACTGCACGGATCAGGAAGACTTTAAGCGAGCAGCGAATAAGATCAGGGCCAGACTAAAGGCGAGTGGGTACTCGAACAGAATTCTAAAGAATGCATACAATAGAGCCCAAACGAAAGACAGAACCATGTTGTTGAACTCACATTCAAAGCAACCAAGAGAATTGGCATATACACCATTTATTCTCACATTCAACGCCCAACACATTGAAATTAGGGAAACCCTTAGAAAACATTGGTACATACTGAAACAAGATCTGGAAGTAGGCCGATACATACCAGAAGCCCCAGGTTGATTAAGGATGAATTAGTAAAGAGTCACTATGTAGGGGACAAGAAAAACCAATGCTGCAAAATAACAGGCACATATAAGTGTGAAAGCTGCTCACAGTGTAAATACATCAAAACAGGCAAGACCATTACACTCCCTACAGGCCAGGAAATATAAAAATTTGGGCAGGGGCACATTAGGATATATACCACGTCCGTCGTGTTACAGTTCGCATAGTGTTTTTGTATTGGGAAGACTAACAAAAAACTGAAAGCACGTGTGTACGCAAACGTAAGAGACAAAAAAAAATAGAAATGTATTAACCCCTGTGGGTAAGCACTGGGCATGGAACCATGGGGGGTCCCCTAAAGGAATAACCTTCCAAGTAATTGACAGGGTACACCAACACCCGAGGGGGGTGACATTAGGAAAACAACTCTACAGAAAGAAACCAAGTGGATTACAACATTAAAGGCGCTAACTCCACCAGGAATCAATGACGCTTGCAGTTTTACCCCCTTCCTTAAATAAATCTTGTATATATCCTACAGAAATCCCTCACCAATGTAGGCACTAAAACAATCCCCAATAAACAGTAGCGTGCCTAAATCCCTATGTAATAGGAAAAGAACACAGACTATATGATCCCCGAAAATGGACAGCTGAACTCCAACAAAATACATACTTATGAACAATGAGATCAAACAAAAATATACAAAAAGTATATCCCCATAGAAAACAATTAATTTGATAGGCACTTCATAAACATGCATAATTCACACTCACGCTAATAAGGAATTTAAGATCATCTTAGCGAGAATCACATACAGAACAGAAAAAATCAAACTAGAATAGATCCAGAATAAGGCTTTAAGCATTTAATGTACTGTATAGTAAATGGAACAATATGTGAAAGCAGCGCTTCCAACATAGTCTGCCCATAGAATTAGATCATTGACATACGGAACATACAAGCTCCGTACACCACACTTAAGATGGCGATGGCCAGGCCTGAGCGGAAGTCCGTACGGCGATCGGGGGCCGCGCAGCAGGCAGTCTGCTGTGCCGCTGGCTGTCAATAGGCAGCCAGCTCAGAGGAGGCGGAATTTCCGCCCACCAACATCACAGAGAGGTCCCCAGGAGGTAAGGGACCGCCCCCAAACGCTGGACGCAGGGGTAAAAGCGCGCAGCATTATCGAAGCATAGCGCTCACCGGAGCCAGCAGCGAGGGCTGTCCACTACCACCCGTTTTAAATTAAACAGGCATCGCACGACCCACCCGCTCATAACAAGGTAAGCCACTCAGAAAGCAAAACTTTCTGTGCTACTATAATTTGTACACATTTTAATACAAACCTGCAATTGTACAGTCTGCAGTTACGGCAACAGAGGCAGCCTGCACCCGAACAGGGATAGCTACGGTAGGAGCCAGGTAATATAAAATTTTCTTCATTATAATGCAGTACATTTTACCATTAAACCAATAATTAATCACGGGCAATTCTAATAACAGGTAATTTGACCTGGCCTCTTAACACAAGGGCAACCTGGGTAGAAGAGCTGTTTCTTACAAGACTCTGGGAACAAGGTACGCTGTTATTTATTGATGCTTAAAGGAACAAAAACTTAAATGCACATATGAGAATACCAAGATAACGATCTCTCTACCATTAGAACTAGATACAATTAAGTGCACTGAAGAAGCTATTTTATTAGCGAAACGTCTGCACGGAACTCGCTTGCTACACCTGAGAGAAAACAAAACCCATGTGCTTGCTACACACTGAGCGTAAATTGAGATTTGCCTCAACGGGAGGAGGCACCTTACGAACTTCTGTAAAAGGGAGTAGAGATTGTACCATGAACTACTCCACTGAGTTCTAAAAGTCTAAAATATACGAAAAAGTAATGTAAAATATGGAAAAACATTAATATGTGAAATAAAATTTGTGTATTTTTTTTTTTTTTATATTACTGTATGCCTATCTATATACACCAGCCTTCAACTTAGAAAGTCTCCACATTATAGGTACAGCACCTAGTGTACCTTCCCCCCCCCCCCCCCATTGCGTATACAAAATACATATTTATGAAAAAAATCACAGTTAAACATATACAGTGCAGATGCTTAAAATTGCCTGGCAACAAGAGGTAACCAAATTTTTCGCCCTATAAGATGCGCCTAGGATTTGGAGAAAAATAAGAAAAAAATATTCTAAGCTAAAAGTTGTGCTAAAACACCCCATTACAGGCAGTGTGGCATTCCCCCATCCCATTCCCCATGGGCAGTGTGGCATCATCCCATTCCTAATGGGCAGTGTGGGATGCCCCTATCCCATTCCCATAGACAGTGTGGGCTGCCTTCATCCCATTCCCATAGGCATATTCCCCCCTTCCTATTCCCCATATAGGCAGTGTGGCATCCCCCCATCCCATTCCTAATGGGCAGTGTGGCATGCCCCCATTCCCATAGGCATTGTGGCATGCCCCCATCCCATTCCCATAGACAGTGTGGGATGCCTTCATCCCATTCCCATAGGCAGTATGGTATACCCCCCTTCCTATTCCCCATACAGGCAGTGTGGCACCCCCTCCGATTCCCCATATAGGCAGTGTGGTATTCCCCCCCCTCCCAATTCCCATATAGGCAGTGTGGTATTCCCCCCCTCCCAATTCCCATATAGGTAGTGTGGCATTCACCCCCCTCCCCATCCCATATAGGTAATGTGGCATTCATCCCCCCTCCCCATCCCGTATAGGTAATGTGGCATTCATCCCCCCTCCCCATCCCATATAGGTAATGTGGCATTCATCCCCCCTCCCCATCCCATATAGGTAATGTGGCATTCATCCCCCCTCCCCATCCCATATAGGTAATGTGGCATTCATCCCCCCTCCCCATCTCATATAGGTAATGTGGCTTTCATCCCCCCCTCCCCATCCCATATAGGTAGTGTGGCATTCATCCGCCCCCATCCCATATAGGTAATGTGGCATTCATCCGCCCGCTCCCCATCCCATATAGGTAATGTGGCATTTCCATCCCCCCTGCCATTCCCATAGGCAAAAGTAAAAAGGAAAAAAAAAGTAAACTCGCCTTTCAATACTCCCCGCTGTCCTCTCCGTCTTCACACAGACACACTGGCTTGGAATAGCGGTGTGCGTGGCCGACGCTCGAGGGCGTGGCCAACACTCTGCTGGCACCGTGGAGAGGTGGCAGGGACGGTGCAAGCGGCGGGGGCAGCTGCTCCGCCACTCGCACTGTGCCTGCCACCTCTCCACGGTGCCAGCAGTCAGAGACACCCGGACTTAAACGGCGGTGGGCGTGACCAACGCTCGAGCGTCGGCCCCGAGAAGGCGGCAGATACAGATGCCCCCATCGCCTCCTCTCTGTGGCGCCAGCATAGAATGAACACTTGGCTTGGTATAGCCACGCCCAACAGGCTGGGTGTCTGGCTCTGCAGAGAAGGCTGCCTCCGCCGCTTCCGGGACAGCGCGAGCGCTGGAAAGGTGAGTTAACTTTTTGCTTTTTATTTGTTTTTTTCCATCTTCGCCCGATAAGACGCATGGATATTTTCCCCCAACTTTTTGGGAAAAATAAGTGCATGTTATAGGGCGAAAAATATGGTAATGGGAGCAGCTACATTTTCATGGTCTCGTCCCCTTACACACTTTTAAACCCATGCATATCTGAATGTTTGTGGACCTCATCCCCCGCTGCATAAGAAAAAGATTGTATCCCTTAGGAATTCAATTAGAAGCTAGAATAAATGCTCTAATATAATAATATATAATATATTTGTCTTTTTGTCAGATTAAACGTCACAGAATTTGTACTTGTTTGTTTTTTCAAACCTGTGAATATTTCCAATTTTTTAAAGGTCACCAAGTTTACCTTTATCTTTTCAGACTCTTGAGTCTTGCGTTCAGGGGCTGCGCATCATTTAACTCCTGATCCAGCAATAGCAAGAAAAATGGACGTCCGAAGTACTGCAGTTTGCTGAAAATTTCCTTATTGTCCGTTTTAAGTAACTAACTTTGTGGTAAAAGTACTGTGCACAAATTCAAATACAATTCTGTTATGATGTTGTTTTCCCTTTGATTGAATAAAACTTTGTTAGACTACAGCTGCATGAAAGAATGTTATTTATAACCTCTACAATATCAGCAAAGCGCTAACTTGCTATCTTTGTAGTCAAAAGTTCTGCTATACATACAATTGAGGCAGCTGTCACTGGCCTTTGGCAGAGGGAAGCACAGAGCCAGTAGTGGGTCAGCCAGGTGTGAGGTTCCACTGGTTTTTAGGTCACTCCAGGGCTCCATCTGGTTTCAAAGCCCGGAGAGTGACTGAGAAAGAAGCAACTGATGGAGCAATGTTGGAGAAGGACTGTGTCAGGCCTCAGCCGCCACTAGGCACATGGGGATGGCATACTTCATGGAACATTTCTGGATGATCACTGGTTCATAGTGACCACTGTTGTTGTGTAGCTTTCCTGTGTTATGTGCAAATTTTACACACAGCAGAGTAAACAGGATTAAATACAATACAGCAGCTAATCAATACATGAAGGATATCTCCAAAATATGACTACCCCATCCATCCTCTCCCCTACTTGTAAAGTACCTGGTATAGAGCCAAGCAATTGGCACAAGGCAAATGACCTCAAGGTCTTATCTGGTTAGTTTCAAACCTGTAAGCTTAACATCAGTTGTGGGAAAATTGCTTGAGCGACTCCTAAGGGACTTACAATATTATGCACAGTAGCATAACCCTATACAGGTATGTACAACCAGCACTGTTTTACTGAGGACAGAAACTGTCAGACTAACCTGACTGGAAGTGGTGAGTAGAAGCATGGACATGGGGATGGCTTTAGATATTTTCTGTATTTTGCAAAGTGTTCCTTTTATAGACCTCTATTGAGGTCTTTTGTCAGGCTATTTCTAGATATCAATATATATATTTGTGTATGATTTTTATATCAAAGGTTAGCAGAAACCATGGCCTAGAAATGAACTGTTATTCCAAGTATGCATCACACCCTGCTCCAGTCATGAGTCATTACGTATGGGTTATAGTCCACAAGAGGGCGCTTTACTGGCAAAAAAAAGAGGCCCCTCCCGTCCACATATACCCGGGACCTTCCACTCATTTCCCAGTTTAGTCTCTGCAGTCTGCATCGACAGTCAAGATGATAGCTCTCTCTCTCCTTGCAGGTAAGCGGGGCTACACAGCCCCGGCCCTTTTTGTCCTATTTCCACCCGGACCATTTTAAGTGCCTCCCAGCTACGGCTGCATGGTCCGGGTGATGGTAGGCAGCACCTATTAGAGGTGCTTTTTTAATGGAGCATGGCTCCACTGCAAATCCCCCACCAAAGGGTAGGCGGCACAGGTCGGTGAGCCTGACATAGGATGCCCCGTCCGCTCAGCCCACAGTACATGGCCAAATGTAAATATGGGCTTATCCCCCTTCTCCCTTGTCCGGTTAGCCGGGGGGGGGCGGCGGCTGTCTGTTTTATTGACTGGTGGCTGATTGTTTTGTGCTGGTTTACATGGTGTGTGTGTACCGTATGATTCCTTCACACTTGCGGGCATGGTGCCCTGCTGGCTCGGCCGCTATCTGTGAATAGTCAGTTTTTCCCTGCGTCTGGGAGGGGGCGGGGCCTAGCGTTCGCCATGCTCTACGGCGGCCCGTCCCCTCCTCTTTCCCTTCTCCCAGCGCCATCTTGCATTGCTGGCTACCCCCTACGGAGTGTGTGAGTGCCCCTTGCGGGCTGTTAAAAAATTATGAGAAAAAAAGAATTAATAACTTATTTATCAATAGCATACCACTGTCACCAGTGAAACATACACTCGCAAAGTGCCATACAATACACTGCTAAGTCAGGTATAACAACCTGAGTCAAACTTATACAATAATACACATGGAATATGCAAAACTCTATTATAGCTCTATAGAATAACAACTCAAATTATCAGTTATCTCTATGTATCAACACTTTTTGAGCAGAGGACCCAAGGTCCTCTTCATTATAAGGACTAACCTAATATGGGCAAGAAGTACACCCAAGGAAGGAGGGAGGGAGGAAAAAGGGGAACGGGAGAGCAAGGATAAAATGAAAAGAAAAAAAAAATGTATTAAATAATGACAAATTACACCACTAACAGATTAACATCAAAATTAGCCGACTTAAATTCCTGGACCCATGGAGTCCACATCTCCCGAAATCTATCCAGCGTTCCATCCCTGATTGCCGACATCTTTTCCATCAACATAATATAATGCACTCTATTCTTAATGTCTCCAAATGATAAAGCAGGGGTCCTCCAAGCCCCCACGATAGTGAGCTTAGCCCCCGTCAGAATGTGATATGCTAATCGTTTCTGGTTCCTTGAGCTGGGCCCTATGGACCCTTTAAGAAAGGCTACCCATGGGTTTAAACTGATACGTCTCCTTAACCCTTTACCTAGGGCTACAAAAACTTTCCTCCAAAATCCCACTACTCTGGGACACTTCCACCAAATATGGCAGAATGATCCTTCAACAGCACATCCCCTAAAGCATAACCCCGCTGCTCCCCCTCTAAAATGCCCCTGTTGCTTAGGGACGAAGTACCAACGCGTGGCCACTTTAACGTTAACCTCTATCACCCACACCGACGCCGATGGTCCAAAAGAAGCCATCCACATTCTCTCCCAGTCCTTCAGCTTCTTATTCTCCCCTAAGTCCCTTTCCCATTTCAGTCTATATGGCACTATTTTCCCCTTTTCGACCTTAGATACCTCTCCATATATATCAGAGACCAGTCCCCTCCCCCTAGGGTCAGACCTACACCGTCTCTCAAATAAAGTAAGCTGTGAATCTGTGTCTACTCCTTTCGTCATGGAACGCACGTAGTGTTTGATCTGAAGATAACCAAAAAGGTCCCTAGGTTGTAATTGGAATTTTTGCTGTAACACCTGAAATCCTGCCATCTTCGACCCTTCCAGACAATTTAGCAAACAGTTAACCCCTGCCCTTCTCCAATTACTAAACCTACCCGGGTCTATAAGAGCGGGGGTAAACATCGGATTACTCCATAAGTGCATTAACGGGAGATGGGGAGAAGCCAGGCCCTTAGAGGACCGCAGACCATCCCATAGTTCTAACGAGTGGGATATAATAGGATTGTCTATTCTACCCCTAAGTTTCCTTGGAAGCCATAACAGCAGCAAACGACATTGGGTTTACACAGTTCAGATTCGATCTGGACCCATAGAGGGGTCTCCACCTCAGCGTGATATGATACCACCTGGGCTAGTTGGGCAGCTTGGTAATATTTAGCAAAATTAGGCACTCCAAGACCACCCTGAGTCCTAGACAGGCATCATGATGCCCCCAGCCACCCTAGGCCTCCCCTCCCCCCAGATAAACGCCATAATTCTAGACTGCAGCGCCTGCAAAAATTGAGGGATTTTAACTGGCAGTGTTCGGGCTAAATACAAAAACTTAGGTAGAATGGACATTTTAATGGCCACTATCTTGCCAAGCCAAGACAATTTGTATCCTTTCCATCTATCTAGAAGACCAAAGAGATTCTGTCTCAGACGGCAATAGTTGGCAGCAAAGAGGGACGAATATTCACTAGTAAGCTTAATTCCGAGGTACTTAATTCCAGCCTCTCCCCACTGAAAACCAAAGGAGCGTTTTAAACTAGCGCACAGCTCAGAGGGGATGCTAATGTTTAAAGCTCTTGATTTTGGCATATTAACCTGAAGGCCCGAAACTAGCTCAAACTCCTTTTTAACCTCCTCATAATTCCAGGAAGGGACACCCTAGGGTTTGACACCACTACCAGCACGTCGTCAGCAAAAAGACTTAACTTATATTGAGTTTTCCCTACCCGTATCCCTGAAATATCCGGGGACAGCCTAATCAATTGTGCCAGGGACTCCATTGCTAACGCAAACAATAGTTATTAATTCTTATTTATATATTGTGGGCATCACTACTGGGGATTGTGTGTTATCAGAGCCCTCCATTTTATGGGGTGCCATATGGATGCTTGTGTGTGTGTATATATAAATATAAATTATATATATATAATTATAGAGAGAGATAGATTTATGCACTTGTGGTTTTATATTGATGTGTTTGCTGTGCTGGGTGTGCTTGTATTCTGATTGGGTCTCCCTGTTTGTGTCTTCCAGGCGGGACAACCCAATTTAGAGGTGTCTCCTGGTCCTGTGGCCCTATCCCTCAAAATGAAGGGGGCATAAATTACCTTATATTAAATCCTCCCACTAAGGGACATTTAAGAGGCATCCCGGGTAGCTGAACAGCGTAATTCCCATTGGTCATTGCGACTACCAAATCACCATATGGAGGCTTCCCAGGATACTGGGCTCGGGGTCCCCCTCGGGGCAAGCCCGGCTGTGTGTGGTATGTGGGGCATCCCTTGTGGGCGATAATGTGCAGATTTGTGTACCATGTGCGCAGCAGGCGCTTGCGTGGCAATCTCGGCCCCGTACGGCTGGATCAGCTCCGCTGGTCTCGTCCCCCCACGCCCCCGCTCCTGGTTATGACCCCTAGTGACATTCACACTATTGGGGAGTCGCAATCCGATGTTTGCGCCAGACTGGCCAACATTGAGAAAATGATTGCTAGCTCTGTGGCCAGGAAGGCTCCAGCTAAAAGACGGCACATGGTGCCCGCCTTTTATTTTGAGTATGAAGATTTTCTTGATTTGTCTGACTATACCCTGCTTGAGGAAGGGGAATTATTCTCAGACTCCAATGTCTCTGACGATCAGCAGTACCTTGGCGCTGATGCTGGAGCAGAGCATGGGGATGCTGATGACACCCATAGGCTCCTTACTCGAATATTTGAAGTACTTGCCATTTCCCCTCCTGCGGCGACGCCTAAGCAGAAGGGAGAATTGTTTGGTACCGTTAAGCCACGGTTGGTATTCCCAGATCAGACGCATTTTAACAAGCTGATTCTTAAGGAATGGGAACGGCCTAGCAGGCTTCCCGGTATCCCTAAGGGGTGGGATAGGAGGTTTCCCTTTCCCACGGACGTGGTCAAACCTTGGTCAACTCCCCCCAAGGTGGATGCTCCCGTCCTGGGGTTGTCCAATACATCTGTCGTGCTTTCTCCTGATTCCACTACCTTGAAGGATAGTGAGAACCGACGTATTGACCAACTGGCCTCCCATGCTTTTACTTGTACGGGTTCGGCCCTGCGCCCGGTTTGGGCTTCAGCTATTACGGCTGTGGCTATTAGGACCTTAATCAGGGGCCTTTTGGATGGCTCCCATGAGGATCCTTCTAGTGCGGAATTTAGAGCCTTGTCACAAGGTGAGTTCATCATTTATGTCTTATCTGCTTTAGATGACACCATTCGGATGTGTAGCAGGACCTCGGCATTGGTAGTCTCTATCCGCCGCTCGGTCTGGTTGCGCCAGTGGCAGCTGACAATGCTGCTAAGAAGGCGCTCACGGGGCTTCCCTTTAAGGGGTTGCGCCTGTTTGGTGATCGTTTGGACCTTTTTGCTAAGGGAGGTAAGTTACCCCAGCGCAAAAAGCAGCCGTGACCCTTTCAGGGTTCAGGCTCTTTCACTCCCTCCTTCTGTGGGCCTAGGACAGGCGCGGGGTATCCTTTGCTGGACAAAGGGGAGATGTCTGGGGCAAGGGAAGAAGCCGTGCCCGACCCGGATCCTTCTGGGGTGCCAAGCCCAAATCCACTGCCAAGCTCGCTCAGCTATGAGGGGGCGACCTTACCCTTGCGGGTGGGGAGACGGCTGCGGCTCCTCACTCAGGTCTGGGCCCAACAGGTTTCAGACAAATGGATTCTGATGGTTGTCTCGTCCGGGTACAAGCTGGAGTTCGCGGACCGGCCTCCTCCCAGATTCCTCAGATCTCGGGTTCCTACGGATCCTCGGGCAGCGCAGGGCCTGTTGGCGGTCCAGAACCTTCGGGCAATGGGGGTCGTTCGGGTTCCCCCCAGAGAGAGAGGTCAGTGTTAATATTCCATTCTCTTTACAGTGCCCAAAAAGGATGGCTCCATTAGACCCATTCTGGACCTAAAGCTTCTCAACGGGTTCATCAGAACCAAACGGTTTCGCATGGAGCCACTGCGCTCCGCTATCCGCTCCCTGCGCCCGGAGGACTTTATGACCTCAATTGACATCAAAGACGCTTACCTTCATTTGCCGGTCTTTCCAGGGCACCAGCGGTTCCTCTGGTTTGAGGTAGGGGAACAACTCTTCCAATTTGTGGCTCTCCCCTTCGGGCTCACCTCTGCCCCCAGCGTGTTCACCAGGGTGCTGGCAGGTGTGATGACTCTTCTCAGAGCCCGGGGCATTCACATTCTTCCTTATTTGGACTACCTTCTCATTACGTCTCCTTCACTCCACCAAGCAGAGCTGGACACCCGGACGGTGGTTGCGACACTGGAGAAGTTCGGGTGGGTGATTAATTACCCCAAGTCCTCACTCTCTCCGTCATGGGTGACCTCCTTCCTGGGCATGACTCTGGATACCATTCAGGCCAGGATATTCTTAGTATACAGTACGTCCTGCTCCAGATAGATTACTTACACTTGGGTTATCCTCCGCCAGATGGGGCTGCACTGCAGAGACATGTAAAACAGGCTCCTCCCGGCCCCTCAAATACCCAGGACCTCCCACAAATCCCCAGATTTCTCTGCAGTGCTTACTGCAAAGACATGAAATTATCACTCTCTCGCAGGGAGCGGGGCTATTAGCCTGCAGCCCTGTTGGACTATTCCCACCCGTTCCTCGTGTGATGTGCCTCCCAGCCTGGGCTGCGCTGGTCGGGTGAAGGTAGGCAGCACCATGTGTGCTTATGGAGCGCTGCTCCACCGCAGTCCCCCACCAAAGGGTAGGCTGTATAGGCTGATGGTGAACCTTTATGGGATGCCCCTCCCGCTTATTGCCCCGTGTAGCGGTGGGTCCTGTACAGAGGGCCGCTGTCCTCCCTCATTCTCCCTGTAGCCTTCGGGGGGGAAAGAAGGTGGGGGGGGTGTGGGTGAGTGTGTATAGTGATTCGTACATACGATGTTTTGTCTGTTTGGACTAGTATATGTGGTGTCAGCCGCCACACTGACCTGTCTTTTTTACTATTGCAATGGCCCCCGCCGGTGCGCGTCTTTTCCTTCATTTGGATGTTCCGGGCGGAGGCGTTACCTCAGGCGCTTCTGCGTTCTCATTGGCTGCTTGTCTGTGGGCTTCGTGCTCTTCGGGGGGGGCGGGGCCTGGCTTGGTGCGCCCTGCGTCACTGCCCGCTCTGACCTGCCCTTCAAGGTTCGCTCGGCGCCATTTTGTCAGCTTGCGCGCGTGTGTGACGGTTCTACCTACCGGGGTCCGTAAATCCCCTCGCGGGCGGCTTTATGCTCATCTCTTACTGTGTATGGTTTTGATGCCCCTTCTTCTCATTGTGTCTTTCAGACGGGTGAATCCAGTGGCTTCTCCCGGCCCGGTGTAATTGATAGGGGCCTAGTATAATTACTCCCACTTCCGTAGCGGGTCATTGGGGCATCCAGGGTTGCTTTAAAGCGTCAATCCCTACTGGCTTATTGTGCCTATTAATCAACATATGGAGGCATCCCAAGATAATGGGACCGGGGTTCCTGCGGGACAAGCCCGGCTGTGTGTAGCTTGTGGGGTCTCGCCTATTAGAGGTGACAATGCACGGGTCTGTGTTCCTTGCGCACAGCAGGCGCTAGCATTGCAACCTGCCCCTCCGGTGGCTGGGCCTGCATCTCGTCTCACTTCACCTACTCCCCCCAAGCTTGAGTCTCACCCCCATTGCATTGCATACAAGCGGGGATTCTCAACCTGATGTGTCTGCTAGACTGGCCAGTGTTGAAAAATTGATTGCTAATACTTTAGCGCGTACGGCCACCGCTAAAAAGCGTAATTTCCCCCTGATGCCACTCTATTCCCTGTGGAGTCTGAGTATTTGCATTTATGTGGCTACACCCCCTCGGACGAAGGGGAGCTGTTCTCTGATTCAGGGTCATCTGACGAGAGACCCAGGGGTCATGACGATCCTGGCTCTGATTCTTGGGCCCCGGATGATACTGACAGACTGCTGGTTCAGATTTGAGATTCTGTCCATTTTTTCATACTGTTAAGGCTCGTTTGGAATTTCCTGAGCAAACCCATTTCAATAACCTCGTGCTTAAGGAGTGGGATCGTCCCAGTAGACTTCCAGGTATACCTAAGAGTTGGGACAGAAAGTATCCCTTTCCTGCTGATATGGTCAAGTGCTGGTCATTGCCTCCCGAGGTGGATGCTCCTATTCTAGGGCTGCCGAGGACCGGCGCATTGACCAATTGGCGTGCCATGCCTTTGCATTTGTGGGGACGGCGCTGCGCCCGGTTTGCGCCTCGGCCATTACATCTGTGGCACTCAGGGCTCTGATTAGAAGTGTACTTGACAGTGCTTCTGATGATTTACCACCTGATACGTTTAATGCACTGTCTAACTGTGATGTGTTTGTAAACTTTATCCTATCTGTCTTGGATGATGCATTAGGATGTGTGCGAGAACTTCTGCCTTGGTGGTAGCTATACGCCGCACCGTTTGGCTGCGCCAGTGGGCTGCTGACAATGCTGCAAAGAAGGTCCTTACTGGGCTTCCATTTAAGGGGCTACGCCTGTTTGGGGACCGCCTAGACCTTTTTGCTAAAGGAGGTAAGTTACCCCAGCGCAGGAGGCAGTCTCGGCCCTTTTGGAGCCAGGGCTCCTTTTCACTCCCCTACCGTGGTGCTAAACAAGGAAAAGGGGTGTCCTTCGCGGGGGCTCGTGCAGATTCCTGGCAGAGGACCACGTCCTGGCTCCTCCTGGGGGTCTAAGCCCAAATCCTCTCCCAAGCCCCCTCAGGCATGATGGGGCGCCCTCGCCCGTCAGGGTGGGGGGACGTCTACAGCACTTTGCTCACGTCTGGAGGCACCACGTCTCGGACAGGTGGATTCAGGAGGTAGTGTCCTCTGGTTACAAGATAGAGTTTGCTGTGCAACCCCCCCCTTCCCCCCCAAGATTCATCATCAGGTCCCGGATCCCCCAGGACCCTGTCTCGGCTCAGGTTTTGATGCAGGCCGTGCAAGGCCTTCTGGGTCTGGGGGTCAAGGGGGGAAAGAGGCAAGGGCTTCTATTCCAACCTTTTCACAATTCCCAAAAAGATGGGTCAGTCAGGCCCATTCTGGATTTAAAGATCCTCAACAAATTTGTCAAGAACAGGCGCTTTTGCATGGAAACTCTGCACTCGGCCATCAGCTCCCTGCGCCCAGGGGATTTCATGACGTCTGTGGACATCAGACGCTTACCTTCACATCCCTGTGTTCTCAGGACACCAAAGGTTTCTCAGATTCGGGTTGGAAGATCAACATTACCAGTTTGTGGCCTTGCCATTTGGCCTCACTTCAGCTCCCAGAGTGTTCACCAAGGTGCTGGCGGGGGTGATGTGTCTGCTGAGGTCAAGGGGCATACGCGTGCTGCCCTACCTGGACGATATACTCATCACCTCTCGGTCTCTACAGCAGGCAGAGTTGGACACTCAGGCTGGGTGATCAATCACCCCAAGTCCTCTGTCCCCTTCCTCGGTGACTCCGTTCCTGGGAATGATTCTGGATACATTTCAGTCAAGGATATTCCTTCCTCAACAGAAGGTGGAAGCTCTAACTGCGCAGGTGAGCTTCCTGCTGTCGTGTCCCCAGCCATCCCTCAAGCAGGGAATGCAGTTGGTGGGCCTGATGGTGGCGTGCTTCGAGGCGGTGCCGTTTGCTCAGTTCCACTTGAGGCCTCTACAACTTCACCTTCTGTCAGTATGGGACAAGGACCCAACATCCTTGGACGGGGGTCTGTGTGCTCCCCCCTCGGTCAGGCGGTCCCTTGCGTGGTGGCTGGACCCCAGGAACTTGCTGGGGGCAGGTCTTTTCTGGCCCCCTCCTGGGAGACGGTCACCACGGATGCCAGTCTGTCAGGATGGGGGGGGTTTCTGGAAGTCCCTGCGGTTCCAGGGGAGGTGGGGCCCTCAGGAGGCCCACTTACCTATCAACATTCTGGAACTACGGGCGATCAGGTTGGTACTGGAGCAGTTGACCAGTCACCTGAGGGTCTGTGCAGGTGCGCTCAGACAACAGGACGGCGGTTACCATCAGGGAGGGACCCGGAGCAGGGGGCCCTCCAGGAGGTGTCGCGGATTCTGACTTGGGCGGAGGCCATTGTTCAATGCATTTCGGCTGTGTACATCCCGGGGGCAGAGAATCTACTGGCAGACTCTCTGAGCAGGGGGACCTCTCGTCAGGGAGAGTGGTCCCTCTGCAACAGGGTATTCCAGTCCCTGTGTCACCGTTGGGGTCTACCGGATGTGGATCTGTTTGCATCCCGTCACAATCACAAGCTCCCGGCCTTTGTCTCCCTGTCTCAGGATCCTCTGGCCTTGGCCACAGATGCTCTGTCCATGTCATGGCAGGAATTTCGGCTCCTGTATGTCTTTCCTCCCTTCCCCCTGCTGGGCAGGATCCTGCGCAAGATTGCTCTGGAAGGGGTGCCAGTGATTCTGGTGGCCCCCAGGTGGCCAAGAAGAGTGTGGTTCGCAGACGTGGTGCAGATGGCAGTAGACCAGTTCGTTCTGCCAGGGGTGCCAGATCTGCTCACTCAGGGCCCCTTACGCCATCCCAATTTACAAACTCTGGCTTTGACGGCCTGGCTGCTGAAACCTCCATCTTGATGGAGAAAGGTTTGTCTGCCTCGGTGGTTGATACCATGGTGAAGGCTAGGAAGAAAACTTCTTCTTCCATCTATTACAGGGTATGGCGTACCTACATTGACTGGTGTGAGTCTAGGTCTCTTCCCTGTCGGGTGTTCTCAGTCCCCAGGGTTCTGGAGTTTTTACAGCATGGGTTGGAGTCGGGTCTCCAACTCAGTACTCTGAAGGGTCAGGTTTCTGCCCTGTCTGTCTTCTGACAGAGGTCTTTTGCTCAGCATTCTTTGGTTAAGACTTTTTCAGGGAGTTACTCACGTGCGTCCCCCAAGGAAACCTATGGTCCCTGTTTGGGATTTGAATTTGGTTTTGTTTGCCTTGCAGGGTGCTCCCTTTGAGCCTATTCAGGATGCTGCTCTGGCTGTACTTACCCTCAAGGTGGTCTTTCTGGTGGCTATCTCTTCGGTCAGGCGTGTGTCTGAGCTGGCGGCTCTGTCTATCCAGCCCCCATACTTTGAGAGACACAAGGACAAGGTGGTGTTCCGCTTTAAGCCGGACTTTCTGCCTAAGGTGGTGTCTGCTTTTCATTTGAATCAAGATATTGTTCTTCCTTCTTTGTGCCCTAATCCTAGCAATGCTAAGGAGAGGGTTTTGCATTCCTTGGATGTGGTCAGGTGTCTGAAGTATTACCTGGTAGTCACTGTGTCCTTCTGGAAAACTGATGCTTTTTTTCTTTGTGGTCCCTTCTGGTCCTCGGAAGGGTTTGGCTCCTGCCAAGTCTACTATCTGCAAATGGATCCGTCAGGCTGTGATTCAGGCCTATTCTGCTAAAGGGAAGAGTCCTCCCTTCCGCCTTACTGCTCATTCTACTCGTGCTATTGGTGCCTCTTGGGCTTTCCAGCACCAGGCTTCTGTTGAACAAGTTTGCAAGGCCGCTACTTGCTCTTCTGTTCATACCTTTTCAAAGTTTTACAAGGTTGATGTTAGGGCCTCAGCTAATGCTGTTTTTAGCCGAAAGGTTTTGCAGGCGGCAGTGGTTTAAACTGTCTGCTGTTACCTTTTTTGTTGGGGATCCCACCCTACTTTATGGACACTGCTATTGGATGTCCCAAGTGTAAGTAATCTATCTGGAGCAGGACGTACTGTATACTAAGGATAATTCTGTGAAATACTCACCTGTAGAATTGGTATTATAAGTATACAGTACGTCCTGCTCCACCCCACCCTTGGTTTTACATTGTTCTGGATCCCCTGTATGGTGATTATCATTGTTATAGTTACCAGTTTTTGGTGGTTAAATTCTCCCGGCTTCTCGTTCACTGCTTTTCAATGCTGGGGATTTGTGGGAGGTCCCGTGTATTTGAGGGGCCAGGAGGAGCCTGTTTTGCAGGTCTCTGCAGTGCAGCGCCATCTGGCGGAGGATAACCCAAGTGTAAGTAAGCTATCTGGAGAAGGACGTACTGTATACTTATAATACCAATTCTACAGGTGAGTATTTCACAGAATTGTATTTTTTCTACCTCAGCAGAAGTTGGACGCTCTTCAAGCGCTGATTCATGTCTTACTGTCCAGCCCTCATACATCCATCCGGCAAGGGATGAGACTGGTGGTACAGATGGTGGTCTGCTTCGAGGCAGTTCCCTTTGTTCAATTTCACATGAGGCCTCTTCAGCTCCATCTCCTAACAGCCTGGGACAAGTGTCCCCTGTCTCTGGATCAGGCGTTTGTTCTGTCCCCTCTGGTCTGGCGGTCCCTTCTGTGGTGGCTGGACCCGAAGAATCTTCTGGGGGGCAGATCATTCCTGACGCCCTACTGGGAGACAGTCAGGACAGATGCCAGTCTGTCAGGCTGGGGGGGCTGCTGGAGAGCCCATCTGTTATAGGGGCTGTGGGGCCCTCAGCTTACATCAATCAGGGAGGGACTCGGAGCAAGAGTGCTCTCCGGGAGGTGTAGATTCTCTCTTGGACTGAGAGCAATATTCCGTGCATTTCTGCGGTTTATATCCCGGGTGTGGAGAACCTGGAAGCGGACTCCCTGAGCAGGGGGGCCTCTCGCCGGGGGAATGGTCCCTCAGCAACGAGATCTTCCTATCCCTCTGTCACAGGTGGGGAAGGCCGGATGTGGATTTGTTTGCCTCTCGTCACAATCACAAGCTTCCAGCATTTGTCTCACTATCCCAGGATCCTCTGGCTCTGGCAGTGGATGCTATGTCTCTGTCCTGGCGGGGGTTCGGTCTCCTGTACCTCTTCCCTCAGTTTCCCCTTCTGGGCAAGGTCTTGCGCAAGCTGGTTCACTAAGGAGTGCCAGCTGTTCTGGTGGCCCCCAGGTGGCCAAGACAGGTGTGGTTCGCAGACGTCATGCAGTTGGCGGTCGATCAGTACCCTCTGCTCCTGGTTCCGGATCTTCTCACTCAAGGACGGCTCTGTTACCCCAATGTACAAACGCTGGCTTTGATGGCATGGCTGCTGAAACCTCCATCCTAAAAGAAAAGGGTCTGTCTGATGCGGTTGTTCAGACTCTGGTCCAGGCTAGGAAGAAGTCTTCCTCTAATTTATACTACAGGACCTGGCGGACCTACATTGACTGGTGTGAGGTTAGGGCCTTCCCTTGTCGGGTGTTCTCCATCCCTCGGATACTGGAGTTCCTTCAACATGGTCTGGATATGGGTTTTCAGCTCAGCACTCTGAAGGGACATGTTTCCGCCCTGGCGGTTTTCTTCCAGAGGTCCTTCGCTCTTCATCTTTTGGTCAAAACTTTTTTTCCAGGGGGTCACTGTGCGCCCTCCCCGCAAACCCATGTTACCGGTTTGGGATTTGCATTTGGTATTGTCAGGACCCTCCATTTGAGCCTGTGCATGAGGCTGCACTGTCTATTCTCTCCTTCAAAGTTGCCTTCTTGGTAGCTATCACTTATGTCCGGAGTGTTTCTGAGTTGGCGACTTTGTCCATTCAGGCCCCCTACTTTGAGAGACACCAGGACAAGGTGGTTTTTCGCTTTTAAACATGACTTCTTGCCTAAGGTTGTCTCTTTCTCCTCAATCAGGACATTGTGCTTCCTTCCTTATGCCCTAATCCTGGTAATGTCAAGGAGAGGGCCTTGCATTCTATCGATGTTGTCAGAAACTTGAAATACTTCCTGGTGGCTACAGCATCTTTCAGGTAAACGGACGCCTTGTTTGTTGTACCCTCTGGTCCTAAGAAGGGTTTGGCGCCCGTCAAGTCTACCTTTAGCAAATGGATTCGTCAGGCATTTGTTAGGGCCTATTCTGTCAAGGGGAGGGATCCCCCTTCCCGGATCACTGCTCATTCTACTTGTGCTGTTGGGGCCTCTTGGACTTTTCAGCACCAGGCCTCTGTTGGACAAGTTTGTAAGGCTGCTACTTGGTCTTCTGTTCATACTTTTTCCAAGTTTTACAAGGTTGACGTTCGGGCCTCAGCGGATGCTGTTTTCGGCCGCAAAGTTCTGCAAGCTGCAGTGGTTTTAACTGCGCATTGTTGCCTTTTTTTTGGGATCCCCACCCGTTGTTGGACACTGCTACTGGATGTCCCAGATGTAATGACTCATTACTGGAGCAGGGTGTGATGCATACTTGGAATAATACCATTCTGTGATTACTCACCTGTAGAATGGATATTATAAGTATGCATCACACCCTGCTCCATCCCGCCCTGAGTTTTATTCTTGGATCCTCTATATGGTGGATTTTTCCTTGTTAATGTTTTGGTTTTGGCTTTTCCTGGTTCCTTACTGCTTACTTATACTGGGAAATGAGTGGGAGGTCCCGGGTATATGTGGACCGGGAGGGGCCTCTTTTTTGCCATCTCTGCAATAAAGCGCCTTCTTGTGGACTATAACCCAGACGTAATGACTCATTACTGGAGCAGGGTGTGATGCATACTTATAATATCCATTCTACAGGTGAGTATTCACAGAATGGTATTTTTCTCACTTTCTTGTGAAATACTAGAGCAAGCTTTTAGGATCTAGTAACTTCAAATTAGACCTATTTAACTAGTGTAAACAAGACAGCAACCTCAAATAAGAGTGATTTAAAGTCGACCAACACCCAGGATTTTGACTATCCTGGGTCTTGGTCCACTACGGTGGGGCACCCCCGATCGGGGTGCCCCGCTGTGTGAAACCCCCCCGAACTCACCTCTCCCCGAGCCGACGGACAAGCCGCGGACAAGCGGCTCCTCCGCCGCCGCCTCCCGCGCGTCCCTCTTGACGCGCGCGTGCCCGCGCCGGCCATTCACAGATGGCCGGCGCGGGCACGCGCACGTCTAGAGGGATGCGAGGGAGAAACTGAGGTAAGGAGTTTGGGGGGGTTTCACCCCGCGGGACATCCCGATCTCGGATGTCCCGCGGGGAGGGAGGTGATCGGCCCGGGAATCTTATAGATTCCCGGGCCGATCACCGGTGGGTGGTGTTCCACTTTAAGTAAGAATTGTTGAGACAATGAAGTTTCAGGAGAGGTGTTTGCTGACTGAGGAAAAGCTCACAACCCCCGTTGTAGAATGAAACCCCATTGTTTCAGAAAATCCTGAATATATGCTTTCTTCAGACAGACCCTGAGATTTGTGTATACAGGACAAATAAACATCTCTCTAGACTGAGATAGATGCACAATTTCAAGGGAATGATGTTTTTCAACAGAAACTAGTTTTGTCAGCCCGATAGGAAGATAAAATAAATTTGCCATAATCACTTACAAATATATGCAACACCATTTTATTTTATATAGACAGCAGGTCAAATGGGCAGTGTATTAATAATGATTAGGTAGAATTATTTCTTATATATGTTTGAAGTATGTTTGAATATAGTTATATAATACCGATTGCTGAGTTTATTAGCTGGGATAATGGTTGTATACTTATGTAGGATTGATGTATCAATTTAAATATGATTAATATTATAGATTTATAGTATTACTAAATATTTTTATGACTTATAGATGTGTTATATGATTTTAAATGTCTTAAATATTAGTCATGATAATTACCCCCAGTGTAACAATTACATAATTGATAAGGTGTCATTTAAGACAAATAATTATCCATTTAGTTCCAGTTAATGCTGAGGAATTATGTAAGGATAATACTGGGATATGTGGGAGTATATATATATCTCTTGGTATATCTATATACCTATTCTCAGTGTGTCACACACCCCGCTTCCCCTTTAATTCTGACGATAGGTTTATCCTCCAGCAGGAGGCGACGTTGCAGAGAGAAGTCTTGAAAACGAGCCCCTTCCGGCCTATATATACCTGGGACCTCCCACTTAACACCCAGTGTTTTCTTTCTGCAAGATGCGACAAGACAGAAGAAAGAAGTCTCCTGCTTGCAGGTAGCCGGGGTCAGTCCCCGGCATCCCCCCCCATGGTCTATGGCTGGTGATCCGGATTTGGGATGCCCCGTCCCGGTCCCCCCTTTTAGTCTAGCCTTCCCTCGCCTGGTCCCTTCTCCCTTAGCGGGGGCGTTTGTGGGGTATCTTTAATTTTGAGTCTGGCCAGGATGATGTGTGTGTGTGTGTGTGTTTCTTCTGTGAGCAGCTTTAACAGGTCGGCGCTGCGGCTGGGGTTTTAATCCCCGGGCTGCGGGGGCTCTGTGTGTGCATTCGGTGCTGCGCGCCCGGGCGGGGTGCCTGTTTCTGGCACCCGCCTTGCTCGTAGTGCGGCCGCGGTGCTCGTCTCTAGGGGGTGGGGGCGCGTTCCTTCGCGGCCCGCGCCGTGCTGACGTAAACGGGGGCGGGGCAGGAGTGCTTCATGCGCTTTGCCAGGCAGCCCTTCGTCTCCTCGCTCCGGTCGGAGCGTCTGGAAGTAATCGCTCAGGTGGTGCACAGGTCCGTCTGGGGTCTGCTGCAGTCCACAGAGAAGGCACTCCACAACAGGCCAGCGAAAGAGCTGTCTGGCAAGTTTTCGTTTTATGCATATTAAGTATTTTAACCTATGTATGGCCAATTTGGAAGTAATTCCTCTAGATTGGTTGCACTGATTATTGTGCTGGTGCACGCTGGAGCCCATTAGGGGTATAGAGGGCTGCATTTTGAGATAATAAATATATATATATATATATATATATATATATATATATATATATATATATATATATATATATATATATATATATATATATATATATATATTATATATATATATATATATATATATATTTATATATATATATATATATATATATATTTATATATATATATATATATATATATTTATATTTATATATATATATATATATATATTTTTAGGTGATTGCCAGTATACCTTGGGTATTTAATGTGTGTGTATGTTTACGCTTGCTGCGTACCTTTTGGTACTTTCTGGAGGCTGATTGTGGTCTCTTTCTTACAGGTCCGGGGATTCCCGTGCTGCGGTGGGTCTCCCGGTCTGATATACCTGGGTAGTCTTATTGTGTAAAAGTCCTCCCACTCCCGGGACTTTAATTATAAAAAGGGGCATCCCGGGTTGCTTAATGTGTAAATCCCTGGGTTATTGCGAATGCCATAATTTCACCATATGGAGGCTTCTGACATTACCGGAAACGGCTCTTCGGGCTATCCAGGCTGTGTGGGGGTTGTGGGGCTCCGCTTCCAGGCGATGATGTTATAATATGTATTCCATGTGCACAGCGGAATATTGCGCGCCAGTCCGGCACTCCGGCTCCTGGCTCCTCGCAACCTCCGTCATCTCCTACCCCTCCCCACCTATTCCGGACCCCGTGTGACGTTGTCAAAGGTGGGGATTCACAATCCGAGGTGTGTGCACGGTTGGCCAGCCTCGAGAAAATAGTTTCCGCCGCGGTGGCCCAGAAGGCTACAGCTAAGCGGAAGCACCTTTCTCCGGCATCGCCTGTTCCAGAGGATGTGGTGTTGGAAGTGTTGGATTGGTCCGATTGTCCCCCGGCTGAGGAGGGGGAGCTCCTAGAGGAGTCGGACGAGCCTGTAGACCAGCAATTGTTTGGTACCGCTGGCGATCAGGCTGCGGGGGTGTTCCTTGACACTCCTTCCATTTTGGCTCAAATGTTTGAGATTTTGGCTTTGGATCCGCCTGAGGCGGTCCCCCCGCCAAAGGGTGAGTTGTTTGATGTGCCCCAGCCGCGTTTGGTGTTTCCCAGGCAACAACACTTTGTGAGGGTTGTCCTTAAGGAATGGGAACAACCTACGCGCCTTGTTGGAGTTCCTCCTAGTTGGGATAAGCGTTATCCTTTTCCGGAGGATTTGGTGAAGCTTTGGTCTGTTCCCCCTGATGTCGATGCCCCCGTGTTGGGGCTGTCTAACACGGCTGTGTTACACTCCCCTGACACTACTACCATTAAGGATGGTGAGGATCGATCGGATTGATCAATTGGCTCGCCATGGTTTTATCAGTGCTGGATCGGCACTGCGGCCAGTGTGTGCTTCGGCGCTTCTTTTGATGGCTGTCAGGTCCATTGTTAGAGATTTGTACGCAGATCTTGATCCCACTTGTGAGGAGTTCTTTTCTCTCAAGCAGTGTGAGTCTATTTCCTATGTCATGACGGCCCAGGACGATGCGCTTGCGATGTGTAGCAGGACCGCGGCACTGTTGGTTGCTATTCGTTGGTCGGTGTGGCTGCGCCAGTGGACGGCGGACTTTAGCTCTAAGAAGTCGCTTACAGCTCTTCCTTTTGTAGGTTTGCGCCTGTTTGGCGACAAATTGGATTCGGTTACCAAGGGTGGTAAGTTGCCTCAACGCAAGAGGCCCCGCCGTTCCTTTCGGGGAGCGGCTTCCTTTAGTCCCTCCTTTCGGGGAGCCAGAGCGGGCAGAGGGGCCTCCTTTCCCGCTACCAGGGGTGCAGGTTGGACCCGGGGGAGGGGCCGTGGCCGTCCCGGTCAGTCCTGGGGCGCCAAGCCCAAGCCTGCTGGCAAGCCCGCTCAGCAATGAGGGGGTGCCCTCACCCGTGCGGGTGGGGGGATGATTGCGACACTTCTCCCAGGTTTGGGACCAGGAGGTTCCGGACAGATGGATCCGGGAGGTGGTGTCGTCCGGTTACAAGCTGGAGTTCAAGTCTCGCCCTCCTTCGCGGTTTTTCTGGTCTCGGGTGCCCACCGATCCTTTGGCCGCGCAGGGGCTCCTGGCGTCAGTGAAGAATCTTCTGGAAATGGCGGTCATCCGGCCGGTGCCGCACTTGGAAGTGGGCCTCGGGTTTTACTCCAATCTTTTCACAGTCCCCAAGAAAGACAGGTCTGTTCCTCAACAGGTTCATCTGTACTCGGAAGTTTCGCATGGAAACTTTGCGATCGGCCATCGGTTCTCTTGGACAGGGGGACTTCATGACGTCCATAGACATCAAGGATGCTTACCTTCATGTTCCCATCTGCCAGGCTCATCAACGTTTTCTTCGGTTCGTGATGAAGGATCGGCATTTTCAATTCGTGGCACTTCCGTTTGGCCTTACCTCGGCTCCAAGAGTGTTCACCAAGGTGCTGGCAGGGGTAATGGCCATTCTCAGATCTCAAGGCATTCGCATCGTGCCTTATCTGGACGACCTTCTCATCATGGCTCCTTCTCTCAATCAATCGGAGACAGACACCAGGACGGTGGTCTCCACGCTGGAAAGCTTCGGTTCGGTGATCAACTTTCCCAAGTCCTCCCTCGCCCCGGCCAGGGTGGTGTCCTTTCTGGGAATGCGGTTGGATTCTTGTCAACACAGGGTGTTTCTGCCTCAATCCAAGATTTTTCTGATTCAGGAATTGGCTCGGTTCCTTCTTTCCAACCCTCGACCGTCCATCCGTCTGGGGATGAGATTGGTAGGGTTGATGGTTGCCTCTTTCGAGGCAGTTCCTTTTGCTCAATTTCACACAAGGACGCTGCAGCTTCATCTGTTGGCGTCTTTGGACTGGCGACCACGTTCGTTTGATCGGCCCTTCCAGTTGTCCTTCCGGGTCCGGCAGTCCCTTCAATGGTGGTTGGTCCCGACCAATCTCTTGAGGGGCAGGTCTTTCCTGACTCCTCTTTGGGAAATTGTCACCACGGACGCCAGTCTTTCGGGATGGGGTGGATCCTGAAGGATCTTCAGTTTCGGGGGCAGTGGGGACCTCGAGAGGCCCACTTGCCCATCAATGTTCTGGAACTGAGAGCCATCCGTCTGGTTCTTGTTCATTTGACTCAGCATGTTCTGGGACTCCCGGTTCAGGTTCAATCGGACAGCGGTTGCTTACATCAATCATCAGGGAGGGACTCGCAGTCTGGGTGCCCTCAGAGAGGTGTCCCTGATCCTGGGCGGAGGCCCATGTTCCTTGTCTCTCGGCAGTTTACATTCCGGGTGTGGAAAACAGGGAAGCGGATCTGTTGAGCAGGTGCTCTTCCCGTCTGGGAGAATGGGCTCTCCATCCTCCAAGTTTTTCGGTCGCTGTGTCTCCGGTGGGGGACACCGGAGGTGGACCTGTTTGCCTCTCGTCACAATTGCAGGCTTCCAACCTTCATGTTGCTCTCTCAGGATCCTCTGGCTCTGGCGGTGGATGCCATGTCCCTGAGCTGGGGGGATCTGGGGTTTCTGTACCTTTTTCCTCCGATACCCATGCTAGGCAAGGTGGTACGGAAGCTGGCTCTGGAAAGGGTGTCCGTCATTCTCGTGGCTCCAAGGTGGCCAAGGCGAGTTCGCAGACATCGTTCGGCTGGCCGTGGATCAGGTCGTTCTGCCTCTTCGGCCCGATCTGCTCACTCAGGGTCGGCTATGTTACCTCAATTTACCAATGCTGGGTTTGACGGCTTGGCTGCTGAAACCTGCATCTTGAAGGAGGAGGGTCTTTCTGACTCGGTTGTTAAGACTCTGATCTGTGCCCGGAAGAGGTCTTCTTCTACCATCTACTATAGAACTTGGAGAGCCTATATTGCTTGGTGTGAGGTTAGATCTTTGCCTTGTAGGGTCTTTTTGGTTTCCAGGATTCTGGATTTTCTGCAATCAGGGCTGGACTCTGGTCTTCAGCTGAGTACTTTGAAAGGCCAGGTTTCTGCCTTGTCTATCTTTTTTCAGAAGCCTTTTGCGCTTCATCCTTTAGTCAACTTTTTTCCAGGGGGTTACGCATGTGCGACCTCCCAGGAAGCCATTGCTCCCTGTTTGGGACTTGAACTTGGTTCTTTCTGCTCTTCAGGCTCCTCCCTTTGAGCCCTTGCAGGTTATTGCTCTGTCTACCTTGACTCAGAAGATTGCTTTTTTGGTGGCTATCACTTCGGTTCGGCGTGTCTCGGAGTTGGCGGCCTTGTCGATTCAGGCGCCCTACTTTGAGAGGCATCAGGACAAGGTGGTCTTTCGTTTCAAACCGGACTTTCTTCCTAAGGTTGTTTCTGCTTTTCATTTGAATCAGGATATTCTTCCCTCCTTGTGTCCTAAGCCTAAGAATGACAAGGAGAGGGTTTTGCATTGTTTGGATGTGGTACGCTGTGTTAAATACTATTTGATTATTACGTCTCCTTTTCGTAAAACTGATGCCTTTTTTGTTGTGCCCTGTGGGCCTAGGAAGGGTTTGGCTCCGGCCAAGTCTTCCATTAGCAAATGGATTCGTCAGGCGATTGTTGGGGCCTATTCGGCCAAGGGGAAGGTTCCCCCTTTTCGTATCATCGCTCATTCTACTCGTGCTGTTGGTGCGTCCTGAGCTTTTCAGCACCAGGCATCTGTTGAACAAGTTTGTAAGGCTGCTACTTGGTCTTCCTTTCATACTTTTTCTAAATTTTATAAGGTTGATGTGCGGGCTTCAACGGATGCTGTGTTTGGCCGCAAGGTTCTGCAGACTGCAGTCGTTTAAGTTATGCTTCATTTTGCTGTCGGATACCCACCCCTTGTAGACACTGCTTTTGGATGTCCCTATCGTCAGAATTAAAGGGGAAGCGGGGTGTGTGACACACTGAGAATAATACCATTTTGTGAGTACTCACCTGTAAAATGGATATTGTCAGTGTGTCACACACCCCGCTTCACCCGCCCTTTTTGGTATCCTGGACCCTCTATATGGTGAAGCTTTCCTTTATTTTATTTTGAGGTTACCGTTGGATTTCCTGGTACCTTGTCTTACTGCTGTTTGAATTCACTGGGTGTTAAGTGGGAGGTCCCAGGTATATATAGGCCGGAAGGGGCTCGTTTTCAAGACTTCTCTCTGCAACGTCGCCTCCTGCTGGAGGATAACCCTATCGTCAGAATTAAAGGGGAAGCGGGGTGTGTGACACACTGACAATATCCATTTGTGAGTACTCACAAAATGGTATTTTTAATATTAAGTCCGTATACTTGGATATATATGGGTATATATAGTTTCGCTATTCAAGATTTAAATTTATTTTTAAAACATAGTATAAAATTCATTTTTTAGCCTACAATGACCCCTTGTGGCCAGATATAAAACCGGCAGTCACCGGACACTTAGCCACGCCCCCAATGACCTCATGTTTGTTAGTGGGATGGAATTAGATAAGAGATTTAAATATATTGAGTATCGATCTGAAGGGAAAAAAAACTCATCTGAGGGGCATTCATCTGAAGAACAAAGGCATCAGGTTATCCGATGATCCCGATCTCACAGACCATCAGATCTGACAAGATTCATTCAAGCTCTCGGCTCATAGCTAACCTGAGTGACTGCACATCAGGCCTACATATCCCATAAGCCTTGCATGATTGGAACCCGACCTTCCATAGACATTTTGGTAACGTATGGTTCTTATTTATTAATAATTAATTAGCTAAGCATTGGGAAAATTCTTGCTGAAATACATATTCCAGTAAGCTAAATTCCAGTCCAGTAATTGAACTATACTATCAAAATATCTTTGGTTACATTTATCGGAGCATTGTTTACTGGGGATAATTTTATTTTTAATCCATAGACTTCGTATTTAAATTAAGTATTATTGTGTATTAGGTTGCCTTAAAAAGTTAAAAGATTTAGCCACAAGAGGGCTCACTTCTACATCAATAATAACCTAAGTGCGAGATATATGGTTTGATTGTTTTAATTGATTATTCTCATTGTATTTATAATAAATTATTTATCTTTAACCCTTATTAGTAAGTTTTACTATTGCGCTACTAAATTACCTCAAGAGATCTTTTATAAGGTGTTTTATGTCCACCTTAATAGGATCACTCTAGCTGTAACTTATACCTTTCATATGGTTTGATCCTCCTTATTTTATATAAAGCTTTGCTTTATATACCCGACATAAATTGGAGGCCCCAGCGAGATCTTGTAGCGTTTATTGGTTTGTGCAGTAGTAACATTCTATACTATATTCCTCTTGATTCAATATTTATCTTGACATATTTGTAATCTGAAATTATTAGTAGCAAAAATGAGTACCGTCAATAGCAATACCGGCTCCTGCGAAGCCACTCTGGGCCACATCTAGCCCAGAACAATTAATCTATAGTATCATGGAATATGTACATGAGATTGAATTTGAGTGAGGATATAGAAGCTTGGAAGAATGGGTTGTGCCAAGATTCCAAGAGAGAATGTACAGACGTATGGGCATTGTCTGGAACGGTTAGAAGACATTTAACATATATGTCTGCATTTAATAGCAATGCTAATAAGGATCAACACTTATTAAAAACTTTACCAACAGTTTTATTTGCACTATTAGAAGTTAATAACCATTTAACTAAAAGGATATGTATCTAGGTAACGTACAAGCTTACAGTCAGGGCCAGAAATATTTGGACAGTGACACAATTTTCGCAAGTTGGGCTCTGCATGCCACCGCATTGGATTTGAAATGAAACCTCTACAACAGAATTCAAGTGCAGATTGTAACGTTTAATTTGAAGGGTTGAACAAAAATACCTGATAGAAAATGTAGTAATTGTACACATTTCTTTACAAACACTCCACATTTTAGGAGCTCAAAAGTAATTGGACAAATAAACATAACCCAAACAAAATATTTATTTTCTCAATATTTTGTTGCAAATCCTTTGGAGGCAATCACTGCCTTAAGTATGGAACCCATGGACATCACCAAACGCTGGGTTTCCTCCTTCTTAATGCTTTGCCAGGCCTTTCCAGCCGCAGCCTTCAGGTCTTGCTTGTTTGTGGGTCTTTCCGTCTTAAGTCTGGATTTGAGCAAGTGAAATGCATGCTCAATTGGGTTAAGATCTGGTGATTGACTTGGCCATTGCAGAATGTTCCACTTTTTTGCACTCATGAACTCCTGGGTAGCTTTGGCTGTATGCTTGGGGTCATTGTCCATCTGTACTATGAAGCGCAGTCCGATCAACTTTGCAGCATTTGGCTGAATCTGGGCTGAAAGTATATCCCGGTACACTTCAGAATTCATCCGGCTACTCTTGTCTGCTGTTATGTCATCAATAAATACAAGTGACCCAGTGCCATTGAAAGCCATTCATGCCCATGCCATCACGTTGCCTCCACCATGTTTTACAGAGGATGTGGTGTGCCTTGGATCATGTGCCGTTCCCTTTCTTCTCCAAACTTTTTTCTTCCCATCATTCTGGTACAGGTTGATCTTTGTCTCATCTGTCCATAGAATACTTTTCTAGAACTGAGCTGGCTTGTTGAGGTGGTTTTGGGCAAATTTAACTCTGGCCTGTCTATTTTTGGAATTGATGAATGGTTTGCATCTAGATGTGAACCCTTTGTATTTACTTTCATGGAGTCTTCTCTTTACTGTTGACTTAGAGACAGATACACCTACTTCCCTGAGAGTGTTCTGGACTTCAGTTAATGTTGTGAACGGGTTCTTCTTCACCAAAGAAAGTATGCGGTGATCATCCACCACTGTTGTCTTCCGTGGACGCCCAGCCCTTTTTGAGTTCCCAAGCTCACCAATCAATTCCTTTTTTCTCAGAATGTACCCGACTGTTGATTTTGCTAATCCAAGCATGTCTGCTATCTCTCTGATGGATTTTTTCTTTTTTTTCAGCCTCAGGATGTTCTGCTTCACCCCAATTGAGAGTTCCTTTGACCGCATGTTGTCTGGTCACAGCAACAGCTTCCAAATGCAAAACCACACACCTGGAATCAACCCCAGACCTTTTAACTACTTCATTGATTACAGGTTAACGAGGGAGATGCCTTCAGAGTTAATTGCAGCCCTTAGAGTCCATTGTCCAATTACTTTTGGTCCCTTGAAAAAGAGAAGGCTATGCATTACAGAGCTATGATTCCTAAACCCTTTCACCGATTTGGATGTGGAAACTCTCATATTGCAGCTGGGAGTGTGCACTTTCAGCCCATATTATATATATAATTGTATTTCTGAACATGTTTTTGTAAACAGCTAAAATAACAAAACTTGTGTCACTGTCCAAATATTTCTGGCCCTGACTGTATATTGTCAGATTAGAAAAAGAAATAGAATCAGGAAAGTTAGCAGTTAAAGAATTACAAAGTGAGACCGTTGTAAAACTGCATATCAAAAATTAGAGCGAGAAGCTGATGAATTGAATCATCGTTATTATAGGCTGCAGCAAGCAGGACAAAGCCCCACTGTATTTAAAGTGGAAAGTGCTTTGCCAGACAATGGAAGTTTCCCAGAACCGCCCACTCTTACTCCCCAAAATATTGTTCCCTCAAAATCATATGCTCTTAAAGCAACATCTGACCAAAATCCTGTTAGACCTCAGAACATGATAACTTAGATACCAATGCAATGATGACTCAGTTAACCCATGTGTGTCAAGCAGTATTGGCATTACAAGGTGCTAATGACACAAAGGGCCTAAGGCATGAAGTATCTCACTTTCCCCAGAAAGGGCTGTAAGGGTTAAATCACCTGTGTCAAGTGAATATGGGGTAAGTGACCAAAGTGGTAGTGATTTTGAGAGTGACAGGGAGAGGGGTGAAGTATATTCATCAACCCGTAGGGATAAATTAGCCCATAAGAGGGATGAAGCTTTAAGGCGGGATAACCAGGCTTCCCCTAGAAAGTGGGATGCTCAGTCTCCAAAGGGGGATCAGTGTTCATCTGGGATCATCAAATTTCTAAATGCCACTGTTCCTAAATTTTCTAAAAAAGGATCTGTTGAAATTGCTAACCATTTGGAATTGTATGAATTTACTATGGATTCATTGCAATTATATGCGGACACGGATAGAATTAGGTTTTTACCTTGGGCATTTGAAAACGGGTACCGACATTATTTTACTTCCTTTAGAGAAAGGGGGATTAGGAAATGGCAGGATGTTTTGCATGAAGTTAAGATGGAATTTGGGCCTTTTAAATCTATTACGGCCGCAAGGCGTGACATCTATAAATTAAGATGCAAACCTAATCAAAGTCCCCGGGAGTTTCTATATGTCCTAAAAAATGCTTATGGTTTAGCATATCGTTATCCAGACTGGGAGTCCTGTGAGTTTAAGCAGTTATTTTATGATGCGATGCTGGTGCAGATTAAATTTAGCTTAGCTAGAGATCTTGATCTTCATGCTCCATGTAGTGACGGACGCCACTACACTGTATAATATCAGTGAGTGCAATGCTTTGGGTGAGAGGAAGTATGGAAGGTCATCAGAACAGCAGGTTGCTGAGACTAAAATAAGCCATAAATTAGGGTTTGAAACGCAGCAGCGCAGGTACCCTAAATCAGCAGAACCTTCCAATCAGTCTCCGCAAAACCGGACAGGTCCTAGGCCAATAAAAATCTGTAGTCCTAATGGGTCTGAGGGGGAAAATAATGGAAATTAAAGATATTTCTACCATCCCCGATATAACAATGGGGGTCCCCCAAGATACAGACGCTGGGATAATAGGCCTAGACAGCAAAAGGATAATAGGCCTGAATCACCTACCTCACCTAGTGGTCCGTCACCTACTGATAACAAGAGAAGGCCTCAAAACCAAGATTGGCCAACTTATCGAAACGGTCACTAAATTTAGGTAGCCAAGTTAACCGAAATGGTTAGTAAAATGTCCCAAGGGTCCACTGAAGGTAGGCCAAATCCTTTTTTAGCAGCAGCTGCAGGCCCCAGTCCAACTGTATAACATTGTCAGGGCAGGGTCAAAGCTTAGGCCTGTGCAAGGTTACTGAATTGGTTGTAGGTAAATCTAATGCGATTTCTATTGTTTTGCCTTGCAATGTTATTGATACTAAAATAGTGGTTGAAGGTGGTGTGTGTTAAATTTCTGTCCCCGCATCCGAGAAGGGGGATGGGTCTAATGCGTTACCTATCTTGCAACTTAACCATGAGAATGTGTGTGCTGAAGATTCCTCTACAAAGAGTGAAAAGCTGATGTCGGCGTCAAGCTGTGAGCTATTGTCTTTAAACTGTGATGTAATCCAGTTATCCCCAAAGGTGGGGGCTGCTGTGTGCTGCGGGAATCACATAGCTTCCTCATAGGTCTTATCCCTACAGAAGAATCATAGCCTTAAAAGCGTCAAATGCGTGAGTATCCTAATTAGTTACCTGTTTAATGATGGCCGATATTATATTGATTCATATCTCCAAGATGAATGTATAGGTTCCATCAGAGGTTTAATTGATACAGGATCACAAGCGACCATACTGTCCTTTAGATATTTACAACGAATTGTGGATAGGACAGAGAAAAAGCCTAAATTAAAAACATTTGATGGATCTTTGATAAGTGTAGGTGGAGACACTTTACAGGTAAAAGGCACAGCGTGGTTAAAGTTTACGATTGGCAAGAAAATAATTAGACATCCCACCATCATTGTAGATATTCCTAATGATAAATTAATCATAGGAGTTGACTTTTTTTTTAATATTCTTTATTTAAAGGTTTTGCAGTATTAAACATACAAACATTGAGTGCAAACAGTACATTACACTAGAGGCAGGGGGGGGGGCATATGGGGCTCCATGTCGAAGCGCAATCATCATTTTGCATCTGAACAACATCATCTGTCAGCATAACATGGTTCATAACGGAAGATTCTCAGCTGTTGCCAGTTTGTGAGGAGAGGAAAGAGGACCTCCCTAGCTCAGAACCCGAGCTCTACACGAGAAAGGCCGCCTGGCTCCCACCCATCCAGGCCATTGGAGCATCCCTCGCTCCAAACAGGTGTGCTTTACCGTGTAGCCCTCGATAAAGGAGTGGCCCTTCATCCATGCCATGAATATGGCGTGTGGAACACGGTTCAAAGCCGGGCATCCATCGCCGCCCGCCCAAGGCTGACAATCCTCGGGATGGGGATAGGCATGCCCCGGTTAGGTGGGTCAGATCAAGACAAGGCAGCGCCGCGGTCACAGCCCAAGGCCCACTACTCAAACAGGTTCCTGAAATCCGCTGATTCCTCGTAAATCAGCCAGGGGAGCCAAGTATGTCTATATTGCTCATCCCTATCATGAAGAGCCAGTGTTAGGTCCTCCATTTCCCTGACGTGCATAACCTCCTTCACCCAATCTCTCACGCCGGGAGCTTTCTTCTGCTTCCAGAATCTAGGGATTGTCTGCTTGGCGGCATTCAACAGGTGAGCCAGTAGAGTATTCTAAGCATACAGCACGTCCTGCTCCAGTAGTATTGATAACAGGTGGGTAATCCTCCGGCGCCGTGCACTGCAGACATGTAGAAAACAAGCTCCTCCCGGCCCTACATACACCGAGGGACCTCCCACAAATCCCCAGATTTCTCTGCAGTGCTGGAACTGCGAAGACATGAAGTAACACGCTCTCGCAGGCGAGCGGGGCTTGACAGCCCGAGGCCCTGCGGGACTATTTCCACCCGTCCTCATTGTGAATTAATGCCTCCCAGCCTGGGCTGCGTTAGTCGGGTGAAGGTAGGCAGCACCTAGTGTGCTTACGGAGCTAGTCTCCACCGCAATCCCCCTCCATAGGGTAGGCGGTTAAGGCGAATGGTGAGCCTTCAGTGGATGCCCCTCCCGCACCAGTGCCCCCATGTCCCATATAACGGTGAACCCTCTATTCGGGTCACCTTCCTCCCCAGATTCCCCCGTTAGTGGGGGGAAAAAGAGGGGGGGGGTTGTGTGTTTGGTGGCCTACTCCTTGCCCTAATTACACTATAGACGCTTTACCGCTACCAGGTGTCAGAGCGCGTTTCACTTGTTTACTTTTCAACTGACTGTGCTCTAGGCGCATACAGCAGCACTGTTCGGGGAAGCTACAGCGTTTTTCAAATCAACTTACTCACTCTGTCAGACTTCTCTGAAGTGATGCTGACGTATCAACCATTCTCTCCTGATTGGCTGCGCGCCTTCTAGCTTCGCGCTCTCCGGGGGGGAGGCGTGGTTCAGTCTGGTGCGTTCCGCGTCATCGCCCGCTCTGGCCTGCCCTTCGAGGTTCGCTGGGTGCCATTTCCTTCTCGCATGCGCGTGGTAAAGACGATCCTCCCCTCGCAGACCTGTAAGTGCCCTCATGGGCGATCTTTTCCCTAGCTTGCTTCTTCATGCTCGGCTCTGACATCCCTGTTCCCCTTGTGTCTTTCAGACAGCGGTCCTCTGTGGCTTCCCCCGGCCCAACGTAGCGCCCGGTCCAGTCCATTTTTCAGAAATCCCTCCCACTTCCCAGCGGGTTATTGGGGCATCCAGGGTTGCTTAAAGCATCAATCCCTACTGGCATATTGAATTTAATAATCACCATATGGAGGCATCCCAGGACATCACGAACGGGGTCCCCCTGGGACAAGCCCATCTGTGTGCAGTGGTGACAATACACGGGTCTGCGTACCTTGTGCTCAACAGGCGCTAGCCGGTCTCCCCACCTCTTCCGAGGCTGGGCCCGCACCTCGCCTTACTTCCCCTACTCCCCCAAGCTTGAGCCTAACCCCCAATACTACTGGGGATTCTCACGCTGATTTGGCCTCTAGATTGGCTAGTGTGGAAAGCTTCATCGCTGGCTCCTTGGCGCGCAAGGCTACTGCCAAGAGGCGTCATTTGAATCCTGAAGCTACTATTCTCCCTGTAGAATCTGATGATTTACTGCTTTCCTATGCTCAGTCCCCATCAGAGGAAGGGGAACTGCTCTCTGACTCAGGATCCTACGAGGACGAGTCCAGGAGTCAGGAGGAGTCTGGTTCTGATCTTTGGTCCCAGGACGACATTGACAGACTGCTGTCTCAGATCTTTGATGTGTTATCCCTCTCTCCCCCCTCCTGCGGCAAAGGGGCGACCTGTTTCATACCGCTAGGGTGCTGTTGGAGTTTCCCGAACAAACTCACTTTAGTAACCTAGTGCTGAAAGAATGGGAAAATAAACAATGTAAACAACAGATAAGGGCAGCTAAGCTGGAGCTGGAGACAGACTGGTCGCGAAAGAGAGTAAAACTAACCCCAAATTATTCTTTAGCTACATAAACCGTAAAAGGTACAAACCTGAGGGTGTGGGCCCCCTGAAAAGCAAGGAGGGGACCCCTATAGAGGGAAATGAGAAAGCTAATTTGCTTAACAACTTTTTTGCTTCTATATTCACAAAAGAAATTTGACATGCCGAGTGAAATGCAGGGGAATAACCGAAACCCTCCATTAAATGTCACTGGTCTAACCAAGGAAGAAGTCCAGCACCGTCTCAAGCAGATAAAAATCGATAAATCACTGGGACCAGATGACATACATCCTCGTGTTTTAAGGGAGTTATGTACAGTAATAGACAAGCCGTTATTTCTAATATTTGTGGATTCCATAACTACAGGGTCTGTTCCGATGGATTGGCGCTTGGCAAATGTGGTGCCAATATTCAAAAAGGGATCTAGGGGGGAACCTGGGAACTACAGACCGGTAAGCTTAACATCTGTGGTGGGCGAGCTGTTTGAAGGTTTCTTAAGGTATACGATCCTGGAGCAGAAAATATATTTAGGAACGCACACCACAAAATTTTTGTTTATGCAAACAATTGTATTTCAAAGTTCACAAACATATACAAAAGGTCATTTATAGTATAAGTAATTATGCAGAGCTTAAAGTATGAAAAATGAAAAGAAAATCTAGTCAAAGCACTGAGCAGAATCAACAAATATAACAGAAGACCAATACTGACCCCTGGTGGGCACATCTATATATTGCAGTTATATGTACAATGCAAAACAGGGCATATATCCCAAAAATAGAATGAATGGCACAAATAGAAAAGATGTGCTTGCAGTGGTTAAGTATTGCCATCCGTTAATCAGCATCAGAATATACAATCTATACAACAGTGTCCACAATATGTACAGTAGTGCTCATATATTACAGTGCGCAGAAAACATGAGACCAATGATCACAAATAGTCAAGTATGCTGACATAACATTACCAAGGTGTTGGAGGATCGCTCGCTAAAGGACGTTTCGGGGCAGCACAGCCCCTACATCAGCTGAGCGATGATGATGATGATGATGAAGGGGCTGTGCTGCCCCGAAACGTCCTTTAGCGAGCGATCCTCCAACACTGCAATATATAGATGTGCCCACCAGGGGTCAGTATTGGTCTTCTGTTATATTTGTTGATTCTGCTCAGTGCTTTGACTAGATTTTCTTTTCATTTTTCATACTTTAAGCTCTGCATAACTACTTATACTATAAATGACCTTTTGTATATTTTTGTGAACTTTGAAATACAATTGTTTGCATAAACAAAAATTTTGTGGTGTGGGTTCCTAAATATATTTTCTAGTCTGGATATTGACCCAGGATAGAGGGTCACAGGTACTGCACCCACCCCTCCCTCCACTTTTCTTCTTATATGAGCATACTTAGTGAATGTAAGGGAGTGTTCCACCCTACTACTTGTATTTAATACTATCCTGGAGCACCTTGGGGAAAATTACCTTATTACTCCATATCAGCATGGATTTATGAGGAATCGCTCCTGCCAGACAAACCTAATCTGCTTTTATGAGGAGGTAAGCTCAAGATTGGATCGGGGGAGTCATTGGATATCATATATCTTGACCTTTCTAAAGCATTTGATACTGTGCCACATAAAAGGCTGGTACAAAAGATGAGAATGCTTGGACTGGGGGAAAACGTGTGCAGATGGGTGAGAAATTGGCTTAATGATCGGAAGCAGAGGGTGGTTATCAATGGTACACACTCAGATTGGGTCACTGTTACTAGTGGAGTACCACAAGGGTCAGTTCTGGGACCAATTCTCTTCAATATATATATATATATAAATGACATTGGGTATGGATTAAACAGTAAAGTCTCAATCTTTGCAGATGATACTAAGCTGAGTAAAGTAATTAAAACAGAGGACAACAGGCAACTACAAACAGATTTAGATAAATTGGAAGCATGGGCAGTTAAATGGCAAATGAAGTTTAACACAGATAAATGTAAGGTTATGCACATGGGAAGGAGAAATCTGTGTCATGATTACACACTAAATAAAGAAACACTTGGTAAAACAACAATGGAAAAGGACTGGAAGGAGTTAAACAGGCTGAACTGGATGGACTAAAGTCTTTATTCAGCCTTACATACTATGTTACTATGTAAACTCCAGGGGATTCCTAAAGCTGTGGATAAGAAGTATCCATTTCCTGCCGATCTGGTTAAGTGTTGGACATCGCCGCCCGAGGTCGATGCCCCGATTCTGAGTCTGTCCAATACCTCTATTATGCACTCCCCTGACACTACTACGCTGCGGGATTTAGAGGATCGGCGAGTTGATCAATTGGCATGTCATGCCTTTGCATTTGGGGGAGCATCGCTCCGCCCGGTGTGCGCCTTAGCCATCACGGTGGTGGCGCTCAGGACGGTGGTTAAGACTGCCCTGGAAGGGGCGGATGACTTGCCCTCTGAGGCCGCCAACGCTCTGGCCACCTGTGAGACCTTTGTGAATTATATCCTATCTGCATCGGACGATGCTATTAAGCTGAGCGCTAAATCTTCTGCTCTGGTGGTGGCCATACGCCGCGCGATCTGGTTACGCCAGTGGGCTGCTGACAACGTCGCCAAGAAGGCCCTTACGGGGCTTCCATTTAAAGGACTGCGCCTGTTTGGAGAAAGATTAGATATCTTTGCCAAGGGTGGCAAGCTGCCCCAGCGCAAGCGTCAGATTCGGCCCTTTCGTGGTCTAAGCTCCCATTCTACCCCCTACTGTGGGACCAAGCAGGGTAGAGGGGTGTCCTTCTCTGGGTCTCGCGCAGAACCTGGAACAAGAACAGAGGACGCCGTCCTGGCTCCTCCTGGGGGCCCAAGCCCAAAGCCCCCCCCAAGACCCCCCAAGCATAAAGGGGCGCCCTCGCATGTCTGGAGACGCCTTGTCCCAGACCGGTGGATTCAGGAGGTAGTCTCCTCCGGTTACAAGATAGAATTTGCTGTGCTGCCCCCTACCAGGTTCGTTGGGTCTCGGATCCCACAGGATCCTGCCTCAGCTCGAGTCTTGATGCTGGCTGTGCAGGACCTTCTGGAGCTCGAGGTCATCTGCGAGGTCCCCTTAAGAGACAGGGGCATGGGGTTTTATTCCAACCTGTTCACGGTGCCCAAAAAAGGACGGGTCAGTCAGACCCATTCTGGATTTGAAAATCCTAAACAAGTTTGTCAGAAGCGGGCATTTTCGTATGGAAACTCTGCCATTGCCTCGCTGCGTCCAGGGGACTTCATGACATCTGTGGACATCAAGGACACTTACCTGCACGTTCCGGTGTTCTCAGGGCACCAAAGGTTCCTCAGATTTGCGCTGTTGGATCAGCATTATCAGTTCGTGGCCCTGCCATTCGGCCTTACGTCGGCTCCCAGGGTCTTTAACAAGGTGCTGGCAGGGGTGATGTCTCTCTTAAGACTAAAGGGCATACGCGTGTTGCCCTACCTGGACGATATACTCATCACCTCTCTGTCTCTGCGGCAGGCAGAGCTGGACACTCGATTGGTGGTGTCCACCCTGGAGTCCTTCGGCTAGGTGATCAATTACCCAAAGTCCTCTCTGTCCCCCTCAGTGACCCCATTTCTGGGGATGATTCTGAACTCGGTTCAGTCAAGGATATTCCTTCCTCCGCAGAAGGTGGAAGCTCTGACAACCCAGGCGAGATCCCTGCTCGCGAACCCTCATCCCTCCATCCGGCAGGGAATGCAGTTGGTGGGCTCGATGGTGGCAAGCTTCGAGGCAAGCTTTGCCCAGTTTCATCTGAGAACTCTGCAGCTTCACCTTCTGTCAGTATGGAACAAGGACCCAGCATCTCTGGACGACAGCTGGGTGATTCCCCCCTCGGACAGACAATCCCTTGCGTGGTGGTTGGACCACAGGAACTTGACAAGGGGCAGATCCTTCCTGGCTCCCTTTTGGGAGACGGTCACAACGGATGCCAGTGTTTCGGGCTGGGGGGGGATTCTGGAAGTCCCTGCGCTTCCAGGGGAGGTGGGGCCCTCAGGAGGCCCATCTTCCTATCAATGTCCTGGAACTCAGGGCGGTCCGATTGGTGCTGGAATGATTGACCCAGCACCTGCAGGATCTGGCGGTTCAGACAACAGGACGGCGGTTGCCTACATCAATCATCAGGGAGGAACCCGGAGCAAGGGTGCTCTCCAGGAGGTGTCTCTGATTCTAACTTGGGCAGAGACCAATGTACAATGCATATCGGCTGTCTACATTCCGGGGCCGGAGAATCTGCTAGTAGATGCTCTGAGCAGGGGGTTGTCCCGTCAGGGGGAATGGTCCCTCTGCGACAGGGTATTTCAGTCACCGTGTCACAGTTGGGGTGTGCCAGACGTAGATCTCTTTGCGTCACGTCACAATCACAAGCTACCGAGCTTTGTATCCCTGTCTCAGGATCCTCTGGCTCTGGCCACGGATGCCCTGTCAATGTCTTGGAAGGAGTTTCGGCTCCTGTATGTGTTTCCACCAATTCCACTTCTGGGCAGAGTGCTGCGCAAGATCGCTCTGGAAGGGGTACCCGCGATTCTGGTGGCCCCAAGGCGGCCAAGAAGAGTGTGGTTCGCAGACGTGGTTCAAATGGCAGTAGATCAGTACGATCTGCCAAGGCTGCCAGACCTTCTGACTCAAGGGTCTCTACGCCATCCCAATTTACTAACGCTGGCTTTGACGGCTTGGCTATTGAAACCTCCATCTTGATGGAAAAGGGTTTGTCTGCATCTGTTGTGGCTACTATGGTGCAAGCCAGGAAGAAGACTTCTGCCGCCATCTATTATAGAGCATGGCGTGCTTACATTGACTGGTGTGAATCCAGGTCTCTTCCCTGCCGGGAATTCTTAGTATCCAGGGTGCTGGAGTTCTTACAACATGGTCTAGACTTGGGTCTTAGTACCTTGAAGGGCCAGGTTTCGGCCCTGTCTATCTTCTTTCAGAAGTCCTTTGCCCAGCACTCTTATCAAGACCTTCTTTCAGGGGATCACTCATGTGCGCCCTCCTCGGAAACCTATGGTTCCCGTTTGGGATCTGAACTTGGTTTTGTCGGCCCTGCAGGGGGCTCCCTTTGAGCCTATTCATGAGGCCGCTCTCGCTGTGCTCACGCTCAAGGTTGTCTTCCTGGTAGCCATCACTTCGGTCAGATGTGTGTCTGAGTTGGCTGCTTTGTCTATTCAGCCTCCCTACTTTGAGAGACACCAGGATAAGGTGGTGTTTCGCTTCAAGCCAGACTTCCTGCCTAAGGTTGTGTCTGCATTTCATTTGAATCAAGATATTGTACTTCCTTCCTTGTGCTTTAATCCTAGTAATCCTAAGGAAAGGGTTTTGCATTCCTTGGATGTGGTCAGGTGTGTCAAGTCTTACCTGGTTATCACTCAGGCCTTTAGAAAGACGGATGCTCTCTTCGTTGTGCCTCATGGGCCTAGGAAGGGTTTGGCTCCCGCCAAGTTTACCATCAGTAAATGGATTCGTCAGGCTGTTGTTCAAGCCTATACCGTTAAGGGGAAGACTCCCCCCTTTCATCTTACTGCTCTTTCTACTAGAGCTGTTGGGACTTCTTGGGCTTTTCAGCACCAGGCCTCTGTGGAGTAAGTTTGCAAGGCTGCTACTTGTTCTTCTGTACATACCTTTACAAAGTTTTACAAGGTTGATGTTCGGGCCTCAGCTGACGCTGTTTGGCCGCAAGGTTCTGCAGGCGGCAGTAGTTTAGACTGCTTGCTGTTGCCTTCTGTTGGGGATCCCACCCTTCTTTCTGGACACTGCTATTGGATGTCCCACATGTTATTACTACTACTGGAGCAGGACTTGCTGTATGCTTAGAATAATACAACTCTGTGAAGTACTCACCTGTAGAGTTGATATTATACGCATACAGCACGTCCTGCTCCACCCCACCCTGTTTTCACCTTGTTCTGGATCCCCTGTTGGTGATTGTTATCTTTTGATATTTTTGCCAGTTTTGGGTGGTTTTCTCCTGGCCTCTCTTTCTCACTGCTTTTCAATGCTGGGGATTTGTGGGAGGTCCCTCGGTGTATGTAGGGCCGGGAGGAGCTTGTTTTCTACATGTCTGCAGTGCACGGCTGCGGAGGATTACCCACATGTTATTACTACTACTGGAGCAGGACGTGCTGTATGCGTATAATATCATCTCTACAGGTGAGTACTTCAGAGTTGTATTTTTTTTATACTTCCCCGCTGGGGCCCTCATGGAATGGAGTAGGATCTGGGCTGGATCATCCAGTAATTGCGCCCCTGTGATCTGCGTCACTATACGCAGGACTGCTCCCCAGTACTCCTGGATTCTGGGACATTTCCAAAATAAATGAAACGGGGTCCCTCCCCGCATCTCCAGCAACTTGCGTCTGCCGTGCCAAACATCTTGCCTAATCTCTTGGGGGGTGTAATACCAACGTGTCAACAATTTATAATTGACCTCCTGGGTTCTCGTAGCCACAGAGGACTTGTGTGCCAAGATCGCCATTTTGGTTCTCTCCTTTTCATCTATTGTTCTACCCAAATCTGACTCCCATTCTCCCCAGAATGTAGGTGGGGCCACTTGCTCGCTGATGAGGAGTGAGTACAAATAGGAGATCAGGTGGGGGCGCGGCTGCCCAGCCAGGCAAAGTTTTTCAAATTCTGAGTGGCTCCTGATGCTCTCCCTTCGGAAGCCTAATCTAGATAGTACAGATTGAAATCGTAAGAGAGTCCAGGGGTCTAAGTTCCCATTCTCAAACTTAGTCCTAAGCCTTCCCAAGGAGACCCATCCCCCCTCGACATCAAATCGCTCCCTCTTAGCTGGTACCCTTTTCCCCACTCCTTAAGTTCTGTCCTAGTACAGTTTGGCAGGAGTTGACTCCCAAGGTGGCTGCTACTGTTGGGTGGGATCTCATCTCTGGCACATGGGTCTCTCTATTCCAGGCAGAGATATCTAGTGGGACTGAAGCCAGCGCGTGCTCCAGCTGGACCCACCTCTTTGTCCCCTTGCATGTGTGCCATTCACATATTCTCTGTAAATGGGAAGCCACCCAATACAATTGGACATCGGGTACCGCCATGCCTCCTAGATGCTTGGGCTTGCACAATACCTGTCGCCTGAGCCTTGCCCTCCTCTTTTGCCAAATAAATCCCATTAAAGTTTTCTCCAGATCCCTGAAGAAGCGAGTAGGGATGTTGATCGGGAGTGCTTGGAACAGGAACAGAAGTTTTGGCAAGATCGACATCTTGATTATATTCACCCTGCCCATCCATGAGAAGGTAGGAGAGTCCCATCTCTCCAGGTCAGCTTTTATTCTCTGGGACAGGGGCAGGAAATTCAACGCCAGGATGTTCGACAACCGGTTTGGCAGCTGCGTGCCAAGGTATGCTATCGAACTCTTAGCCCATTTGAAGGAGAAAGCCTGTTGAATAGTCCCGAGTCACCCTAGAGTGAAATGTTTAGCGCTTCGGATTTCTCAAAGTTGATCTTAACAGTCTACCGAAGACTTCGAACTCCATCAACACAGGCACGGTGATCATGGGGTTTGTGATAAAGAACAAGAGGTCGTCCACGTATGCAGCAACCTTATGGGTATCTCCTCTGAAACGTAGTCCCCCTATGTCTACGTTCTCCCTAATTTTACATAGAAATGGCTCCAGGGTCAGGGCAAACAATAGGGGTGACAAGGGGCAGCCCTGGCGTGTTCCGTTTCGGATCGACAGTGGGGCTGAGAGGAGGCCGTTTACTTTAACCCTGGCACAGGGTATCGTGTATAGGGCTTCAATGAGTTTTCTCATATTGTCTCCCAGGCCTACATGCTTAAGGGTCCCACTCAAGAAGGGCCAACTTACCCTATCGAAGGCCTTCTCTGCATCTGTGGATAAGAGCATCATTGGTACGTCAGATTTCTGAGCGGCGTATATTGCACGTATAAGTGCCCGGACCACATTGTCCCTGGCCTCCCTTCCCAACACGAAACCCGTTTGGTCTAAATGGACCACGTGGGCAACCACTGGCGCCAGTCTATTGGCAAGGATCTTGGCATATAGCTTCAGGTCCGCGTTGAGAAGAGAGAGGACGATAGCTCTTAAAAGACAGGGGGTCCTTCCCCGGCTTATGCAGGACAGATGTGTGCCTCGAGGTCTCTGCTTGAAAAGGCGCCTGGCACCTCTGGGTCTGTAATTGAGTTCCATGCCCTAACCATGTGTGGGCCTAGTATAGAGATAAAGGTCTTGTAGTATTTAACCGAGTAACCATCAGGCCCTGGGGCCTTTCCCGACGGGGTCTGTTTAAGCGCCCCTATTAGTTCCTCCATCCCGATCGGGCTCTCCAGAGAAGCCGAAACCTCTTCTGTGACCGATGCCATGCCAGATCTCTTTATGTATTCCTCTATTTTGGCTAGGCGTGCCTGCGCCGCCCCCCCCCCCCCACCAAGATTGTATAGGCCCGAGTAAAATGCTCTAAATGTGTCTGCAATCCCCTCAGTGGTGTGTAGAGTTTGTTGGGAGCTGTCCAAAATCTCGGAGATGAAGTTCTGGGACTGTTGTTGTCTGAGTGCCCTAGCCAGTAGTGCGCTGTTCTTGTTTCCATATTCGTAATAAGTGCGTTTACACCTCCTGTCGCAGTAGGGCGTTGAGGGCCTCTCTTGCTTGGGTCAGTTCCCCGAGTACTTTCACCGCCTCATTCTGCTTATGGGACAGCTCCAGACCGCGGACCTTATCAGTGAGCTTTGATATTTGGGTTAGCCTTTCCCTCTTGAGCCTTGCTCCATGACATAATTAGGAGGCCCCTGATCACACTCTTATGTGCCTCCCATAGTGTTAACAGTGGAACCTCCCCATTGTCATTGGCTCTAAAGTAGGACTCTAGTCCTTCCCTCAAGGCTTGTATCACCACCGCATCCTGAAGGAGAGACTCGTTCAGTCTCCACATCGAGGAGGGGGGGTCTGTCCATGAGGTCGAGGAACACCGGGGCATGATCCAAAAAGGAGGTCTGGTATATCCCGTCTCCGGAGGCCAGGCCCAGTAAGCTGTGTGACACCCAAATGTAGTCCAGTCTGGAGTACGTCCCATGAGCATTGGAGTAGGAGTAATCTCGCGCCCCGGGATTCCTGACCCGCCGCGCATCCACCAGCTGCATGCCATGCAATTTCTTCTTCAGGGATCTCGGAGCCAAATGGGAGATCGCTGATCTACCCACCGATGAGTCCAGGAGGGGTTCTATAGTTAGATTGAGATCGCCTCCCATTATGACTTCCCCCTCTCTAAACTTTTCTATTTTGTCTAGTGTGTGTTTCAGGAATTTGCCCTTGATTGGGAGCATATATGGAGGCATACGTATACATCTTTTGGTTAATCAGCCCTTTGGCTAATACTACCCTTCCCGATTCGTCCTTCCAGACTTCCCTTAATATGAAGGGAACGTCTCTGGCAATCAGGATCGCTACTCCCCTTTTTTTGGCATCTGCTGCGCAGCTGGTGTATACGCGGGGGAACTGCTTGTTACAGAGTTTCGAAGCTGACTCCTTTTGAAGTGCGTCTCCTGCAAAAATATGATGTTCGCCTTACATATTCTTAATTCCTGAAACAAAATGGTTCTCTTCTCCGGGGTATTAAGCCCCTTCACGTTCAAGGTGACTGTCTTTACAGGGGCCATGTTAGCTGGGGCAGATTGTAAAGCGACAGAGCCCGCCAGAGAGTGGCACTATTTGCCACTTGCCCGGTCCCACACACCAAGGGGGGGAGGGAGGGGAAGGCAGGGAACAGCGAAAGGAGGGACAAGACTCAGGGGGTGGGGGGAGGAAGATGCACTCTGGGGGGAGGGAAGGGAGGAGGAAACCAGGGGAGTATAACACCAGTAACGGGGGATGAGGAAAGGACTAGCAAGTAGTCCGCTGGAAACGGTGCCTTTTTGATACGCACTGAGTGGGGAGAACTCCGTAGGAGGTCCACCAACCATGGGCAGGTGAGCCCTGTGCTAGGTCTATTCCCGTCTGGAGGAGGCCAAAGGGCTTCTCCAGAGGGATGCACCAAGTGACAGGGGGATTGGAAGACTTAGACCCGTGAACAGTGGGTAAGGAGTCGCACCTGTATTATAGCTACTCAGCGAGGCGTCTCCCAGCCATGAGGCGTCTTAACTCTGATGCACAGTGAGCAGGCAATTTGAGGTAGAGTGACCCCACGCTCAGCAGTATAACCCAGCAGCTATCCAAGCGGAGGACCCCAAGGGAGCGAGGTTCCAGTCACGTCACAGCTCCATTTAGTCAAACGAAAAACATTGGGCTCCGATATCACTTAAAAGAAAAAAAAAATCAGTCAACAGCAACAACTCAATAACCCTGACACGGGGGGTGGGGGACGAGGCCAAAACTATTAAGCGACCACCCCACCGCCGCTGGCCCAGCCCGCCTACAAGAGCAAACTGACAGGTGCTTGAGATTAGGCCTTCGGCGGCAGGGGACGCCACGCAGGGCCCAGATCAACACACCTTCTACGGCCCCTCACACCCCTTCTGTCTCCCCTAGGGCCTCCTCCCGGGCGCTGCGGCAGCCGACCGCCGTATACGGTCAAGTCAGGGACCGCCCAATCCGGAACGTCCACAGTCTGTCTCCAAAAACTGGAACAGGTCTGGCAGTTGCCTAGGCACCTTGAGGGCAAACAAGTCCCCGCCCCTACGCACCAACAGCTGGAAGGGGTGTCCCCATCTGTAGGACGACCCCTGCCTCTGGATAGTTTCCAACAAGGGTCTCAAGAGCTTCCTCATCTGCAGTGTCCTCCGCGAGAGGTCTTGTAGGATTATCACCTGTGCGCCTTTATATCCGACCGGGCCTCTGTCCCATGCACGACGAAGAATCTCTTCTTTAATCTTAAAGAAATTAATCCGGCAAATAATGTCTCTAGGCCTATTCGGATCCTGCGGTCGGGGGCCCAGGGCCCTGTGTACCCGGTCCATTTCTATGCGATTGGTATCAGGAAGATTCAAAAGCTCATTAAAGATGGAAGTGACTGCCTCCGCTAAGTCCCGCGGCTCCCCCGACTCAGACGCAGGTTATTTCTGAGGCTCCTGTTCTCCGCGTCGTCATGGGCCAGGAAAATATCAGAAGAAGGCGCTTGTTCCGATCTTGCTGCTGTTCTAGGTCCGCTATTCGCCTTTCAAGGGCTCTGTGTGAGGTTTCCACCCCATCCATTCTTTCCGTAACTTCAGCCACCGAGCCCTGTAGTGCCGCCACTTCTCTCTTGATAGTGCCTTCCATCCTGGACACACATCCGTCAAAATCCCCACGCGTTGGGAGCCCATGCAGGGCCTCCGTGATATTGATCTTTACTGCCTCTGCGATGGAATGAGACAATTGGTCTAATGGCATAGTAGATGGGGATCCCAGCGGGAGGGGCAGCTCAATATTATGTGTGGCATGTTGCGGCGAGCCCAGGGGTGGGGTGTCCAGAAATCTCCCCCCTCGGGGGGGCAGTCCCACGGTTAGCTGGGCATCTATTCTCCCATCTCTCAGGGCCGCCCCGCCACCGGGGGCATTTCCTCATCCCGTAGGGTGCATGTGGTGGGAGCATCCGCAAGGGACGATGGATCTCTTGTACTTCTGCCGGGTGAGGACCCCGGGTACACCCGCCACGATGGCTGCGGCCTCGATAGAGGCGACGGGGTGCCCGCCAAAGAGCTTATGCCGGACTGCATCTCCTCGATTTGTGGGGAGGTGTAACCCCGCCCCCATGCATGCACAGTCGGGGTGCCCCGCAGTGGGCTTCCTGGCGGGGAGTCTGGGCTAGATCGGCCCCCTGGTGTGGCCTCTCCACAGGGCCGTTTGTCACCCTAAACAGAGGGCTTCTTATTATTTGGGCAGAGCGTCACTCCCCTCCCCTTCTGCATCACACCCCCCACAATGCAGTATGGTGCTGGGCATGGCAGCCGGTCTCCCAGTGTGAGGGCTCGATGGGGGGGGCCGGGTGCGGGACTAACCTGTAGTCCGCTGAGTGTTCCGCCCCGCCAGTCTGCCCTGCTGTGGATCTCCGCTGACCCCGTCAGCCTCCGGCCTCCGCTCCCGCTGTGCTCCGTCTCCAGGCCGTGATGCGGGCGCTCTGGCCCCTCTCGTCCTCCCAACGGTGCAGGTAAGTCCCCGGCCGGGTTCAATGTACTGGAGGCGGCAGTCTCCCGCTGCGCCGCGGTCTCGATGTCATGTGGGCGCTCGTCTTTTCCAGGCGCCGCCATCTTCTCTGCGGCCGGTTCCCGGTCCTCAGAGCTGCAGGCACGGAACAGGGCAGGGATGGTGTGTGTCCTGCCCTTCTTGCTTGGTCCCCGCTGTTTCCCCCGCCTGGTCATATAGTCTGCGGGTCTTTTTCTCCTCATACGCCTCTGCTTTCAAGGTGCTTGGTGCGGAGCTCCATCCCCAGGCTGCTTCACTCTGCCATGTCAAGCCACGCCCCCCCCCCGGAGTTGACATTTTGAAAAGATTGAGCTCCATTATTGACTTCATTAATGAAGCAATTTGGACTCAAGTGAAGGCACCTATTGCCTATGACTGATCTTGCAATATACAAACCCACTATAACTGCCATGTGGTTGAAGAGAGGCCTAACTCTATAGAAGTTCATTTTAGGAATAATCAGATCCCGGACATCACGATCCTGAAAAATGGTGATCCTGTGAAAGCTATCAGGGATACAAAACACACTATAACCATCCAGAAGGATAGGATTAAAAAGGTGACCCTGAACGAAGATGTGTTAACCATTTTGCTTGAAGGGAGATGTTCCGAGGTAGCAGACCTGACCAGGCATACTCAATCTATGGTCCAGATTGAAAAGGTAAGTAATAACTTATTGATTCCCGTACAGGTGAACAATATGGCTCGGATGTAATATGCCAAGCTGGACTTTAAATCCGAAACCAGTTACATTAGCCTAGGTCTATTGAAACAGGTCGCCAATCCTAAAATGATTAGATATTCCTCTCCACAAGATCAATGGGTTTATGATCTGGATGGTGGTTCTCAGAGTCATAATGTTATTGCAAGATGTTTATTATCTATTTCCAAAGGAGATAAGACCGCTGAACATACATTCATCGTGTTGAATGAACCACGGCACCAGATGTATATAGGTAATGACCTTTTACACCGATTTGCTGCGCAGGTTGATCTGGTGAACAATAATTTGTGGTCTAGATTATCTGGGGATCCAGAGGAATTTCAAAATGAGGAACAAACCCTGAAGGGGGGGACAACAGATGCCTTATGCCGTAAGTATTATGGTTGCTGAGGATGTCTAAATCCCTGAAGGCGGTAAGCCTTTTCTTCTTCCCATACAGGTCAAAAAGGGAAAGACATTGAAGAATACAGACGCTTTGATCTGTTTGTCTAACCGGATACAACAACTCTGACTTAAGGTAACACTTTCTCCTATGGTAAATACCCATCATAAACCATTGAATATAATTATTCATAACATGGCTTCCCATAGTATAGCTTTACGGAAAGGAACTATACTTGGTTTAGGTATGGATTCTGAATATTACACTTTTGGATTTCAGAATCAGGTTATTGGACTTATCCCTGATGAATATCTATCAGAGGAAGAACTATTGGAACAACACTTTTTCTCAACACCTGAAGGGTTATTCAATATTCATTCTATTTATCCATTCAGTCCTGAAGAAGGTACATGCCATATTGAAGAAGCCTCATTGGTTTTCAATCACGAGAGTGATGAGAGAGAATAGTCATACCAACGAGAAAAGGAAAAGGTAAGCGAACCTAAGAGCGATTTAACAACTGAGCTGGAAGAAGCTTATGAGTTAAGTCAACCTGAAATTTTTCCTGAATTTCAGGAACAGGCCGAAGAGCAAATCTCTTTAGCTGATCATGCTCTGATGAATCGAAGCGTCAACAGCTAAAGAAACTCTTCATAGATTTCCAGGATATGTTTGCCAAAGATTCCTATGATTGTGGGGTATCTGACCTACATGTAGCAAGAATCCAAACAGATCCCGATGCACCACCTGTATATGTCAAACAATACCGACTTCCATTGGCAGCTTACGAGTCGTAAGCGGAAATCATCAAAAATTTGGAAGCGTGAGGTATCATACGCCCAGTGCATAGTTCATTTAACTCACCTATATTGGTGATTCTCAAGCCAAATGGTCAATTTCGTCTTTGTACAGACCTTCGGCAGTTAAATAAACACGTACATATGTCCGGGTGGCCCGTGCCATATATAGATCAATGTTTGGCGCAGAAACAGGGGTCCAAGATTTTTACAGCCTTTGATTGTGCACATGGATATTGGACTATTAAGGTGGATGAGAGGGATCAATACAAGTTGCCGTTTTCTTTTGGCCAAGGCCAGTTCTGTTGGACTTGATTACCTTTTGGATTTATCAATGCAGGCCATGAGTTCGCTGTGCTCATGCATAAGGCAATGCCTGATGCCGCTGAACGAGGTACCTTAATTTATGTGGATGACATTCTGATCAAAAGCACGACTTTTGAGGAACATATTGCAGGACTGAGGCATGTACTAACCCAATTGAGAAAAGCGTAAAACTGTCTTTACAGAAGGCTCAATGGTTTCGTTCCAAAGTTAATTTCCTAGGTCATGAAATCTCTGTGGAAGGAATTAATCCACAAAAGAAGGTGGAAGCCGTGACCAAGACAGTCACCAACCAACCTGAAGGAATTAAGATCCTTCCTGGGTATGATGAACTATTAACATAAGTTCATAGACAACTATGCCGAAATTACAAAACCTTTTTTTGCAGTTGTTAAAGAAAGGCGTAAAATGGGAATGGAATGAATGTCATGAGGAAGCTGTAACTGAGCTGAAAACTAGACTCATTCAGGCCCCATGCCTTGCATACCCAGAAGGGGGAAAGCCTTTCTTTGTTGAAACAGGCTTCACTGATAAAAGCAGGAGTGCTGTACTGTTCCAGAAGCAGGAAACCCTGAATAAGATCATCGCTTATGCTAGCAAGTCCTTATCACCAATTGAGGTAAAATTTAATGATTGTGAAAAAGCATTGTCAACTGTGTGGGCTTTGCAATATTTCAGGAGTTTTATCCAAGGCGAAAGGATAATTGTGGAAACTGCACACCAACCATTGCAATACTTGCAAAGCAATAAAATTAGGGATGGAAATCTAGTCGGATAACCGCATGGACAATGTCCTTAATGGGATTGCCATTGGAGATGAGGTACAAACAAAATAATAAGAATCCAGTTGCCCAAGGGTTAGCTGATCTTCGTGATTGTACCAATACAGGCCCTAAGGATGAACCAGTGGAACAATCTATTCTAAGTATACAGTACGTCCTGCTCCAGATATAATACTTACACTTGGGTATTCTCCGCCAGATGGCGCTGTGCACTGCAGACATGCAAAAACAGGCTCCTTCCGGCCCTTCAAATACCCAGGGACCTCCCACAAATTCCCAGATTTCTCTGCAGTGCCGACTGCGAAGACATGAAGTATCACTCTCTCGCAGGTGAGCGGGGCTTTTACAGCCTGCGGCCCTGTTGAACTATTCCCACCCGTCGTCCTTGTGATGTGCCTCCCAGCCTGGGCTGCGCTGGTCAGGTGAAGGTAGGCCGCACCATGCGTGCTTATGGAGCCATGCTCCACCGCAGTCCCCCACCAAAGGGTAGGCGGTATAGGCTGATGGTGAGCCTCTAGTGGATGCCCCTCCCGCATTATTGCCCCGTGTAGCGGTGGGCCCTATCCAAAGGGTCGCCATCCTCCCTCGTTTCCCCCCGTAGCTCGGGGGGGAAAGAAAGGGAGGGGTATGTGTGGTGGTCTCAAGTGTACTGCGATTACACGATTATGGCCTTAGTAATGTCCTTGACTTGTAACTTGGTGTCAGAGCCACGCTGTTTGCTTTTGTATTATCTGCCGCCGCCGCACTCGTCTCTTTCCTTATTGGATGTGCTGCGCCGGGCGGCGGCGTCGCCCCAGACGCTGCGGCGTCTCCATTGGCAAAAATCATATATGCTATGTGTGTCATACACTCTCTGCTTCTTTTTACAATATTTACTACTGGCTTAGAGCTCGTGCGCGCGTGGTTACGGCCCTCCTCCTACCTTGGTCTGTAAGTGCCCTCACGGGCGATTTTCATGATTCCTATTACTGCGCATGGCTCTGACACCCCTTTATTCCCATTATGTCTTTCAGACAGTTGAATCCAGTGGCTTCTCCAGCCTCGGTTAAATTATAGCGGACCTTGTAAAATTCTCCCACCTTCCTAGCGGGTCTTTGGGGCATCCAGGGTTGCCTATTGCGTAAATCCCTGCTGGCATATTGTGCCTAGATAATCGCCATATGGAGGCATCTCAGAATTATGTGACCGGGGTCCCTCTGGGACAAGACCGGCTGTGTATAGCGTGTGGTCAACCCCATGCTGATGCTGACAGGGCACGGGTCTGCGCACCATGTGCCGAGCAAGCACTGGCCCTGCAATCAGGCTTGCCAGTGGCTGCACCTCGTTTCAATACACTTATTTCCCCATGCTTAATTCTCACTCCTGCTGAGTCGCATACAAGTGGGGATTTGCAGCCTGCTGTGTCTTCCAGCCTGCCTATGGCTGATCAGATTAGGGCGAGGTTGTCGGGGCGCAGGGGCCCTGGTAAGAAGTGGCCCTTGATGCCTCCTGTTTTCTGTTGTCCTATGGGAACTGAGGAGTTGACTACTCCGTGTGACTATTCCCCCTCTGATGGAGAGCTGGTCTCTGACTCGGGCTCATCTGATGAGAGGCCGAGGAGTCATGGCTATTCTGGCCCTGAATACTGGGGCCAGTGTGAGATTTGTTGATTAAGGTCTTTAAGGTCCTGTCTATCGCTCTACCTGGTGAGGCCTCCAAGCCGAGAGGGGAGCGTTTCCATACAGCGACAGCGCGCTTGGAATTTCTAGAGCAGGCTCGTTTCCATGCTCTTGTACTCAAGGAATGGGATTTCCCCAGTAAATTCCAGGGGTCCCAGGGGACTGGGATAGGAAATACCTCTTTTCCCCCTGAGGTGGTCAATTGTTAGTCATCACCCCCCGTGGTGGATGCGCAGATCGTAGGGGTTTCTAACCCCCCCCTTTATTACAGCCCCTGCTTATAGTACCCTTCGGGATGCTGAGGACCGGCGCATTTACCTGTGGCCTCCCACGCCTTTTCTTCTACAGGGACGGCGCTGCGCCCGGTCTGTGCTGCGGTCATCACTGCAGTGGCCGCTAGAACCCTCATCAGAAAGATGCTTGATCATCACCCTGAGTATCTCCCCTGGGATGCGTTTAATGCACTCTCCAGTTGTGATGTATTTGTAAAATTTATCCTATTAGCACTGGATGACACCATTAGAATGTGTGCAAGGACTCCTGCCCTTGTGGTGGCTAAATGTCGCTTGGTTTGGCTGCGACAGTGGGGTACTGACGATGATGCTAAGAAGACTCTTACTGGGCTTCCCTTTAGAGGGCAACACCTGTTTGGGGCCGTCTGGACCTGTTTGGTAAATAAGGGCAATTCACCCCAACGTAGGCGGCCGTCCCGGCCCCTCGGGGCAGGGTAACCCCTCCCCCTCCCTACCATAATGTAAAACAAGAACCAGGGTGCTGACGGGGGTGTGGTTTCTCATGAGACCAAGGGGCGTCCGCGCGATGACCTACCTGGACGTCCTCATCACTTCCCAGTCTCTACGTCTGGCTACGTTGGATACTCGGCTGGAGGGTGTCCATTTGGGAGTCATTTGGAGGGGTGATCAAACACCCCAAGTCCTTATTGTCCCCTTCATTGGTAACTCAATTCCTATGAATGAATTTTATACAGTTCAAGCAAGGATCTTCCTTCCTCAGCAATAAAGTGGACAATCTGGTTGTATGGGCTCAGTCCCTCTTAGCTGTCCCCGTCCCTCCACCAGGCAGGGGATGCAGCTGGTGGGCCCGCTGGTGGCGTACTCTGAAGAAGCCCCTTATGCTCAGTCCCCTCCTGGGGCCTTCTTCAACTTCTCCTATTTGTCCTACGGTACAAGGACCCAGCATCCCTGGAGCAGGGTGTGTGGGCCTTCCTCCCTGGTGAGGAGGTCCCTCTTGTAGTGGATGAACTCACGGAACCTGCCTGAGGGCAGTCCCTTCTTGCCCTTTCCCGGGTAGACAGTCTTCTTCTGGAAGTCCCTACGGTTCCAGGGGAGGTAAGGCCCTTAGGAGGCCTATACACCTATCAATGTTTGAATCTCTGAGCGTTCAAGTTAGTTCTAACTTGCTTGCCTACTCCTCTTCAGGGCCTGCCTGTTCGGGGGAGCTAGGCCTAGCTGACGGCCTTGGCCTACATTGAATATTCAGGGAAGGACCCGGTGCAGGAGGGTCCTCCAGGAAGTGTCTCCGATCCTGATCTGGGTGGTGGACAATGTTCCCTGCATATCAGTGGTATTCGCTAGAGATGAGCGAACTTTTGAAAAATTCGATTCGACTGATTCGCCGAATTTTCCGACAAAAATCGTTTCGACCCGAATTTATTCGCGACGAATCGCTATTAAAAACGGCTATTTCTGAGCCTCCTAGAGCCTCAATAGGGTTGTAAACCATTCTGCCTTGCTGTAACACGCATAGGATGCATGCTGGGTTAGTTAAATACTTTAAATAAATATCACATGCAGATCAGAGGCATCGCTAATAGAATCGCAGAGCGGCACAATTGCAGAGAGTTGAAGTGGCATCACTATGAGGGGCAGGAGCCCAAACATTGCTTTAAAGAGACACTGGAGTTGGCAGCAGCAGGAGCCCAAAAATTGGATGAATCACACCCTGGAGTTGCAAGCAGCAGCAGGAGCCCAAACATTGGCTGAAAGAGACACTGGAGTTGGCTGCAGGAGGCCAAAAATTGGATGAATCACACCCTTGAGTTTCAAGCAGCAGCAGGAGCCCAAACATAGCTTGAAAGAGACACTGGATTTGGCAGCAGGAGCCCAAAAATTGGATGAATCACACCCTGGAGTTGGCAGCAGCAGCAGGAGCCCAAACATTACTTTAAAGAGACACTGGGGTTGGCTTCAGGAGCCCAAAAATTGGATGAATCACACCCTGGAGTTGGCAGCAGCAGGAACCCAAACATAACTTTAAAGAGACACTGGAGTTGGCAGCAGGAGCCCAAAAATTGGATGAATCACACCCTGGAGTTGGCAGCAGCAGCAGGAGCCCAAACATTACTTTAAAGAGACACTGGGGTTGGCTTCAGGAGCCCAAAAATTGGATGAATCACACCCTGGAGTTGGCAGCAGCAGGAGCCCAAACATTACTTTAAAGAGACACTGGGGTTGGCTTCAGGAGCCCAAAAATTGGATGAATCACACCCTGGAGTTGGCAGCAGCAGCAGGAGCCCAAACATAACTTTAAAGAGACACTGGAGTTGGCAGCAGGAGCCCAAAAATTGGATGAATCGCACCCTGGAGTTGGCATCAGCAGGAGCAGCAGGAGCCCAAACATTACTTTAAAGAGACACTGGGATTCATGTGGCCATAAGATGTAGACGCCATGTCTCCAGTGCCCTGACCAGCCATGGTTTCCATGCTGTAGTACATGAAGCAGTGGAATCACGTCGTTCATCCCGTAATCCTGCCGACTGACAAATAAAGTGGCTTCCTCAAAGGGCCTGAGCAAACGGGTGTCACGTATGAGCTGCCACTGGTTGACATTGAAGTTACACAGGGGAGTCCCCCCTATCCGCTTGGATCATCAGGAAATCCGTGATGGCTTTTCTCTGTTCATATAATCGGTCCAACATGTGAAGGGTGGAATTCCAACGGGTGGAAACATCGCAAATCAAACTATGTTGGGGGATACCGTTCTGACGCTGTAGCTCAAGAAGGGTGTGTTTGGCGGTGTATGAGTGGCTGAAGTGCATGCAAAGTTTCCTTGAAGTTGTTAGGATGTCTTGCAGATGGGGGGAACACTTCAGAAACCGCTTGACAACCAGATTGAAGACGTGAGCTATGCAGGGGGCATGGGTCAGGCTTCCTTGGCGCAGCGCAGACAAAATGTTCTTCCCATTGTCGGTAACCATGATTCCCATTTTAAGTTTTCTTGGAGTAAGCCATGTTTGGATTTCCTGATGAATAAATTTAAGCAGTTCCTCCCCTGTGTGACTCCTTTCGCCAAGACAAACCATGTGAAGCACTGCGTGACACCTCCGTGCCCTGCACATATGGTAGACTGGAGGGGCACTGAGACTTGAGCCTACAGTGGAGGGTGAGGAGATGGCGGAGGATGAGGAGGCCGAGTCGCACAGTGTCACAGGCCCAACGGGCAGGGAACGCGGAGGCCGAAGCGGCGTGACCTGTCCAAGTTGCTGCTGCAAAGGGACCACATTCACCCAGTGGGCCGTAAACGACATGTACTGTCCCTGACCGTAGTTACAGCTCCAGACGTCGGCGCTGCCATGCACTTTGCTACACACCGACAGGCTCAAGGACTGGCCCACCTTCTGTTCAACAAAAGTGTGCAGCGCTGGTACTGCCTTCTTGGCGAAGAAATGACGGCTTGGGACTCTCCACCTCGGCTCGGCACAAGCCATCAGTTCTCTGAAAGGTGCAGAGTCCACCACCTGAAAAGGGAGCGACTGCAGCACCAGCAACTTGGACAGGAGCACATTCAGCTTCTGCGTCGTAGGATGAGTGGGCGCATACTGCTGTCTCTTGGACATGGCTTCGCTGATGTATTGCTGGCAGGATGCATGACTTGGAGGAGGAGGAGGAGGAGCAGGAGCGACAGAGGATGGGTATGACGCACAGCTGCCTTCGGCTGAGGTGCTGGAGCCTTGGCTGGCAGAAATTGGGAGCGGCGTGCCACTTGGTGAGGAAGCAGACTGGACCACCCCTTGGGAGCCTCGGTTCTCCCAGGTCGCTTTATGGTGACGCATCATATGTTGACGCAGGGCCGTGGTGCCAACATTTGGGCCCTGGCCACGCTTCACCTTCTGCCTACATATCTTGCATGTGGCCATGTTACCCTCCTGCGGATGCTTCAGGAAAACTGCCACACTGCCGAGTAGCTACTTTTCCCACCAACAGGCCTCACTGATTCGCTGCTATTGTCGCCAACTCCAGGAACCCCTGCCCCACTACCTCCCGATAAGGTAGCTTGCCGCGCAGCAGGTGCTCTTCCTCAGCCGCGGCCCCGTTTGGCTCCAGGCTTTACAACTGTGCCCCCATGCTGCCTGCCAACCATGCTGCTAACACCTTGCTGCCTGAGCTGCCTGAGCTGCTGACTCCGGGGCAACCTGCGCCCCTCTTCTCCTGATGATGACGATGAAGCCCCTTCATCACCCGGCTCCCAAGTGCGATCGGCTTCATCGTCATCATCATTATCACCGAGTTGTTGCTGTACGTCACTGATGTTCGTGGATTCGTCAACAGTGTCTGGCACAGGAGCTGGAACGCTCGCAGCACTCACGACACTGTCCACATCACTATTTGTCTGCCTAGCTAAAGAAGCCACCTCCATTTCTTGGCTGGGCAGTAGCTGCTGACTGTCCTCTATCTGATCGTCCTCCTCACTTAAGAGTGGAGCTGAACCCAAAGCATAGGATATGTCGCTGGGGGAGGGAACGGCGTAGGACAGAGGCAATGGGAGGACAGGGACTGCTCTCGGGGCATGCCAACTCAGGGTTGTGTCAGAGGAACCTACCGACCCTAGACTGGGGGTCTCAGACGTAAGTTGTGATGATGTTGTTGATGAGCGCGTTAACCAATCTACCACGGCAGATGCGTTACTGGTGGAGACACGACCGCTAGCACTGGCAGACCAGGTCTCTCACCGTGACTCCTGCTGCCACTCGCCCCTAGTCTGCTGCAACCTCTGCCTGCTGCATCTTGGCCTCTGCCACTCCTCTTTGAACATCCTGGCACTTGTCTGCCTGACATTTTTATGTATTTCCTTATTTAGTATAAACAGATAGGGTTCAATGTGCAGTTTTGCGGTGCCCTGCGGTCTGGTTTATTAAAAGCAGTCAAAAACAAATGGGATGCCCCCACAGCAGACCTGAGATCAGTATTTATGCACAGCAACAGTGTCTAAGCAGGCTCAAACAGGCCAACTTACTTTAAATAACTGTGCAGCTTACAGTAAATACAGAGGCTAATGGTATGTTACAGAATGGGATGCCCCAAGCAGACTTGAGATCAGTATATATGCACAGCAACAGTGTCTAAGCAGGCTCAAACAGGCCAAATTACTTTAAATAACTGTGCAGCTTACAGTAAATACAGAGGCTAATGGTATGTTACAGAATGGGATGCCCCAAGCAGACTTGAGATCAGTATATATGCACAGCAACAGTGTCTAAGCAGGCTCAAACAGGCCAAATTACTTTAAATAACTGTGCAGCTTACAGTAAATACAGAGGCTAATGGTATGTTACAGAATGGGATGCTCCAAGCAGACTTGAGATCAGTATATATGCACAGCAACAGTGTCTAAGCAGGCTCAAACAGGCCAAATTACTTTAAATAACTGTGCAGCTTACAGTAAATACAGAGGCTAATGGTATGTTACAGAATGGGATGCCCCAAGCAGACTTGAGATCAGTATATATGCACAGCAACAGTGTCTAAGCAGGCTCAAACAGGCCAAATTACTTTAAATAACTGTGCAGCTTACAGTAAATACAGAGGCTAATGGTATGTTACAGAATGGGATGCCCCAAGCAGACTTGAGATCAGTATATATGCACACAGCAACAGTGTGTAAGCAGGCTCATACAGGCCAAATTACTTTAAATAACTGTGCAGCTTACAGTAAATACAGAGGCTAATGGTATGTTACAGAATGGGATGCCCCAAGCAGACTTGAGATCAGTATATATGCACACAGCAACAGTGTGTAAGCAGGCTCATACAGGCCAAATTACTTTAAATAACTGTGCAGCTTACAGTAAATACAGAGGCTAATGAGATTTTACAAAATGGTAATGTTCCCACAGCAGACTTGAGATCAGTTCAGTATATATGCACAGTATGTGTATAAGCAGCCTGAAAATGCTAACAAAGCCAGTCAGCCAGCCAGTAACACTCAGGCTGGATGAAAAAAAAAAATCTCCCTGTGACTGCCTCCGATTTTTCCTAACTTTCCCTGCTTCTCGCTGACCTCCTGCCTGTCTCCTGCCTGTCCCTGTCTGTCCCTTTCTCTCTGTCTCTCCCTGACTACAGCAGCGTCCTGTCTCTCACAAATGCAATAGAGAAATGAGGAAAAGCAAGATGTCCGCCGCCTTAAATATCGCTGTGACGTCACCGGGCTTGATGGCTGCTGATAGGCTGCATGTGACTGCCCCAGCATGCACTGGAGCGGGGTAGATGTCTGGACATGTCCCGTCCGCCGTCTTAGAATGCCTGTAATGTAAATGAATGGATGTTAAAGCACGGTTGAAGCACGGGGAAATTCGGATTCGATCCGAATCGAATTTTTCATGAAATTCGGATCGAATCCGGGTTCGTCCGGATCGATTCGCTCATCCCTAGTATTCGCTCCGGTGGAAGTCCCTCTGCGACAGGATGTACTAATCCTTGTGTCACTATGAGGTCCAACTAGTGTGGATCTGTGTGCCCCGTCACTATCACAAGCTCTCGGCCCTTGTTTCCCTGTCCCAGGATTCTCTGGTCGTGGTCATGATTTAGTAATGTTATGGCAGGACATTCTGTTCTGTATGTCTTTCTCCATGCCTCCTGCTAGGCAGGGTTCTGCGCAAAATTGCTCTGGAAGGGGGGACCAGTGGTTCTGGTGGCCTAGTGGAGTGGGGTTCGCAGACGTGGTACTGAGGACAGTAGATCTGTGTGTTCTCCCAGGAGTGCCAGCTCTGCTCACTCAGGGCCCCTTTACATCACCCCGATCTACAGACTCTGGCCTAGACGGCCTGACTGCTGAAATATCCATCTTGATGGAGACAGGCTTATCTGTCTTGGTGATTGAGACTATGGGAAGACTAGGAGAAAGCTTCTTCTTGTTCTTCCATCTATTATAGGGTATGCATACCCATATTGATTGGGTATAGGCTCGCTGAGGGACGCGGCTGCAGGCTCAAAGGCTGGGGGCCCGGCTGCAGGCTCAAAGGCTGGGGGCCCGGCTGCAGGCTCAAAGGCTGGGGGCCCGGCTGCAGGCTCAAAGGCTGGGGGCCCGGCTGCAGGCTCAAAGGCTGGGGGCCCGGCTGCAGGCTCAAAGGCTGGGGGCCCGGCTGCAGGCTCAAAGGCTGGGGGCCCGGCTGCAGGCTCAAAGGCTGGGGGCCCGGCTGCAGGCTCAAAGGCTGGGGGCCCGGCTGCAGGCTCAAAGGCTGGGGGCCCGGCTGCAGGCTCAAAGGCTGGGGGCCCGGCTGCAGGCTCAAAGGCTGGGGGCCCGGCTGCAGGCTCAAAGGCTGGGGGCCCGGCTGCAGGCTCAAAGGCTGGGGGCCCGGCTGCAGGCTCAAAGGCTGGGGGCCCGGCTGCAGGCTCAAAGGCTGGGGGCCCGGCTGCAGGCTCAAAGGCTGGGGGCCCGGCTGCAGGCTCAAAGGCTGGGGGCCCGGCTGCAGGCTCAAGGCTGGGGGCCCGGCAGAGGGCCCAAAGGCTGGGGCCCGGCTGCAGGCTCAAAGGCTGGGGGCCCGGCTGCAGGCTCAAAGGCTGGGGGCCCGGCTGCAGGCTCAAAGGCTGGGGGCCCGGCAGAGGGCTCAAAGGCTGGGGGCCCGGCAGAGGGCTCAAAGGCTGGGGGCCCGGCAGAGGGCTCAAAGGCTGGGGGCCCGGCAGAGGGCTCAAAGGCTGGGGGCCCGGCAGAGGGCTCAAAGGCTGGGGGCCCGGCAGAGGGCTCAAAGGCTGGGGGCCCGGCAGAGGGCTCAAAGGCTGGGGGCCCGGCAGAGGGCTCAAAGGCTGGGGGCCCGGCAGAGGGCTCAAAGGCTGGGGGCCCGGCAGAGGGCTCAAAGGCTGGGGGCCCGGCAGAGGGCTCAAAGGCTGGGGGCCCGGCAGAGGGCTCAATGTCTGGGGGCCGGCAGAGGGCTCAATGTCTGGGGGCCCGGCAGAGGGCTCAAAGGCTGGGGGCCCGGCAGAGGGCTCAAAGGCTGGGGGCCCGGCAGAGGCTCAAAGGCTGGGGGCCCGGCAGAGGGCTCAAAGGCTGGGGGCCCGGCAGAGGGCTCAAAGGCTGGGGGCCCGGCAGAGGGCTCAATGGCTGGGGGCCCGGCAGAGGGCTCAATGGCTGGGGGCCCGGCAGAGGGCTCAATGGCTGGGGGGCCCGGCAGAGGGCTCAAAGGCTGGGGGGCCCGGCAGAGGGCTCAAAGGCTGGGGGGCCCGGCAGAGGGCTCAAAGGCTGGGGGGCCCGGCAGAGGGCTCAAAGGCTGGGGGGCCGGCAGAGGGCTCAAAGGCTGGGGGGCCCGGCAGAGGGCTCAAAGGCTGGGGGGCCCGGCAGAGGGCTCAAAGGCTGGGGGGCCCGGCAGAGGGCTCAAAGGCTGGGGGGCCCGGCAGAGGGCTCAAAGGCTGGGGGGCCCGGCAGAGGGTCAAAGGCTGGGGGCCCGGCAGAGGGCTCAATGGCTGGGGGCCCGGCAGAGGGCTCAATGGCTGGGGGCCCGGCAGAGGGCTCAATGGCTGGGGGCCCGGCAGAGGGCTCAATGGCTGGGGGCCCGGCAGAGGGCTCAAAGGCTGGGGGCCCGGCAGAGGGCTCAAAGGCTGGGGGCCCGGCAGAGGGCTCAAAGGCTGGGGGCCCGGCAGGGGGCTCAATGGCTGGGGGGCCCGGCAGAGGGCTCAAAGGCTGGGGGGCCCGGCAGAGGGCTCAAAGGCTGGGGGCCCGGCAGAGGGCTCAAAGGCTGGGGGGCCCGGCAGAGGGCTCAAAGGCTGGGGGGCCCGGCAGAGGGCTCAAAGGCTGGGGGGCCCGGCAGAGGGCTCAAAGGCTGGGGGGCCCGGCAGAGGGCTCAAAGGCTGGGGGGCCCGGCAGAGGGCTCAAAGGCTGGGGGGCCCGGCAGAGGGCTCAAAGGCTGGGGGGCCCGGCAGAGGGCTCAAAGGCTGGGGGGCCCGGCAGAGGGCTCAATGGCTGGGGGCCCGGCAGAGGGCTCAATGGCTGGGGGCCCGGCAGAGGGCTCAATGGCTGGGGGGCCCGGCAGAGGGCTCAATGGCTGGGGGGCCCGGCAGAGGGCTCAATGGCTGGGGGGCCCGGCAGAGGGCTCAATGGCTGGGGGGCCCGGCAGAGGGCTCAATGGCTGGGGGGCCCGGCAGAGGGCTCAAAGGCTGGGGGGCCCGGCAGAGGGCTCAAAGGCTGGGGGGCCCGGCAGAGGGCTCAAAGGCTGGGGGGCCCGGCAGAGGGCTCAAAGGCTGGGGGGCCCGGCAGAGGGCTCAAAGGCTGGGGGGCCCGGCAGAGGGCTCAAAGGCTGGGGGGCCCGGCAGAGGGCTCAAAGGCTGGGGGGCCCGGCAGAGGGCTCAAAGGCTGGGGGGCCCGGCAGAGGGCTCAATGGCTGGGGGCCCGGCAGAGGGCTCAATGGCTGGGGGCCCGGCAGAGGGCTCAATGGCTGGGGGGCCCGGCAGAGGGCTCAATGGCTGGGGGCCCGGCAGAGGGCTCAATGGCTGGGGGCCCGGCAGAGGGCTCAATGGCTGGGGGCCCGGCAGAGGGCTCAATGGCTGGGGGCCCGGCAGAGGGCTCAATGGCTGGGGGCCCGGCAGAGGGCTCAATGGCTGGGGGCCCGGCAGAGGGCTCAATGGCTGGGGGCCCGGCAGAGGGCTCAAAGGCTGGGGGCCCGGCAGAGGGCTCAAAGGCTGGGGGCCCGGCAGAGGGCTCAAAGGCTGGGGGCCCGGCAGAGGGCTCAAAGGCTGGGGGCCCGGCAGAGGGCTCAAAGGCTGGGGGCCCGGCAGAGGGCTCAAAGGCTGGGGGCCCGGCAGAGGGCTCAAAGGCTGGGGGCCCGGCAGAGGGCTCAAAGGCTGGGGGCCCGGCAGGGGGCCCAGCGGCGGCTGACTCGCGGTGGGGCCCAGCGGCGGCTGACTCGCGGTGGGGCCCAGCGGCGGCTGACTCGCGGTGGGGCCCAGCGGCGGCTGACTCTACCATGGGACGCTCTGGAGGCAGGCTGGCATCGACCTCAAAGACCGGATCATCGTTGTCAGAATCTTCGTAGAACCAGGCATCAGGGTCCTGGTTACTAGTAGTAGCCACCGGTTGGTTCCAAGATGAAGCAGGAGACCCCTGATCCAAGGCCCCAGGTGAAGCACACAGCACCTTAGAAATTCCCCTAGAATCTACAGATCTGGCTAAAGGGACGGTAGATGGGGGAATCTGGACAGGAACACTGGGTTTAATTAGACAGGGCTGCTTAACCTGTGGCAAAAGGGGATTTATATCAAAGGCTACATCCACCAAGATCCTAACTAGGGGTTGAGCCGCTGGGAAGACAAAATCTCCCCGATCAACCAAAGAGTGAATAAAGTTGATAAGGTCTAAACACATGGGTTTAGAGTACCCAACAAATAATGCCTGCACCTCATCAGCATGAGTCTTAGCTAAAGGCAGTAACTTTCTGATCAAAGCAGGATCCATAGTGGGGGCTAGGAACGGCAAAAGCTAGAGGGACTACAAATCCCAGGATGTGTAATGCTCTGGCCAGGTGGGTTGTTTGGGCAGCAGGATTATGTCAGGACCAGAGAGTACTTTAAGTGCACTCTCTGCCCGGGGGGGTAAAAGGTTTGGCCAGAGCAATGACACAGAGACATAAGATATGCTTAAAGGTTTTATTAATGGCAAGGATAACAAAAAAACTCTTATATTCAGATACAGGGAAAAAACTAACTAACAAAAAATACCAGATAACAGAAAACCGAACCCCTAAGGTGCTGGAGCACTCACCCAGGGTCCTAGAGCAGATGCAGGCAGTCTCCAGACTCCTGACAGGAACAGACTAAAGATCAGAACTCCAGATACAAGGCACATGGGTCCACGGACAAAGAGGAAGAGACAACAAAATCCTGCTGCACCTGGTGGAGGGAAAATCTCCCTTAAATAGCACACACACCAGGTGCAGCAGATGAGCAACAAGCGCTTTGTTGCCACTCTCTGGAGGTTGGAGGGACTGCCGCTGGGGTGAGCAGCCGGAGCTCCGCTGACACCCGCTGGTGGCTGAAGGAACTGCAGATGGGAAAACAGCTCCCAGCCACCAGTCGGGCGCCAGCTGAACCCAGGGACCTTACAATATCTTTACAACTTTGTCCGAAATCAGGTAAAGGTAAAGAATTTTTTACCTTCATGGAAAGGACCATATAGCATTATTGATAAATTATCTCCTGTGGTCTATAAGATCAAAATTCCAAAGGGGGATGAATTTGTAGATAAATGGGTCCATATTAACCAATTGCGAGCTTGTCATCCTAGGTCACAACTTCAACGACTGGAAAGAAGACCGGATGAAGACGGATAAAGTGATATCGGAGTCCAGCTGAAGACGGAAAATCGGGATTGGTGTAGTATACATAACTGTATCGACCTAACCTATTTCGTTTTATATTTTCCTCCGTACTTTTATATCTCTTAATATATCTTAGTAATTATAAAAATTGATAATTATAATAAATAATTATAATCTTAAATTAAAATACCGAGAATTTTCTCCATGACAAGCTATACGACTTGGAGAATTTTGATAGTATAATCCTATTTTAGTACCCGGTCGATAAGAAGGAATATGAAAAGATGTACCGTATTTTTCGCCATATAAGACGCACCTGCCCATAAGACGCACCTAGGATTTGGGGGAAGAAAATAAGAAAAAAAAAATTCAAACCAAAAACGCACCATTACAGACAGTGTGGCATTCCCCTATCCAATTCCCATAGGCAGTGTGGGATGCCCCCATTCCATAGACAGTGTAGCATGCACCCATCCCATTCCCCGTATATCCAGTGTGGCATCCCCCTCCCCCCATTCCCATAGGCTGTGTGGCATCCCCCTCCCCCCATTCCCATAGGCTGTGTGGCATCCCCCTCTCCCCATTCCCATAGGCTGTGTGGCATCCCCCTCCCCCCATTCCCATAGGCTGTGTGGCATCCCCCTCCCCCCATTCCCATAGGCTGTGTGGCATCCCCCTCCCCCCATTCCCATAGGCTGTGTGGCATCCCCCTCTCCCCATTCCCATAGGCTGTGTGTCATACCCCTCCCCCCCATTCCCAAAGGCTGTGTGGCATCCCCATTCCCCCATTCTCACAGGCTGTGTGACATCCCCCTCCCTCCATTCCCATAGGCTGTGTGGCATCCCCCTCCCCCCATTCCCAAAGGCTGTGTGGCATCCCCATTCCCAAAGGCTGTGTGGCATCCCCATCCCCCCATTCCCATAGGCTGTGTGGCATACCCCTCCCCCCATTCCCAAAGGCTGTGTGGCATCCCCATCCCCCCATTCCCATAGGCAGTGTGGCTCCTCACCCCCCATTCCCACCCCCCTCCCCCCATTAGTATAGGCAGGCGCCATATTAAAAAAAAAAAAAAAAAAAGTTACTCACCTGTCCACTGACACCGCTGAGCGGCCGGCTCCGTGAATGGGGTGGGCGTGGCCTGCGCCGACACAGGCCACGCCCACCCCATTCACGAGCTGGCTCTGTGCCGGCCCCGCCGCTGCGATCGCTGTCTTTTCAGGCAGCGATGACAGCGGCGGGGCCAGAGACAGAGCCCCCGCCGCTCCTCCATCTGCTTCTCCACATGCGAGCACAAAGGTCCGGGCAGCGGGTGGGCGTGGCCTGCGCTGGTGCAGGCCACGCCCACCCACTGCCGGGACCTGTGTGCTCTGAGCCCGGCAGCAGATGGAGGAGCGGCAGGGGCTCTGTCTCTGGCCCCGCCGCTGTCATCGCTGCCTGAAAAGACAGCGATCGCAGCGGCGGGGCCGGGACAGAGCCCCCGCCGCTCCTCTGGCCTCTCGCAGTGTGCCAGACAACGCGGGAGCGCCGGGGACGGGTGAGTTTTTTTTTTTTTTTTGTTTTTTTTTTATTTTTTTTTTTTTACATTCGCCTGATAAGGCGCACTGACATTTTTCCCCCACTTTTGGGGAAAAATAAGTGCGTCTTATAGGGTGAAAAATACGGTATATGCTCATATGTGTCATACAATATTTTACAGTAGACGGAGCCGAGATGACGTCGAGAAGTGTCGCCATCCTATACATCATCCCGATGATGGGGAAGAGTGCCAGGTCGAGCCAATCATTGTACCAGGACTATCGTCTGGAATCGTGTCGCAGAGAACTACAGGATCCAGTCTGATGAACGCAAGGGTTTTGTCCGAGAGGGTCTACATCTGTCGGATCGACCAATCAGCCGAAATGAAGACGTGGGATCGAGAGCGCGGGATGACCAGCGGAATGTGGAATCGACCAGAGACGACGCCTATCGGATCTACATTCACGTGAAGGATAACACCTTTACCATCAAGTTATATTTGCCGTTTTTGATCCAACAAATCCGGATTGATTAATATTCTCGGTGTGCCACACACCCCGCTTCCCTTTTAATACTTACGATCGGGTTACTCCACCAGCAGGTGGCGACGTGCAGGGAGAAGTCTTGAAAACGAGCCCCTTCCGGCCTATATATACCTGGGACCTCCCACTGAATCACCAGTTTTTTCTCTCTGCATGAAGCGACAAGACAGAAGAATGAATTCTCCTGCTTGCAGGTAGCCGGGGTAAAATCCGGCATCCCCTTTTGGTCTATTTCTGCCCAGTTCTTGTGTGTTTATTATGCTTAGTTAAATGGAAGCCTCCCAGCCTAGGCTGCGGGCTGGGCAAAGGTAGATGGCACTTTAGGTGCCTAGGAGCTTATCTCCTCGGCTCGACTATCCAGCTGGTGATCCGGATTTGGGATGCCCCTGTCCCGATGTCCCTTTAGGTCGCCTTCTCCCGCTTGGCCTTCTCCCTTCGCTAAGGGGGGGGGGGGGGGGGTGTATAATGTACATGAGTGCTTTACTGTGAAAAGGTCTTAGTGTCAGCGCATGGACAGGGCTGCCTTTGCTGGCCGGGACACGCTGTCTCTGGGCCCGCCCCTCGCTTCCCTGTTCTCATTAGAGACCGGGACGCTGCAGCCGGTGGGGGAAGAGCTTCCTTGCTGCTGAAAACTACACAGGTAAAACGGCCCCACCATTGCGCACGTGGGGCCGTTCTTATGCTATGGCTGCTTGTGCAGCATTTTTCTCCCTGGGGCATTTCTACTTATGGGGAATGTTGTTTCACATAGGGGGATATGTGCTCCAGTGGCTGCGATTGTTCACTTTACCTTTGTGATTCATATATATATATATATATATTTTTTTTTTTAGTGTGTAGATATATATATATATATATATATATATGTATATATATATATATATATATGTATATATATATATATGTATATATATATATGTATTTATATATGTATGTGTATGTATGTACAGGTATATATATATATATATATATATATATATATATATATAATATAATGTGTATGGGCATGTATTTATACACAGTATGTGCTCTGATTTTTTGCACTCTGCTTTGCCTTGAAATTACATGTGTCATGTATATTTATTCAAGATGTTTAAGCTAGCCATATATGTTTGCCTTATTGGTTATGTATGATTGTAGCTGGGGGACTGACTGTGGTCTCTTTTCCCCCACAGATTCTGGGATCCCCTCACTGCAGTGGCTCTACCGGTCTGTTATACCTGGCTAGTCTTAGTCTCTAAATTGGGATTTTCCTAGGTTTATAAAAAAAAAAAAAAAAAAAAAAACAAATCCTCCCACTTCCGGGACTTTAATTATAAAGGGGCATCCCGGGTTGCTTATTGCGTAAAACCCTGGGTTGTTGCGAATACTATAAATTCACCATATGGAGGCTTCCAATGTTACCGGAAATGGCTCCTCGGGGCCATCCAGGTTGTGTGGGGGCTGTGGGGTTCCGCTCCCAGGTGATGTCATATTATGTGTTCCATGTGCTCAGCAGAACATTGCGCGCCAGTCCGTTGCTCCGGCTTCTGGCTCCTCGCAATTTCCGTCATCTCCTATCCCCCCCCAACCTAGTCCGGACCCCGTGTGACACTGTCAAAAATGGGGATTGGCATTCCGAGGTGCATGCGCGGTTGGCCAACCTCGAGAAAATTATCTCCGCTTCAGTGGCTCAGAAGGCTACGGCAAAGCGGAAGCACCTTGCTCCGGCAGTACCTGCCCCGGAGGATGAGGTATCTGAATTTTTGGATCATTCCGATTGTCCCCCTGATGAGGAGGGGGAACTTCTTGAGGAATCGGATGAGCCTGCAGACCAGCTATTGTTTGATACTGCTGGCGATCAGGCTGTGGGGGTGTCCCTTGACACTCCTTCTATTTTGGCTCAAATGTTTAAAGTTTTGGCCTTGGATCCGCCTGCGGTGGTCCCTCTGCCAAAAGGCGAGTTGTTTGATGTACCCCAGCCGCGTTTGGTGTTTCCCAGGCAACAGCACTTTGAGAAGCTTGTCCTTAAGGAATGGGAACAACCCACGCGCCTGGCTGGAACTCCTCCTAATTGGGATAAGCGTTATCCCTTTCCAGAGGACTTGGTGAAGCTTTGGTCAGTGCCCCCGAAGTCGACACCCCGGTGTTGGGGTTGACTGGCCCGGCTGCGTTGCACCTTTCTGGCACCACTACCATTAAGGATGGTGAGGATCGTCGGATTGATCAATTGGCTCGCCATGGTTTTATCAGTCCAATACAAGTGGGGATCTAAATATGGGAATACGGTCGGATTTCGGTCAATACAGGGTGTTGCTCACTCAGTCCAAGGTCTGTCTGATTCAGGAGTTGGTTTGGATCCTTCTTTCCAATCCTTGGCCGTCTGTTCTGGAGCTGAGAGCCTTCCGTCTGGTTCTTGCTCTTTTGTCCCATCATGGTCTGGGCCTTCTGGTTCAGCTACGCTCGGACAGTCAAGCAGCGGTTGCTTACTTCAATCATCAGGGAGGGACTTCCAGTCTGGGTGCTCGGAGTGGAGTCCCTGATCCTGACCTGGGCGAAGACACACGTTCCTTGTCTCTCGGCAGTCTGCAGTCCGCTCCAGTGGGGGACACCGAAGGTGGTCCTGTTTTCCTTTCGGCATAATTGCAGGCTCCCGATCTTTGTGTCACCCTCCCAGGATCCTCTGGCTCGGGCGGCGGAAGCCATATCCCTGAGCTGGGGGAACCCGGGTTTTGTGTACCTGTTTCCTCCGATACTCATGCTAGGCTGAGTGGTACGGAAGCTGGTTCTGGAAATGGTGTCCGCCATTCTCGTGGCCCCAAGAGGACCAAGACGAGTGTGGTGCGCAGACATCGTTTGGCTGACAGCGAATCAGCTCGTTCTGCCTCTTCGGTCCGATCTGCTCACTCAGGGTCGGCTGTCTTACCCCAGTTTACCAACGCTGGTTTTGATGCCTTGGCTGCTGAGACCTCCATCTTGAAGGAGGAGGGTCTTTCTGACTCTGTTATTAAGACTCTGATCGCTGCCCGAAAGAGGTCTTCTTCTATCACCTACTATAGGACTTGGAAAGCCTATATCGCTTGGTGTGAGGTTAGGTCTTTGCCTTGTAGGGTCTTTTCGGTCTCCAGGATTCTGGAGTTTTTACAATCAGGGCTGGACTCTGGTCTTCAGCTGAGTACTTTGAAAGGGCAGGTTTCTGCCTTATCTATCTTTTTTCAGAAGCGTTTTGCGCTTCTTCCTTTAGTTAAAACTTTTTTCCAGGGGGTTACGCATGTGCGGCCTCCCAGGAAACCATTACTCCCTGTTTGGGACTTGAATTTGGTTCTTTCTGCTCTTCAAGCTCCTCCCTTTGAGCCTTTGCAAGATATTGCTTTGTCTACCCTGACTCAGAAGATTGTCTTCTTGGTAGCTATCACTTCGGTTCGGCGTGTCTCGGAGTTGGCGGCCTTGTCTATTCAGGCGCCCTACTTTGAGAGGCATCAGGACAAAGTGGTCTTTCGGTTCAAACCAGACTTTCTTCCTAAGGTTGTTTCTGCTTTTCATTTGAATCAGGATATTGTTCTTCCCTCCCTGTGTTCTAAGCCTAAGAATGACAAGGAGAGGGTTTTGCATTTTTTGGATGTAGTACGCTGTGTTAAGTACTATTTGATTATTACTTCTCCTTTTCGTAAGACTGATGCCTTTTTTGTTGTGCCCTGTGGGCCTAGGAAGGGTTTGGCGCCGGCCAAATCTTCCATTAGCAAATGGATACGTCAGGCCATTATTGCGGCCTATTCTGCTAAGGGGAAAGTTCCTCCTTTTCGTGTCACTGCTCATTCTACTCGCGCCGGAGCGTCTTGGGCTTTTCAGCACCAAGCTTCTGTTGAACAAGTTTGTAAGGCCGCTACTTGGTCTTCTGTTCATACCTTTTCAAAGTTTTACAAGGTTGATGTGCGGGCCTCAGCGGATGCTGTTTTTGGCCGCAAAGTTCTGCAGACTGCAGTCATTTAAGTTATGCTTAACCTTGCCTTTGGATACCCATCCCTTGTGGACACTGCTTTTGGATGTCCCGATCGTAAGTATTAAAAGGGAAGCGGGGTGTGTGGCACACCGAGAATAATACCATTTTGTGGGTACTCACCTGAAAAATGGATATTATCGGTGTGCCACACATCCCGCTTCACCCGCCCTTTTCGGTATCCCGAATCCTTTATATGGTGAAGCTTTTCTTTATTTTGAGGTTCCCGTTGGATTTCCTGGTACCTTGTCTTTCTACTTTTTAAATAACTGGTGATTCAGTGGGAGGTCCCATGTATATATAGGCCAGAAGGGGCTCGTTTCCAAGACTTCTCCCGGCACGTCGCCACCTGCTGGTGGAGTAACCCGATCGTAAGTATTAAAAGGGAAGCGGGGTGTGTGGCACACCGATAATATCCATTTTTCAGGTGAGTACCCACAAAATGGTATTTTTGGAGCGTGTTGACCCTTATGATTATTGGATGGTTGAGCTATCTAACTGTCAAGGTGATACGGTGGATGCAATTTGTAAAATGTACCTTGGCTAAATTATGGCTCGAACACTACACACCAAATATGGATACTATATAGTTGGATAAATTAGTATCAAAAGCCTTCCTTAAGACGTTCCAACCCAACATTTCATTTCCTATTCAAATATTAACCCTTTCGCTGCCAGCCTACCTGGAGTTTTTGTCACACTCTGTTTTGTAACCTGACCTCGAGCTGCCTCATCCCTCTGTACCGCTGCGATCTCTGACTTCCCGGCGTCAACCTCTGGCCTGTCTCTGGACCTCCGCTATACTCGCTCTTAGCCATTGGTTCTTCAGACCTCCAACCAGTAAGCTCTCATCCTTTGAGCCATTGAAGTCCTGGGGGCAACCGATCCCGGGCAGGCGTATTCTGCGTCCCGGCAAGTGGGGGCTCCTACAGGTGAAGCTGGCTGCGGAGATTGGGGGTTGAGGGCTTAACTGGAGGGCTGGGGTTACCAGAGCGTGACACCATTCCAGAATTCCAGGGATGTTCTGTGAGCGCCAATGTCGGCGTATTACTGATCTGGCTGCTGTTAGTAGATGTCTGAGAATTCCCTTCTTTGCGGCAGAGGTCGACCCAGGCACCACAGACAGCAGAACGACCTGAGGATCGTTTGAGATGCTCTCCAGAGTCATAAACGTATATACTGCGAGCACCTGATCCCAGAACCTATTCACCAGGGGACAACTCCACCAGATATGAAGCATGGTGCCCTCTGCCGCCCCACACCGCCAGCACATGCCCGAGTCGGCCCCTCCATCTTACTAGGTCTGCCGGACACCTATACCAACGGGACAGGGGCCTCGATTCAAAGACACATTCGTCCGGACTTCCGTAGCTGTCTGTGAAAGTTTGGGTGGGTATTAGTCTTTTTTTTGCTTTTTTTCGTTCATTTTTCATTCGTACGAACGTTTGGGAAAATGCGTATATGCGCTTTCGATGAACGGAAGCAAATCAGAACATTTCCATTACTTCGGATCATTTTCCAAACAAAATCTGATATTTTTCGTTCGTTCAGATAACTTCCGTTGTTGGGATGGGTTTCCGTCTGATTCAGAGAGGTGATTTCCGACGGACCACCACCCTATTGGCCTGATGCAGAGCCTCCCCCGATCTGACCTTATTTTGTTCCGTTTTTCCTATGGCCCGTTTTGCTTACATTTGTCCCGGGGTTAAAATGTGATGCAGAGCCGCCGTCGGGGGAGCTCCGTTAATGCTCCGTTTCTGTGTCTTCAATCGGGAAGGGTTTTTTTTTTCCCCTCTCGGGGGCAAGCTATTTCGTTGTGGCTTCCATTCCCGTTCACACGGACGATCTGTTTTTGCCTCCTTTTTAATGGGTTTCCAAACGTACCTTCTTGCCATCCGTTTCCGTTTTCACCCCTATTTTGATGTTTTGGACAAGTATACTTACATCTCCATGTATTTGCTGTTGTCAATCTGGGTCCACGCAAGCGCACATCCCTAATACTCCCTAAACCTTAATCTATCCCACAAACTGACACTTATTCACATACCCAAACTTAACACACCAAATTCATTTTTCTTCTTCTTCCTTGTCTTTAATGCTTACCTTAATCTCTTTTTCTTCTTCTTCCTTGTCTTTAATGCTTACCTTAATCTCTTTTTCTTCTTCTTCCTTGTCTTTAATGCTTACCTTAATCTCTTTTTCTTCTTCTTCCTTGTCTTTAATGCTTACCTTAATCTCTTTTTCTTCTTCTTCCTTGTCTTTAATGCTTACCTTAATCTCTTTCTTCTTCTTCCTTGTCTTTAATGCTTACCTTAATCTCTTTTTCTTCTTCTTCCTTGTCTTTAATGCTTACCTTTTTTGTGAACTTTTTAAAAGGTTTTAATTTAAAAAAAGAGAAACATTAAAAATTTTCGTCCAAAAATCCAGGATTTATAAATGTTGTTGGCGTTTTCTTTCATCTGTGAATGAAAAGCATCATCAGTTTTGGCTTGTAAGTATGTTGTGCTTGTATTTTTAGTTTTTTCTTTTTTTTGGTGGACATGACTTTAAACTATTTTTCAACAAATAACTCAAACTTACATGGCTTTTGGCCAACAGGGCGTCTCCTGGGTCCAGCAGAACGTCCGGCTGTGAATCTGTTTGAATCCAAAACACAAATATTATTTACTCTTTGTGCCTCCTGAATGTCAGATTAGGTTATGCTTCTATGCATCAAATCACTCACCTTCCCCAGCCACCTCTTCTTGTTCTGCACCTCCCTCGACTATCCCTTGGGATGGGCCTGCGACGTCAGAATCTACAAAGAACAATAGTGCACATTAGTATATGTCTTTCTTGCATGTATCAGGACATATGTTATTTTGATAGTCTTACCGGAGTCAGGTTGCTGCTCGTTGAGGCTAGACTCCCTGCCGTGCGATTCCCCCCCCCCCGCATACTGAGGTCTAATGGGCCCTCATACTCACTGGCAGAGGAGGGGTTGGGCGTTGGCATTGGCGGTGGACCACCTATACTTTCCCCAGATTCTGCCAACACTGGGCTGCGGGCTCTTTTCCGGGTGGGGCAGCAACACATATTCCATTCATGAGCTGCAATATAAACACAATCCTAAAAACAGGCCCAGCCAAGGGCAGTGTGATTAGTGCATGTCAAGTAGCCACACTTACCTGGAAAATGTTTAGCGAAGTACCGCCTCACCCAGGGCCTATGTCTCCTCTTTAAGTCCGACCAGTGTTGGGCGATCTGGGTGAAGGTATAGGTGGTTCCCGAAATGCGGGCAATCGTGTTCACCACCGCCAACGTCCTCTTATCGAAATTGCACGGCAGGTAATCGTAGCGGTTCCTCAGCATCATCTGTTTGTTAAAAACACAATGGTACAGCATTAGTCACACAAATACATGTCAAAGTCTCATGCCCTACCTAAAGTCATTTTTTGCCCCTCATTCCTACTCACATGGGCCTAGTTCTTCAATCTGCATCTAGGCTAGTTTGCTGTTGCGCACATGTTTAAAACTAAGCTGGTGTAGTAGTTTACTTTAACAAGTCAGTTGTTCCTCACTAATCTTGCCCTGCCATAGCTATTTTTTGTTTAGCGGCTTGTGCGCGCACATAAACGCACGCTCGCCTACTCACATCCATTATAATCTTGTCCTGCTCCTCTGAGTAGATCGCTGGCGACATTTTTCTGGATCTTCCGGGTATGGTTCTGACGTTCCCCCACGGTGACGTGCGTGCGCGCGCACGCAGCCACACACGCTGCAGAACACGCCCACACGGAAAAAATATTTAAAGGTTAATGCACTCAGCTCTGTGTTGGATACCATATCACTATGGCCAGACCAAAAGGGAGCCGTAAGACCCACAAAAGCCCAGAGGCACATACTAGCCACTCACAAAGACCTCAACCAAAACAACACAAGCGCAGGCACAAGAGCAGGGAGGGACATGCACATACTCCAAGGGTGGAGAAGCCAGCCACACAGTCTGCTCACAAAAAACGCAGGAGCAAGGAGCCCTTGCCACATTCACCCACAGCTACTAAATCAGCCAGGCCTCACAAGGGTCACAAATCTCATCAAACCCTGCAGCCTCCACCTCCTCCACACACAAAGCATGCAGCAAAAACAAGACACACCACCAAGGGGAAGCGTAGGTCCAAAACCAATACCCCACCCAGGCCAACCACCCCTCCTCCACCACATTCTGTGTCCCCAAGTACCATAACCACAGAATCAAGTGAGAGCTCCACAGGTGACAGCTCGACAGGCACCCTGCCATTATCACATTCCACCACACACACTCCATCACACTCACCCATCAGCCCAACTAACCCAAACTACTCCCCAGACAGCCAGCCATCAATGTCGTCTGCTGCCGGGGACACCACACACAATTAATAATTGGTTGTAGCACACTGACAAAGAAATCAAGTTAAATATAAGAAACCTTAAGATAAGGGGTTCTAAGGTTCCAGGGTCCGCCTACTCACTGCGGGCCTAAACAGTACATAAAACAGGAAGGACTGGAAGATTGAACACCCTTAACACACGAAAATGCATTCAAAAAGGAAAAAGGTTTAATTGGCAATAAGTGACAAAATGGTGACAGGAGGTGTATATATACAAAACATAATATACAAATTGACCGCTGAATGTAGAAAATGGTAAATGCTGCAAGCAGCGCCACGAGGGCAAGCAGGGATCATGAGTAAAGGAATAAGCGCACAGTCCAGTAGCAGAATAGACAAAACTTCCCTGGTTGCAAGCGATGATGATTTTCTTTTAGGCAATTGGCAAGGGTATTGTTTTTATTGTACACTTTCACTGACACTGATTTTATTTTTTTTTCTTAAATAGCCTGTAAGATGGCCACGCATAAAAGCCTCCAGCGCACCCTCCAGCCTAAATCGCCAGCCCTGCACACTTACTTCTCCAGCATCATGCTTTTTTTGATCGCCTTTTGGCACTCCGGATGTAACCTTCCAAACGGTCGCCCCGATGGGCTCCGCCATCTTTTTGGTTTCCTTTGATGACGTCACTCGCTCTTATGAAGGATTCGCCAGCTTGCCATCCTCTATATTGCAACAATACGTCAGCCATTTTACTGGAGCCCGTGCTCTCTAACTGAGCGGTAGCCATTTTCCCAGAGACCGCATCAAAGGACAGGATCCTGTTTTTGTTTAGTAAGGTTTTACATTGTGCAACAATGCAATATGTCAGCCATTTTACTGGAGCCCATGCTCTCTAACTGAGCAGTGGCCATTTTCCCGGAGACCGCATCACAGGACAGGATCTAGTTTTTGTTTACTAAGGTTAGATACTGTGCTACAACGCGATACCACGGGCCACCCCGCGCGTCTACTTAGTGTGGAGAGGGACATTCTTTTTTTTCCCCCACGCTGGGCTGACCGGGAAGACTTGCGGACGTCGCGGATGACGTCATCAGCGCGCGCCCGGCCGGGCGAGCACGCTGGCGTGATCCTGATTGGCTGGAGGCTTATCCCTTTCACTATTTAAGTGCTACTAACCAGGCATACAATACCGCTCTTCATGAAGAAGGCTCTTTGACGAGCCGAAACGTCAGGACCTCTCTCTGTCCACCCGATGCTGCAGCCATTACAGCCTTAATCCTTGTAAGTGCTCTTTGCATCTTCACCTTCTTTCTGGACATTCTAACAAGGAAAAAAGAGGTGTCTCATTTTTACTTGCAACCAGGGAAGTTTTGTCTATTCTGCTACTAGACTGTGCGCTTATTCCTTTACTCATGATCCCTGCTTGCTTGTTTGGACATTGAGCCCTCGTGGTGCTGCTTGCAGCATTTATCATTTTCTACATTCAGCGGTCAATTTGTATATTATGCTTTGTATATATACACCTCCTGTCACCATTTTGTCACTTATTGCCAATTAAACCTTTTTCCTTTTTAAATGCATTTTCGTGTGTTAAGGGTGCTCGGGGACACCACACACCCATGTGGGCGTCAGCTGCGCCGTGGCTCACTTACAGCCCGTTTTTGCGATGTACAAAGCATGGCTGTAGCCACTGGTGTTTGTGAGCACTATGATGCCCTATTTGGGCGTTCTTCTAAATCCACTACAAAGCAGGCCAAGCAGGAGATTTGGCAAAAAATTAGCAGGCAAGTTAATAGTGTGGGTTCAGTGAGGAGAGATATTGAGCAAATTAAGCGCAAATTTGGAGACCTAAAATATTATGGCAAAAGAAAAATGGACATGCGCCGCCAGCAGAGGTAAAGTCCATTTATAGTATAATTGACTGTATAGGCTGATAGGTAACAGGATGTTAGCCTTATTATGTGTGCTTTAATCTTCCACAGCCTGCAGACAGGGGGTGGGATCCCAAATAAAATAATCCTAACACCTGCAGAAGAACATGTATTCACATATATTCATCCAGCAAGCCTTCATGGCCTGGCAGGGGGACTAGACACAGACACGAATGTCAGGTCCGGAGGTGATTATTTTTTAACATTGAGCCTTTTTAATGGCGAACCAAAACGTTTGCTACTCATTAATACACACTGTGCTTTCAAAATACACTAAAAGTACACTCTCTCATCCCTGAAACACCTCAAGACACGGCACAAGGCCAATCTACCCCTGGTTTGTCACGGACGACCATGCATCCACTGCCTTCTGTACACACCAACCAACCTGAGTGTTTGAATGAGGTAAGTCAATGGTCCACTGTGTATACTTCTGAATTTGCACTTGCATCCATTTTGGTTAAAAAAGGGTACTCAATACATTCTACATTTCTTGCCAGAACCTACCAAGTCCACCTATTCTCGAACACATTCGAGATTTGGAGGAGGAGGAACCAATTCAGATGCCGACAAGGCCAAGCCAACCAGTGGCAGAACAACAGAACCAACAGGCCCAGCAAATGCAACACCTGGTGTCCACTAACCCCACCTCAGTGCCAACAACCACTTCTGATGTCCGCACAACAGACTCTGTGCCAACCCAGCCACCACCACCCACTCATTCTGGAGCACAACCTCCCGCCCGTGCCAGTGGCAGAACTAATCCAAGGCGACATATCAGCCAAAGAAGACAGCTACAAATCATGGAGGAAGCCTGGCACCATGAAAATGTAGTATTTAACAAAAATACACAGAGATTTAACTGTGTGTAACCAAATAACCAACATGTCCAATCAATTTCAGTGTTTAAACGAGAATGTCTCTGGCCTGCTGGCAGAAATCAGAACCCAAACCAGGCATATGGGTAAAATGGTCCACCAATGGCAGCTCAATAACCAGAGCCTTGCACATATTGCTGCTAACATTCAAACACACCAGCCATCTACTTCGACATCATATTCAACATACCACTAAATGTATGTGTTAATGTATTTGAACACATGTTAAGCTTGAAAAAATACACCAAATAATTTGGGCACTTAAAGATTATTTTATCACAAATAAAATAAGAACAAACAACAAAAATAAGGAATGTTATTTAGCCAAAAACATTTTCCACAAGTTGTGAACAAATCACCTGTGCTGGGCCACTTTGGGATCCAGAGTATGGAGGTGTCACTTCTTCAGATATCTGCAAAGTGTCCTCTGCCAGGTCAGTATATCTGGATACACGGCTTCTAATGGCTAGGTTGTGCAGGACCCCACACGCAATTATAATTTTTATGACCTTGGCGGGCTCATACTGCAGGGCCCCACCAGTCTGGTCCAGACAACGAAATCGCATCTTTAGCAAGCCAAAGGCACGTTCCACCACGGAGCGAGTCCTCCTATGCGCAGTGTTATACCGCTCCTGGGCCAGCGAAGATGGGTGCAGGATGGGGGTAAGTAGCCATGGTAGCAATGGATAGCCAGAATCACCTGCAAATACAAAAAAAAAAAAAAAAAGCACTAACAATAACACAAACACACATGACAAATGTGCCTCTTTGCAACATATGTAGTGTCTTGCACCATAACTAGTCAACACATAACTATAAGGCCAAATAAACATATATAACAAGTCCCAAAAAAAAACCTAAAGATTAGCCACAAGTACCTTACATGCAATAAACAAAAAGGGCATGTTATGTTACTTTAAAAGGCTAAGAACATGGAACAGACAGAGCCCTAAGGGGAAGAACCTCAATAATGTTTTGCTTTGCATTCCAGCATTATTGAGCAGGGACAATAGGTGAGCTGTGCTGTGTCAGAGCAAAGCACAGTTATGATGAGGCAACATGCACATCCAACCAGTACACTCCTGTACAATGACAGTGGGATGCAACATAGCTAAGAGGGCCAGGACAGGACAGAATAGTGGAGAATAACAACAATAATTCATAGGAGCAAATTGTGGTAAGTAAGTGATTGCCAGCTTGTACTGTTTCATTGCTATCTAGCACAGATTAGTGGGGTACAGGCACCGACAAAATAAATAAAACATGGTGCCCAGCAACAACAAGTTTGAGACACATACCCAATAGCCATCCGCCAGACAGATCTCCAAATTGAAAACGTTGAAAGAGGTTGGAGTTCCGCAAAATGTGGGAATCATGCGTGGAACCAGGGAAGGCTGCAAATAAACTTAAAAATAGCAGATCTGGGCCGGACACTGCCTGTACATTAATCGAATGGCCCATCTTCTGTTCCTGCAAAAACCAAAGATAACTGGAATTAGTGTTAGAAAAAGTGTAAAGATGCTCAAATATATTCTTAGACATCCACACAATTTCTAAACGATGGATGTTTGAGATACACAGGGTGTAGGTCTGCTTTAACCCTTCTATTGCCAGCCACGTACATTTTACGTGGCTGCCTCTCCAACAGTTAAACGCTAGCCACGTAAAATTTACGTGCCTGACTTTCCCCAGAAATAAAAAAAAAAAAGTAAAAATAAAAGACACTTACCTGACCCCTCGTTCGATCCGGCCGGGTCTCCTCTTCAGCCAGAGGGGCTCCGATCGCCCATCGGGGCTCCTCCGGCTGCAGGGGAGGGCCGGAATAGGGTGCCCCCCCCCCCCGTTTCAGCAGCCGCCCGGTTTCCTGTAAAAAACAAAAAACAAAAGAAAAATGACAGTTACCTACCTTTGTCCCCGCCGGCTCCCGCAGGCTCTCCTCTTCACGGGGGGGGGCTCCGATCCCCCCCCGCTCTTCTGGAGGGGGCGTAACAGCCCTCCTCCCTCAGCAGTGTCTTCCGATGGTGGCCGCCATCTTGGATTCTGATGTCAGTGACGGCTGGACAGAGGAGGAGGGAGGTAGGCGATCGTCCGATCGCCTGCCTCCCCCCTCCTCTGCCCAGTCGTCACTGACATCAGATCGCCGCGGGACACAGGAAATGAAGATCGGAGGTGAGTAAAGTAAAACCTTTTTTTTTTTTTTAATAAAGTTATTTTCAAAAACGTGTTTTTTTTTTTTTTTTTTTACCTTTTAACCCTTTGTGAACTGGTAAGGGGTCCATGTGACCCCTATACCAGTTCACTGGACTTGGGGGTTTGGCAAGTCACCTGCGGCTGGCGGGTGACTTGCCATTAACCCCTGGACCCCCAAATTACCTGCCTCCCCAAAGCCCAGGGGGGGGGCAGAAGAGCCGTGGCCCTAGGCTATGACGGCTTGTAGCCGGCAGGGCCAGGGGCCACTAAAGCTGGCCCCTGTGCCCTGTTCTACAAGCCCCCATAGCTGGTCACAGGCTGGTTATGCTGGGTAGGGGGGACCTCACGCCATTTTTTAAGGGTTTTAACCCTTAAAAATAAAAAAAATAAAATGGGGTCCCCCTCCCTTTGAGGGGGGACCCTATGTCATTTTTTTTTTTAATTAACCCTTTGTTACCTGTAACCCAGCAGGAGAGCAGAAGCCTAAGTAATCAGCGTGGGACACAGGGATGGATGGGAGTTAAGTATTAAAAAAAAAAAATAATTCAAAAAATATATTTTTTTAATAAAGTTTTTTTTAAAGTGTGTCTGTGTGTTGTTTTTTTAACTTTTAACCCTTTGTGAACTGGTAAGGGGTCCATGTGACCCCTATACCAGTTCACAGGGCTCGGGGGTCTGGCAAGTCACCTGCGGCTAGTGGGTGACTTGCCATTAACCCAGAGACCCCCCATTACCTGCCTCCCAAAAAAACCTTAAAATTCCCCCAAGAAATGGTGCCCCCCCCCCTGTGAAGGGGGACCCCACACCAATTTTTTTTTATTTAGCCCTTTATTATGTGGATAGTAGTTGTATTTTATTTGTAAATGTTATAAAGTGCTCTTTTCAGTTTATGGGATCACCTGGACAGGAACGGGGGGCTACCGATACATATTTGGTATCATTGTAATCGGGAGAAATGGGGCTTTCACATGCAATATGGTTTTCTTTAATAAAATAAATGTTTTTGCTTAAAATAAAGGAGACAATTTAAAAAATATATATTTTTTATTTATTTAAAAATATTTAAAAAAGTAGAAAAAATACAAACAAGATATTTCATGTTAAAGCCTAAACTCTGCCACAAAAAGAAAATATGCCATTTTCTTGGAAATTCCGGCAAAAATCACAGTTAAACATCACGCAAAATGGTGAAAAATATCCTGTCAGGAGAGGGTGACAAAATCTCAAGTAGACTGGCAGTCAAAAGGTTACAGGTACCTATGCATGTTGAGTATTGTTCTGCTCGGGGGACCTTGCGCTTTCAGATTTAGCTTGTTTTTTCTTATTTGCATATTGATATTTTAGGAAAAGGTGTTTTTTATTCTGCTTTTTTATACATTTTTTTGTGAAACCCTGTGCAACCTAAGAATTCTTCGAGATATTACTTCCAGAAAGATGAGCCCACTACAACAAGCTGGGTACGCTTAGAAAGCTTAACATGTGTACTTTCAGGGAATATATGGTTTATGGGGGATATTCCAAATGTAAAGGGTTGGTTTGGTAGAAAAAGCACAAGGTGCGCACTTTGTCTGCAGAGCTGAAAATCTGAAGTAAAATTACCGTTATGCGCATGCTTTACTTTGGTGTGTTTGGCAACTCTTTCCTTGACAGAACCTATGCATGTTGGGTATCGTTCTGTTTGGGGGATGTTGCTTTTTCAGATTTTCCAGGTTTTTCTGGATTGCATATAGGTTTTTTTAGGAAAATGTGGTTTTGATTCTGCTTTTTTATTCATTTTTAGGGAAACCCTGTGCAACCAAAGAATACATTGAGGGATTACTTCCAGAAAACTGCACCCATGTCAACAAGCCTGGTACGCCTAGAAAGCTTGAGGTGTGTACTTCTAGGGAATATATAGTTTGTGGGGGGTATTTCAAATGTAAAGGGTTTTTTTCTTGAAAAACTGCAAGGTGCGCATATTGCATAGCACAGTTGTATTATATCTGAAAATCTCCTAAAGCGTTGTTTCAGTTTGGGGGAGTCTCCTGGGCAGGAAAGGGTGTCTACCTATACATATGTGGTACCGCTGTAACTGGGAGAAATTGGGGTTTCACACGCAATAAGATTTTATTGACAAACTTACATTTTTTATTACAAAAAAACATTACAAATTGTAAAAAATAGTTTTTTTTTATTTTTTTGCACAATTTTCACCCAAAAATATTGAGAATACACTTAGAAAATGACAAACAAGACATTTCATGTTAAAGTCCAGGCTCCGCTGAAAACAACAATATATCACTTTCCTGGGAAATCCCTGGAAATCCCTTCAAAAATCACAGTTGAACATGGGGAGCGCAAAATAGGGCAAAATAATCTGGCAACAAAGGGTGACAAAATCTCAAGGTAGGCTGGCAGTTAAAGGGTTAAACCAACCAAAAAAAAAAAAAAAACTGACCTAAACCACATACCTGAACAGATATTCCTGGTCAGCAGGCGGGATTAACGAGACGTGTGTACAATCAATAGCACCCATGACGTTGGGCATGTCGGCTATGTTATAAAAGCCCAGCTTAACCGCATTCCAGGCTTCCGCTGTGTCAGGGAAAAAAATAAATTTTGGGGTCAGGGTAGCCATGCCATCCAAAACTTGGTAAGGCTGCGGCTCAGCGTAGACTGGGACATCCCCACGGAGAAGGCACCCAGTCTCTGGAACGAGCCGTTTGCCAAAAACTGCAGGCAGCCAACCAATTTGGTCATACCTGCAATTGCATGCCCCTTCCTTGTGGTGCGGGCTAACCATGGCCGCAGCTGGCTATACAAGTCCTGGAGAGAAACACGGTTAAGGCGGGTGAGCTAGAATAGCTCAAGTTCATGCATGCCATGGATGTCCAAACGTGTTCGGTGCAGCCTGGTTTCTGCCATGCTCAAAAGAACCAGCCCGCGGAGCTGACGCCTTTGACGATCGCGCACAGAAGAATGCATTTCAAACTCCCGGAGAGCAAATACGGCTGCTAAGACTGGCCGTAAGTGAAGCGTCGACACCCTCGTTAAATTGGGCTGGGTTCAATCGGAAATCAAGGCTCTGCATCAATTTAAAAAAATGGACTAACCAACGGCCAGTCCGTTTTCACGGAGTTCAGCCGCTTGCGAGCCGTCAATCGGAAAGGCGCATGCCGACACACCTGAGCGCATAAACGCACACAAAAAAGCAACGTAGCACCCTTTCATGACCCGATCACAGCCCAAAACCAATTGGAAAACATACGGGATAGCTGAACGGGGAGGCTCTGCATCAGGCCATATAAATCCGTTTCATTTCCGATCCACTTACGGGACCTTTGAGGTCTCGGATTGCTATTGTTGAACATGTTTTGCGGCTATGTGGAGGAGCCTGCGCCTTTAGCTCCAAGGCATTGCATCAGCATGGCCAAGGCCATAAATTGTATAGCAATGCATACCTAAATCAATACATTTCATGTATGCCTTATAGAAGCATTTTAATGCTGACCTTAATTAGTCCTTAGCATGTAAACATTTATTTTCCCACACATCCATATAATTGCTAGATTTTAGTATGTCTTTTGTGAATTATATTTGGATTGTTGAACTTGAATCTTAATTTGTTGTAGGAGTTATTGTTTTAGTCGGTTACCTTTGCTTTGTGTAATTATTTTATATTTGGTTGCAGGAACCGCAAAATGGGCCACTCACTGAATGTGCAAGCAGCGGTGACCCAGGACATGTGGTTCCTTAGCGTCCTTGCCTGCTACCCAGGCTCATCCCATGACGCCTACATCCTTAGAAGATCTGGATTTTTCCTTCGGTTTGAGTCTGGGGAATTTGCCGGTGCATGGCTCCTTGGTAAGTTGAGTCCAATAACGTCATTTTCTTTTCTAGGTATGGCTATGATTTTTGTTTGGTTCCACTTTCCTAAACTATGCCCTTTTCCTCACCTTGGTAAAAATGGAAACACGACTGTACCCATGACATTAGCAAAACAACAAAGCCTGCCAAAATGTTTGTCCTGCATTGTTAAAACTCTAAAGAGTAATTTTAGCCCAATTAGTAATCAGTCTTCCCCACACTTTTCTGTAAATCTGTTATTGACTTTATCATAGGGTCTGCGCCATCTTTGCTTAGATGCATTACACTTACTGAGTAGAGGAGAGCGGGATAAAGTGCAGGGTCCAGCTTAGACCTGTTTTGGACTCACACAAAGAAACAAATGGGTCATGCAAACTTAACCCATCCAAGATTGCTGAGCAGCACAGACCGAAAACAATAGCTCTTAACAGTCTGTCTGATTGCCCAGCATGCGCAATATTAGTTCTCTAATTTGGCCCACCATCTCTTAGATATGTTTCTTTGTCGACTTGCCCTGTGCAATATGTATGCTCATTTTTTTTGACAATGTCACCTAGCCTCTTATTCAGGTATTTTGTGCATTTTTGTGCTGAAATGTATGCATTCATCTTTATATGTTTTTACATTTAATTTTGCCTGGAGCTTCTGGATATCCACTCCTCCCGTGGCTGTTGACGCCTGTACTACGCCCACAGAATACCGCCCAAGAGGCCTATAATAGGGCGCACCGCAAAACCGGGGCAGTGGTGGAGAGGGCCTTTGGCCTATTGAAGACCCGATTTAGATGTTTGGACCATACCGGGGGATCCCTTCACTATGACCCAAAAAAGGTCATAGATATCATCATGGCCAGTGCAGCGCTGCATAATTTTGCTATCTTGCAGCAGGTCCCCCAGTATGTGGATTTTCCACCCTCTCCACCCGCAGATGAGCCAGAGGACGCCTATGTTGGGCAGCACAGTGCATCTGGCCAAGCCGTCCGAGCTAATTGTTTTTTCCTGTTTTTTGTTTGTTTTGACATTGTTTGTTGTGATTGCTTTGTGCCATTTGTTTTTTTATTTGGGTTTGATTAAGAACAAAACAGTAATTAATTAATTACCCAAACCAGCAACAATGTATTTATCCTCTTTTTCCAATATTTGTGTGTGTTTGTTTTTGGGGCTACTTTAAGTCATATTTATTAACCAAAAACCGACAGACAGTAACTTAGTCATAAACATGTCTGTTTAATTTTTGAAGGTAGAATTTTGTAAACATAAGAATTGTAGGTGATGGTCACTCACATAGTTATGGACATGAAATTAATGTCAAAACATGCCACAGACCATTTGCACACAGCCTAAATTTACAAAGTAAGGCACTCCAGGAGAAAGTTAACCTTCAAAATAACATACTAACATATGTGTACCAAGCATTGTCAATGGTATAAATCACAGATGTTACATTGAAAAAATATGGACACAAACACGCCCTCTCCTGCTTGCCCACATTTGCCACAGGCACAGGTTGAAAGCAGACATACCTATGCCACATCTACACCTGTTACTCAGTGGCCCACCCAAACAAGAACACCCAGTCCCAATCCAAGTACAGTAAAATCTCAGCCAGGGTCCAATGTATCAGTTTGCCAGGCCAGAATGTCACACAATCATGCCTACAAACAGGAGGAGCCACAACCAATGTAATTATGGGCAAGGCTGCAGCGCAACAGCTTTAGTGGCCGCTTCAGTGAGGCTTGTCCTCTGGCATTGGCTAGTGGCCTACCTCAGGACTCTAATGAGCTATATGGGCGCAAATCCAAAACATACAAGCAAACCCATATCAAAATGCTATATTGGTAGGGCTCACCAGTCAAGTCAATACAGTGGGGATGTAGAGCAAAGACGTAGAACAGATTCAGGCCAAATACACCTTAATATGGGGGATGCCCATAGAACCCAGGTTGTGGCCCTTGGTGGTGGGCCCTAACCTGGGCCTGTGTGGCATTCAGAATCTGCAACTGTTCCAAAATGTTTCTTTGATTAGTTTGCAATTCAGCCATGCTGGACCTGAGTTCTGTGGTCAAGTTGGCCATGTGGCTGTTATGGGTCCTAAATTCAGTCAGCATGACACTTAAGGTATTATTGAGGTTACCTAATTGGCCAATAATATTCTCGTGGTTTTGCTGATTTTGGCGCCGAAATAGCCGCCTCTCATGGTGCCATGCTGACTCCATCATCTGCACGCCCCTCCCCTGGGAAACTGGGCGGCGTTGCTGAGTACGCCTCCCAATTCCCCGGGTTGTGGGGCATGCAGATGATGTTGCTCTAGGACCCCCAACAGCCACAGGTATGCTGGGCAAATCCTTAACAGCAGATCTTAAACTGGGGACTGGAGGGTCAGTCTCTGCATGCTGCCCACGCAGCCAGCTTCCCTCTGCTGCTGAGGATTTGTCGGAGAAACATTTTGGAACAGTTGCAAATTCTGGCCCAGGGGGGAGATCTTCATAAGGTCCAAGGAAGGTTCCATCCTCCTCCAGCTCCTGGATTTCCTCTAACAGTGTGTGGCTCTGTTGGGACATGTAAAACAAAAAGGTTCAGTGTGGGGAATACATATGTAATTCAGGCCAAAGAAACATGGCAAGCCACATGCATACGGCATCAAAAAACACTTACTGCAGATATCGGATCCTGGGTCCGAGGCAGCACGGAAGTAGACAGCATAGTTAAAATGGCAGAGGATTCCCCACTAGCTGAGGGATGAGGCTGGGCTGCATTAGAAGAAAACAAACAATGTAAACACACAACTATGCATTGGTGATGGTTATTAACACATATGCTTAAATCAAACACGCATTCACGGTGCAACTTGACCTTCACTATGAATGCCATTATATTGAAAATGGATTATGAAACAAGAACAGACACATTGGTCACGTGAAGCCAACCAAACATGCAAGTACTGCCTGTTGTGTGTGTTTAAACATCCCTTATAGCCCATTAAGTTAACACACTCAGCTGGCAAATAGCAGTTACAATATGATTCTGGTGGTTACCATTGTATCTATAAAAACATTGCAATCACACCATCTTAAGCCGTTGGGCCCCAAGCACAGCTCAAACCCAAGTGGCCAACAGAAAAAGATGTAAGTGTTGCATGTGATTGAATAGAAATACATAGCATGCAGTCCTTTGCTAATCTCAATACTTTACTACTCTTCCTAAGTGTTCCTAAACGTCATGTATGGTGCTGCTAATTTGCACATTACCTGTCGACACACATGACACACCCTGGTCAAATAGTTCACTCCACTACAAGGCACACCCCAGGGGCATGTGTTTAGATATGCCTTGCTGGCTAAATTGACTGTTTGGTCCATTTTGAGGGAAATTCACACATTACTAACCTGCTGAAATTGGCGGGTTGTCCGTGTCCTGTTGTGCCGAGTGTCCCTCTAATGCAACAGGATGTAGCAGGCCCAGCACCTCTCCTCAGCCTGGGTAAATTTCAATTTAGTGGGGAATCCTCCACCAGTTTGTAAGCTGAAAAACATAGTATTCAAAAATAAGCTCACTGATGTCTATACAAGAAGAATAAAAACCCAAAAATAAGATATGTACCTGTACTGCGCCTTTTATTAGCTTTCTTCCGTGCGGCATATTTGAGGTCCGTTGAATCTGTTCTACATCTTTGAGTTCGTCCCCCGCTGCTCTCTGCTTTGCGCTGCTTGCTAGTTGATTTGGATTTGCTCCCATATAGCTCATCATAATATAACGTTAGACCACTAGCCAATGCCAGAGTTTGTGACTCACCAAAATGGCCACTCAAGTGGCCTCTGCGCAATGTGCACCCTGTTTGTGGTGGTTGTGGCTCCTCATTGTTTGCAGGCAAATGGGGTGACATTCTGGCCTGGGTGTGTGTTGGAGACATCAAGGACTGGAGGCTGGCTGCTGATCGAACTGGACTGGGAAAGGGACTGGGTGTTCGTGGCTGGGTGGCCACAGAAGTTGCAGGGGTTGATGTGGCATAGGGTGATTGCCTGCCAACCTGTGCCGGAGGGGAATGTGGGCGAGGAAGAGAGGGTCTTGAGGAGCTGGAACTGGTGCTTGTAGCCCTGTGGCTCTGTGGGCCCTTGGAAGGAGCATGGCCCTTGAAGGTACTTGGCTGGGGTGACCCAGAGCTGGTGGTCAGCTATTCTTGGCTTCATTTTTTTCTTGGGCTTCTGGCCCTGCTGCGACTTCTTGGCCTGTGTTTTTGGCCGATACCAAGTGCCTTGGTGCCACGTGGGGGGGGGGGGGGGCTTTATACCCTCTTACCCGTTTTTTGGCCAGTAGAGGTTGTAGGCTTTGGGGCCTGTGTGTTTCCTTTGCCTGCTGCCGCCTCCTCTTTTTTGCCATAGCTGGTAGTTGGCTTTGGCGGAGCCTTGGTAGTAGGCCGTAAATTGGCTTTGGCCTGTTGAGACCTGGTTCGGGGCCCTTCTGCATGCTCCTGCTGCTTGGCTGCCTTCTTCCCCATTGTCTCCTTGCCAGTTTTGGCTGCTGCTTTTTTGGGGGCCATTTCGATGGGACTCTCAAAGAGAATGAGCTGTGTGTCCAGGGAACTTTAAATAAGCTAGCCGGCGTGTGCCGCCTATGCGTTCGCTTACGCGTACGTCCGGCTGTTCGCACGGCCGTGCAGAACCCGGAAACCGCTGGGGCATTACTTATCTGCTGCCGAGAAGAAGAAGAAAGATGGCGCCCACTATCTTCACCAGCCAACAAGAAGAGATCATCATGCTCATAAGTGTATTTGTAGCCCTTTCAATTGACATCTAAATGCTGCTCTACATGTTAAGGATGCACATGAAGTAAGGGATTTATTTCAACATGTGTTAAACTACATGCACAACCAAAGGAACGGCACACACAAACAGTGCGGCCAGATACTAAAATTGCCTTAGCCTAGAAATGTGTGTGTGTTAATTGCATTTCCCAAAATAATGTATTGTTGCCACATATTGATAGGCATTTATAAGTAATTGCTATGTTTTCTTTCTGTTTTGTAGACCATACTGGAGCGCAGGTACGACTACCTGCCCAACTTTTTTGAAAAACGCAACGTCACCCTGGAGATCATCTCGGAAATCCAACATCAGACCAACACCACCTTCACCCACATGCAGATCATGCAGCATTGGTCGGACCTGAAACAACTGCACATGCCCCGGGTGCGGAGGTTTTTCGGAATCCATTTCCCAAGTAAGTACATAGCGATTGCATGCAAGATGTAACTAAGACAGAAGGTAGACCTTTAGTTATAATGCCTTTTCTTTGGTAGTGTTGGAAATGGATTACCGCATTCGCTGCACCCAGAGGCGCACAGGCTGACCAGTGCTGCATGATTCTGCAGCTGGATGTGAAGGTGGTGGATCTCCAGGGCGACGGTCCTACCCCTCCTCTGTTGGGTCCTCCGACCAGCCCCTGGACCTTTCCACAGAGGAGGGGTCATGGCGTGGGCAGGCAGTCGTACCCTGCCAGGCATGCGGGAGCCTCTGGTATGTCACTCTTCATGTATACGCATACACATATACATGCTATCTCCTACCAAACTGATTCCTTTCATCTGTTTTTCTAGATGCTTCGGGAGCGGGTGAGGTAGTGGAAGAGGCAGCAGATCTGCTCCAAGCAGAACCTGGTGAAGGTTATGTGACCCAGACTTTGCAAGAGACATTTGATTACTGTGGAATAAGACATTAAAACTGACCGTATTTCCCATGTTTCTACAGGCACTTCTTCACAGCAGAGGCAGGACCCAGGACATTGTGTTGTCCCCAACGAGCCATCTCTCGGCCACCAACCAAGTAAGTAGTCATGCCATTTTTTGAATTTATGTGGTACTTGCCATCAACACACAGATACATCAAGCCTTAGTCAATGGCAATATAAGACTGACCTGTGGCCACTTCATTAGCTTAATGACTTGACAGACTGACCTGTGGCCACTTCCTTAGCTTAATGACTTGACAGACTGACCTGTGGCCACTTCCTTAGCTTAATGACTTGACAGACTGACCTGTGGCCACTTCCTTAGCTTAATGACTTGACAGACTGACCTGTGGCCACTTCCTTAGCTTAATGACTTGACATAATTACATATGTCGCCTTTATTTAATTTGTTAACTTCAAAACATTCAATCCACAGGTGGCAAACATGTATTGGTCTCAAACTAATGATTTTTTCTCTATTTGTTACAGGGACCACACGCCAAAAAATTTTGGAAATGAATCGGAGGGTCCTTGCGTTGGTGGCCGATATGAAGGTGATGGTTGACTCGTTGGGGACAACAGAAGAAGACGAAGAGGATTAGAGTCCTGGGTCCTGGCCCTGTTCTGCTGAGCACATTTTTAAAATTTCTGAAAAAAAACAAAAATTTTATAAACCAAGTTTTAATTCCCCAAAAAAAAGTTTATTAACAAAGTTTTTATAAAAATAAAAAAAATTTAATAACAAAATTTACATTAAAAAAAATATATATATAAGATTATACAAATAATTTATCTAAAAACAAATAAACGAAACCAACGTTTCAGTGTCATTTTTCTAAACACATACATTTCCAAATACATATTTTGAGCTCAAGATTCAGATGTCTGGGAAGTGTTTTGGGTAAGTTTGGGGATGATGAAAAAGAAACTAACCGGGAAGTGGTTTGGGTAAGTTTTAGGGTGCGGTAAATGAAGAAGAAACTAACCGGGAAGTGGTTTGGGTAAGTTTTAGGGACATAAAATGGAAGAAGAAACTAACCGGGAAGTGGTTTGGGTAAGTTTTAGGGACATAAAATGGAAGAAGAACCTAAACGCGAAGTGATTTGGGTAAGTTTTAGTGGCCTAAAATGGAAGAAGAACCTAACCGCAAAGTGATTTGGGTAAGTTTTAGGGGTTCAAAAGGGAAGATGGAGGATAGTGCTAAGTGATTTGGGTAAGTTTTAAGGGTTCAAAAGGGAAGATGGAGGATAGTGCTATAAGTGATTTGGGTAAGTTTTAAGGGTTCAAAAGGAAAGATGGAGGATAGTGCTAAGTGGTTAGGGTGAGCTTTAAGGGTTCAAAAGGGAAGTAGGAGGATAGTGCTAAGTGGTTAGGGTGAGCTTTAAGGGTCCAAAAGGGAAGATGGAGGATAGTGCTAAGTGGTTAGGGTGAGCTTTAAGGGTTCAAAAGGGAAGATGGAGGATAGTGCTAAGTGGTTAGGGTGAGCTTTAAGGGTCCCAAAGGGAAGATGGAGGATAGTGCTAAGTGGTTAGGGTGAGCTTTAAGGGTCCAAAAGGGAAGATGGAGGATAGTGCTAAGTGGTTAGTGTGAGCTTTAAGGGTTTAGAAGAGAAGATGGAGGGTAGTGCTAAGTGGTTAGGGTGAGCTTTAAGGGTTCAAAAGGGAAGATGGAGGATAGTGCTAAGTGGTTAGGGTGAGCTTTAAGGGTTCAAAAGGGAAGATGGAGGATAGTGCTAAGTGGTTTAGCTAAACATTGTAGTAGAAGTGAGGGTGTCAAATATGTAGGCGAGCACTTTAATGAGGTAAGTTTTGTAGTGCGCAGGCGCAAGATCGTAAGGATTTCCGTCTGGACGATTATTTGAAAGTGAAACAGAATCTATCGGGAAACGTAAAGGATTCGTAGGAGGATACGATGGGAAAAGGGCAAAAAAGAAAGCCTACGTTATTACCTGAGAAAATGAAACAGAAAAGTCTTGATGGAAAATGACATCCTCGTACTCGTACTCTGGCATACGAACGGACGGAAACTTTACAGAAGGTTTACAATGCATGCATAGAATCGCTCGCACATTCGTACGAGAGCACTAAAACAGAAGTTTTTTTTGTCTATCTGAATCGAGCCTATGATCTTGTAATTTTTTTCCTGGGCCCTACACGCCAGGGAGAGCTTGTGCGTCAATGTAAAGGCCTTCTCCCAGTCTTCAGCCTCCAACACCCATCCCATCTCCAACTCCCATCGACCAACAAACCCGGGCTGCAGGACCTGATAAAATAGTGAAAGAACATGAGTAGGGACTTGATCTGACCTCAAAATGCTTTCAAAGGGGGTCAGGGGCCGGGAGAGCGTGGACATTGGGGAATAAGAGCGAAGAAACGCTATAAGTTGTTTGTAGAGAAACCAAGACAACCTCTCGTCCCGGCACTGGAGCCGCAGTTCCTGCAGACTTGGGGGCGGGTGCTCTGCAGGGTGTCGCCCAATCTGGTCTCTTGTGTTTTTTCCCAGATTAGGAATTTGTCTACTCCCACTCCTGGAGGGAACGAGGGATTGTCAAACAGAGGTGTAAGAGGTCCTGTTCTCTGCAACAGCCACTTTTTCTTAAGCATTGAGTCCCATAAGGTCAACAGGGAGCGCGGCAGAGCGCCCAAGCTATGCATTTTGGGTCTCAGGGAGGATTCTATCCATGGAAGTGATGTAAGATTCAGGAAGTACCATTCTCGATAGCCACCCAAAGTTTATTCGACCTATGATGGAACCAGTCGGATAGTCTCACTAGGATCGCTGCCACGTGATACATTTTGAGGTCTGGTAGCCCCACTCCCCCCTCTCCTTGGTCCTGGTTAGGACTGAGTAGCTGATTCTTGGTTTCTTGCCGCTCCACACAAATTTGGTAAAGGCTGTCCTCAAGATTTTAAAAAAGACCCTCTCTGGAATAATAGGGACGGCTTGGAACACATACAAGAAGCGGGGTAGGACGTCCATTTTAAGTATGTTTATGCGTCCCAGCCAGGAGTATTGGGCTTTGTTGTACGCTTTAAGGCCTTCCAAAGTTTTGGAGAGAAGCGGAACATAGTTTAATTTATATAAGCTCCCTAAGTTGGTAGGAAGGTGGACTCCCAAGTATTTCATAGACTCCCTCTGCCATTTAAAGGGAAAGTTCAACTGCATAAGCTGGCGAGCATCATTGGAAAGGGAGATATTTAGGGCCTCCGTTTTAGTATAATTAACTTTGAAGTTACTAAGGCGACTAAATCTATCGAATTCCGTAATTCTGGAGGGCAGAGATAGATGTGGGGAAGAGATGAAAAGCAAAAGGTCGTCCGCGAACAAGGAGAGTTTGTGCAGCATATTGGGGTTGGCTCTTAGGGCCTGTGCAAGATGTTCCATGACAATCACATATAGCAGAGGGCATAGGGGACACCCCTGCCGTGTGCCGTTGCCAATGCTAAATGCTCCCATCTGTACTAATTCAGCCCGAAGGAATTTCCAGTGTACCCTGTCGAACGCCTTTTCGGCGTCTACCGATAATAGACAGGATGGGATCGATTGGAATTGTGCATAGTATATGAGGTTAATTGTTTTTTTTGTTATCTCTGGCTTCTCTCCCTATCACAAACCCAACCTGGTTCTTGTTGATGATCTCCGTTAGGGACTCCTGCAGCCTGTTAGCTATGATTTTCGCAAAGATCTTGATATCTACATTTATTAGAGATATTGGTCTATAATTCCCGATCAGTGTCCTGTCTTAATTAGGTTTTGGAATGACAGATATACGAGCTTCCAGAGCCTGCCTAGGGAAGGGGCATGTTCCAGATACGCTATTCAATACCTTTGTCAAGAAGGGGGCTAACCTCCCTTCCAACGTTTTGTAAAATCGTGGCGTAAATCCGTCTGGGCCTGGGCTCTTTCCTGGGCGAGTCCCCTTGATAGCCGTCCCCACCTCCGCCACCTCAAAGGGCTGATCTAATGCACTCCCGGCCTCCTATGACAGGGGGGGTATTGCGGTTTCCTCCACGTAAGCCAATATACGGGCATCTAGTTCCTCCGTGGGGAGGGAGTCCCAACAACCCTCTATATTGTAGAGCTCCGTGTAGTACCGCTGAAACTCATCCACAATCTGATTAGGTTTGCAGAGGTCCCGGCCCTCCCTCCCTTTAATGACCGGGACATAGGTCAAGTCCTGTCTCGGGTGCAAGGATCTGTCCAGCAACTTCCGAAAACTCATAGAACCTGGCTCTACACCTATCCCTGTATTTTAGGTAGCCCTGATCATAAAGCTTCTTTAAGGCTTCCCTGGCCTCAATTAGCTTCAGCAGATCCTCAGAAGAGGATGCGCTTTCATGAGACTGTTCGAGGGACCTAATACGGTCTAGTGTAGCCTGGATCTGATGGGTTCTCACCTTCTTTAGTCTAGTCCCATGTTTTATGAATACCCCCCTCAGCACACATTTCAAAGCTTCCCAATGAGTAGGCAAAGGGGTGCTATCGTTTATGTGGTCAGCCAAGAAGTGCGTTATGGAGTCTTCAACTTCAGCTATACACATGGCGTCCTTAAGAAGATTATCATTGAGACTCCAGTTGAACTGCCTCTTTGCCCCTCCAGGAGTAGGTAAATCAAGATATACCGGTGCGTGGTCTGACCAGACAATAGGACCTATTGAGGCCCCAAGGTCTCTAGCAAGAGCGTGGTGGCTGACAAAAATGTAATCGAGTCTACTATAGGTAGCGTGGGTGTGTGAGTAAAATCTCTTGCGCCCTGGTATAAGACTCTCCACACATCAACCACCTGTAGGGCACTCAGGGCCCTTTTGAAAGACACCAACTTAGACCCCGCCTGGTCCCGATTGGGTAGGTACATGTTTGCCAGGGTGTAGGTCTCTCCCGCTATTGAGAGCTTAAGGAATATGTATCTCCCGTGTGGGTCCACCTTTGAGTCAAGCGGCTCCAGGGGGGGTGCCCCGGTAGATGGCAATCGAAACCCCTTTAGATTTAGTATCCGGGTTTGGGCAGTGATACCAATGGGTGAAGTATCTGTTTTTAATCTCGGGCATCCTCCCAGCGCAGAAGTGGGTTTCCTGGAATAAAATTGTGTCCACCTTCTCCTTGTGCAAACCGTACAAGATCTTAGCTCTTTTTTCAGGTACGTTAAGGCCTTTGGCATTGAGAGAGCAGACTTTTAGGCTAGCCATGTCCCCAAATCCCCTCCCCCCCCCCAGGGGCTGGGGTAGGGTAAGGACTGAGGGTTTAGGTGTGAAGCGTTAGGTGGGCGAGATCGGAGGAAAGATCACAAACAAGGGAATAAATGTAAAGAAAAGATAGGGAAAGAAAAGGGGGAAAAAAGGAAGATGTGTCTACACATTGTGAGTCTACAGTAGCAGGCTCCTTTGTACACTAAATGTATAGCGGCCCACCGCAAGCCTTAACCCTGCCCGATCTACCAACAGATCCCTGTGGTAGCCAGGGAGGCAACTTAAGCAATGATGTTTAACAGCTGGCTTGCGCTAGTAGACAAGCTACATACAGTGTCCCTATTGTACGGATACTTTTAAATCGAATACAACAGGGCCGTGAGTACTGACCAAGGTTATTATGAGTAAAACAAAACCAATAGGAACAGAGAGGGCAAATTCTAGGGGTGGAACTTCTGTTCCTGATTCTGCTTGTTCACGCCAGGGTTCAACTCAGCGAGAGTAGGCAGAGAACTATTGGGGGTAAAGCAGCCTTGCACCACGGGGCGGGGCTCCAGCAACCCCGTCCTTGCTTTACCACCACCGCGGCCCTGGCCCCAGAATGGCACCGGCCCTCCGGTCATCAAACTGAAGAGGCAGTAAGACACTCTTACTAATTAACATATCAAAGGCAAAACAGTAGGATAACTGTGGCAGAACATTGCAGTGCAAAATATAATATCTATAACAAATAACATATAATGAGCAATCCGAGATCATTTAGTGCAGTTCTATTCAAGTAAAGGATACAGTTGTAGCGGGGGGTAGACCCCTTCCACCGTGTAGCGCCGATTCAGGGGGTCTAACAGTCTATCTTCGTGGCCCCGGATGTACGGGTCCCCTCCGGCCCTAGGAGGGAACGGCACTACGCTGAAGTCCAGCCAGACCAGGACTGCGATGGGGTTGACGTCCAGAAACTGGAACAGTCCAGGAAGGTCTTCTCTGCACCGCACGGGAAACACGTTGTTGTCCTTGCGGACAATAAGGTGGAACGGGTGGCCCCACTTGTAGGAAGCATTGACCTCTCGGAGTTTATCCAGGAGGGGGCGCATGGTTCTCCTCATGCGCAGCGTGTGTCGAGATATATCCGGGAGAATTTGGATCCTTCGACCATCCCAATCGACCTGTCGTTGTTCCCAGGCTTTACGCAGAATGTCCTCCTTTACTGTAAAAAAATGGATGCGACATAAGACGTCTCGGGGTGCCTCCGCTTCTCCCGCTGGGCGGCTCGTCACCCTATGGATACGGTCGATAACTATCTCAGTGCCCCTGGGGTTTCCAAGGAGGGAGTTGAATATTTCAGAGGCGGTGACCTGGAGCCGGTTTGGGGGGATCGACTCCGGGATGCCCCCCAGCTTTAAATTGTTGCGCCTGTTCCGGTTCTCTAAATCGTCGGATTGCAGGATGACATCAGTAAGTAGCTGTTGGTGGGTGCGGAACGCTCGCTCTAACTCCGAAATCCAGCCTTCGTGGTTTGTGTTGGATCCTTCTAGCGAGGAGACTCTGGTATCCAGCGCTGACGTTTGTTGTTGGAGGTCCTCCAGTTCTTTCCGCACCGCTCGCTCGATTCTCAGTGCAACTGCCTCCAGATCCTCCTTCAGGTCTGCTTTAGTAGGAAGGAACTGTAAAAGGAGCTTAAGACTGGGGTCCATCTCCTCTGGGATGACGAGGGACTCATGGTCTGGCCTAGCGCTGGATTGGGAGAGGCTCCTGGGGGTATCAGAGGGGCCCTCCCCAGGGTCAGTTTGGCTCCAGAATGTGGCGGACCCTGCCTGCGCCCTGATTATCCCCTGAGTTTCATCCTCCTAGCTGGAAGACCAGATTAAAGGCGGTGTATGGCCGGGTAACAGGGTAGGGCTATGTGGCGCTGCCCATCCGCTAGGACCGGGTTCCGCGGGGGCATCCCGAACCGGGCAGCTCCCATGCGCGGGTGATGCCCTGTCTGAGGAGCTTCAAGGGGGGACAGCCGGGCTGGGAAATCTGAGGTGGGACAGTCCTCTCATGCTCAGTGATGCCAGTCTGTGCCCCCTCCATCTGCCCTCCACCTTCTGCCATGGACTGTAATGCTGGTAATGCTGGCATAGTAACTGCTGAGGGTATCCTTGGCTGTGAAGGGGTGATCACCTTTCTCCCCCTGAGGTCGGGCCCCCCCCGACCACGTGGCGACTCCATGCCTGCCCGAGGGTCGGGCTGCTCCGCTCCCCCTCTCCCTTCGGGCTGCAAGAAGCTGCATGCTGCGAGGCAGCACTGTCTCCTACCTTCTCCCCCGTGTGTTCGGCTCGGCCGTTTAAATGCCTTTTTTTTGTCGTTTATTGCCCCTTAACATTTTTGTTTAGCCACATCGGTTTACTAGTTTTATCCCTGTAAGGTATATATTTGTCACAATGAAAATTAAGGATTCCTTTGAAAGTATCCCATTTAGTGTCCATGCTTTTGTTTTTAAGGACATTTTCCCAGTCAATGCAGTTTAGGGCATCTCTAAGTTGGTCAAACGTTGCCTTTTTGAAGTTCCGTGTTTTTGTGGCTCCTTGGTAAGGCACCCTAGTGACTAAGTGGAAATTAATGATATTATGATCACTGCTTCCAAGGTGTCCCCCAGCTTGTACCTTTATTACTTGTCTGGTACATTGGTTAGTATTGGGTCCAATATGGCTTTCCCCCTTGTTGGAGCTTGTACTTGTTGGGAAAGGTAGCCATCTTTTGTTTTAGATAAAAACCTATTACTTTTATGTGAAACACATGTTTCAGCGTCCAAGTCTATATCTGGGTAGTTAAAGTCCCCCATAATCACTACCTCATTTCGATTAGTGGCTATATCTATTTGCCTTAGCATCATATGTGGATTCGGATATATCTGGAGGTTTGTAGCAAACCCCCATTAGTATTTTATTTTTGTTTCTCCCTCCATGTATTTCTACCCATACGGACTCCACAAGATCATTCCCCTTACATATATCCTCCCGGAGAGCAAGCTTTAGAGAGGATTTTACAATTAAGCAGACTCCACCCCCTTTGCATTTGTTACGGTCCCTCCTAAACACACAGTAGCCCTGTAGATTTACTGCCCAGTCATAGCTTTCATCCAGCCAGGTCTCTGTTACCCCCACTATGTCATATTGTTCTTTTGTTATTATCAGTTCTAGTTCATCCATTTTATTAGTCAAGCTTCTGGCATTTGTAAGCATGCATTTCAAATGCTTATGATAATTTTGTATTTTGCCCTTTTCCTCCTAAATGTGCTAACCCCTCCACCCTCAGTTTGATGTCTACACCCACTGTCACTTTCTTTCCTACCTTCCCCTTTGTAATTGCTTTTACCCTCCCCCCCCAGTGCTTAGTTTAAACACTCCTCCAACCTTTTAGCCATCTTCTCCCCCAGAACAGATGCACCCTCCCCATTGAGGTGCAACCCATCCCTGCCAAAGAACCTGTAGCCCACTGTGAAGTCGGCCCAGTTCTCTAAGAACCCAAACCCCTCCTTTTTACTCCAATTTTTGAGCCACCTGTTTACCTCTCTAATCTCCCGCTGCCTCACTGGTGTGGCTCTTGGTACTGGTAGTATTTCTGAGAATACTACAGTTGAGGTCCTTGCCTTAAGCTTACGGCCTAAGTCCCTGAAATCATTTTTAAGGACCGTCCACCTACTTCTTCCTATGTCATTTGTGCCAATATGCACCATGACCGCTGGGTTCACACCAGCCCCTCCCAATAATCTGTCAGCCCGCTCCGCTACATGCCGTACTCTTGCCCCAGGAAGGCAACACACTGTTCGTCAATCCCGGTCTTTGTGACAGATTGCCCTGTCTGTTCCCCTAATAATAGTCACCCACTACCAGCACCTGTCTTGCCTGCCCTGTTCTCCCATTTCCCCTCCCTTTCCTACAGGAGCCGACATATGTGTCTTGCTGCAGCTGTGCCATCCCTGAGCTAACATCCTCCTCATCTGCCATCGGGCAAACTTGTTTGGAGGTGCCTTTTCAGGGCTAGCCTCCCTGTAACTTTTACCCCTACCCCGCCTTCTAACTGTTATCCAGCTAGCTGCCTCATTTTCCTGCTTTCCTCTCCCCCATTCTCAGACCCTCCCTCTCCCCTGACCCATGGAGTTCCAGATCAGTGAGATCCAGACTCTTTTCCATGACAACAATGGCTCTCAGTGTTGCCAATCGCTTATGAATGAATGACGGCTTCCAAATCAGCGATTCACAGACATCCCCTCTCTCAAGTGTCCCTTTGAACCAGTTTACAATGCATTCCTTCATCAATACTTTTCATGTTGGCCTTATAAAAGCATTTTAATGCTGACCTTAATTAGTCCTTAGCATGTTCAACTTTATTTTCTAACACATATATATAATTTTTTTTTTTAAATGACTTATGTCCTTTGTTATTTATTTTGGGATTGTAGAACTGGATTTTTAAATTTTTTTTTGGAAGTTAGTGTTTTTGTTGGTTACCTTGGCTTGGTGTAATTTTTTTTTTTTTTTGTTTATTCAGGAACCGCAAGATGGGCCACTCGCTGAACATACAAGCAGTGGTTGGTCCGGACATACGATTCCTCAGTGTCCTTGCAGGGTATCCATAGGTCATCCCATGATGCCTATATATTGAGGAGCTCCAGCTTATTTCGTTGGTTTGAGTCTGGAGAATTATCTGGTGGATGGCTCCTAGGTAAGTTTGGTCAAATTCCATCATTCCCATTTCACTGTATGGCTATGAATATAGTTGATGACCCATGTCTTAACCTATGGCTGTTTTTATCCCTTGATAACATGTTAAACAATAATGTTGCTTAGAATGTGTTATTTATGTTATTATTTTGTTATTCTTTCAGGGGATTCTGGATATCCACTCATGCCCTGGTTCCTGATGCCCGTTCTTCACCTGCAGAATGCGGCCTAGGAGTCCTATAATCAGGCCCACCAGAAGACCCGGGCCGTAGTGGAGAGGGCCTTCGGACTGCTGATCTCCAGATTTTGTTGTTTGGACCATACAGGGGGGGGGGCACTGCAGTATGACCCCAACAAGGTTATACAAATAATATCATGCTGCGTGCTCCATAATTTTGCCCTGAGGCAGCGTGTCCCCCGTTACGTGGATATGCCCCCCTCTCCACCCAGGCAGGAGGCAGATGAGATATATGATGGCACCCCGAGTGCCTCTGGGCAATCTGTCCATGCCCATGTTATTGATTCTTATTTTTCTTTTTTGTTTTGTTTAGTTTGTTTATGTTTTTGTCTGTTTGTTATATTTGTTGCCTATGTGTTCAACAATGTTGTAATGCCTTAATTACAAAACATTTTACACCTGATTTGACCCTAATGCAGTTTATTTTCTCATGTTTGTGATTACAAACCTTCATTAATGTAAAAACAACACAAACATGAATGCATCAACTTAGGCAAGAACAGCTGAAGTCAAATTCCATACATTTTCTGGAAATATGACAATTTTTGGGTGAAGGGCACTCGCAGACTCCATGGACATACATTTTCAAACATAAGTATAAATTGGCCCAGACTACTGCCCCCTAGCAATTGGCCACATCCAGGAGTTCTAAGGTAACTAACTCCAGGCCGAAGTTTACCCACCAACATCAAGATCCATAGGGAGCATGACTTTCAAGGGGAATAGTCAGCCAGGAATACATAGGGCCACATACACACCCTCTCCTGCTTGTAATTTTTCCAGCCTATGACAGCCAGACCCCATGCCAGTCCAGTCCAATCTTTGCCATGGCCAAATGTTGATTTTTATCCAGCCAAGAATGTCCCCCAATATTGGCAACAAACAGGATGAAGCAACCAGCATTTCCTTAGGCCCAAGCCTGCAGCGTGGGAGCTTGAGCGGCCACTTCACTGAGGCTTAAGCTCAGCCATTGGCTAGTGGGGTATGTGAGCACTCTAATGAGCTATATGGGTGAATTCAAAAACAAACCAGCAAAGCCATAAACAACCCAATCTTGGTTGAGCTCACCACACAGGTAAATAGAGTTGGGATGTAGAGGAAAGATGTTTAGCAGATCCAGGTCAAATGATTAATTATTCAAATTGTTGTTGTCCATAATAAGGTTGTGGTGGGCCGTGGAGGTGGTCCAACACCTGGGCATGTGTGGCATTCATAATCTGCCACTGCTCCAGCATCTGTCTGTTGCTAGTTCTAAATTCATCTAGCATGGCAGTGAAGTTTGTATTTAAGGTGGCCATTTGTTTTGCCATCTGGCTGTTGCTCGTCCTAAATTCAGTCAGCATTGTGGTGAATTTAGTATTGAAGTTCTCTAACTGTGCAGTAATCTGCTCTGTTTTTTTTTTGAGTCTTTTGTTCAGCTCAAGCTTGTCTGACCAAAGCACAGCTAGAACCCCAGTGGTAGAAAGACAAAGAAGTAAGTGTTGTCAATTATTGACTATATTCACATCACATGCAGTGCTTTGGTAAGATAAATTGTTTAATATTTTACTGAAAAAGGTCGTGTATCGACTGAAAACCTTTCTAAGGACCATTAACTACTGCACCCTGGAAGACTGTCCATCATTAAGCCCATTCCTCAGCCATTAAACACCCGCCTACAACAGTAACCTCCCCTCAAAGCCACTCCATAGGGGCCTGTGTTCATATCTGCCTGTGAGCCTCATTTCCAAAGTTTCCAATAGCTCACATTAAAACAATCATTACTAACCTGGGGGAGTGAAGGTTAGTGGAAAAAATGTTAATGGAGGAAAGAATTGCTGGTTAGAAGATTAGGTTAGCGTTGCAGGTAATTTTTCAAGATGAGCTTGTTGAGGCTGGAGAAAAGAGTTGGTTGGTTAGAATTCTAACCAACCAGAATTCAGACCCCCTTATACCAGCTCACAAGGCTCTGGGTCTGGCAAGTTACCTGCGGCTAGCGGGTGACTTGCCATTAACCCCCAGCCCCCATTACCTGCCTCCCCAACGGCCAGGGGGCCCGGGCCACTTAGTGGCTATGTGGGCTAGTAGCCTGCAGGGCCAGGGGCCACCAACGCTGGCCCCTGCGCCCTGTTCTACAAGCCCCCATAGCTGGCCTGGGTTGGTAATGCTGGGTAGGGGGGACCCTACGTCATTTTTTTGGGGGATTTTTAAGGGCTTTTAACCCTTAAAATTCAAAAAAAAAATGGGGTCCCCCTCCCTGTCATTTTTTTTTTTAACTAACCCTTTTGTGTTCTGTCATCCAGCAGCTATAAAAGGCTTCTAGCAAGTGAGCAGAAGCCAGTGATCGCCGAGGGACAAAGTGCTCAAGGATGGATGGGAGGTAAGTATTAAAAAAAAAAAAATTAATAAAATAATTTTTTCTCTTTGTGTGTCTGTGTTTTTTTTTACATTTAACCCCTTGTGAACTGGTAAGGGGTCCATGACCCCTATACCAGTTCACAAGGCTGGGGGGTGGCAAGTCACCTGCGACTAGCGGGTGACTTGCCATTAACCCCCGGAACCCCCATTACCTGCCTCCCCAAAGCCCAGGGGGGGCAGAAGAGCCCGGGCCCACGGGCTATGCGGGCATGTAGCCTGCAGGGCCAGGGGCCACAAAAGCTGGCAAACAGAAGTTAGTGCGCACATGTGCGAACCAAGTCACTTGCATCTAGAAGGATAGGTTAAGGCTAGAAATGTGTTGGGCAATGTCATTTAGTCAACTGATCTAATTATGAATACTTGTATGCTGTTTGATCTAACAACTATTTTGATTTTTGTGTTTTTTAGACTATGCTGGAGCGCAGGTACGACTACCTGCCCAACACCTTTGAGAAAAGGAAGCTTGCCCTGGAGATCGGGGCCAGGATTCACCAGGACACGGACACCACCTTCACTTATATGCAGATCATGCAGCACTAGTCGGACCTCAAGCGACTGCACATGCCCCGGGTGCGGCGATTTTTTGCGACCCATTACCCAAGTAAGTACATACCAATTGCATGCTAGTTGTAACAAACACAGAAGGTAGGCCTTTAATTAGAAATGCTTTTCTTTTCTAGTGTCTGAAATGGAGTTAAGCAAAAGACCGCATAAGACCCACCCGGAGGCGCCCAGTCCGGCCAGTGCGGCATGATTCTGCACCACCAAGTGAAGGTGGTGGATAGGGATGAGCGAATCGATCCGGACGAACCCGGATTCTTTCCGAATTTCATGGAAAATTCGATTCTGAACGAATCCGAATTTCCCAGCGATTCGATCGATCGAAGTTTTCCTTTAAACTCCATTTATTTCAATTACAGGCATTCTAAAATGGTGGATGAACATGTCCAGACATACCCCCTGGGGCAAGGTATCATGGGTAAGTCACATGCAGCCTATCAGCAGCCAGGAAGCCCGGTGACGTCACCCTGCTATATAAAGCGGCAGCCATCTTGCTTGTGTGCATTTCAGCCTTGCATTGCGGCCAGAGCCCAGCTAGTTAGAGACAGGGACAGAGAGTTAGAGATAGGTAGGGAGAGTCAGAGAGAACGACAGAGAGGCAGAAAGAGAGGTAGACAGAGCCAGGCAAAGATGGGGAAAAACTGGAACGATCCAGGCAGGGACAGCATTGAAGTGACAGGGAATTTTTTTTTTTTTATTTTCATTAGCCAGATCATTTTTACGCTTGTTGATCCTTCCTCAGCTGAATCAGAGTATTGCATTTTGAATTGGTTTTTGGTCTGCCTTTAACAAAAAAAACACCAGGCCGCAGGGCATCCCAAACCTGCATTAGGCAGCCTATCTGTTATACTAAATACACTTGTTGATCCTTCCTCAGTTGAATCTAAGTATTGCATTTTGAATTGGTTTTTGGTCTGCCTTTAACAAAAAAAAACACCAGGCCGCAGGGCATCCCAAACCTGCATTAGGCAGCCTATCTGTTATACTAAATACGCTTGTTGATCCTTCCTCAGCTGAATCTAAGTATTGCATATTGAATTGGTTTTTGGTCTGCCTTTAACAAAAAAAACACCAGGCCGCAGGGCATCCCAAACCTGCACTAGGCAGCCTATCTGTTATACTAAATGCGCTTGTTGATCCTTCCTCAGCTGAATCAAAGTATTGCATTTTGAATTGGTTTTTGGTCTGCCTTTAACAAAAAAAACACCAGGCCGCAGGGCATCCCAAACCTGCATTAGGCAGCCTATCTGTTATACTAAATACGCTTGTTGATCCTTCCTCAGCTGAATCTAAGTATTGCATTTTGAATTGGTTTTTGGTCTGCCTTTAACAAAAAAAAACACCAGGCTGCAGGGCATCCCAAACCTGCATTAGGCAGCCTGTCTGTTATACTAAATACGCTTGTTGATCCTTCCTCAGCTTAATCAAAGTATTGCATTTTGAATTGGTTTTTGTCCTGCAGTCAAAACACCAGCCCACATGGGCATCCCAAACCAGCACGTCACCCTATCTTTTATGCTAAATAAGCTTGTTCAGCCTCGGTTTTATTAAGCTATTGCATTTTGAATTGTTTTTTGTCCTGCTGTCAAAACACTAGCCCACATAGGCATCCCAAACCAGCACATGTCACCCTATCTGTTATACTAAATAAGCTTCTACAGGCCCTTTTTAAATTTTTTTTTATATAGAGCTGTAATAGATTATATAGTGAGGTAAATTCGCCATTTTGCACCATTATATAGAGAAGCCCACTGTGTAAATCTGAGGAGCAATAGTTTATACAGTGTTGTGAGGTAAATTCACTGTTTTGCACTATTATATATATCAACCTAAATCCCTGTGTAAATCTGAGGAGCAATAGTTTATATTGTGAGGTAAAATTGCCATGTTATAGAGCAGGCCCTGTCTGAAAATCTCATTTTGCAATCTGTTATATTGTGAGCTAAATTCGCCATGTTGCACCATTCTTTAGAGTGGCCCTCCTGTGTAAATCAGAGCAGCAATAGTTTATATCGGACAATACATTTGCCCTGTTTTGCACCATTATATGGAGCAGCAATAGTTTATATTGTAGGTAAATTCATGGTTTTGCACCATTACATAGAGCAGTCCCTATATAAACCTGAGAAATAGGTTATATTGTGTGAGTTAAATCCGCTCTTGGTTTTGTAGAATTATATAGAGCAGCTCCTGTCAATCTGAGGGGCAATAGCTTATACTGTGAGGTAAATTTGCCATTTTGCAGCATAATATAGAGCAGGCCCTGTGTAAATCTGAGGGGCAATAGCTTATATTGAGGTAAATTTGCCATTTTGCAGCATAATATAGAGCAGGCCCTGTGTAAATCTGAGGGGCAATAGCTTATATTGTGAGGTAAATTTGCCATTTTGCAGCATAATATAGAGCAGCCCCTGTGTAAATCTGAGGGGCAATAGCTTATATTGTGAGGTAAATTTGCCATTTTGCAGCATAATATAGAGCAGCCCCTGTGTAAATCTGAGGGGCATTAGCTTATATAGTGAGGTAAATTTGCCATTTTGCAGCATAATATAGAGCAGCCCAGTTGCCATCTAAATCAACTACTGGCCGGGCAGGACAGCTTTTCCAGGGCAAACTCTGCTAGTTGTGGCCACAAGTCAAGTTTGGCTTCCCAGAAGTCCAGCGGATCCTCAAGGTGTGTTGGCATGGTCATGTCAAGGTATGACATGACCTGCTGGTTCAGGTCCTGCTCCACTGAAGACTGAGGCTGCTGCTGATGGAGCTGCTGCTGCTGCCACCCCCCCCGGCAGCCATGGAAGTGGAAGGTGAGCGCAGAGGTCCCCCCGAGTCAGACCTGCGAGAGTATGGACCATGGCGCAGATAGACATCGCCCCACTTGACTACGTAGGATGTCTCTGTAGTAGGTCAGTTTGTCCTCCCTCTCAGTGGGTGTATAAAATGCCCCCATTTTGTGCCAGAAGCGAGGGTCCAATAAGGTGGAGAACCAGAAGTCATCCCGCTTACAAATGGAGACAATTCTGTGGTCACTACGCAAGCACGTGAGCATGCATCGTGCCATTTGTGCAAGTGACTCGGAGGCACTACCTGTCTCCATCTCCACTGCAAACTGCCATGGTGTGTCTGGGTCCTCTGTCTCGCCTTCCTCACAACCCTCTAGCTCTTCTGGCTGCTCCTGCTCCTCCTCTCCTGTCAGATGACTAGATAAAATGGTAATTTTGTCAAACCTAAACTGTACTTCGCTGTACCCCTCCTCCTCCTCCACTTCAGCCCCCACAGGCTTCATGTGGCTGTGAAATGTATGTGCCATGTCTCTAGTGCCCTGACCAGCCATGGTTTCCAACATGTGTTGTAGTACATGAAGCAGAGGAATCTCATCGTTCATCTCATAGTCCTGGCGACTGACTAATAAAGTAGCTTCCTCAAAGGGCCTGAGCAAACGGCAGGTGTCATGTATGAGCTGCCACTGGTTTACATTGAAGTTACACAGGGGAGTCCCCCTATCCGTTTGGATCATCAAGAAATCCATGATGGCTTTTCTCTGTTCCTATAGTCGATCCTGCATATGGAGGGTGGAATTCCAACTGGTGGAAACATCGCAAATAAGACTATGTTGGGGGATACCGTTCTGACGCTGAAGCTCAAGAAGGGTGTGCTTGGCGGTGTAGGAGTGCCTGAAGTGCATGCAAAGTTTCCTTCCCGTTGTTAGGATGTCTTTCAGATGGGGGAAGACTTCAGAAAACGCTTGACAACTAGATTGAACATGTGTGCCATGGCAGGACGCGTGGCTCAGGCTTCCTTGTCGCAGTGCAGACAAGATGTTCTTCCCAGTGTCAGTCACCATGGGTCCCATTTGCAGTTTTCGTAGAGTAAGCCATGATTTCATGTATTGAGTTCTCATATTTAGCAGTTCCTCCCATGTGAAGAACAGCGTGAAACCGCCGTGTCCTGCACACATGGTAGGCTGGAAGGGCACTGGGAAAAAAAACAAAAAACAAAAATTAAAAAAAAAGAAAAAATAAATATTTAGAAAAAAAAGTAAAAAAAAAATGTAAAAATGAAAAAAAAAAATTTGTACAAAAATTCACAAAATATTAAAAGGTAATAGAAAAAAATACTATATAATATATATATATATATATATATATATATATATATATATATATGTTTCTAAAAAATACAAAATATAAAAAAAAATACAAAATATTAAAAAAAAAAACCAATACAAAATTAACCAAAAAAAAAAAATGTTGATACATTTTATATGTTTGTTAGGGCGAGCGCTGCATGCCCGTCTCACAGCAAGTCACTTACCTCCAGGGCTGCATGCAGCCGTCATCCATCTTGCAGCACTTCCTCATGGCTGCATCCAGCTGCCGCCCTTCCCCCCCCCCCATGCTTCCTCCTCACATGCTCAGGTGCACGCACGTCTCTGTCCACTGGATTCCTGAGATTTAAAGGGCCTGTACAGCACTGATTGGTGCCTGCTCATCCAATCCTGCATCCGCTTCCCCTATTTAAAGAGGCACTTCCTTTCCTTCAGTGCCAGATCTTGGTCTCTCCATGCTTGTTGAAAGTCAGACATTCTTGGATTGCTCACCCGTGTACCGATCTCTGCCTGTCCCCGACTCTGAACCTTTGCTGCCTGCCCCGACCTCGGCTACTCACCTTTACCGCGAACCTGTGCTGCCAGCCTCGATCTCTGCCTGTACTTACTACGCCTTTTTGCCTGCCACTTGTGTACCTCACTGAACCTCGGCTGACTGTAGGACTGGGCCGCTGTTAGGGGGTAGCGACCTGGGGGTCACTTGCCGCACAAGACCAACCTGCCTTGCGGTGGGCTCTGGTGAATACCGGTGGCCTCTTAGACTCCGCTCCCCTGACACGGTACCCGCCATCGGTTCCACAGTTAAAGCGGATCCACACCCGAGTCCGCTCCACCCGGTCCGTGACAATGTTACTGTTATTATGATATGTTATTGTTGCTATGTTATATGTTATTATGGTATTATTATAACTATGTTCAAATAAGATAAATGTTAACTATTAATATGTAATTGACAATTTGCAACTTTTCTCTGTGACACCATTGCTACGTGCAAGTGCACTGTCACAGGCACAAAGGCCTAGGAGCATGGAGGCCACAGCAGAGGGACCTGTCCAAGTTGCTTTTGTGGTTGTGCAGGAACCACAATCACCCAGTGGTCCTAAAAGGATATTTATTGTCCCTGACCATAGTTACAGCTCCAGACGTAGGCACTGCTGTGCCCTTTGGTACACACTGACAGGCTAAAGGACTGCCCCACCTTCTGTTCAACAAAATTGTACAGGGCTGGTACTGCCTTCTTAGCAAAGAAATGACAGCATGGGACTCTCCACCTCGGCTCAGCACAAGCCATCAGTTCTCTGAAAGGTCCACCAACTCAAAAGGGAGGGACTGCCCAAAGGCGGGCAACGAAAATGGTGGAAGGACTTAAACTTAAAACTTATCAGGAAAGACTTAAAGAACTTAATTTGTACAGTCTGGAGGAAAGAAGGGAGAGGGGGGACATGATTGAGACCTTTAAATATGTGAAGGGATTGAATAAGGTTCAGGAGGGAATTGTTTTTAAGAAGAAACTTACTGATAGAACAAGGGGGCACAACCTGAAGCTAGTCGGGGGGAAGATCAGGAGCAATGTTAGAAAATATTATTTTACAGAAAGAGTAGTAGATGCTTGGAACAAACTTCCAGCAGAGGTAGTTGAGAAATCAACAGTCACTGAATTTAAACATGCCTGGGATAAGCACACATCTATCCTAAGATAAAGAGTACATACAGTATACACATAAGGGCAGACTAGATGGACCGTATGGTCTCCTTCTGCCGTCAACCTTCTATGTTTCTATGACTGCAGCACCAGCAACTTATACAGGAGCCCATTTAGCTTCTGCACGTTGGATGAGTGGGCACATACTGTTGTCTCTTGGACATGGCTTGGCAATGGATTGCTGGCGGAATGACTGACTCGGATTAAGAGAAGGAGGAGCATCTGGAGCGACAGAGGATGGGTATGACACACAGGAGGTGGTGGAGCCTTGGCTGGCGGAACAGAGAGCGGTGTGCCACTGGGTAATGCAGCAGGCTGGACCACCACTTTGGAGCCAACTCTCCCAGGCCGCTTTATGGTGACGCTGCAAATGTTGATGCAGGGCTGTGGGTCCAGCATTGGGACCCTGGCCACACTTCACCTTCTGCTTACACATCTTTCATATAGCCATGTTAACCTCCTGCGGATGCTTGATGAAAAACTGCAACATGGGCTTGTAGCTGATTTCTCCTACCAACAGTCCGCACTAATTCACTGATGCTGCTGCCGCCGCCAACTCCAGGGACCCTCTTCCACTACCTCCTGGGAAGATAGCCTGCCACGCGAGTGGTCTACCCCGAGCACATTTTCCTCCATACTTTCCCCTTCTGCCACCATGCTGGCCGCTAAATCTGTCACTCTCCATCACTCCAAGCCTTTAAAAGTGCCCTCAAAACTCACTGATGTCCTCCTCAGGTTCCTCAACAGTGTCTGCTTAAGGAGCCAAAACGCTTGCAACACCTCCTCCCACGACACTCTCCTTATCACTACTTGCCCGCCTAGTGGAAAAAGCGGCAAGTTTCTCCTCCACCTCTTGGCTGGGCAGTAGCTGCTGATTTTTCTGATTATCAGATCGTCCTCACTGAATAGTGGAGCTGAACCCAAAGCATAACATACAACAGACAGTTGACTGGGGGTGTCAGATGTCACTTGTGATGCAGTGGATGATCGTGTTAACCAATGGATGATGGCAGATGGGTTGCTGTTCAAGACACGACCCCTAGATCCCGAGAGATCAGGCCTCTCACTGAGACTCCTGCTGCCACTCACCCCTATTCTGCAGAGACCTCTGCTTGATGAAATGAGGCCTTATATGTTACTATGCTACTAATATGTTACTATGTTACTAGTATGTTACTAATCTGTCACTCTCCATGTTTTTTTTTTTCAGAGACTGGCCTGCGTGGAAATGAATCAGGCATGGATCAGCCAAGATTTCCACCCACCAATGCCTGATGCATTAGAGTAGATTGATCATGGGGCCGGACCAACACTAAAGAAATATGGATCGTGCAAAACAGATTTAAGGCGCTGCTCTCCAGTTAGACATTCCTCCGCATCAGACCACAAGTAATTATTGAGAAAATGCTTTACGTTACTCTTACTTTTTTTTAATATTCTTCGGATAAGATATATGTGCTGAAAATCTGTATATGTTCTCTTCATGCTGCTGCCAACTCCAGGGTGTGTCTTTCTGGCAATTTTGGGCTCCTGCTGCTGCTGCTTGCAACTCCAGTGTGTCTTTAGGCCAATTTTTGGGCACCTGCTGCCAACTCCAGTGTGTCTTTCAAGCAATGTTTGGGCTCCTGCTGCTGCCTGCAACTCCAGGGTGTGATTCATCCAATTGTTGGGCACCTGCAGCCAACTCCAGTGTCTCTTTAAAGCAATGTTTGGGCTCCTGCAGCTGCTTGCAATTCCAGGGTGTGATTCATCCAACTTTTGGCCTCCTGCAGCCAACTCCAGTGTCTCTTTCAAGCAATGTTTGGGCTGCTGCTGCTTGCAACTCCAGGGTGGGATTCATCCAATTTTTGGGCTCCTGCAACCAACTCCAGTGTCTCTTTCAAGCTATGTTTGGGCTCCTGCTGCTGCTGACAACTCCAGTGTGTCTTTAGTCCGATTTTTGGGCTCCTGCAGCCAACTCCAGTGTCTTTCAAGCAATGTTTTTGGCCTTCTGCTCCTGCTGCTTTTTGCAACTCCAGGGTGTGATTCATCCAATTTTTGGGCTCCCGGAGCCAACTCCAATGTGTCTTTCAAGCAATGTTTGGGCTCCTGCTGCTTGCAACTCCAGGGTGTGATTTATCCAATTTTTGGGCTCCTGCTGCCAACTCCAGTGTCTTTTTCAAGCTATGTTCGGGCTGCTGCTTGCAACTCCAGGGTGTGATTCATCCAATTTTTGGGCTTCTGCTGCCAACTCCAGTGTCTCTTTCAAGCTATGTTTGGGCTGCTGCTGCTTGCAACTCCAGGGTGTGATTCATCCAATTTTTGGGCTCCTGCTGCCAACTCCAGTGTCTCTTTCAAGCTACGTTTGGGCTGCTGCTGCTTGCAACTCCAGGGTGTGATTCATCCAATTTTTGGGCTCCTGCTGCCAACTCCAGTGTCTCTTTCAAGCAATGTTTGGGCTGCTGCTGCTGCTTGCAACTCCAGGGTGTGATTCATCCAATTTTTGGGCTCCTGCTGCCAACTCCAGTGTCTCTTTCAAGCAATGTTTGGGCTGCTGCTTGCAACTCCAGGGTGTGATTCATCCAATTTTTGGGCTCCTGCTGCCAACTCGTGTCTCTTTCAAGCTATGTTTGGGCTGCTGCTGCTTGCAACTTCAGGGTGTGATTCATCCAATTTTTGGCCTCCTGCAGCCAACTCCAGGGTGTCTTTCAAGCTATGCTTGGGCTGCTGCTGCTGCTTGCAACTCCAGGGTGTGATTCATCCAATTTTTGGCCTCCTGCTGCCAACTCCAGTGTCTCTTTAAAGCAATGTTTGGGCTGTTGCTGCTTGCAACTCCAGGGTGTGATTCATCCAATTTTTGGGCTCCTGCAGCCAACTCCAGTGTCTCTTTAAAGCAATGTTTGGGCTGCTGCTGCTTGCAACTCCAATGTGTGATTCATCCAATTTTTGGGCTCCTGCTGCCAACTCCAGTGTCTCTTTAAAGCAATGTTTGTGCTGCTGCTTGCAACTCCAGGGTGTGATTCATCCAATTTTTGGCCTCCTGCAGCCAACTCCAGTGTGTCTTTCAAGCTATGTTTGGGCTCCTGCTGCTGCTGCTTGCAACTCCAGGGTGTCATTCAGCCAATTTTTGGGCTCCTGCTGCCAACTCCAGGATGTGTTTCAGCCAATATTTGGGCTCCTGCTGCTGCCAGCTCCAGGGTGTGCTTTTCAGGCAATATAGGGGCCCCTCATAGTGATGCCACCTCAACTCCCTGCAATTGTGCTGCTCTGCGATTCTAATAGCGATGCCACTGATCTGCATTTCATAATTATTCACAGTATTATTTCACTAACCCAGCACGCATCCTATGAGTGTTACAGCAAGGCAGAATGGTTTACAACCCTATTGAGGCTCTAGGAAGCTCAGAAATAGCCGTTTTAAATAGCGATTCGTCGCAAATAAATTCGGGTCAAAACGATTTTTGTCGGAAAATTCGGCGAATCAGTCGAATCAAATTTTTCAAAAGTTCGCTCATCTCTACTTATAAGCTAAACTCCGGGCATTTCAGACAGTGTCAAATTAACATTAACATCCCCCCGAAAAAGATTATGTATACCAGAAAACTTGATTCAAATGGGAGCGTGAGGCAGGGAACACAAATACTGTCCCTCCCCTAAAGGATTTATAGTCTTAACTTTCCCCCGTTGTTGAAGAGAGTGGAGGAGGACCTTCGGAAGTGGAAGGGGCGTTTACCTGGTTTGGTACTATACCTATAGAGTACTATATATTTTCCAAGCTCTGCCAATTGAGGTCCCCACACTTTCTTTAAGCGACTAAGGCACTGAGGAAATCCCCCCGACTGGCCTCTCTCCTGACACTCCCCAAGGAATCCAGGGGATCGGGCCTTCCAGGCTGGAAGCGCTACCACCCCGCAGCGCACCTAGTTAGGGTAATAGATTGGTGCAGGCATCCCGGGCTGAAACAGTGGGCGAGTCTAGAACAGGAGGCATCCCCGACCTTTCTCCCGAGTCTCCCCTGGATTCCGCTGGACAGGTTTTCAGCTCTCAACAAACACCCCACAATTGGCACCACGCGGAGGGTGGTTGCGAGGTCCTTCCCGAAGCCGGTCATCTCCTCCTCAGTGGAGTCAGTGGAACGGAGCCTTCCGTGCTTGGGCCAAGCAGAATTGTTTTAGAACCCTGCACTTGCACGAGGGGAGCGGGTGGTGTGGAACTGTGGGAACTGGTAGCAAGACTTTCTCTGAGGCCGCTCAATCCCTGGCAGAATATGCAGTTGTCGCACTACCTAAACTCTTTTGCCAAGCTGGAGGGGATAGACAGACCTTTCACCCCTTTCGAACATGTGTGTACGGGGACCGGTCATTTTAGGGGAGCACCTGTCATACACCTACTCTTTGCTCATTGCCCCCCAGACTCATTCGCAAACTTGTCCTGCGGCTGACTGATTTCGACTTCGGGGTGGACCCTGCTGGGTACCTCCTCAATCTTGCCCTACATCAATGCGGAAGAGGCGTAAGTCATTATTGCCCCCCCTCCTGAGTGCGGCCAAAACATGCATACTGGCGCTGTGGAAATCATCTGATCCCCCCGCAATGTGGCTCTCCAGGGTAAGGGATATATGCCAGATGGAGGAACTAACGGCTACGTTAAAGAAGATCCTAGATAAGCCGACTACTGCTGCATTATCTGGGTGAGGGTGGTCTAAGTCCAGGGTCCTCCAGGGTCACCACAATGTCCATTGCCAACGATCTTTTTGGAGTATATGTCGGGCTGCAAGTCGTATTTGTAAGTAATCATCTAAAATAGAGAACATAGTTTTTTTAATGAATTGAGCTTTTCATGAAATGATGCTGAAGGCCCGGGTTTAGGAGCTCAAATACATGTATATCGCTAAAATTTATGCCTCATTTTTGTCTAATTCTCTGAAGGGCATCACATTGTCTGATTTTAGTATTTCTTCTTCACTAAGCACCCTAAGAGCTAGGCTCTCATACAACATTAGCGGTTCTCTAAGCAATGGAATATTATCCCATAATCATGAACTTCTGTGAGCCACTGTACTGTATAGGCTGCCACCCTGGGTATTATAGATGCAGTGGACAAAAATAGGCACTTATTCACTGGGTTAAACACAGTGTCTGATCAAACAGTCCTCACTTCTAAGGCCTGACGTCTGCTCTACTTCTGAAATGACCAATACAGTTTTTAAGATTATGCAGTAGTCACTTCACTAGCTGAATCTAATTTCCCCAGACACAGCAAGTGTCAGACACCACAGGCTGGCTGTCTCTTCATGCAGCAAATCTGGCCCAAAATGAACAGCAGCCAAAATACAGCTCACTCCCTAGGGCCCCCAGGGCAAGAGAGCTTCCAGCAGGATCCCTGCCCAATTGTATACCTCTCTGGTCAGGTATTTCTTCCCTCATAACCTGTGTAGTCAACAAAAGTAGCAATCCATATTGCTAGGAACACCGCTTCCAGGGTTTCAGATAAGATAGCGGACTCTATACAACAGGCAATATATGCTCGTGGCAGCTCCCCAAAGTCCAGACAGCTGACTTTCCTTGAGTCTTTCATAGATAAGGTTGCAGTGCAGGAGGGCACTCATTTCCCCATCATTCTCGGGGGGAACTGAATCTAGCACTTACTAGATTTGTCCACGGGACAGTCGGCTCTGGTGTATGGCAGAATGGAGGAAAGTAAAAAAAAAACAGCTTTGCGACCCCTGGCGGATTAGTCACCCTGTCACCAAGGACTACTTGTTTTACTCAGCAGTCCATGCCTCATTGATTATGTTTTGGTCTCTCACGCCCTCTCATATCGCCGTGGCCAACTCCCCTAGTGCCACGAGAAGTGCGCGGACATTGTGCTTTTGAGGACTTGAGAGAGAGAAGCAACTATTTTTTTTACATTTCAGAACTTCCTCTTGAGCTTAGGCCCCAAGTTTGCTTTACTCAGGGACCTCACCCCCTTTGAACAGCTATCCCAATTATATGCATTGTTAGTGGCCTCCAGGGACTAGGAGAACACCCGCTTTTGTACGGACTGGGAGAGGGACCTGGACAGATACTTCACGGAGGACCAATGGAAGTATATCTTTACTGCAACACATAAAGCATTTATTTCCTCCAAGGTCCAGGAAATTAATTATAAGTTCCTCACTAGCTGGTACTATACTCCAAAAAGGTTGCATGGTTTCTCCCCGTCGCATCCTGCGGGGCTCCTGTTTTGCCCCCTGGTGACCCCCCCTTTCCCTCCCCTCCTTCCTACCCCTTCCCAAGTTAACTTTCTTCTTGATTCAGAATTTAGTTAGGGCCAGCCTTATGATGTTGAAAAAAAGGTATGGCCCCGCGCGACCAGCTTCACTGAGCAGGCGGGAGCTCTGGTGAGATGAGGTCCCCACACCTTCAGGCCGTCGTGGGGGGCCGGCGCCTGGTGGTGCAGCTTACTCCTCAGATTAGAGGAATAAGATCAATACTTTGGATCCACCATGATTTGAGGGCACTGCTTTTGGAGGTCCAATTTGTACCTAATTTAATGACACCTTCTAGTGGAATATGAGAGAAAGTACAATTCTGTGATTTTCACCTGTAGAATTGTTTTGTCTTCTTCCACTCCAGGAGATCAGGTGCAACCTTTCTGCTAGGATACTATATTCATTGCTCAGATACCATAGTCCTGGGGTAGCTTGTATATATGTTAAAATGTAGATAGTTAATCTGCATTAAAAAATTAAGTAAAATAGAGGGAGATAGGAAGAGAGGAGCTTTTCTCATCTCTCCTTGTTTTCTAACTAAAAGGCTTCTTAGGGTGCCTTACCCTCCTTGGGTGGCAAAGAGCAGATGGAAGTACATATAGACCGGGCGGAGCCACACCTTTCGAGTGTTAACCCATTCATATCTGATCATCGCTTAAGAGGAGAGAAAACAATTCTACAAATGAGTATCACAGAATTGAAGTTTGTAGCGAATGATGGCTTGGGGCACTGTTTATTGGCATGTTCCAGCCTTCGCTGAGCCACACCCTGACTAAATTCCTTGTGGCATGGTTGCCCTGCATGGCAGCCTGAAACACTTCCAGTATCTGCTGGGGCACCATGGTGAAGCAGGAAGAGACACTCTGCACCATGGTTTTATAGGCTTTTTACTTGAGAAGTTGGGGCAACCCGTCTTCTAGGCCCCTATATCCCACTGATCTGAATCTGACTCACTTTTTACAGATCTGAGTAGTTTGTCATTTTCCCTTAGAGAGAGGTCTGGATTTTTACTTCAAATTGTTCAAGAAGGACGAGTCTTTGTGCCCAATGATAGATCTCAAGGGCCTCAACAAGTTTGTATTGATCAGAGCCCCATCCTTTCAGGAGGCTCTGAAGGAACACAGAATGTCTAATTGACGCTAGAAAAGTTTGGCTGGATAGTCAACCATCAAAAGACTTCAAGACTTATATCTTCCCTGGGAACATCATTAGACACAACTCAGGCCAAGGTATTTCTTTCAGAACAGAATAGACTTTCACTTCAGGCCAGGATACAGGCTCTCTTGACCTGCCCTTATCCGACAATTCATCAAAGAATGCATCTGTTGGGCGTGTTGTTTTTTTTGCTTTGAGGTGATGCCTTTGCACAGTTTCACACCCCCGCAGATGGAATTGCTTTCTGTTTGGGACTGAAACTCTGGTTCACCCCTATTGCATGACACATTTAACAAGGCAGTCCCTGACCTGGAGGCTGAATGCTGAGCATTTTCGGATGGGCAAATCCTTCTTCACTTTAGAGGGTCCTTCTTTCTCTGAATGTAGTGGGAGCATTAAAAATATTTTATCTCTGCTATACAAGCCTTTCGTAAGTCAGACCAATATTTATTATAGCTGGGCCATGGAAGGGTCTTCCGCCAGCTAAGTCTACCATCAGCCGATGGATTAGACAAGCAGTAATAAGGCCTATATTAATTAAATAAGCCTATATTTCCAAGGGGAAGAATTCCCCCTTTCAGGTTACAGTTCATTCTACACAAGATATTCGAGCTTCCTCTGCTTTTCAGCACCAGGCCTCAGTAGAACAGGGATGCAAGGCTGCTACTTGGTCTTCAGTTCATACATTCTAGCACAAGGTAGAAGTCAGATCCTCAACGGTTCGGAATAGCTTAGGCACTGCTTTTGGAGCTCCCATCCGTTACTGAATGCTGACGGCCTGGAGTGGATTGGGAGAGAAAATACTATTCTGTGATTCTCACCTGTAGAATGGTTTTGTCTTCTCTATCCACTCGAGGCTGTCAAACCCTCCCATTTGCTAGGTTACTATATCTGTTATTCTGATGCCTAGTCCTAGTGGAGCTTGTAGATAGTTGTTCAGCAAAAAAAATAAGTAAATAAAATGAAAAAAAGAAAGCGGATGTAATACTTTAATATATCAGAACCTACACACCAACTTACTGTACATACTGCACACTTGCAACTCTGCCCACTCTGTCAGGGATAATGCCCCTTTAATGGATATGTGGCACCTTTGTCGCGGTGATGACCTTTACGTCACTCTTTTCTTGATGGTACATGGCAACAGAGAGGTGAGGGCTGAACTAATTTTAGTTATTTTTTACATACATACATACAAACATGAAATGCTTTTTGGCAAGGAGATACACCACGAGAGCTATATAACAATTACCAATTGCGTACAACATATTAGTAACAAGAATTAAGGTTTAGGGTTTAGTACATGTTACTTGTATAGAATAACTTTTATTTCTTAATTTCTCTATTTTTTAATAACTTAATTTATATTGTCTTCAATTATCTTCTTAGCCCTTGAGGAGATTCTACTCAAGAACTGATCATCCAGAGATGGTAAGGGAATCCAAACATTCGCTCAGCAGTCTGGCCTCTTCAGCCTATGCGCGTCCTTGGCTGTAGCCCCACCATACCAGACTGAATGAAGATCGATCCAATTACAGCATTGTAGATGTAAGGCTCTTACCTCCTCGCCGTCCCCGGTCCCGCGGTCGTCTCCTGTCCGGCGGTCCTCTGGCGTGGCTGCCTCTCGGCGCTGCTGTGGGGTCCGGGGTTCGGCGGCATTAGGGTGTGCTGGTGGCCGCGCCGCGGCCCGCTCTGTGCGGCTGGACAACCCCGTCAGGCTTCCCCCTGATGCGGCGCTTCCTCCCTCTGGCGGGGGCGCGCCCGGTCTGCAACGTGCTCGCGCGCGCGCACGTCTTGTTTATGCCTCCCGGCGGCGCTTCTCCCAGCACGTCCGCCGGAGGCAGATTTAAAGTGACCTATCCTGAGCATCCTCGTGGGAAGCGGACCCAGGGACTGGACGGCCTGTCTGGCCTGGGCAGTCCAGTTCCTGGGACCGCTCCCGTTCTGTAAAGTTGCACCAATCATTTTCCTTCCCTCCATTTGTCCCCTTTCCTACTGGCCAGTTCTCCCTTTATATTCAGGCTGCTCCAGTTTCCCAGTGCCCGTTATAGCCTCTGGGTTGTTGGGAGCGTGATAGATTGACCTATTCCAGTTATACTCGGCTTGTTACTTCTGACCATCCTTGCTTGCTGCCTGCCCTGACCTTTTGCCTGCCTGACCTCGATTTTTGCCTGACCCTTCTGATACCTCGCCCCGTGACCTTCTGGATTGACCTCGGCTTGTTTTGACTCCTCTTTGTTACCTCCGTTGGATACCTCGCTTCGTGTTCTCCTGGTTTGACCTTGGCTAGTTTATTGGACTTCCGCCTCCTGGCATCCACATTTGGGACTCCCTGCCGTTCATCAGTCTCCACCTTAAGCTGGTAATCTTTGCGCCCATTAAGTCCTTGGGGTAACCGAGTCTAGAGAGGCACAATCCGCGTCTCCTGCGAGCGGGGACTTGTCTATAGGCAGAAGAGGCGGTGGAGATTGGGGATTATCAGCTTAAAGCGGACCTTCACTCTGAAAAAGAGTCTATCTTATATGTTTCCCACACCCTGTACATACAGATTGCTCACATTAAAAATCATCCTACCTGCATCTACTGCATGTTATGAGCCTTTAAACATCCAAGATGGCGGCTTATGGAAGCCGCCATCTTATCAGGCAGCCTGCAAACAGGAAGTGCCTCCTGACTGTGCTGCTCTGCATTCTGGGACTGCTGACCTTTACCTGACCCCAGCTCTGCTCTGTCTGAGCAAAGCACAGCTATAACCCGCCCCCTGTACTTTATCCCACGCTCCTTTCCTCAGTAAGTGTGATGCTTCTGAGTCAAGATGGCGGCGCCCGTATCCTAAAGTCCTGAACAGAGTTGCAGCCCAGTGGGGGAAAGAATAATAAGTTAGTGACTAAAAACGTAAAATATATTCATTTTAGATGCTGGGGAACCATTTTTTAAGAGTTTGGGCTTTTCATTAAATCACAGTGAAGGTCCGGTTTAAGACAGAAAGGTGTCCGGTACAGTCCTCACAGTAGAAAGTTTTAAGATTCCTTTAGACATACCATATCATTACCACCCTAAGAACCTGAGGCAATGGAGCAGGTTACCACCATTAGGTCTCTAGTGGATGAGAAAAATTGCAACCCTGGCAGGTCTTTTCAAGGCTTCCGGACAGGACAGTCTTTTTGAGACTTTCGGACAAAGATTGGGGTAACACTTTGGATAGGTGCTGAAGGTACTTTTGTCTGATTAAGTGGGTAGATACCCATCAATAAAGGTCCTGTCAGTCACCTATTCCAGCTTCCTCATATAGGGAAAATGCCCTGAGAGTGTACCGTGACACCGGCTTTTCCCCTCACCTCTTCTGGGTGGTTAAGAAGAGCGTCGGCATTTAGCTAGAGGTTTCTCCTACATGCCTGAGTGTCCGAAATACAAGGGTGAGAAACAACTGGTTTCAATATTGTTGGCAGTGGGAAAAAAATATATCTTACATCAATGGATATTCCAGGAACCCCATCTCTAAATATGTTCCAACTGCATCATTTATTTCTTATGGAGTAGATTGAGGCTCAAATTGAAGGAGGAAAGAGGGTAGGCAGACAGGCAAATTGATCTCTAATTTTGGACAGTCTGAATGGTATCTGTCTAGGGTGGACTAGAGGATTAGGGTTCATAAGACCGAGGAGCAGGGCTAAAGGGAATGGGGTGCACGACAGAATTCTAAAATTACAAACGCTGAGTTTTTCTTCCTTTTGTTTGACGTTTTCATTATTTCACTTGTTCCTTTTCTTTTTTTTACAATGTATTCTGCAATTATATAATCAAATACAAATGCCATGGTGACTGTTATAAGTTGATTCATGTATGACAAAGGATTAAGTTTAACCATTGGCATATTTCTTTAAAGAATGAACAATGAACAATGTTGGATTGTCAATTTTTGTGCAAGGCTGTTTAACCCACTGCCTAACCCCAACTAGTTTCTACATCTGCCACTAAGTATGGACCACCAGAGGGCTAAACTAGAGAAGCAATTAACTTACATATTTCCTTTTTGCATTACCCTAAATCGCTGTGTATTCTCAGCTCTATGCTCCCTCCATGTATTTGTTTTCAAAGCTATAAATGTTTTCATGACCTCTTTGTGTATCCAATCCTTTGTGCCTCTGTACTTCCTTGGGTTCCCCCACTAACTTAATTATGCCTTTCCCTATTTATAGAGCAACAAAACCAACTATATGTGATCACATAGCATGACTCCGCGGGATGAATCAATGATAACTTTGGAATATTCCTAAGCCAATTGGGGTGATGACAGCTAGACATAGGCACGTAAGCATTCCTATCCGTCTCCTTAAAAAACGTTTTAGTGACCAATTCCTCACCTCTTTTCCTAATCTCAAGATCTAAAAAATGTACCATATCTGAACTTTTTTCACACGTGAAGGAGATTCCCCAATCATTTTGATTAATAGTATTAAAAAATTCCAAGTATGATTGTTCATCACCTTCCCAGATGATGAGGCAGTCGTTTATATAGCGCCTTAGATCTTGAGATTAGGAAAAGAGGTACGGAATTGGTCACTAAAATGTTTTTTTAAGGAGATGGATAGGAATGCTTACGTGCCTATGTCTAGCTGTCATCACCCCAATTGGCTTAGGAATATTCCAAAGGGCCAATTAGTTAGGGTGAGGCAGAATTGTAAGGATGATGAGGACTATAAGAGCCAAGCTGGCATGATTGGAGAGCGGTTTGTGAAGAAGGGGTATAATAAAATAATGATAGAGAGAGAGATTAATGAAGTAGGGAAAATGGATAGAAAAAAGATGATAGATGGAACAGGTAAAAAAAAAAAAAGCTTATGAAAAAAATCCAGCAGATTTTGCTTTTATTACCCAATTTGGAAAGGACCATAGGCTTCTAAAAAAAAGTGTTGGAAAAACACTGGTACATACTTAAAAATTATGAGATATTGGGACCGGAGTTACCGGATAAACCAAGATTGATCTATAGAAGACCCCCCACACTGGCGACGAAATTGGTAAAGAGCTATGTGAAACCGAGACAGAATAAAACGATGGGTACTATTAAGGATATGGTAGGGTTCTATAGATGTAAAAAATGTATGTCGTGCAAGATATGTGGTGAGAAGACCCCCCGTTTTTTTAAGGATTTTACATCAAAAATCACGGGAGAGAAATATAAGGTGAACCAATTTATAACGTGTAATAGCGTGAATGTGGTTTACTTATTAGAATGCCCGTGTGGTTTACAGTATATAGGGAGGACGGGCAGAACACTCAAAACCAGAATAAGAGAACATCTGTATAATATAAAAAAAGGTGTTGAGACACATAGTGTCTCAGCCCATTTTAAACTAGTACATGGATGTGATCCAACGGGAATTAAATTCCTTGGAGTGGAAAATGTGAAGCTTGGTTTAAAAGGAGGTAATATTTTAGCCCTTTCTCAGAAGGAATCAAAATGGATTTTTAAAATGAAGACTATGAACCCATATGGATTAAATATTGAATTTGACATAAATTGTTTTATAGGTAAACATTAACCCCTCCGCCCTTTTTATATTTTATATAATATGAATAAAACAAATCCCTTTTAAATAATATGAATTAATTTTTATTCATTGTATTTACTGGTGTATTTAATATTATAAAAGTAACTATTCATTTGATATCACATTATTATAATTATAAGATATTTTTAGTGTTGATTGTTATTAAGATATATGCTTGTTTATTTTATTTTATAAGATTTAGCAGTGCGGAGAAGTTAGCTTAATAGAAAGTTTTTCATATATGCTAAGTTTATGTAGGCATTGCCTTCCACTTCCCCTTTTAATATGATAGTGGAATTGTAGTGTTTTTTCTATTGGTAGATGGATATTTTCAAAGAAACAGCCCTATAGGATACAGAGCAGCGGCTTCTATTTGGAGCTCTGTGGAGATGATACAGTTAACTCTGGCGTTCACGTCACCAAGTGAGGTGAATAAATTAATGACGATGTGGTGGGCCCGCAGCCTAATGACAAAGTCTGAATAGACGAAACGCGTTGGGCGTGGCCTCACCACATCGTCACGACGTTTCTCTTAGGACAGCTGCGTGTGCCTGAGTTCAGCTGCGCAGCCCACGGCCGGGGCAGCGCGGCGTTTATTGTGGTCTGAAACAACCATTTGGAGGTGAATTGGAAGGCAACGCTTATTTCACTTGGAAGTGTACAGCTCCGTTTTGATGCTCATGCTTTTTATACCTGTTGTTCGGTAAGCGCAATAAAAGCTTTATACTTTCTTAATCTTTAAATGGTGTTACACTATGTGCGTTTTATTTTTGGCATTTCCCCTTCACTGATTCCATGTTATAAACAACCACGGAGTCTATATTAAAGGAGGATAACGTTACTAATAGAGGTCCTGTGGAGACTTTTTGAAAGTGATACGCTATACTAAAAGGTTTCTGGTACGTGCATTTAAATGTCTGGTGGCTGGGACACATTTTTGGCTATAAGAGCACCGCTGGTGAAGTTAATACTGGCGTTACAAGGATAAAAAGAGAATAAGTTATCATTGATTCATCCCGCGGAGTCATGCTATGTGATCACATATAGTTGGTTTTGTTGCTCTATTAATTAGACTGCTCTGACACAGTCTTTGGACTCCCTGCGCTGGATTTTACATATGTATGATTGAAATTGCTGGAGATTAAAATTGTGTTATTGCTAAAGATATAGCGCGGCTTGTACAGTGGTGAAAGAATTTGGATTTTCTCCAGCCAATTTTCTTTTTACTATTGTGTGTTTTTTACTTTCCCTATTTATGGCTTAGCAGATATTGTTGCCTACCCATTGTCCCACCACACCCCCGGAATGGTGTTTTTCACCATAAAGTTTGAGCTAGGCTCTTTTTCATACAACTAGCTTAGAGATGTGACTTTATGAATAATAGATATTTATTCATAACAATTGTCTACATAGCGATCAGCATTTATTTTGTTTTACACTGTAGGTTATTGCAAATTATTGATTTTTATCAAATAGCATGTTTAATAAACATTTCACTTGTAATTTAAGATTTACAATTTGTTATAGAGACACAAGTTCTGACGAAAGAAAATTTGAATTTCTTTCCAGATTGAATCTTCAGCTTTGCAGTGGGGGATCATCTCTCCACCCCACAATAAAGGTAAATTTTGCCCACGAAGATAAGAGGCCCAAGAGAAAGGGAATCCTGGAGGCTCAATAAGATGACCAGCACCTGGAAAAATTATCATTCTGCAATTGCTATGCCCATTTTTCCTCATTCTATATAAAGCCACTGCAGCAAACTCTTCACTGTTGTAATATTGATCTGCCTTCCCAGCCAGGAATAATATGTGGCCAGCAGACTTCTCTACTGGGATGGATGCATAGGAATGTGGCTCATAAAATCCTGCAGTCCTTAAAACCCCTTCGTCAGTAATCAACATCCTCTCTTGCTTGTATGTTGCTCCTTTGATGAGAACCTTACCTTTATGGTAAATTGTACTACCAAATACATTGCTGGTGCCATTAATACTAATACAAGCCCCAATTTGTGGTAAAAATGAAGCCAGCACAAGCGCAATCTCAGCACCTTTTGAGACTCCCAAAACTCCAATTTTCTGTCCAGCCACCTTTAAAGAAAACATATTATGGAATTACATAATACTTAAAAAAATTAAAAGATGAATATAACATCATAAGTAGTACAATTATTTTTCTTAGAGTGTAGAGTTTTTAGTATACCAGCTTTATTCAACAAAAATATTTTTTTCTGTTGTGTTGGGGCTCATTTTTGGTAATATTGTTGTTTATCATGTTCACAAAGATATAGAAATATACTACAAAGCTTTTTAGTATATACTAATCCATGAAAATTGTCTTCAACCTACTAGCAGACTTCTGAAGGTTAAAATATACATGAAGCTTATAGTACAGTACAAACTGGAGGACAAAAGGTCTACCTATAAAATTTAGATCTCCTTGATCTATAAAAATGAAGTTAAGGGCAACTAAACTGATGGAACTGAAGTTGGAATGGAAAGTTCTTTAAGTCTCTCCTGATAAGTTTTAAGTTTAACTCCTTCCACCATTTTTGTTGCCTGCCTTTGGACCCATTCTATTTGAATAATGTATTTTTGCAGGGAAGGTCTCCAGAACTGCACACAGTATTCAGATAACTTACGTTATTGCTATGGGCTTGCGTCTCATTCAGAAAGCTTATTGCCGACGGACCACCACCCTATAAACCTGTTTCCTTTGCGATCCCCTTACGGGACCATTTTGACCTCGAGACTAGCAGCTATGGATGACTCTAGTGTATTTGAGGAGCATGAGGATCTGCAGCTCATGGGCATTGAAATTGTCCGGAGGGCCGAGACCAGACTGCACCGGCGACGCATGCACATCGATGGCATGTATGGCGTTGAGCTGTTCGAGCTCACCAGACTTAATCGCGCTTCCCTCCATAAATTGTATAGTGAGCTGCAGCCATGGTTAGCCCGCACCACAAGGATGGGGCAAGCAATTCCAGGTATGACCAAGATGCTTGGCTGCCTGCAATTTTTGGCGAACGGCTCGTTCCAGAGGCTGGGTGCCCTCTCCGTGGGGATTTCCCAGCCTACGCTGAGCCGCGCACTATCCAAGTTTTTGGAAGGCATGGCTACCCTAACTCGGAAATATATTTGTCTTCCTGACGACATGGTAGCCAGAAACGCGATTAAGCTGGCATTTTATAATATATAATATAAGTCCCTCCTTGTAAAATGTTCCTCCTTGTAAAATGTTCCTCCTTGTAAAATGTTCCTCCTTGTAAAATGTCCCTCCTTGTAAAATGTCCCTCCTTGTAAAATGTCCCTCCTTGTAAAATGTCCCTCCTTGTAAAATGTCCCTCCTTGTAAAGAGTCCCTTTGAAACAATGGACCATATTTCGTTTCATCAACATTTCACATGTGTTCACAAAGGAAACATTTTAATGTGTACCTGAAATAGACACTTCAAAGTTAATCTTTACATAGAAACATAGAAGGTTGACAGCAGGAGGAGACCATACGGTCCATCTAGTCTGCCCTTATGTGTATTCTGTATGTACTCAATATCTTAGGATAGATGTGTGCTTATCCCAGGCATGTTTAAATTCACTGACTGTTGATTTTTCAACTGCCTCTGCTGAAAGTTTGTTCCAAGCATCTACTACTCTTTCTGCAAAATAATATTTTCTAACATTGCTCCTGATCTTCCCCCCGACTAGCTTCAGGTTGTGCCCCCTTGTTCTATCATTAAGTTTCTTCTTAAAAACACTTCCCTCCTGAACCTTATTCAATCCTTTCACATATTTAAAGGTCTCAATTAGAGATGAGCGAACTTTTGAAAAATTCGATTCGACTGATTCGCCGCATTTTCCGACAAAAATCGTTTCGACCCGAATTTATTCGTGACGAATCGCTATTAAAAAATGGCTATTTCTGAGCTTCCTAGAGCCTCAATAGGGTTGTAAACCATTCTGCCTTGCTGTAACACGCATAGGATGCGTGCTGGGTTACTGAAATAATACTGTAAATAATTAGGACATGCAGATCAGAGGCATCGCTATTAGAATCGCAGAGCGGCACAATTACAGAGAGTTGAGGTGGCATCACTATGAGGGGCCCCTATATTGCCTGAAAAACACACCCTGGAGCTGGCAGCAGCAGGAGCCCAAATATTGGCTGAAACACATCCTGGAGTTGGCAGCAGGAGCCCAAAAATTGGCTGAATGACACCCTGGAGTTGCAAGCAGCAGCAGCAGGAACCCAAACATGGCTTGAAAGAGACACTGGAGTTGGCAGCAGGAGCCCAAAAATTGGATGAATCACACCCTGGAGTTGCAAACAGCAGCAGCAGGAGCCCAAACATTACTTTAAAGAGACACTGGAGTTGGCAGCAGGAGCCGAAAAATTGGATAAATCACACCCTGGAGTGGCAAGCAGCAGCAGCCCAAACATAGCTTGAAAGAGACACTGGAGTTGACAGCAGGAGCCCAAAAATTGGATGAATCACACCCTGGAGTTGCAAGCAGCAGCAGCAGCCCAAACATTGCTTGAAAGAGACACTGGAGTTGGCAGCAGGAGCCCAAAAATTGGATGAATCACACCCTGGAGTTGCAAGCAGCAGCAGCCTAGACATAGCTTGAAAGAGACACTGGAGTTGGCAGCAGGAGCCCAAAAATTGGATGAATCACACCCTGGAGTTGCAAGCAGCAGCAGGAGCCCAAACATTGGCTGAAAGAGACACTGGAGTTGGCAGCAGGAGCCCAAAAATTGGATGAATCACACCCTGGAGTTGCAAGCAGCAGCAGCAGCCCAAACATTGCTTTAAAGAGACACTTGAGTTGGCAGCAGCAGGAGCCCAAAAATTGACACCCCCTGGAGTTCACAGCAGCAGCCCAAACATTGCTTTAAAGAGACACTTGAGTTTGCAGCAGGAGCCCAAAAATTAGATGAATCACACCCTGGAGTTGCAAACAGCAGCAGGAGCCCAACATTGGCTGAAAGAGACACTGGAGTTGGCAGCAGGAGCCCAAAAATTGGATGAATCACACCCTGGAGTTGCAAGCAGCAGCAGCCCAAACATTGCTTTAAAGAGACACTGGAGTTGGCAGCAGCAGGAGCCCAAAAATTGACTGACACACCCTGGAGTTGGCAGAAGCAGGAACCTAGAAATTGGCTGGAAGGCACCCTGAAGTTGGCAGCGGCAGGAGCACATACATTAGCTGGAAGGCACACCCTGGAGTTGGCAGCAGCATAAGCAGGAGCCCAAACATTGCTTGAAAGACACCCTGGAGTTGGCAGCAGCAGCAGGAGGCCAACAATTGGCTGAGAGGGACACTGGAGTTGGCAGCAGGAGGCCAAAAATTGGATGAATCACACCTCACACCCTGGAGTTGCAAGCAGCAGCAGCAGGAGCCCAAACATTGGCTGAGAGAGACACTGGAGTTGGCAGCAGGAGCCCAAAAATTGGATGAATCACACCCTGGAGTTGCAAGCAGCAGGAGCCCAAACATTGGCTGAAAGAGACACTGGAGTTGGCAGCAGGAGCCCAACAATTGGATGAATCACACCCTGGAGTTGCAAGCAGCAGCAGCAGGAGCCCAAACATTGGCTGAAAGAGACACTGGAGTTGGCAGCAGCAGGAGCCCAAAAATTGGATGAGTCACACCCTGGAGTTGCAAGCAGCAGCAGCAGCCCGAACATTGCTTCAAAGAGACACTTGAGTTGGCAGGAGCCCAAAATTGACTGACACACCCTGGAGTTGGCGGCAGCAGCAGCAGCAGGAACCTAGAAATTGGCTGGAAGGCACCCTGAAGTTGGCAGCAGCAGGAGCACATACATTAGCTGGAAGGCACACCCTGGAGTTGGCAGCAGCATAAGCAGGAGCCCAAACATTGCTTGAAAGACACCCTGGAGTTGGCAGCAGGAGGCCAAAGATTGGCTGAGAGAGACACTGGAGTTGGCAGCAGGAGCCCAAAAATTGGATGAATCACACCCTGGAGTTGCAAGCAGCAGCAGCAGGAGGCCAAACATTGGCTGAGAGAGACACTGGAGTTTGCAGCAGCAGGAGCCCAAAAATTGACTGACACACCCTGGAGTTGGCAGCAGCAGCAGCAGGAAACTAGAAATTTGCTGGAAGGCACCCTGAAGTTGGCAGCAGCAGGAGCACATACATTAGCTGGAAGGCACACCCTGGAGTTGGCAGCAGCATAAGCAGGAGCCCAAACATTGCTTGAAAGACACCCTGGAGTTGGCAGCAGCAGCAGGAGGCCAAAAATTGGCTGAGAGAGACACTGGAGTTGGCTTCATGAGCCCAAAAATTGGATGAATCACACCCTGGAGTTGCAAGCAGCAGCAGTAGGAGCCCAAACATTGGCTGAAAGGCACACCCTGAAGTTAGCATCAGCAGGAGGCCAAAAATTGGTTGGAAGGCACACCCTGAAGTTGGCATCAGCAGGAGCCCAAAAATTGGCCTAACGACAAATATGTTTTGCACCATTTGGAAAGTGTAAAACGTGGCACCATGCTGAATCTAGTCGCATGCATCAGGCATTGGTGGGTGGAAATCCTGGCTGATCCATCCCTGATTCATTTTGACAAAGGTGAGTCTCTCCACATTTTTAGTTGACAGACGAGTTCTCCTCGCCGTAACTATGGCCCCCGCCGCACTAAACACCCGCTCAGAGCTAATTGCCGGGCAGGACAGCTTTTCCAGGGCAAACTCTGCTAGTTGCGGCCACAAATCAAGTTTGGCTGCCCAGAAGTCCAGTGGATCCTCAAGGTGTGTTGGCATGGTCATGTCAAGGTATGACATGACCTGCTGGTTGAGGTCCTGCTCCAGGTCTTCCTGCTGCTCATGAGTAGCCTCACTATGCGGGTGTAGAAAGCTACTCATTAGCGACTGAAGACTGAGGCTGCTACTGATGGAGCTGCTGCTGCTGCTCCTGCCAACCCCCCCAGCAGCCATGGCAGTGGAAGGTGAGCACAGAGGACCCCTTGAGTCAGACCTGCGAGAGTATGGACCATGGCGCAGATAGGCATCGGCCAACTGCCTACGTAAAATGTCTTTGTAGTAGTTCAGTTTGTCCTCCCTCTCGGCGGGTTTAAAAAATGCCCCCATTTTGTGCCGGAAGTGAGGGTCCAATAAGGTGGACAGCCAGAAGTCATCCCGCCGACAGATGGAAACAATTCTGGGGTCACTACGCAAGCACGTGAGCATGCTTCCTGCCATTTGCGCAAGTGACTCGGATGGACTACCTGTCTCCATCTCCACTGCATACTGCCACGGTGTGTCCGGGTCCTCTGTCTCGCCTTCCTCAAAACCCTCTAGCTACTCTGGCTGCTCCTGCTCCTCCTCTCCTGTCCGCTGACTAGATAAACCAGCCATTTCGCCAAGCCTAAACTGTGTTTCGCTGGGCAACTCCTCCTCCTCTTCCTCCAGTTCAGCTCCAACGGGGTTCATGTGGCCGTAAGATGTAGACGCCATGTCTCCAGTGCCCTGACCAGCCATGGTTTCCAACATGTGCTGTAGTACATGAAGCAGTGGAATCATGTCGTTCGTCCCGTAATCCTGCCGACTGACAAATAAAGTGGCTTCCTCAAAGGGCCTGAGCAAACGGCAGGTGTCACGTATGAGCTGCCACTGGTTGACATTGAAGTTACACAGGGGAGTCCCCCTATCCGCTTGGATCATCAGGAAATCCGTGATGGCTTTTCTCTGTTCATATAATCGGTCCAACATGTGAAGGGTGGGATTCCAACGGGTGGAAACATCGCAAATCAGACTATGTTGGGGGATACCGTTCTGATGCTGTAGCTCAAGAAGGGTGTGTTTGGCGGTGTATGAGTGGCTGAAGTGCATGCAAAGTTTCCTTGAAGTTGTCAGGATGTCTTGCATATGGGGGGGAACACTTCAGAAACCGCTTGACAACCAGATTGAAGACGTGAGCCATGCAGGGGGCATGGGTCAGCCTTCCTTGGCTCAGCGCAGACAAAATGTTCTTCCCATTGTCGGTAACCATGATTCCCATTTTAAGTTTTCTTGGAGTAAGCCATGTTTGGATTTCCTGATGAATAAATTTAAGCAGTTCCTCCCCTGTGTGACTCCGTTTTCCAAGACAAACCATGTGAAGCACTGCGTGACACCTCCATGCCCTGCACACATGGTAGACTGGAGGGGCACTGAGACTTAAGCCAGTGGAGGGGGAGGAGATGGCGGAGGATGAGGAGGCCGAGTCGCACAGTGTCACAGGCCCAACGGACAGGGAGTGCGGAGGCCAAAGCGGCGTGACCTGTCCAAGTTGCTGCTGCAAAGGGACCACATTCACCCAGTGAGCCGTAAACGACATGTACTGTACCTGACAGTAGTTACAGCTCCAGACGTCGGCGCTGCCATGCCCTTTGCTACACACCGACAGGCTCAAGGACTGGCCCACCTTCTGTTCAACAAAAGTGTGCAGCGCTGGTACTGCCTTCTTGGCAAAGAAATGACGGCGTGGGACTCTCCACCTCGGCTCGGCACAAGCCATCAGTTCTCTGAAAGGTGCAGAGTCCACCACCTGAAAAGGGAGCGACTGCAGCACCAGCAACTTGGACAGGAGCACATTCAGCTTCTGTGCCGTAGGATGAGTGGGCGCATACTGCTGTCTCTTGGACATGGCTTCGCTGATGGATTGCTGGCGGGATGCATGACTTGGAGGAGGAGGAGCAGGAGCAACAGAGGATGGGTATGATGCACAGCTGCCTTCGGCTGAGGTGCTGGAGCCTTGGTTGGCAGAAATTGGGAGCGGCATGCCACTTGGTGAGGAAGCAGACTGGACCACCCCTTGGGAGCCTCGGTTCTCCCAGGTCGCTTTATGGTGACGCATCATATGTTGACGCAGGGCCGTGGTGCCAACATTTGGGCCCTGGCCACGCATCACCTTCTGCCTACATATCTTTCATGTGGCCATGTTACCCTCCTGCGGATGCTTCAGGAAAAACTGCCACACTGCCGAGTAGCTACTTTTCCCACCAACAGGCCTCGCTGCTATTGTCGCCAACTCCAGGAACCACTGCTCCACTACCTCCCGATAAGGTAGCCTGCCGTGCAGCAGGTGCTCTACCCCGGCCCCGTTTGGCTCCAGGCTTTTCAATTGTGCCCCAATGCTGACTGCCAACCATGCTGCTAACACCTTTCTGGCTTAGCTGCTGACTCCGGGGCAACCTGTGCCCCTCTTCTCCTGATGATGACGATGAAGCCCCTTCATCACCCGGCTCCCAAGTGCGATCGGCTTCATCATCATCATCATCATCATCACCGAGTTGTGGCTGTACGTCACTGATGTTCTCGGTTTCCTCAACAGTGTCTGGCGCAGAAGCTGGAAATCTCGCAACACCCACGACACTGTCCACATCACTTTTTGTCTGCCGAGCTAAAGAAGCCACCTCCATTTCATGGCTGGGCAGTAGCTGCTGACTGTCCTCTATCTGATGATCGTCCTCACTAAAGAGTGGAGCTGAACCCAAAGCATAGGAGACGTCGCTGGGGGAGGGAACGGCGTAGGACAAAGGCAATGGGAGGACAGGGACTGCTCTCGGGGCATGCCAACTCAGGGTTGTGTCAGAGGAACCTACCGACCCTAGACTGGGGGTCTCAGACGTAACTTGTGATGATGTTGATGAGCGCGTTAACCAATCTACCATGGCAGATGCGTTACTGGTGGAGACACGACCGCTAGCAGATGGGGTGCCCTGCGGCCTGGTTTATTGAAAATAGTCAAAATCAAGTGCAAACAGAAGTAGCTTAATGAAGCTGATGCTGATCAACGCTTATGTTGTATAACAGATAGGGTGCAAGGTGCAGCTTTGGGGTGCCCTGCGGCCTGGTTTATTAAAAGCAGTCAAAAACAAGTGCAAACTGAAGTAGCTTAATAAAGCAGCTGATGCTGATCAACGCGTATGTTGTATAACAGATAGGGTGCAAGGTGCAGCTTTGGGGTGCCCTGCGGCCTGGTTTATTGAAAACAGTCAAAAACAAGTGCAAACTGAAGTAGCTTAATGAAGCTGATGCTGATCAACGCTTATGTTGTATAACAGGGTGCAAGGTGCAGCTTTGGGGTGCCCTGCGGCCTGGTTTATTGAAAACAGTCAAAAACAAGTGCAAACTGAAGTCGCTTAATGAAGTTGATGCTGATCAACGCTTATGTTGTATAACAGGGTGCAAGGTGCAGCTTTGGGGTGCCCTGCGGCCTGGTTTATTGAAAACAGTCAAAAACAAGTGCAAACTGAAGTAGCTTAATGAAGCTGATGCTGATCAACGCTTATGTTGTATAACAGGGTGCAAGGTGCAGCTTTGGGGTGCCCTGCGGCCTGGTTTATTGAAACAGTCAAAAACAAGTACAAACTGAAGTAGTTTAATGAAGCCGATGCTGATCAACGCTTATGTTGTATAACAGATAGGGTTAAAATAGCATGTGCCCTGGGATGCCAGTGTGGCCTAATGTATATAGCATGTGCCTTGGGATGCCAGTGTGGCGTAATGTATTTTAAGCTGAGCAGAAACTTTTGACACTAATCCAAGTATGAGAAATGCTTTTGTTTAACAGATAGGGTTAAATAGCATGTGCCTTGGGATGCCAGTGTGGCGTAATGTATTTTAAGCTGAGAAGAAACTTTTGACACTAATCCAAGTATGAGAAATGCTTTTGTTTAACAGATAGGGTTAAAATAGCATGTGCCTTGGGATACCAGTGCGGTGTAATTTATTTTAAACTGAACAAAAAGTAACAATAATCCAAGTATGAGAAATGCTTTTGTTTAACAGATAGGGTTAAAATAGCATGTGCCTTGGGATGCCTGTGTGGCCTGGTATATTTTAAACTGAACAGAAACTTTTAACACTAATCCAAGTATGAGAAATGCTTTTGTTTAACAGATAGGGTTGAATAGCATGTGCCTTGGGATGCCAGTGTGGCCTAATGTATTTTAAGCTGAGCAAAAAGTATTAACAATAATCCAAGTATGAGAAATGCTTAACAGATAGGGTTAAATAGCATGTGCCTTGGGATGCCAGTGTGGCCTAATGTATTTTAAGCTGAGCAGAAACTTTTAACACTAATCCAAGTATGAGAAATGCTTTTGTTTAACATATAGGGTTAAAATAGCATGTGCCTTGGGATGCCAGTGTGGCGTAATGTATTTTAAGCTGAGCAGAAACTTTTAACACTAATCCAAGTATGAGAAATGCTTTTGTTTAACAGATAGGGTTAAAATAGCATGTGCCTTGGGATGTCCCTGTGGCCTGGTATATTTTAAGCTGAACAGAAACTTTTAACACTAATCCAAGTATGAGAAATGCTTTTGTTTAACAGATAGGGTTAAATAGCATGTGCCTTGGGATGCCAGTGTGGCCTAATGTATTTTAAGCTGAGCAAAAAGTATTAACAATAATCCAAGTATGAGAAATGCTTTTATTTAACAGATAGGGTTAAATAGCATGTGCCTTGGGATGCCAGTGTGGCGTAATGTATTTTAAGCTGAGCAGAAACTTTTGACACTAATCCAAGTATGAGAAATGCTTTTGTTTAACAGATAGGGTTAAAATAGCATGTGCCTTGGGATACCAGTGCGGTGTAATTTATTTTAAACTGAACAAAAAGTAACAATAATCCAAGTATGAGAAATGCTTTTGTTTAACAGATAGGGTTAAAATAGCATGTGCCTTGGGATGCCTGTGTGGCCTGGTATATTTTAAACTGAACAGAAACTTTTAACACTAATCCAAGTATGAGAAATGCTTTTGTTTAACAGATAGGGTTGAATAGCATGTGCCTTGGGATGCCAGTGTGGCCTAATGTATTTTAAGCTGAGCAAAAAGTATTAACAATAATCCAAGTATGAGAAATGCTTAACAGATAGGGTTAAATAGCATGTGCCTTGGGATGCCAGTGTGGCCTAATGTATTTTAAGCTGAGCAGAAACTTTTAACACTAATCCAAGTATGAGAAATGCTTTTGTTTAACATATAGGGTTAAAATAGCATGTGCCTTGGGATGCCAGTGTGGCCTAATGTATTTTAAGCTGAACAAAAAGTAACAATAATCCAAGTATGAGAAATGCTTGTGTTTAACAGATAGGGTTAAATAGCATGTGCCTTGGGATGCCAGTGTGGCGTAATGTATTTTAAGCTGAACAAAAAGTAACAATAATCCAAGTATGAGAAATGCTTTTGTTTAACAGATAGGGTTAAAATAGCATGTGCCTTGGGATGCCCCTGTGGCCTGGTATATTTTAAGCTGAACAGAAACTTTTAACACTAATCCAAGTATGAGAAATGCTTTTGTTTAACAGATAGGGTTAAATAGCATGTGCCTTGGGATGCCAGTGTGGCCTAATGTATTTTAAGCTGAGCAAAAAGTATTAACAATAATCCAAGTATGAGAAATGCTTTTATTTAACAGATAGGGTTAAATAGCATGTGCCTTGGGATGCCAGTGTGGCGTAATGTATTTTAAGCTGAGCAGAAACTTTTGACACTAATCCAAGTATGAGAAATGCTTTTATTTAACAGATAGGGTTAAATAGCATGTGCCTTGGGATGCCAGTGTGGCGTAATGTATTTTAAACTGAACAAAAAGTAACAATAATCCAAGTATGAGAAATGCTTTTGTTTAACAGATAGGGTTAAAATAGCATGTGCCTTGGGATGCCAGTGTGGCCTAATGTATTTTAAGCTGAGCAAAAAGTATTAACAATAATCCAAGTATGAGAAATGCTTTTGTTTAACAGATAGGGTTAAATAGCATGTGCCTTGGGATGCCAGTGTGGTGTAATGTATTTTAAGCTGAACAAAAAGTAACAATAATCCAAGTATGAGAAATGCTTGTGTTTAACAGGGTTAAATAGCATGTGCCTTGGGATGCCAGTGTGGCGTAATGTATTTTAAGCTGAACAAAAAGTAACAATAATTCAAGTATGAGAAATGCTTTTGTTTAACAGATAGGGTTAAAATAGCGTTCAGGCCTAAATAGCAGAAAGGGTTAAATAGCATGTGCATTGCATGCACAGTGTGCAGCTGTATTTAAACCAAACCAAATATATTAACAGTAACCCAGTAATTATGAAATATGAATCATAGCCAGCACTAGGCACCCTGTCAATGTGACTTGTATGCTGCTGGATTGTTCCGGTTTTAAACCTATCTTTCCCTAGCTCTGTCTACCACTCTAAATCTCCCTATCTGTCTCTCCCTTTACCTATCTGTAAATCTCCCTACCTATCGCTAACTGTCTGTCCCTGTCTGCAGCCAGCCAGCAACCACCGCTGTCTCAGGAATGCAAGTCTGAAATGCGCACAAGCAAGATGGCCGCCGCTTTATATAGCGCTGTGACGTCACCGGGGCTCCTGGCTGCTGATAGGCTGCATGTGACCTTCCCATGATACCTTGCCCCAGGTGATATGTCCGGACATGTGCTTCCACCATTTTAGAATGCCTGTAATTTAAATAAATGGAGTTTAAAGGAAAACTTCGATTGATCGAATCGCGGGGAAATTCGGATTCGTTCAGAATCGAATTTTTCATGAAATTCGGAACGAATCCGGGTTCGTCCGGATCGATTTGCTCATCCCTAGTCTCAATCATGTCCCCCTCTCCCTTCTTTCCTCCAGACTGTACAAATTTAAGTTCTTTAAGTCTCTCCTGATGATAAGTTTTAAGTTTAAGCCCTTCCACCATTTTCGTTGCCCGCCTTTGGACACGTTCTATTTGAATAATGTCTTTTTGCGGGTAGGTTTCCAGAACTGCACACAGTATTCTAGCTGTGGCCTCACCAGGGCTCTATACAGCGGCATCACAACCTCCCTCTTCCTACTGGTGATGCCTCGAGCTATGCAGCCGAGCATCCTGCTTGCTTTTCCCACTGCCTTGCTACACTGTCCACTCATCTTGCAACTATAAGTAATCAGTACCCCTAAATCTCTCTCCTCCGAAGTCCTGGCTAACACAGTACTGCCCATACGGTACTCAGAGCGAGGATTCCTTCTACCCAAGTGCATGATTTTACATTTAGAGACATTAAACTCTAGTTTCCACAGTTTTGACCATCTATCCAGTAAAGCTAAATCATTTTCCATGTTGCAGACACCTCCCGGAATATCCACCCTATTACTAACCTTTGTATCATCAGCAAACAGACAAACTTTTCCTACCAAGCCTTCTCCTATGTCACTTACAAATATATTAAAAAGAATGGGGCCCAGGACAGAGCCTTGTGGCACACCACTTGTAAATCGCCTTTGTTCAGATTGCACACCATTTACAACAACGCTCTGATAACGATCCCTCAGCCAACTGGAAATCCACTAAACTATCCAGGGATTGAGTCTTACCTTCAATAACTTATCTATGAGCTCCTTGGTGGTACAGTTTCAAAGGCTTTGCTAAAATCCAGATAGGCGATATCCACAGCACCACCTTCATCCAACACTTTAGTGACATTGTCAAAGAAATCAATAAGATTGGTCTGACATGATCTGACCTCAGTAAAGCTGTGCTGTTTTGGGTCCAATAGGTCATTAATTTTTAGATGGGAAATTATCTTTTTTTAAGAGCGTTTCCATTAATTTGACCACTATAGATGTTAAACTAACTGGCCTGTAATTACTGGCTTCTTCTCTACTCCCCTTTTTATGGATTGGTACGACATTGGCCATTCTCCAATCATCTGGAACCTCACCAGTTGAAAAGGAATGGTTAAGTAAATCAGTCAGAGGGGCTGCAATCACAAACCTAAGTTCCCTTAGAACTCTGGGGTGGATTCCATCTGGACCCATCGCCTTACTTACCTTCAGATGTGCCAGCTCGGCTAAGACATCAGCCTCCAGAAACTCCGGAGCTGTGCCCTCCCAGCTGGATGCTGTGCTATGGCAATGCCTGCTACTATCTGAAAACACCGAACAAAGGTAGCTATTCAGATGGTCAGCCAGAGCCTTATCTCCATCAATATAATTATTTTCCCTATTTCTAATTTTTGAGACTGCATTGTTTTTCTTCCTTCTGTCACCAATACATCGGAAAAAGGTTTTATCTCCCCTCTTCATAGATTTGGCCATTTATTCCTCCGTTTGCCCTTTAGCAGTCCTTATAATCAGTTTTGCTTCCCTCTGTTTAATTTTATACGCCTCTCTGTCAGCTACACTTCCACTTACTTTATACTTCTTATAGGCAGACTATCTTTTATGATAGTGCTGACTTTCCTAGTAAACCATAATGGTTTCTTCTTCCTTTTATTCTTGCTAGTGTGTTATACATATTGCTTAGTTGCCTTTAAGATGGCCATTTTTAATAGTGACCACTGGGCACTCACTTCTGCTACTCTGTTTCACTCACCTAATTTTCTTTCTACATGCTCCACCATTTCCTTGAAGTTTGTCTTCCTAAAGTCTAGCACTTTGGTTCTGGTGTGTGATTGCACAATGTCTGTTTTAATTCTGAACCATAAGCATTGGTGGTCACTGGAACCCAGATTTTCTTCAACCCTGACCTCGGACACCAGATCCCCATTGGTCAGAACTAAGTCCAGAATGTTATCTCCTCTAGTTGGCAATGTCACAAGTTGTTTTAGAGACACTCCATTAAGTGCCTCTAATATAGTCCTGCTCTTGCATGTCGATGCACTTGGGATATTTCAGTCCACTTCAGGCATGTTGAAGTCACCTGTAATTACAATGTCCCCCTTCTCTGCCATTCAACTGATTTCATCTATTAACAGGTTATCTAGACCATCAGATTGTCCAGGGGGCCTATATATCACACCAATTCTGACCACAGCTCCCTCCTTAGTCTGCATGGTAACCCAGAGAGTTTCTAGTTCATTATGTGTATGCTGAATTATTGTTGATTGAAGGGTAGTCTAGACTCCACCGCCCTTTCTATCCAATCTGTCTTTTCTGTACAATGTGTAACCGGGTATAGCTATCTCCCAGTCGTTGTGATCCTTGAACCAAGTCTCTGTTATTGCAACAAAATCCAATTCATCTCTGGATATAATTAATTCACAGAGCTTGTTGCCCAAGCTGCGAGCATTGGTACATATCATGTGGATGTTGTTGGTATTGTATTTTAGTGTGTCCTTGATCTTTTCCACCTCTAGCCTACCACTGACCGGGTTTCCTGCTTCAATGTCCTGCTTCATCCTAAATGGTAGGGGACAGAAATCACCCTTACAAGTTACATCTCTGTCCCTTTCCTCTAGTTTAAATCAAAAAATGAGTTCCACTCCAAGTTCTTCTGTGCCTTTCTGTGAAGGATACAAGCCATCCCTCTTAAACAACTCATTGTTCGACCACCTTCTAACATCATGACTAATACATCCAAAGCCTTTGTCTTCACACAACTGACGTAACCACAAATTGAACTTGGCGATGTTGAGTGCCTTTTTTCCCTGATTACATACTGGCAAAACTTCAGAAAAGGTGATGGAACCTGTTATTTTGCAAAGTTCCTGACTAAAATTTTGGAAGTCCCTCTGTACAACAAACAAATCTTTTTGGGATAAGTCATTTGTGCCAAGATGTAGCACAATGTCCACTCAGTTATGTTTGCTTGCAGACTTCACAATATTTAGAATACGTTTCTTATCCCTATTAACCGTGGCACCTGGGAGACACCTCACTTCCTTTAGCTCATCTTTATCCTGTCTAAAGTCCACACCTCTAATTGTTGAGTCACCAACCAGAATATGCCTTTTCCTATTGGTTGGCTTGGTAACTGTTCCTTGCTGCCCTTTTGTACTCATTTTATTTGGTCCCTTATTTAAGTCCACTTCCTTTGATCTTACCAAATCCTGCCCAGACTGAGCATTAGCAAATACATCCACATCAAGCTCAGAAAGAACAGCAAATGGGTTATATTGGCTTAGTCCAAAATGTTGATGTTTTTGTTCTACATTGCGCAATCTTCCAGAGCCAACAGTCTTCCACTGTGCCCCTCTCTTGTGAAGTCTTTGTGGGAGTGGTGGCTGTATACCAAGCTGCTTTACTGGCTGGGATAGCTTCACAACTTCAGACTGAAGAGTAGAAACTAAAGACTGTAATTTTGAAATCTTGTCATACAACCCCTTTATTTGCATACAAACTGGACAGCATCGCAAGTTCTACAGAGTACTACAAAACACAACGGCCAGGCAAGAGTTACACTGCACCAAACCAGACATTCTAGATAATAAGAATAGGTACGGCTAAAAAGTAAATGCTGTACTCACCACTATTTCTTCTTCTGCTGTTTTCAAACTACTGCAGTTTTTAAAACTACATACTTCTGTCCTGCTGCACTTATGTCAAGCTGCTCTCACACAGACTGAAACGCCACAGAGCAGCTCACCTGTTTATATACAAGCCCCTCTTAGTTAAGCTAATGAGAGATTGCTAGCTCTTTTGCTATGTTAATTAGAACCCATCCTATTTAATCAACACCTGCTTAGCAAACAGCAACAGGCCAAAACCAAAACTTTTACTACCAATCAGGGTGGATTTGATTTAAATCTAACTGATTTAAATCACGATTTAAATCACTAGTCAGTAAGGCTTGATTTAAATCAGGGATTTAAATCAAAGTTTCTACCTAAACTAGTTCTTGCTATTTTAACATGCAAGTAGATGAAGATTTTTAGAATCACTTTTTATATTACTTTTTTCTCCCCAGTTTAATGGGTTAATCATTCATATTTGGACACCACTGTTCTGTTGTACTTAGGAAGGAGAAAAATAATCCTGACCTTAATAACAATTTAAATAGATTTATTCAACTGAAACAATAACAACATTACAGCATAAGTTATTTGCTTAAACAAACATCCATGTTTTGTTAACTAATTTGGCTAAACAAAATATATATATATTTTAAGAAACTTAGACTGTCAGCCCAGCCGACACATGAAAAACTTAAATAATACTGTCCCTGCTGTCCTCTGTAGCTCACTAGTCATAGGTTTGTAGAACAATAGGATTAAGGTCTTTTTCTCAACTCTGTTCATGTTGTAACATTTTTGCTGTGAAGAAGAGGCTGGGACCTCTGCGGAGTCAAATTCAGTTTTGAGAACTGCGTAAGTAAAGCGAGCGACTGTGATAATATAGGAGAGAAACTGCCCACTAATCCTACAGAAACCTCTGGAAGAGCATGGCATTGTGAATGTTACACATATACAGCCTTTATTCTACTGAGTTAAACAACTCAGCTTTATCTCATGATGGAAGAACCTTTGGATGGTAACATATTTTCCTCAAAAGGCAGTTTATTGAAAAAAAATCCAATTTAAATAAAAAAAATCCGATTTAAATCAAAAAAATCCGATTTTTTTGATTTTTTTAAAAAAAACATTGATTTTTATCCACCCTGCTACCAATGCAATACTATCCAAATCACATTTAAGACAAATTAAAACAGTACACTTTTGACTTATAAAAGGAAGATACAAATACAAAACAGTTACTTACCAAATCCAATGTAACTACTGCAGTTTTTTAAACTACACACTTCTGTCCTGCTGCACTGATGTCAAGCTGCTCTCACACAGGCTGAAACTCCACAGAGTGGTGGCCCCAGACATGCGGTTCCTTAGTCTGCTTGCTGGGTTCCTAGGCCCATCCCATGATGCCTACATTCTTCGAAGATCTGGATTGTACGGTCGGTTTGAGTCTGGGGAATTTTTGGGTGGATGGCTCCTTGGTAATTTGACGCCAATAACGTAATTTTTTTGTAGATGTATGCCTATGAATTTAGTTTGTGTCCCATGTATGAAACTATGCCTATTTGAACTCCTTGTTTACATGTGAAACACGACCTTAACCGTTAGATTTGTCAAACCACAAAGCCTTGCCAAATGTTAGTCCCGCATTAGCAAAATGTTCAATTTGAATTTATAGTAAAGTAAACATTAGTCTTCCCCACACTCTGCTGAAATTATGTTCTTGAATTTATAATAGGGTCTGCGCCATCTTTGCTTAGATGCATTACACTTACCGAGTAGAGGAGAGCGGGATAAAGTGCAGGGGCCGGGTTAGAGCTGTTTTTGCCTCAGACAAAGACGATACGGGGTCCTGAAAAGTTAAGACATCCAAGAATGTTGAGCAGCACAGTCCTAAACCAATACCTGTTAGCAGTCTGGCTGATTGGCCATCATCCGCCATCTTGAATGTTTAATTTGTTCCCTCATCTATTAGATGTTTTTTGGTTTTTTTTTGTTGCCTGTGCAATATGTATGCTCATGCTGTGTAGCAAATGTGACCTAGCCTCTTAGTCATGTTGATGGCCCATTTTTTGGATTCCATTTATGGAGTAATGTGTCATTTATGTTTTTAATATGACATTTTGCCAGGTGATTCTGGCTATCCACTCCTTCCGTGGCTGTTGATGCCTGTCCTCCGGCCCCAGAATGCAGCCAAGGAGGCATATAATAGGGCGCACAGGAAGACCAGGGCTGTGGTGGAGAGGGCGTTTGACCTATTGAAGACCCGCTTCCGATGCTTGGACCATACCGGGGGAGCCCTTCAGTATGACCCCAAAAAGGTCAGATATTATAATGGCCTGTGCAGTGTTGCATAATTTTGTCATATTGCAGCGTGTCCCCCCGGTATGTGGATTTGCCCCCTTCTCCACCCTTCGATGACCCAGAGGAGGACAATTGTGGCCCACCGAGTGCGTCTGCCCAAGCCGTGCGGTCTAATTTAATAGACACACATTTTTCTTAATTTGGTGTTCCTTTGTTTTGTTTGTTTCTTACTTTTACAAACGGTAATGAATTAATTACAAACAACCTCACACCTGATTTGAGACTCATGGTTTTTTTTGTTCCCAATTTGTTAGTGAAAACTTTGAGTCATCTTTATTCACCAAAAACCTAAAGGCATCAACTTAGTCAACAACAGGTTAAGTAAAAATTTATGGGGTTTATTTGAAAAGCAAACATTGGAGTTGATGGTCCTTCCCATAGTTCATGTAAATACATGGTCAAACAACAAATGTCATTTTGGGCAAATCATGCCACATAGCAATTGCCCACAGGCAGGAGTTTCAAAGTAAGACTCTCCAGGCCAAAGTTTTAAACAACATTTCCAAACAAACACATATGTGACAACCATTGGCATGTACAGATTTTAACCCAAAAAAATAGGGCCACAGACACACCCTCTCCTGCTTGGCCACATTTGCCACAGGCACAGGTGTAAAGCAGCCATACCTATGCCACATCTACACCTGTTACTCAGTGGGCCACCCAAACAGGAATCCCCAGTCCCAATCCAAGTCCTTTTCAATCTCAGCCAGGGGTCAAGGTATTATTTTTTAAGCCCAGAATGTCCCCCAATCATGTCTACAAACATGAGGAGCCAAAACCAATGTAATTCGGCCCAAGCCTGCAGCGCAACAGCTTGAGTGGCAGGTTCAGTGAGGCTTGAGCTCCGGCATTGGCTAGTGGGCTACCTCAGCACTCTAATGAGCTATATGGGCGCAAATCCAAAGCATACAAGCAAAGCCATAACCAAAGGGTATATTGGTAGGGCTCACCAGACAGGTCAATACAGTGGGGATGTAGAGCAAAGATGTGGAGCAGTTACAGGCCAAATAGGCCTTAAAATGGGGGATGCCCATAAAACCCAGGTTGGGGCCCTTGGAGCTGGGCCCTCACCTGGGCCTTTGTGGCATTCAGAATCTGCAACTGTTCCAACATGTTTCTATTGGAAGTTCGAAATTCAGCCATCATGGCACTGAGATTGTTAGATAAGGTGGCCATGTGGCTGTTGCTATTTTGAACTTCCTCAAGCATGGCACTGTAATAATTCGATAACATGGCCATGTGGCTGTTGTTGGACCTAAATTCAGTCAGCATGGAGTTTAAGGTTTTATTTTATTGTTTTTATTTAATGTCTCTAATTGTCCATGAAGATGTTCGTGGTTTCGTTGATTTTGTTGGCGAAAAAAACGCCTCTCATGGTGCAATGCTGACTCCATCATCGGCGTGCCCATGGTCTGGCAGCATGCAGCCAGCTTCACTCTGCTGCTGAGGATTTGTGGGAGAAACATGTTGGGACAGTTGCAGATTCTGTCCCGGGGGGGGCTGTTCAGAAGGTCCCATGAAGGTTCCATCCTCCTCCAGCTCCTGGATTTCCTCCATCAGTGTGTGGGTCTGTTGGGACATGTAAATTAAAAAGGTTCAGTTTGGGCAATACATATGTAATTCCGCAAAAAGAAACATGGCAAGTCACATGCATAAGCGAAATCAGAAAAAGACACTTACCGTATATATCGGATCCTGGGTCCGAGGCAGCACGGAAGTTGACGGCATGGTCAAACTGACTGAGGATTCCCCACTAGCTGAGGGATGATGCTGGGCTGCATTGTGGAAAAGAAGGCATGTTAACACACAACTAGGCACTGCTGATGTGTAATAACACATATGGTTCACTAAAACATGGGGCCACGAATGAATGGCAACTCCCCCAACGGGCCAAGTTGACCTTGACTATGAATGCCATTATCTGTTAGATGTCTCCTTAACCCAAATAAACATGCATGTACTGGCTGTTCTGAGGCTTCACACATCCCTAAAAGCCCATTAGGGGGCCACACTCAGCTTGCAAATAGCATTTGCCATCAGATTATGCTGGTTGCCATTCTTTCTAGGTCAAACTTTCAAGCACCCCAGATCAAGTCTTTCTGGCCAAAGCACAGCTCCAACCCAAGTGGCCTACAGATAAAGATGGAAGTGTTGGATGTAATTGACTCTAAATACATAACAGGCAGTCCTTTGCTAATATCAATAGTGTTCCTCAATACTCTCCAAACTCATGTATGGGCAAGGAAATTAGCAAATGATGAGTCCACACACATAACACACCCTGTTTAAATTGTTACCTCCACTACAAGGCATACCCTAGGGGCATGTGTTAATATATGGCTTGGAGCCTCATTTTACACATAGCTCACATTTCACATACACACTAACATTACTAACCAGCAGGAATAGTCAGAATGTCTGTGTCCTGTTGGGCCGAGTGTCCCTCTAAGGCCACAGGATGTAGCAGGCCCAGCACCATCTCCTCAGCTCGGGTAAATTGCAGTTTAGTGGGGAATCCTCCACCAGTTTGTAAGCTGCAAAAGATAGTTGGACACATTTAGCTAAATGGTGCCAATACAAGACGAAGACAAATCCACAAAGTATATATATGTACCTGTAATACACTGCAAGAAAAGAGGGACACCCACAGTACCCTCTAAAAAGTGCCAAGGATGAAACAGTTGCACCACTTTAAGGGTCTAAAAAATATTCAAATTTATTGACTAATTACATATATTTACAATCACAATGAACATTAAGACTATACAATAACAACTACATGACATAAACATTTAAAACCACAAGGGGGTGCTGGAGGTCTGTCTCAGTGCAAAAAGTAAAATACTCTCCATTAAAAGTGTGTATCAAAATCCTATATACTATAACTAGTATGCTCTCAGATGCAAAAGTGCAAGAATACAACAAAAAATGTGCTAAACCCACCTATTAATCAATTCAGATCCACATGAGTGTACAAAAATAAAGCAGAATAACATACCATTGAGCAGGAAAACACGCCGTGGTGATGGAAGTGAAGAAGAAAGAAATGAACAAAAGTGCATACAGACCAACCAGACGTGGACCCCCCACAGGTAACAACGCCGAGCGCATTCGTAGTGTCTCCTGCACTACTTCAAGGGCGAGTGAGTGCAGACACCTACCCCACCTGCAATAAATGTGCATGCAGAGCACCTCCCAGGTCCCACCGCTCCAATGTTAACAAACAATCCCCCATGGTCCTCCCAGCCCTCCCACACCCTGCCCAACGCACCTGTAGCCAACTCAGAATCAGAGGGATGTGGTGGGCCGGCCCCACGTCATCGTACTCCGGCCGGAAGTACATCACGTGGTAAGCCGGCCCCCGTTGCTAAGTGACAATAAACAAAAGCAGATCACACCACAGCACGTAGTGTGATCAGACAGCAGCAGATGACAGCAGCGCTGCCCGGTCACATAGCCCAAATCACGGCCGGCAGAGACATGCGCCCAGCCGTGATTAAAGCCACCAATGATGAGGATAAAAGAAGGCTATACACGGTGCGCATAAGAGCGGGTGGGAGAGGGAGGAGAGAAAAATAAGGGAGGAATCACAGAGAGGGCATTTGGAAGCCCACATGCTTAGGGAGCGAGGGCTGCTATGGGGCCCAAGCTATACAGCAGATAAAAGGGGATTAATAAATCCACTAATATGCAGAGCAAGTGGGACCCTGGGAGGCACATATGCACCACACACACAGTGTGGTGGTGTCAAAATGAGCCTAATAAAATACATACAAATACACATAACAGACAACCTATACAAGATAATATAAAAAATATATAAACAGTATAAATTCATTTCTATGTTGATATACCTATATACATATATTCACAATTATAATTAGATCCAAATAAGGTAATGTATATTGTGTCAATTCGCAGATACCCAATCTTAGGAGAATGTAATGGGCCAAAGGTTTCATAGATCACTCTTTACACACATAATAAAAAGGATGCCAAAACCCCTAAACATGGAAAGAGGGGGGGGGGGGCATAGCCCAAATAGGCCTTATCAGAATGGAAAAGGTTCCTAAATTGACTTACCATTTGGCTTATAGACTGGTGCAACTTTTCTAGCTTGTCTAAAACTTGTATCTATGTACCTGCAATGGCGCCGTTTATTTTCTTTCTTACGTGCTGCATACTTGAGGTCAGATATTTTCCTTTGAATTGCTCATCATAATACAAGGTGAGGCCACTAGCCAATGCCAGAGTTTGGGCCTCACCAAACCTGCCACTCAACTGGCCTCTGCGCAATGTGCGCCCTGTTGGTTGCGGTTCTGGCTCCTCAGTGTTTGGCGGAAAAACAGGGGACATTCTGGGCTGGCTGTGTAGGTGTGAAATTACGGACTGCTGGCTGGCTGCAGACTGAACAGGACTTGGAACGGGACTGGGTGTTCGTGGATGGGTGGCCACTGAAGTCGCAGGTGTAGATGTGGCATATTCTGAGTGCCTTGACACCTGTGCCGGTGGAGAATGTGGCCGAGGACAGGGTGTTGTTGAGGAAGTCGGGCTTGGGGCCCTGTGCCTCTGTGGGCCCTTAGAAGAACCATACCTCTTGGAGGTAGTCGGCCGGTCCAGGGGTGAGCCAGAGCTTTGGCTTCTTGGCCGGTGCCTTGCCCTCTTGGCCGAGGATTTGGAGACCCGTGCGGGTGGGGATGGCGACCTGGGGCTTCTTGGGTGGTGCCTTGCCCTCTTGCCATGAGACTTGTGGCCACGTGCGGGTGGTGGGGATGCCGAACTCGGGCTGCTTGGGCTTCTGGGCCTTGTTTGCCAGTGCCTTTGGCTCTTTGATTTATTTTCACCACGTGCGGGTGGTGGTGATGGCGAGCTAGAGCTGCTGGGGCTTCTTTCCCGGTGTGTCCTTTTTTTAGCCTTGGCTTGGTAGACAAGTGGGTGGGGTGATGGTGACCTGGGGGGCTGGGGCTTCGCACCCTCTTGGTACCTTTTTTGTCGCCCTTGGTTGTTGCCTTGCTGGCCTCCGGCTTCCTCTTGGCCGCTGGATCCTTTTTTGGCCTGGATTTTGGAGGAGGCTTCGGCACTGCGGGTTGCCTGCAGCTTGCTTTTGGGCATCTTTGAGCGAGTTGTTGGCCCTGCACATTGCTCCTGATGCTTGGATGGCAGTTTGCTGCTGCTGGCGTCCTTTGCTGCTTTTTGCATTATTTTTTTGGTGCCATAGTGTTGAGACTCTCTAAGAGAATGTGCTGTGTGTCCAGGACCCTTTAAATAAGATTGGCGGGGTCTGACGCTTACGCGTACGTGTGCGTACGGACGTTCGTCCGGCCGTGCAGAACCCGGAAAGAGGCAAGATGGCGCCCACAATCTTCGCCCACCAACAAGAAGAGATCATCATGCTTGTAAGTGTCTTTTAATGCCTTTGATTTGCCATCTAAATGCATGCCTAGCCCTTAAAGGAGCAGTTTTGCGAAATTTGCATTAAAAAAGATAAATAATTAAATAGCCACACAATAGCTTCTAACATGTATAAATAATGTGGCAATAGAAAAAAGAAAAAATATATGCCTTACTTTTAAATTGTATAATGACAATGGCTCAGTCCATTTGCTGAATAGGGGGATCTGCTGGGTTGTATTTAGTGAGCTGCTTCATTTAGCCCACTGGTCTCCTAGCAACACTTTACCTCAGAGGCTGACACTGTAATCAGTGGTAACGGCTGTGTGTGTGTGAGGTGCTGCTTTTGTTATGAGACCAGGTGACTCAAATGTGTAAAATCTATACAAAATAAACTAAAGTGACTGAAAATAACTGAAATTCTTCTTTGAATAACACTGCAGGAAAATCTAAAGGTATTAAAGTGGAACAAAACACTGAGTGGCCGACCCTGAAGTCTATAAGACCCGACCATTGACCTTCCCCCTTGGGCATCCTAAATCGGGATGCCCCACTATGTGAAACGACTCCTGGATAACCACAGATCCCCCCATTTTTCTGGCGCTCTCACGCAGATAGTCATTTAGACAGGCCGGGCGGCCAGGAAGGTTACTGCTCAGGCTCCCCATATGTGTGCAAACAGCGCTGATTGGATGAGAGCCCACGCATGCACTGTGGGACAGGGAAAGGTACGTTTTCACAGGCAAACTTGGGGATTTCACATATCAGGGCATCCCAAGTCGGGATGCCCCTAGGGGCACAAAACAAAACTCCAGATAGTGAAAATCCTGGGTTGGGCTATGCTCAAAACACACAAAGCTGAAAGAAAGATTATATGGAAAAATGTGCTGAGAGAAAATGGTAAACTGAAAGATTCTGCAGCAGAGCCAACATGAAGGGAAAACTGTCAAAATTAAAAATGTTTAGAGCAAAAAAACAGGATGTAAACATAAAAATCCAATTCTGAAATAAAATAACCCCCCCCCCAAAAAAAAACAAAACTGTTGAGTCTGAGATTCGAAGCAATAATTCTCTGGTTAAAACTGACATTGAATTTACGAATGAGCTAAATGACTTCTAGAGCTTTTCTTTCTGTTTTAGATATATGAGTTCTGGCCAGGCAATATTGTTATCTTATGCTGGACAGCTGCCAGCACTGAACAGCTGATACTTTTTTACATTGTTTCCCCCTCTCCTCCGCATGGAACAGGCCAGAGTGTCAGGCCCCAACACTCAGCAGACATAAACATGAGCTATTAGTCTCCAGCTGCACAACACAGACATCATTTTTTTCTACATTTGTAATTCTTACTCCAAAACTTACCTATATTCCAAGTACCATTTAAATATAAGTCACAAAGAAAAATTCGCGATACTGCTCCTTTAAGGATGCACAGGAAGAAACGGTTTCTTTACAAAGTGTCGAAAACTCTGTGCCACTCCGTGAGGGCCCACACATGCGAAACAACACTGAGCCCAGCTTCAAGGATTGGATTAGCCTAGAATTGTGTCTGTTAATGTCATTTAGTCCAAAGATCGATTGGTGACAGATATTTGTATGCAGTTTTAACTACATCCTATGTTTCTGTTGTGTTTTGTAGACCATGCTGGAGCGCAGGTACGACTACCTGCCCAACTCTTTTGAGAAGCGCACCGTCGCCCTGGAGATCATTGGGAAAATCCAACAGCAGACGGACACCACCTTTACCCACACTCAGATCATGCAGCATTTGTCGGACCTGAAACGGCTGCACATGCCTCGGGTGCGGCGGTTTTTCGGCCTCCATTTCCCTAGTAAATACATAGCAATTGCATTCCAGGTGTAACTCATGCAGAAGGTAGGCATTTATTTATAATTGTTTTTCTTTTCTAGTGTTGGAAATGGATTACCAAATCCGCCGCACCTAATTTTATCCAGGGACCACACGTGCAAGAGTGGAAGCAATGAATGGAAGGGTCCTTGAGTTGGTGGCCGATATACAGCAGCTGGTTGACTCGCTGGGGACAACAGAAGAAGACTAGTGTCCTGGGTCCTGTCAGTGAATTTTTCAAATGTAAATAGTTGTTTAATTTTAATTTTTACAAATATTTTAATGTATTTTTAAAACCAAACAAAGGTTTGTTATATTTTTTTATCACTACATTTTTTAAAACCCCCCAAAATTATGGGCTTCTAATATAAAAAACAAACAAAAAAAAAATTCCGTGTCAATTTTTTACACAAATACATTAACAACAAACAAATGCTTTAAAAAATATTTAGAGATGAAGATTCAGATGACCGGGAAGTGGTTTGGGTGAGCTTTAAGGGTCCAAAAGGGAAGATGGAGGATAGTGCTAACTGGTGGGGGTGAGCTTTAAGGGTCCAAAAGGGAAGATGGAGGATAGCGCTAAGTGGTTGGGGTGAGCTTTAAGGGTCCAAAAGGGAAGATGGAGTATAGCGCTAAGTGGTTGGGGTGAGCTTTAAGGGTCCAAAAGGGAGGATGGAGGATAGCGCTATGTGGTTGGGGTGAGCTTTAAGGGTCCAAAAGGGAAGATGGAGGATAGCGCTGAGTCGTTGGGGTGAGCTTTAAGGGTCCAAAAGGGAAGATGGAGGATAGCGCTAAGTGGTTGGGGTGAGCTTTAAGGGTCCAATAGGGAAGATGGAGGATAGCGCTAAGTGGTTGGGGTGAGCTTTAAGGGTCCAAAAGGGAAGATGGAGTATAGTGCTAAGTGGTTGGGGTGAGCTTTAAGGGTCCAAAAGGGAGGATGGAGGATAGCGCTATGTGGTTGGGGTGAGCTTTAAGGGTCCAAAAGGGAAGATGGAGGATAGCGCTAAGTGGTTGGGGTGAGCTTTAAGGGTCCAAAAGGGAAGATGGAGGATAGCGCTAAGTGGTTGGGGTGAGCTTTAAGGGTCCAAAAGGGAAGATGGAGGATAGCGCTAAGTGATTTAGCTAAACATTGTAGTAGAAGGGAGGGTGGCAAATATGTAGGCGAGCACTTTAATGAGTTAAGTTTGTAGTGCGCAGGCGCAAGATCGTAAGGATCTACGTCCGGACAATTATTTACTGAAAAAGGAAAACCGAATCTATCGGGAAGCGTAAAGGATTCGTGGAAGGAGACGATGGAAAAAGGGCAAAATCGAAAGCCGACGTTGGAACATGAGAAAATGAAACTGAAAAGTCACGTTGGAAAATGACATCCTTGTACTCTGGCATACGAATGGACGGAAACTTTACAGAAGGTTAGCAATGCATGTATAGAATCGCTCGCACACTCATACGAGAGCGGGAAAATTTTAAAAAAATACGAAAATGGCACAAAAACTAAAGTCTTTTTTTGTGTCTCTGGATCGAGCCTATAATCTTTTGTCTTCTGTATTCCAGCAGTGAAGTTGCTCGACAGTTCAGATAAAAACAAAAAAAAAAAAACCTGTAGTTCTTACTATGTATCCGCTTACAAAACCAAGTTCTCAGTAAAAAACAACTTGACATCTACTGCTGCACTATTACTATCACTGCACCTACCACCCCAATAATACCCAAATGAGCTTTGTGGTAGCAGTCACACATATGTGTACTCAAAAGGGGATTTATGTGAGAATTGTCCAGTAAAATATAAAATGTGTTTCTATATCCACTTTGGTCACTAAATGGGTCCACAAATGAGAGAAGCTAGATTTTATTCAAGCTCAGAATTATATCTCAGAGTTGCCCTGAGCAACGTGGCATATGATACATTTGGGGGACAACAGGAAAATGCTGAGGATTTAAACTTTTTGGAGGGAAAATGGCAGGCAACAATGTATTGAGCAGAGGTTTCATACGGGAAAGTTACAGAGAGATCATCCATAACCTTGTTAAAGCGGGCTGAATGTCTAATAGTTTTTTTTTTTTATCTAAACTTGAAAAATAACTAAACTAAAAGAATAAAAAATGTCATTAATAAGCATGCAAACTGCTGCATGCTTACTAATTACCTACTCACCAAGCAGTTCGCTCCTGCACTGCCATCTTGGTACACCCATGCTAGCAGCTTCCTTCGCTGAGGTCCACCGCTGCTCTGGGTCCCCGCTGCGACTCCAGTCACCTTGTCGCCAACTTGCTGCACCTGCATTGCCACCTTGCAGCCTTTCACCTCACAGCACAGCTGGAGTTAGGTCAAAGGCTGCAAGATGATGGCACGGGTAGCATCTAGAAGCAGCAGTTCCAGGGTGAACACCACTCTGTTAAATGTGAGTATAGTGCAACCTTGGAGGCGTAAAATACAACACTGTGGAAGATTGGCAATATGGAAAAGGGCATTCTGCTCAATGGGCAGGCATTAAGTGGGGTAGAGTAATGGGTCAGGAAGCAACCCTGCACCCTAGCAAAATTGTGTAAGTGTATGTTCACTAAAAGCCAGAAGTCTGGCAAGTAAAGTGGGGAAGCTTAAAGCTCTGGTACTGGAAGAATATTGATGTTATTGGTGTGGCTGAGGCATGGCTGGATTTCAAACATTACTGGACTGAACTTTTAAGGTTTGGCTGTGTGTCTCTATGTAAAGCAAGAATTCAAAGCTCTTTTGGATCTAGTAACATAAAATAATGATGACCCTATAGCAACGGTAATAGTCTGTGGATATCTTGGTAACAGTGACCACAATATAGTTGTATTTAACATAAACTGTAAGAAAGATTTTCTGTCTGGAAGAGCAAAAACACTGAATTTTAGAAAGGCCTACTTCTCCAAGCTCACAGATGTCAAATGGGAGCGAGTACCAACGTTGCAAATATTTTTCCTATGGGTAAAAGAAAAGTGGCTAAAATTTAGACTCCTGCAGTCAAAAGGACAATAAAGAACAAGAAAAAAGCATTTAAAAATTTCAAGGCTAAGCTCTCAAGCTGTAACCCTTAAAAGGTATAAATTAGTAAATAAAGCATGTAAGAAAAAAATAAGGTTGACAAAAGTACAAAATGAAAGAGATGTGGCCAAAATATATAAATTCAAAGAATACTAAATACCAGGGAAATAGTCACTAGGGGTGAAGATAAGGCGGAGCTGTTAAACAGATTCTTTAGCTCTGTGTACACAAGAGATGCCACTGATAGCAATAGCTCAAGTAGCATACTCAACAAGCTAAACATGGATATTTAAATAATTTAAATGTGAATATATCTGCAGGACCAGATAAACTTCACCCAAGAACTCTTAAAGAACCCAGCTCACTTATCGCATCACCCCTGTTCTTGATCTCACAAACAACTGGTATAGTGCCAAGAGGCAAATGTGCCCATTTTTAAAAGGGAAAATACGGGGGGGGGGGGCGTGGCTTGTAATGGCGGCGTGAGGGAGCAATCTGAGGGAAAACTAGGAAAACCACACCCTTCGGAAGAACTGTGCCTAGCACCGCCTCAGTGGAAAGCGGATCCCCCACAGTATGCCAGCAAGCCTACTTCCCAAATAGAGGTCTCTCCAGTGGTGCCTATAGATCTATTTTCCTGCACCATTGCCGAAGCAGTAAGGATCAATATCAATGAGGCCCTACGGGGCCTGCCAACACGAGGTGACTTCGATGGATACGTCGCGAGGATGGAGGGCACCATAAACAGAGAGCTGGTGACTCTACAGGGGGGCGGTAGCGGAGGTCACACTGAGAGTAGATGTTGCAGAAGCCTCCCACAGATCCCTAGAAACGCGAGTGTCGGAGCTCGAACATCAGCAAGAAGGAAATAAACGCCTCCTGTCAGACCTGTTCCTAGCTCAAGACGACATGGAGAACCACAACCGCAGAAATAACCTTCGCCTTCGAGGGGTTCCGGAGTCGGTGGAACCAAAAGATCTACAAGCAGCAGTTGTCTCCATCTTCAATGAGCTCCTCGGCCTACCAGATACAAACCATATAGAGCTGGACCGAGTGCATAGAGCTCTTGGCCCCCGTCCCCCTGATGCAGGAAGACCGAGAGACATAGTCTGCAGAGTTCATTTTTTCAAAATTTAAGGAGGAGATGCTCCGGAAGGCATGGGAAAGGGGCCCAATGCAGTTCCGAGGGGCGCGGATCATCATCCTTCAAGATCTCTAGCGGAGGACATTACATATGCGAAGACTCCTAAAGCCACTGCTTGAGACCATTCAGAGGCAGGGCACCTCGTACCGGTAGGGCCATCCCTTTCAGATTCTAGTATGCAGAAACGGGGGACTTTTTGTCCTCAGATCCCCGAGCCAACTCCCGGACTTGTTTTACTTTCTGGAGGACATCCCAGATTGGATGCCGCCTGATCTGGCAGTCTACAACAGGCAATTGCCGCGGCGCTTTGGTGGAGCTCTCCGTGGCGCCAGGAGAGGAATTGGAAGGTGCCGACGATAGACACGTGAGACAGGGGCCGCGCTGTGTCGGCCTCCTCTGCCGCTCACCTCAAGCCTAGAAATAACCCTGCTTACCCCCTATTCTTTGGGTACGCTGGGAGAGCGTCGAAAAGCGCCAGCAAGATGCCCCCTAAGATTTAGATTGTTTTCAGTTGAGTTATGTCTTCCTGGGCGCCGGCTATCCGCCCCGCGTCCGCGGGGCCGGAGGGCGGGCGCTTTGGATCTTTTCTGGGTTGCATGCTATGCGCGCTAGTTAAATGTTAAAGTTGGGCTCGGGGGCCCTGGGGGATGTGCCATGCTCTACCACCCTCATTGTCTTGCTTTCTGTGGGCACAGTGCAGCGCTTTGGTGGAGCTCTCCGTGGTGCCGGAGGGGGGAGCGAGAGGGTGCTGACAGTGGCCACAAGATGCCCCAGCTACGCCGCGCCGGCCCCCACTGCCGCTCGTCCTGAGCTATTATCAACCTTGTTTCCTAATGTTCACTCCAGTGAAGTGAGACGGCGGGCGGCTGTTGGGGAGTACCGGTAAGGCGACCCTTAAAGTTTTAAGTTGTTCTGGATGATGTTGTTCCTTCGGTTTCTGGTCGGGGTCCAGGCACCGCCCCCCGGGTCGTGTAATCGCGGCCCGGGGGGCGGTGCCCGGACCCCTACTTGAAATATCTGAAATATGTTCTATGTGGTGTTGCCCGCGGCCCGGGACGCCCGAGCCCCCCCCGGGGCGGACACAGTGTATGCTCTCCGAAATGCTGAGTGAGCCACGTTGAGGCTAATTTTACACTGTCCCCCCTCCACTTTATTATCAATGCCCTGTGGTGTAACACTAGGAGGCAGTAGATAGAGTGCATCTCCCTCATCGCTGGCCCTGCTTCTGTTCCTCCACCTCCCCTGAATATTTGGTGCACTCCCCTGGGGAAGCCTACTGGTCTCCCCAGAGGGGAAAAGATAGTACTCGGCCGACGCGGCCCATAGGAGGCCCTGAGGAGGCGTGAGGGAAGTAAAACAGCACCAGTTACGAAGGTCCCCTTGTAAGGCGACCTCTGGTTGACTACTCAGTAGTCTTGTAGTTAACTGTTTCTTATTTGTTTATCCCCTCTTACCCTTCCCCCAACCCCCACATTAAAACCCTCATCCACTCGCCTTCCCCCCGTTGGCGTGTGGGACCGGACGCAAGACACATAGAAGTCACCTCAAAAGCTTCACCCCCTCACCTTGGGTCCTTAGATTATCATGAGCCCAATAAAAATAGTCTGAATGTTAAGGGACTTAATATCCCGGAAAAAAAGAACAATCCTAGGGCAGGAACTAAATAGATGTAAGGCGAAGATAGTTTTCCTGCAGGAAACTCATTTTAAAAGGAATGCAGCCCCCAAGCTCTGCAGTAGGCGGTTCCCCCAGGCATTCACCAGCTGCACGGCAGACACCAAAAAGAAAGGAGTAGCTATATTGTTGGCGAGAGATATTCCCTTCATACTAAAGGAGTCCTGGAGGGACGAATCAGGGAGGGCGATATTAATTAAAGGTCTAATCAACCAGAGGATGTACACACTAGCCTCTATATATGCGCCCAACCAAGGCCAGATACAATTCTTAAGGAACACGCTTGACAGACTAGAATAATTTAAGGAAGGAGAGATAATATTGGGGGGAGACTTTAACTTAACCATAGAGCCCCTGCTGGACTCCTTAGCGGGCAGATCAGCGATTTCCCATCTAGCCCTGAGATCTCTGAAGAAAAAACTACACAGCCTGCAGCTGGTGGAAGCGTGGCGCATCAGAAACCCGGGGGCAAGGGACTATTCATTCTACTCTAACGTGCATTGGACATATTCCAGGCTGGACTATATATGGGTCTCACATGGGCTTTTGGGCCAGGCCACAGGGGACGGAATATACTCGACCTCCTTCTCAGATCATGCCCCGGTATTCCTAGACCTAGATCTGCTAGGCAGACCCCCACCCCCTTCTACGTGGAGGCTAAACAAATCGCTCCTACAAAACTCAGTTGTGCTGGAGACGTACTTTAGAATTAATGACAATGGAGAAGTCTCCCCCACTGTGGGAGGCACATAAGGGAGTAATAAGAGGAATACTAATTAGCCATGGAGCTAGGCTTAAAAGGGAAACGGTAGCCCAAATTGAGAAATGTATGGAAAAGGTTAGGCTCCTTGAGTTGTCCCATAAACAATCCGGGGCGGCTGGAGTACTCGGGGAGATGACCCAGGTGAGGGAGGCCCTCAACGCGCTACTCAGACAAAAGGCCAAACATGTAATTAGGAGATGCAAACGTACATATTATGAACACGGCAACAAAAGTAGCGTGCTGCTGGCTAGGGCACTTTGGCAACAGGAAGTTCAGAATTTCATTGCCGAGATACGGGACAATGCCCACCAGACGCAACACACCACAGAAGGAATAGCAGACACGTTCAGGCAGTATTACTCTGGCTTGTACAACCTGGGAGGGGGCTCGGCGACACGCCTGCACCCAGGAAAATTAGAGGTATATATAGGGAGCTCAGGCATGCCGACGGTCGAAGGGGAGACTGCGGCTCTGTTATAGGATCCGATTGGGGTAGAGGAGCTGTTAGAGGCGATCAAGCAAACCCCCTGGGGAAAGGCCCCGGGCCCAGACGGATATTCCATCAGGTATTATTAAACCTTTGCCTCAATATTGGGCCCTCGAATAATTAAAGCGTGGAACTCGATAACGGATCCGGAGGCCCGTTTCTCAAGCAGGGACCTGGAGACGCACATTTCTGTCCTACATAAACCGGGAAAAGATCCCCTGTCGTGTAAGAGCTACCGCTCCATCTCCCTCCTCAATGCGGACCTGAAACTGTACGCAAAGATCCTGGCTAACAGGTTGGCCCTGGTAGTGGCTCAGGTGGTTCACTTGGACCAAATGGATTTCGTGTTGGGAAGGAAGGCTAGGGACAATGCGAGTACTTAGTGCCGTATACACAGTGCCGTATATACAGCACAAACCTCTGGTGCGCCTTTGATGCTCCTATCCACGGATGCAGAAAAGGCCTTTGACAGGGTGAGCTGGCCTTTCCTGAGGGCAACACTCAAGCACATAGGCCTAGGGGACAATATGATGCTCATCGGTGCATTCTACACAATACCCTCTGCCAGAGTTAAGGTTAATGGCCACCTATCTGCCATGGTACATATCTGCAACGGTACACGCCAGGGCTCTCCCTTATCGCCCTTGCTGTTCGCCCTATCCCTTGAGCCATTCCTATGTAGAATAAGGGAAAACGCTGACATAGGGGGCTTGAAAATCAGTGGCGACACCCACAAGGTCACGGCTTACGCAGACGACCTCCTGTTCTTCATCTCGAACCCCACGATCACCATGCCTGTGCTGATGAAGGAGTTCGAGGTCTATGGTAGGCTGTCTTTCTTTTAAATTAATTTTGAAAAATCAGAAGCATTAAATATATCACTCCCGGGAGACGTTGCTAGGAACCTTCAGCATACATTCCTATTCAAGTGGGCAAAGACCTCGATAACATATTTGGGCACTCAACTACCAAATTAGTTGTCAAGGATTTTAGAGCTGAACTTCCTCCCCTTGTCTTGGAGAATAAAAATAGACCTAGACAGATGGGATTCCCCCACCTTTTCGTGGATGGGCAGGGTAAACATAATCAAAATGTCGATCCTGCCGAAGCTCTTATTCCTATTCCAGGCACTCCCGATATCTATCTCCGCGCACTTCTTCAAGAAGCTAGACAAGATCCTGATGGGATTCGTCTGGCAGAAAAAGAAAGCCAGGCTCCGACGCCAGTTATTAATCAGGCCCAAACATTTAGGGGGTATGGCGTTGCCAGACAATCCTACTGGGTAGCATCTCATCTGCAGAGAATCTGTGAATGGCACACATGTAAAAATTCTAAGAGGTGGGTCCAGCTTGAGCTCTCCCTTGCACAAGCTCCATTAGACATAACAGTCTGGAACAAGGAAACATATAGGTCAGGATTGAGAGCACACCCAACCGTGGCAGCCACACTAGAGGTCTTTCGGCGCCATAGGAAGCACCCAAAAATTTCACCCTGGCCTATACCCCCTTGATTGCACTAATAGATAACCCTGCACTCTTACAGGACAGCTCTAGATCAGCCCTCAGGGAGTGGGGAGGGGTGAGCCAGCTGAGGGGCAGCGACCTGATAACGGGAAGGGGTTGGGCAGACATAAGAGACCTGAGAGTTAGGCTGGAGAACGGAAATCTTGGCCCCGGGACACTCCTCCGTTTCCAGTCAATTTTGTCCCGGTTGGGCTACAAGAAGGAAAACACCAGGGGTCACACTGAGTTTGAGAAGATTTGTCTAGATAAGCAACCATACCCCCACTTGATCTCTAGACTGTACTCACTCCTCATAGGCGGACAGGAGCCCCCTCCTTCATTCTGGAGAGACTGGGAGATTGACCTGGGCAGAACAATAGATGATAAAGAAAAGACTAAAATAGCGACTTTGGCGCACAAATCCTGAGTGGCCACGAGAATCCAAGAGGCCAACTACAAACTGCTGACGCGGTGGCATTATACCCCTGATAGATTGGGGAGGATGTTCAGTGCAGTGGACCCAAGTTGTTGGAGATGTGGTGAGAGGCGAGGGACATTGTTCCACATTCTGTGGACATGCCCCAAGATCCAGGAGTTTTGGGGTGCAGGGTGACCCAGCCCAAATCCTCCTACACTCAACGAAGGTTCCGACAGGAAAATATAAGAAAACCCTGCTGATCCGCCTCCTAAATGCTGCCAAGCAAACAATACCCAGATTTTGGAAGCAAAAAAAAAACCCACTCTGTAAAAGAATGGGCGAGAGAAGTTATGAACGTCAAGGAAATGGAGGACCTAACACTTTCCTTACATGACAGGGATGAGCAATACAGATCCACATGGTTGCCCTGGCTGATGTATGAGGAATCAGCAGAGTTTAGGAATCTGTTTGGCTGATAGTACAGGGTCCTCCACCGATCTGCTGGTTCACCCTGCTTCATACAGGCTAAACGTGGATAAAACGAATTCCTGCATCACTTGTCAAGGGAAGAAGCGATTCGGTCCCAACCAAGAGCAGCGTCCCACACGCCATACCCCACCCTACTCATCACTCATTCCCCCTACACCTAATACCTTAGAATACTCCATCTCCCTCCCTCCCTCTATCCTTATCCCCCCTTAAGTCCCATTGTTTTTCCCTACTCCCCTCAAGCTGGCCGACCGGGCACAGCTAGCGTTGGAGAACTCTCCCCCTCATGGAAATGGCAAGATAGTTGATACCGACCCAATGAGTGGGGGGCATTGTCAATCTCGAGTTAACCAGAGATACACAGCACTTGGCGGTGGGTGCGGGATCCGACCATGCCCTGGCCCCCTGGGCGGGGGCTGGGGTCAGTTCCTTCCCACCATGTAAGATGTGATGGAGGCAGTTGTCCTATATATGGTTGTGTTGATTTCTATGCTTTGAATATGGTGTTCCCGGATGCTCTCCCCCCTTTCCTCATGTTTACCACTGTATATTTAACTGTATGTAATGTTTAAAACTGCAAAATCTTTAAATAAAGAATTTGAAAAAAAAAGGGGCAAATACAAACTGTAAGTTTAACCTCTATTGTGGGAAAACTGCTTGAGGGAATATTAAGGGACTACATACACAAATATGTAACTTTTAAATTTTAAAAAGCATTTTGTCTCTCATAGACACGCTTATAAGGAAATTGAGGTCTTCGGGATTAGAAAATACAGTTTGTAACTGGATTGAAAACTGGCTGAAGATTCATGTGCAGAGAGTTGTGGTAAATGATACCTACTCTGAATGGTTACCAGTTGTGAGGAGTGTACCCCAGGGTTCAGTGCTGGGCGCACTATTATTCAACTTGTTTATGAACGACACAGAAGATAGTATTAAAATAGTATTAAATTAATGGCTCTGTCTCTATTTTTGCGGATGATGCACAGATATGTCACTGTGTTGGGGAACGTGGGGTACACAATGCTTCAGTGTTAAATACAGTTTAAAACAATAATTCTTTTTCACCTGCCAAATAATTTTTTGGGGGAGTTAGCTCTGTTTTAAGTGTGCATGCACTCTCTCTCTAAGTTGGGATCCATGGTGCCTCATGGAGGGGGAAGCTCTGTATTAAGTATGCAGGCCCCATCTCTCTAAGAGTGGAGGTCTACAGCGCCTCAATGTTTATTACAGTTTAAAAAAAATCTTTTTCACATGCCAAATAATTTTTTTGAGGGGACAGCTGTTTTATTTAAATACAGTGTCTCTTATTTAAATACAGTATAAAAAAAGAAAAACATTTTTCACCTGCCAAGCTCTGTTTTAGCTGTGCATGCCCTGTCTCTCTTTAAATTGTGGTCCCCAGTGTGCATACCCCATCCCTCTCTAAGTGGAGGTCCACGGTGCTTCAGTTTATAATACAGTTTAAAAAAGAACAATATTTCTCACCTGGATTTTTTTTTTTGGGGGGGGGGGCAGCTCTGTTTTAACTGTGCATGCACTGTCTCTCTCTAAGTTGGGGTCCATGATGCCTCTTTGTTAAATACAGTTTAAAAAAAAAACAATCTTTTTCACTGGCCAATCAATATTTTAGGGCACATCTGTCTGTTTTAGCTGGGCTTGTGCAAGTGTGTCATTTTGGTATGTGCGCTGCTCTGAATATGTTTTTTGAAATACGTACCATTTCTGGGAAATGAGAGGACAGGTTAGAAGAAAAGACATCCATTCAATTCCTTCTGCCAAAATTGGGATAAGGATGTTGGTGCCAGTACCAACACCGTGGTCAGCAGCCATGTGTCCAGACCCAGTAAAAATAGCAACAGCTATTTGCCCAGGCCCAGCCTTAGTAGTGGCATCAACCATTTGACCAGGTCTGCCACTGCTAGTAGTAGCAGCAGGAGCAATTTACGGGATAGTACTAGTAGTCTCAGCAGCTTGAATGCTAGAGATAGTGATTAGGAGAATGTGCCTGATGACTGGAGTGTGTTGTGAAGGTGGTGGATGTGGAAGCGGTGCCTGAGACACATACATGTGGCAAGTGGTTGTGGTATAGGGAGGCAAGTAGACCATGATGAAACATCATAACAGGAAAGTGGCAGGATCAGGAGGAGTGGCAGAATTATGATGATAGGAGTATGATAATGTAGTTTTGGACAGGACCTGGGAACCAGGCAACAAGTAAGGGACATCATCAGAGCAGGAGGGTACTGCACAGCACAACGACACAGGGCTAGGTCTGCTGGTATGGCCCACTCAGGAGCAGATGACGATGACACTGATGCTGCATTTACAGACTCCAGAAAAAAGCTGAGGCAGAGGAGGAGCAAAATCAGGTGGTGGTGGACATTCTAGATCTTTTTATTTATGGTACACAGCCGTGTGGCAATTATTTCGTACCTTCCCTGGAGAAAAAAACCTAGCACAGTGCCAGATCTGCAAGCAGAATGCTTAGCCATAGGCAGGGCAAAAATCTAGGACTAAGAATTACAGCTCTTCAAAGGGCACCTGGGGCACCATCACAAAGCTGTGTTGAACAATTGAAATGCCCTTCTTTCATTTCCAGGAAGCTACCTCTCTAAAAAAACATTTTTTGAGTGTTTGTCAGCTACTGCAGTGCAAGGCCTATACAAGTCCTACAAAAAAAAGTACTGCTAATGCCATTACTACCACCAACAGCACCTCCGTTGCACCTTCTGCTACTACTAGGCCTACAATACCGCAGTTTAACCCTGTGATGCCATCTGCACATTTTCAAGGCTTGCAAAATGCCATTGCTTTGTCTTTGTTAACTAAGAGGCTGATTCATTAATAGCGGCAGGTAGCGACAGAAGAGCGTCTGTAGCAGGCATTTTCAGAGCGCCCGCTAGTAGTCGCTTTGCTCAGCCGTGGGTCGCTACTTCATAGCAACTCAGTCGCTGTTCAGTAATGTTGAATACATTGTGAGGAGTCGCTATTTGACTACAGCGCTGTATGGAAGCGCATGTTAGCGACTGCTCATAGCGACTGACTCACTCCATATTCAGCAACAAAACAGCCTCACAAATTTCTGGTGCTGAAAATTGCTTGTTTGAAGCCCACAGCGCTGGAGGCGGTGTGTTTAAAGTGTGTTTTCCAGCATCTATCCACTAGTAACAAAGCGAAAACATATGGAATTACATTGTAACCACATTGTAACATGAACACTTTAATGGCAGACCTGTAATGTCATTTCTGAAGGTCACAGAATTATTTGTGATTTTTTGGCAAAAAAAAAACCCGGTTTAAAGAGAAGAAAAGGTTCGTCCATTGAAATGTATGGGAGAGCGACAGGTAGCGAGAGGTCATACCTGGCGCTGTGCAAGGCTGAACGCTGGCGCTGTTCGCTGAGGCTGTGAAAATGATGAATCAGACGCTACATGGCGCTATCCCAGTTGCTAAACAGATTCTGCTTGATAAATGTGTAATTGCGTGCCGTGTCCGGCGTTCACCAGTCGCTACCTGTCGCTACCTCACATTAACCAGGCGCTACCTGATGCTATCCTTTCTTAAATAAGGGCCTAAGTTGTCAAAATGCCAATCCTGCTGCTACCCCCTATATAAATGGGATCATTTCTTGAGGGCTTGCACACTACTGCCATCCCTCTGCCTAGTCTTTAAAGCGGTCCTTCACTCTAAATAAGAGTCTATCTTATATGTTTCCCCCACCCTGTACATACAGATTGCTCACATTAAAAATCATCCTACCTGCATCTACTGCATGTTATGAGACTTTAAACATCCAAGATGGCGGCTTATGGAAGCAGCCATTTTATCAGGCAGCCTGCAAACAGGAAGTGCCTCCTGACTGTGCTGCTCTGCATTCTGGGACTGCTGACCTTTCCCTGACCCCAGCTTTGCTCTGTAAAGCTCTGCAAAGCACAGCTGTAACCCACCCCCTGTACTTTATCCCACTCTCCTCTCCTCAGTAAATGCGATGCTTCTGAGTCAAGATGGCGGCGCCCTTATCCTAAAGTCCTGGAGAGAGTTGCAACCCAGTGGGGAAGACAATAATAAGTAAGTGACTAAAAACTTAAAATATATTAACTTTAGATGCTGGGGAATCATTTTTTATGTGTTTAAGCTTTTCAATAAATCATGGCGAAGGTCCGGTTTAAGTACCACTTAAACTCCGCTGCCACCCTCTGCTACTAATAGGCCTACACAACCACAATTTAACCCTAGCGCTCTAGGCACTATTGAAGTTAGCGCCCCCTATCAGTATTCTTAAAGCGGAACTCTGCCCCGCAGTGGATTATACTCAAATGATGGAGGATGGGTCTGCAGGAGGCACTGGAAGCTACAGCACAAACTGAGGCAGCCAGCGCCACTTCCAGTAACAAGCCATGGATGCTGTGGCTGCGGGTCACTGCACCCAATCCCTCTCCCCCTAATTGCTGCTGATTGTGTCTCATTTAATATGAAGCCCTGGCTGCTGTAGTAATACCTGTGAGTCTGCTTGAAAAGATTCCAGGGCCGGCCACTGGCCTTCCGCCAGGGCCTCCCGAGTTGTGGTGCCCACTGTGTAAAACTCATAAAGTCCAGAAGACTCCCCTTTCTTCATGTCTCATTTCTATGGTGCATGAGGAGCCGTGTGTCGTGCATATGTAATTCAACAAACAGCTCTGACTGTACAATCCCTGGCATCCTCGGGTTGTGTGTGCGATCCCCCCCAGCCAATCACATAGGCCGGGACAGGAGCATGTGTGTCGCTGGGGAGGCAGCCGCTTACACCCCCCCATTGCAGTCTGTCAGAGCTGTTTGCCGAATTACATATGCACAGCAAACTGCTCTGATTGGCTGTGCACCCAGCATGTACCAGAGGAAGGAAAATAGAGAGAGGAGGAGAGAATGAGGAATAGAGAAAGATGGAGGGAATATGGAAAGGATGGAATGTGAAAAAGAGAGAAAGGAGGAAATGTGAAAAAGAGAAAGGAGGGAATGTGGTAAAGAGAACGATGGAGGAAATGTGGAAAAGAGAAAGATGGCGGGAATGTGGAAAAGAAAGAAAAAAGGGGAATGTGGAAAAGAGAAAGATGGAGTGAATGTGGAAAAGAGAAAGGAGGGAATGTGGAAAAGAGGGGGGAATGTGGTAAAGAGAGAAAGATGGAGGGAATGTGAAAATGAGAAAGGAGGGAATGTGGAAAAGAGAGAAAGATGGAGGGAATGTGGAAAAGAGAGAACTATGGAGGGAATGTGGAAAAGAGGGAACGATGGAGGAAATGTGGAAAAGAGAAAGATGGAGGGAATGTGGAAACGAGAGAAAAAAGGGAATGTGGAAAAGAGAGAACGATGGAGGGAATGTGGTAAAGAGAGAAAGATGGAGGGAATGTGGAAACGAGAGAAAAAAGGGAATGTGGAAAAGAGAGAACGATGGAGGGAATGTGGTAAAGAGAGAAAGTTGGAGGGAATGTGGAAAAGAGAGAAAGATGGAGGGAATGTGGGAAAGAGAGAAAGATGGAGGGAATGTGGGAAAGAGAGAACGATGGAGGGAATGTGGAAAAGAGAGAACGATGGAGGGAATGTGGTAAAGAGAGAAAGATGGAGGGAATGTGGAAAAGAGAGAAAGATGGAGGGAATGTGGAAATGAGAAAGGAGGGAATGTGGAAAAGAGAGAAAGATGGAGGGAATGTGGGAAAGAGAGAAAAAAGGGAATGTGGAAAAGAGAAAGATGGAGGGAATGTGAAAAAGAGAGAAAGGAGGGAATGTGGAAAAGAGAAAGGAGGGAATGTGGTAAAGAGAGAACGATGGAGGAAATGTGGAAAAGAGAGAAAGATGGAGGGAATGTGGAAAAGAAAGAAAAAGGGGAATGTGGAAAAGAGAAAGATGGAGGGAATGTGAAAAAGAGAGAAAGGAGGGAATGTGAAAAAGAGAGAAAGGAGTGAATGTGGAAAAGAGAAAGGAGGAAATGTGGAAAAGAGAAAGGGGGGAATGTGGTAAAGAGAGAAAGATGGAGGGAATGTGAAAATGAGAAAGGAGGGAATGTGGAAAAGAGAGAAAGATGGAGGGAATGTGGGAAAGAGAGAACGATGGAGGGAATGTGGAAAAGAGAGAACTATGGAGGGAATGTGGAAAAGAGGGAACGATGGAGGAAATGTGGAAAAGAGAAAGATGGAGGGAATGTGGAAACGAGAGAAAAAAGGGAATGTGGAAAAGAGAGAACGATGGAGGGAATGTGGTAAAGAGAGAAAGATGGAGGGAATGTGGAAAAGAGAAAGATGGAGGGAATGTGGAAACGAGAGAAAAAAGGGAATGTGGAAAAGAGAGAACGATGGAGGGAATGTGGTAAAGAGAGAAAGTTGGAGGGAATGTGGAAAAGAGAAAGATGGAGGGAATGTGGAAAAGAGAGAAAGATGGATGGAATGTGGAAAAGAGAGAAAGATGGAGGGAATGTGGAAAAGAGAGAACGATGGAGGGAATGTGGAAAAGAGAGAAAGATGGAGGGAATGTGGAAAAGAGAGAACGATGGAGGGAATGTGGTAAAGAGAGAAAGATGGATGGAATGTGGAAAAGAGAGAAAGATGGAGGGAATGTGGAAAAGAGAGAACGATGGAGGGAATGTGGTAAAGAGAGAAAGATGGATGGAATGTGGAAAAGAGAGAAAGATGGAGGGAATGTGGAAAAGAGAGAACGATGGAGGGAATGTGGAAAAGAGAGAAAGATGGAGGGAATGTGGAAAAGAGAGAACGATGGAGGGAATGTGGTAAAGAGAGAAAGATGGATGGAATGTGGAAAAGAGAGAAAGATGGAGGGAATGTGGAAAAGAGAGAACGATGGAGGGAATGTGGAAAAGAGAGAAAGATGGAGGGAATGTGGAAAAGAGAGAACGATGGAGGGAATGTGGTAAAGAGAGAAAGATGGATGGAATGTGGAAAAGAGAGAAAGATGGAGGGAATGTGGAAAAGAGAGAACGATGGAGGGAATGTGGAAAAGAGAGAAAGATGGAGGGAATGTGGAAAAGAGAGAACGATGGAGGGAATGTGGTAAAGAGAGAAAGATGGATGGAATGTGGAAAAGAGAGAAAGATGGAGGGAATGTGGAAAAGAGAGAACGATGGAGGGAATGTGGTAAAGAGAGAAAGATGGATGGAATGTGGAAAAGAGAGAAAGATGGAGGGAATGTGGAAAAGAGAGAACGATGGAGGGAATGTGGAAAAGAGAGAAAGATGGAGGGAATGTGGAAAAGAGAGAACGATGGAGGGAATGTGGTAAAGAGAGAAAGATGGATGGAATGTGGAAAAGAGAGAAAGATGGAGGGAATGTGGAAAAGAGAGAACGATGGAGGGAATGTGGTAAAGAGAGAAAGATGGAGGGAATGTGGAAAAGAGAGAAAGATGGAGGGAATGTGGAAATGAGAAAGGAGGGAATGTGGAAAAGAGAAAGGAGGGAATGTGGGAAAGAGAGAACGATGGAGGAAATGTGGAAAAGAGAGAAAAAAGGGAATGTGGAAAAGAGAAAGATGGAGGGAATGTGAAAAAGAGAGAGAGGAGGGAATGTGGAAAAGAGAAAGGAGGGAATGTGGAAAACAGAGAAAGATGGAGGGAATGTGCAAAAGAGAGAAAGGAGGGAATGTGGAAAAGAGAGAACGATGGAGGGAATGCGGAAAAGAGAAAGATGGAGGGAATGTGGAAACGAGAGAAAAAAGGGAATGTGGAAAAGAGAGAACGATGGAGGGAATGTGGAAAAGAGAGAAAGATGGAGGGAATGTGGAAATGAGAAAGGAGGGAATGTGGAAAAGAGAGAAAGATGGAGGAAATGTGGAAAAGAGAAAGATGGAGGGAATGTGGAAAAGAGAGAAAAAAGGGAATGTGGAAAAGAGAAAGATGGAGGGAATGTGGTAAAGAGAGACCGATGGAGGGAATGTGGAAAAGAGAGACCGATGGAGGGAATGTGGTAAAGAGAGACCGATGGAGGGAATGTGGAAAAGAGAGAAAGATGGAGGGAATGTGGAAAAGAGAGAAAGATGGAGGGAATGTGGAAAAGAGAGAACGATGGAGGGAATGTGGAAAAGAGAGAACGATGGAGGGAATGTGGTAAAGAGAGAAAGATGGAGGCAATGTTGAAAAGAGAGAACGATGGAGGAAATGTTGAAAAGAGAGAACGATGGAGGAAATGTGGAAAAGAGAAAGATGGAGGAAATGTGGAAAAGAGAAAGATGGAGGGAATGTGGAAAAGAGAGAAAAAAGGGAATGTGGAAAAGAGAGAAAGTTGGAGGGAATGTGGAAAAGAGAGAACGATGGAGGGAATGTGGAAAAGAGAGAACGATGGAGGGAATGTGGAAAAGAGAGAACGATGGAGGGAATGTGGAAAAGAGAGAAAAAAGGGAATGTGGAAAAGAGAGAAAGTTGGAGGGAATGTGGGAAAGAGAGAAAGATGGAGGGAATGTGGAAAAGAGAGAAAGATGGAGGGAATGTGGAAAAGAGGGAAAAAGGGGAATGTGGAAAAGAGAAAGATGGAGGGAATGTGAAAAAGAGAGAGAGGAGGGAATGTGGAAAAGAGAAAGGAGGGAATGTGGAAAACAGAGAAAGATGGAGGGAATGTGCAAAAGAGAGAAAGGAGGGAATGTGGAAAAGAGAGAACGATGGAGGGAATGCGGAAAAGAGAAAGATGGAGGGAATGTGGAAACGAGAGAAAAAAGGGAATGTGGAAAAGAGAGAACGATGGAGGGAATGTGGAAAAGAGAGAAAGATGGATGGAATGTGGAAAAGAGAGAAAGATGGAGGGAATGTGGAAAAGAGAGAACGATGGAGGGAATGTGGTAAAGAGAGAAAGATGGATGGAATGTGGAAAAGAGAGAAAGATGGAGGGAATGTGGAAAAGAGAGAACGATGGAGGGAATGTGGAAAAGAGAGAACGATGGAGGGAATGTGGAAAAGAGAGAAAGATGGAGGGAATGTGGAAAAGAGAGAACGATGGAGGGAATGTGGTAAAGAGAGAAAGATGGATGGAATGTGGAAAAGAGAGAAAGATGGAGGGAATGTGGAAAAGAGAGAACGATGGAGGGAATGTGGTAAAGAGAGAAAGATGGAGGGAATGTGGAAAAGAGAGAAAGATGGAGGGAATGTGGAAATGAGAAAGGAGGGAATGTGGAAAAGAGAAAGGAGGGAATGTGGGAAAGAGAGAACGATGGAGGAAATGTGGAAAAGAGAGAAAAAAGGGAATGTGGAAAAGAGAAAGATGGAGGGAATGTGAAAAAGAGAGAGAGGAGGGAATGTGGAAAACAGAGAAAGATGGAGGGAATGTGCAAAAGAGAGAAAGGAGGGAATGTGGAAAAGAGAGAACGATGGAGGGAATGCGGAAAAGAGAAAGATGGAGGGAATGTGGAAACGAGAGAAAAAAGGGAATGTGGAAAAGAGAGAACGATGGAGGGAATGTGGAAAAGAGAGAAAGATGGAGGGAATGTGGAAATGAGAAAGGAGGGAATGTGGAAAAGAGAGAAAGATGGAGGAAATGTGGAAAAGAGAAAGATGGAGGGAATGTGGAAAAGAGAGAAAAAAGGGAATGTGGAAAAGAGAGACCGATGGAGGGAATGTGGTAAAGAGAGACCGATGGAGGGAATGTGGTAAAGAGAGAAAGATGGAGGGAATGTGGAAAAGAGAGAAAGTTGGAGGGAATGTGGGAAAGAGAACGATGGAGGGAATGTGGAAAAGAGAGAACGATGGAGGGAATGTGGGAAAGAGAGAACGATGGAGGGAATGTGGAAAAGAGAGAACGATGGAGGGAATGTGGAAAAGAGAGAACGATGGACGGAATGTGGTAAAGAGAGAAAGATGGAGGCAATGTTGAAAAGAGAGAACGATGGAGGAAATGTTGAAAAGAGAGAAAGATGGAGGAAATGTGGAAAAGAGAAAGATGGAGGAAATGTGGAAAAGAGAAAGATGGAGGGAATGTGGAAAAGAGAGAAAAAAGGGAATGTGGAAAAGAGAGAAAGTTGGAGGGAATGTGGAAAAGAGAGAACGATGGAGGGAATGTGGAAAAGAGAGAACGATGGAGGGAATGTGGAAAAGAGAGAACGATGGAGGGAATGTGGAAAAGAGAGAAAAAAGGGAATGTGGAAAAGAGAGAAAGTTGGAGGGAATGTGGGAAAGAGAGAAAGATGGAGGGAATGTGGGAAAGAGAGAAAGATGGAGGGAATGTGGAAAAGAGAGAAAGATGGAGGGAATGTGGAAAAGAGAGAAAGATGGAGGGAATGTGGAAAAGAGAGAAAGATGGAGGGAATGTGGAAAAGAGAGAAAGATGGAGGGAATGTGGAAAAGAGAGAAAGTTGGAGGGAATGTGGTAAAGAGAGAACGATGGATGGAATGTGGAAAAGAGAGAACGATGGAGGAAATGTTGAAAAGAGAGAACGATGGAGGAAATGTGGAAAAGAGAAACATGGAGGGAATGTGGAAAAGAGAGAAAAAAGGGAATGTGGAAAAGAGAGACCGATGGAGGGAATGTGGTAAAGAGAGACCGATGGAGGGAATGTGGTAAAGAGAGAAAGATGGAGGGAATGTGGAAAAGAGAGAAAGATGGAGGGAATGTGGAAAAGAGAAAGATGGAGGGAATGTGGAAAAGAGAGAAAAAAGGGAATGTGGAAAAGAGAGAACGATGGAGGGAATGTGGAAAAGAGAGAAAGATGGAGGGAATGTGGGAAAGAGAGAACGATGGAGGGAATGTGGAAAAGAGAAAGATGGAGGGAATGTGGTAAAGAGAGAAAGATGGAGGGAATGTGGAAATGAGAAAGGAGGGAATGTGGAAAAGAGAGAAAGATGGAGGGAATGTGGGAAAGAGAAAACGATGGAGGGAATGTGGAAAAGAGAGAACGATGGAGGAAATGTGGAAAAGAGAAAGATGGAGGGAATGTGGAAAAGAGAGAAAAAAGGGAATGTGGAAAAGAGAAAGATGGAGGGAATGTGAAAAAGAGAGAAAGGAGGGAATGTTGAAAAGAGAGAACGATGGAGGGAATGTGGAAAAAAAAAGAAAAAAGGGAATGTGGGAAAGAGAGAAACATGGAGGGAATGTGGAAAAGAGAAAGATGGAGGGAATGTGGAAAAGAGAGAAAAAGGGGAATGTGGAAAAGAGAGAACGATGGAGGGAATGTGGTAAAGAGAGAAAGGAGGGAATGTGGAAAAAAGAGAACGATGGAGGGAATGTGGAAAAGAGAGAAAGGAGGGAATGTGGAAAAGAGAGAAAGGAGGGAATGTGGAAAAGAGAGAAAGGAGGGAATGTGGAAAAAAGAGAACGATGGAGGGAATGTGGAAAAGAGAGAAAGGAGGGAATGTGGAAAAGAGAGAAAGGAGGGAATGTGGAAAAGAGTGAAAGATGGAGGGAATGTGGGAAAGAGAGAACGATGGAGGGAATGTGGAAAAGAGAGAAAGGAGGGAATGTGGAAAAGAGAGAACAATGGAGGGAATGTGGAAAAGAGAGAAAGAAGGGAATGTGGAAAAGAGAACGATGGAGGGAATGTGGAAAAGAGAGAAAGATGGAGGGAATGTGGGAAAGAGAGAACGATGGAGGGAATGTAGAAAAGAGAGAACGATGGAAAGAATGTGGGAAAGAGAGAAAGATGGAGGGAATGTGGAAAAGAGAGAAAGATGGAGGGAATGTGGAAAAGAGAGAAAGGAGGGAATGTGGAGAAGAGAGAACAATGGAGGGAATGTGGAAAAGAGAGAACGATGGAGGGAATGTGGGAAAGAGAAAGATGGAGGGAATGTGGAAAAGAGAGAAAGATGGAGGGAATGTGGAAAAGAGGGAAAAAGGGGAATGTGGAAAAGAGAGAACAATGAAGGGAATGTGGGAAAGAGAGAACGATGGAGGGAATGTAGAAAAGAGAGAACGATGGAAAGAATGTGGGAAAGAGAGAAAGATGGAGGGAATGTGGAAAAGAGAGAAAGATGGAGGGAAATATGAAGGGCAGACTAGATGCACCTTCTATGTTTCTATGAATGTGGGAAAGAGAGAAATATGAAGGGAATGTGGGAAAGAGATGTAAACAGAAAATGGAGTAAGTGAACACCCACTCAAAATAGCTATGCATCAATCAAAAGTGATTTAATTTGTGAAACAAACACACACACATATATATATATATATACAAGGTATGTCTAGTAACTAGTTTAAACACTTTGTAGATACTAATGCGACCACCAGGGGTCAGTATATGAAGCAAACCAGATACAGCAAAATCATGCCAGGGTACAATGATTGAACCTCACAGTATACATAAGCAAATAAATGCCAATATATAGCAGGTAAGGACGTTATCATATGCATGGTCCATAATTGTACCCAGTAGCAGTCACAAATATCAAGGAGAGAGATGGCATAGCGAGATATACATAGCATACAAAGAAAGATTGCGCTTACAGGCTGACCACTGAGAATGACAACTCGAGTTGTCATTCTCAGTTACTGGACATAGCTTGTATATATATATGTGTGTTTGTTTCACAAATTAAATCACTTTTGATTGATGCATAGCTATTTTGAGTGGGTGTTCACTTACTCCATTTTCTATTTACATGGTTATTATATGTGCATATAGGGTTGATGCACAGGATTAGGTTGAACCCCTCATTGGTCTGCTCTTCCTTATCAGGATTTCTTGTAGGTGTGGTCTGATCTCTCACTAACTTTGTACTAATGTGGGAAAGAGAGAAAGGAGGGAATGTGAAAAAGAGAGAAAGGAGGGAATGTGGAAAAGAGAGAACGATGGAAGGAATGTGGAAAAGAGAAAACGATGGGAGGAATGTGGAAAAGAGATGGATGGAGGGAATGTGGGAAAGAGAGAACGATGGAGGGAATGTAGAAAAGAGAGAACGATGGAGGGAATGTGGAAAAGAGAGAAAGATGGAGGGAAAGATGAAGGGCAGACTAGATGGACCTTCTATGTTTCTATGAATGTGGGAAAGAGAGAAAGATGAAGGGAATGTGGTAAAGAGAGAAAGGAGGGAATGTGAAAAAGAGAGAAAGGAGGGAATGTGGAAAAGAGAGAAACTATTGTAAGAAAGAAAGAAGGTATTGTGGAAGATAGGGAAAGGAGGGGATGTGGAATAGAGAAGGAGGAGTGGATGTAAAAAAGAAAAAGGATAGAATGTGGAAAAGAGATAAATAAATGGAATGCAGAAAAGAGACAAAGAATGGAATGTGGTTTGGAGCCAGGGGTAGTGGTTCCTGACACAGCCGACATGCTGCAACATGGCTGGACAGTTTCTGTACCTGCTGATGCTGGTTTGGAGCCAGGTTGTGGTGCCTCACACAACTTACATGCAGCACGATGAGCTGGGCAGGGGGAGGGGGGCTACAAGGAAGCTGCCATCCAGCCAGACATTGTGCACTGGCCACCACGAGGTTTCATGTCGCCCCCCCTCCTCTCTGATCAGTGTGTGAGAAGGATGCCGTGTTTATTAGCCTCTCCCCCGCTGCCCTTCCTCCCCCTCCCTGCTCAGTGCAACTCGATACATTTGACAGCGAAGCTCCTGACTGCGCTGAGGCTGTTCATTCAATAGCTGAGTAACACTGATAGGGGAGAGGGAAGGGAGCCTCAGGGAGAGGAAGGGCGCACAAATAATGACTGAATACATGTCACATACAGCGCAGCAATGCCTGGGAGTGCTGCTGTGACACTACCGCAGCCAGTCTGAGGCTGTCACCAGCCCCTCACTCTCTGCCCCCGCCCTAGGCCTGTGCCTGGGAGTGCCTAATAACAAATATGGACCTGAGTTGCAGGCTATTGAAATACTAATTAGATTGCAGGAGATTTGTAGGCCAATTTGACAAGACCAGTTCAAATGCTAATTAATCTCCTAAAACATGTTTTTGTACAGCCTTGTGTGACTTCAGAGTGTTATAAAGGACTTTTAGGCCCACCAGACATTGTTTTCCATGCATTTTAGATGAAAGTCCGTGCCAACTGAACATTTCCAGAAAATATTGGCAAACCAACGAACAAAACTTTTGAAAAGTTCACTCATCTCTAACCAGGATGACACTGTGGCTCTATGAACTTATCACTCGGTCACCACAACTGGTTAATTTAAACATGCAGAGTGGAGTACAAATATCAGGATAAGGGATTGAAACATGAATATTTTAAGATATAATCAAAGGGGGAGATACCCACTAGACTTCTTGTTTTGCTTAGTTTTTTTGGTTGGGTGCTCCCTAACTGGGAGATTCTTCCATATCTGGCAATTTTCTCATAATAATACAGGTGATGGCGCATAGAGAATTCAATTTTATTTGAGGGGCACTCAGCCACTCCTTACTCACTGTCTGAAAAAAATATGCCCATTTTCAACTGCCATATATGTTTTTAATGCCAGATCGCCCAAAACTGAAAAGTTTAAAAAAACTCAAGTTAGTTACCTGATAACTTTTTTCTAAACATCGAAACGGGCTGCATACTTATAAGACCTCATGTCTCCGCCCCTAGGATAGAACACATGACCACCAGAAATGGATAAAACTTTAGCCCCTAAACAGACAAAAACAGTACTGATGATTAAACATGAAATACATTCAATATATCATTGAATGTATTTTATGTTTAATCATCAGTACTGTTTTTTTTAAGGGAGGAAAACCTGTATGCTGCCCTTTTGGATGTTTAGAAAAGAAGTTACCAGGTAACTATGTGTACAGAGTGGTGGACTGCCAGTACAGCCCACCCAAGCCCCCCAATTATCTATACAGATCAGCCGCTCTACAGATAATGTATTCAAAAAAATTTATATTTGTTACTATAAGCAAAAAAGACATACATCTAAAAACAGTTAAAACACTATGCATGAGATGGGGGACATAATGGACTAATAGCAATAGATATGAATACTAAGAAATTCATAAAATATTAAAATGTACAATTAATTCTTAATTATTAATTATTGCATCAGTGTACCAATTCTGCCCAGGAGTCTCTCCCTCTGAAAGTGCCAGTGCAATGTGCAAAGAGAATATATGCAAGGCGATTAATGTGCAAAAGTATACAACCAAAGTCATTCAATGGATGAATGAAATAATAATGATAGACAAGAAAAAGAGGGGGGGCTAAGATGTCCCTATAAAAGGTATATCTATAAAATATGTAAGTGCACAAGTGAAAGTGTTAAGTGCAAAGTGCATATATATGTGCAAAGAAACAAAGAGGAGGTAGCAGGCTCCAGGGCATAAGTCACAATAGCACTGAGATAATAACCACAATTCTCAAAATGGACAAGTAAATAAGGTCAAAACAATGTAAATTACCGTGTAAGGCAGTCCAAGTCCACCTCAAACTCAGCAAGCCAGCACCACTGACGCGTTGCGTGGCAACCACCTACTGCCACTTCATCAGAGTGTGGCTGGCTATACTCTGTCCTGTTTAAATAGCCCCCAAATGTGTCTCCTCCACATCCTCCCAGGGGATCGGCCGTCTTCCCCGCCAAAACCACACCATGAGGTGAGGGCGGAAGTAGGTACATACATGGGCCGGATGAAGGGCGGAAGTAAAAGTATGAGCCAAGTTCTGGAGTCTATAGCTGCGTAATAGCATTACTTGGCCCATAACTAATATGGACGGAGATGGACCTAATGTATAAAGAGATGGTACCAAAGATATATAACTGTATCATCACCTATATCAAACCGCTGCTCGGGCCAATAGAGGGCAGCGGCCAGTGTCTGCAGCAGCCGCGCCCGTCTGTCCCCCGGTGAGCGCGCGCCTGGTATGGTGCACGTCAGAAGACGCCCACCCCCCCAGAGGTGCGCGCGCGCACCGCAACAGAACAGCTGATAGATGTAATGTCCAAACTCCAGGTGCACATGCGCACTGGAGGGAACCAGCTGATAGTATGGTGCCGGCACCTGGGGCACAGATACGTTGCAAGCATAGACATGTATGGCTGACAAATTGCGCCACTCAGGAGAGGTGGAAGGATGAAAAGAAGGAGGCGATTAACGATATACAGTACATGCGGCTAATGTCTATTTATGCACCATTAATTATACACATAAAGCTTAAGGCAACATAGTGATAACCCTTGTATATAAACATGATCAATAAAGAAAACAGAGGAAGGGCATTATCGACGGGGTCAACATTTAACTACTCACAGAATATGTTATATTGAGGAAATGCACAAATTGGAGACACTTATTAGTGTCCAAATGTACATTACATACCATATATATATATATACAAAGCATAGAACATAATATTGGACGCAACAGTGACAGTGACCGAAAAGGACTATATCATTAGCTCAGCATTCCATAGGTATCTGAGTCATTTTCCATATGATGATTCTTCAGGAAATCATAGGCTAATGCCCCAAATGGGAGCAAAGTCCATTCAGGTGCCCCAAGTGGTATCCATTCAAAGGGCACATATTGAGGGCAACAGGATCCAGTCCATTCAGGCGCCCCAAGTGGTATCCATTCAAAGGGCACATATTGAGGGCAACAGGATCCAGAACTGTGGCCCAAAGTGTTACCAGGTAACTAGCTTAAGTTTTTAAGGGTCCACCCTTTATACCACCTGATCCTGAAAAATCTGCAGAAAGGGGTGATGACAGGATGATACCTAAATATCACTAAGTAATTGCCACCAAAAATAGAACCTTCCAGGTCAGGAATTTAATAGGATAGGCCTGAATAGGTTCAAATGGAGGAGCTGTCATTGCTGTCAGGACTTTTTTTTTAAAAGTTTTTATTTATGAAAAACAAAGACATATACAAACATCGTCGTATGTCATATAAAAAAACGTTGTATCACATCTTGAAAGCGCAACATGCGCTACTTGAGTATTATGGCATTCTAAATGAAGACACGACAACCATTCACTCACACATGCACACTGGACTCAGGAGATCTAGATTACTTCCATCTGAGACATAATACTAAGATATACCTGGTGACTGGTCCTAGGCTATTTGTTCTGGTTCCTGGGGCTCTTGGTCCCATCAATAAAGTATAGGTGTAGGTACCTCCCACTCCAGCGACCACCACAAATCCAAGATCTCCACCCTGGTGACCCAAACCGCCCCCTCTCGGTTTAATCGCCCTCGGATACTGTATCGTTGGAACTAGGGATCCTAAATCTTCATGAGTTTGTCGGGTATCCCTCTTGTCGCATACGTGAGTTTATACATGGCGAGCTTTTGATTAATTAGCCTTTTCCACGCCTGCACAGATGACTTAGCAGGGTGCTTCCAATTTAATAGTATGCATTTCCTGGCATAAAAAAAACAGTAGCCGTAGCAATGACCTCAATGCTCTCAGTTCCGACACCGACTCGACCACCCCCAGGAGATCTGAAATCCCACCACTCTGCTTACAATTCCCATTATATTCCTCCAATAATTCTGTAAGACGCCACAGGACCATACCATATGGACCCATGTGCCACTTTCCCGCTCACATCTTGGACAATTGTCCTCTGCTTTTATGCAATCGCACCGGCGTAATATAAGCTTGGTGGATCCATTTGGTCTGAATCAATCTGTCTCTGGTCTCAACCACTGACGAGTGCAAATTATCCAGTATCTCCTACCAATCATCCCGGTCTAAGGTTTGATCTAATGCCTGCCATTTGGTCTCGATCCTTTCCCTAGGGAACTCCAGCTCGCTCATCAAGCATTTGTAGATTGTGGAGATAGGCTTCTCAAGGTTCGTCTCTCTAACAACCCCCTCCACTTGAGACACTGATATCCTTGGGCCTACTTTATGGAATTGGGCCTGCAGGGCATGTCTGAGTTGCAGGTAAAGAAAAGAAACCCGGTTTGGAAGGTAAAATATCTCTTTAAGTTGGTCAAAAGACATAAGAGCTCCCAATGGTCCGGATGCCCTTTCCAACCCAGAACTGTGGGTCCTGCATAGTGCCCAACTCAGGGAATCTGGGGTTGTTCCAAAGGGGGTTGAAGGGGGACCAAATTTGATTCCCACTCAGCTCTAAGCTCAATTTGGCCACTCTGTCCCAGATATTGCATACAGTCCGCATACAGGTAGTTGCCTCTCGCTTACCTCGTACCCCCCTATACACACCAAGGAAGATAGCCCTTCGGAGGAGCCCAACACCGCCTTTTCCAGAGTCACCACCGGGTTATCCAGTGGTTGGCGTATCCACCAGTGCGCAAATAACATCTGAGTAGCGTAAAAATACACTTGCATATATGGCACCACCAGTCCTCCCACTGCTGTTTGCGCCTTCATTGTTTGTCTGTTTAACCTTGGTGGAGATCGCCCCCATATAAAGCCAAACGTAACCGTCTAGAGTGTGGGACACTGGTAAAAGCACCAGTGAGGCCTGATATATGTACAAAGATTTAGGGAGGAATATCATCTTAAAAATATTAATTCTGCCCATAACTGACAACGGGAGGTTCCCCATTGAATGACACTACCGGGGAAATATTAAGGGATATGAAGTCACTAGGGTGCCTACTAATCATAATCCCCAGGTATTTGAATTGTTGGACTATTTTTAAACGGGATCTCGGAGATATATCCGGGGGGTCTGGCTCATCCACCATCATTAGACTAGATTTTTCCCAATTAATCTTTACTCCTGAGAAACTCCCAAATGTTCCGATGACCTCTAACGCTGCGTCCAGGGACTCATGGCCGTCGGCGAGATATAAGAGCGTGTCATCTGCGTAAAGTGATATCTTCTCCTCCACCCCACGCAATTTCCATCTCACGACGGTTGGAGAATTTCTTATAGTGATCGCCAGGGGTTCAATAGCTAGGGCAAAGAGGAGTGGTGATAATGGGCATCCTTGCCTAGTTCCTCTATTTAGCGCAAAAGTATTTGAGTAACACCCACTGACCCGCACTCTGGCGGTGGGCCGACCATATAAGAGCTTAATATATTTGATAAAGTTCCCTGGGAGTCCAAACCTTGCCAGTACTGCCCAGAGGTACCCCCATTCTATTGAATCAAAAACGTTTTCATTATCCAGTGAAATAAGCACCCATCTCCCGCAATTATCGTGAATGAGCTGAAGGTTCGACATCACTCTATGCAGATTAATGCTTGTGGTACACCCAGGCATGAAACCTGACTGATCAGGGCCAATGAGTTGTATAACCTTGTTCAGTCTGATCGCAAGGATTTTAGCCAGTACTTTAGCATCTTTATTTAGCAGAGATATGGGTCTATATGATGCATATGAGTCAGAGCCCCTCCTTATGAATAAGAACCACGTGTGCCTCATGAAAGCAGGCCGGGAGGCACTCCGTTTCTAATGCTTGTGTCAGCACCTCCCACAGCCTTGGGGCAATCTGCTCCAGTCCCAATTTATACCACTCAGCTGGCATCCCATCTGGCCCTGGTGCCTTCCTGCCTGGTAGTGCCCTGATTGCATTCATAACCTCATCACTGGCCCGGGGTCGTGGCCGCTGTGTGTGGCTTGCGTTGGGGGGCTGCCGGGGGGGGATCGCCCATTGGGGTCCCCCTCCCCGCCAGGTCCCGGCGGGCAGTTTGTGCCGACGTCTCTGGCCTTGTGTGACACGGGGCCCGGCTTGGGGGGACTTGGGACACCTGTTGGCCGATTGAGAGGGACCCTCTTACGGGTGGGGCGGTGGGGGTCCGAGGCGTGGATAACTGTATATTATGGGTTTTTTGCAAGTGGCTATTACTGTTAAAGGTTGTATATGTTTGTGTGAGACTTATCTGTCCCTGGAAACGCTCGCTGGAGACGGTTGAGTGGGATATGTTAAGTTGGGTTAAGGTTTGAACCGTTCCTTGCGAGAGGAACTGCCCTGGGCTGGGGGCGGGAGACCCCCGTTGTTGTGCAGCGCCACAGTTCTTATTCCCCACATAGGCCAGCTCGTCAGGGTCTGAGAGACCTGAGCAGATGGGCATCTTTTTCCCCTTTACGTTCTTCCTCTCCTTACACTCCGACCCCCTTCCTTCCTTCTTTGCTTACCCTTGTTCCCGTCCCCTTCCCCTCTGATTGGTCGGGACTAGCTCTCTCCGCTGCCCCTCCACCGGCTCCCTCACGCCGCCCCCCCCCTTCGCTTCCCATCGGAGCCCGATCTTTGTCCGTGTGGTTTAACCCCTCCTCTGCATTGACTTGTTGTACGACCCTGGGACAGAGAACACAATGGAGCTACAAATCGCTTCCCTAAACGCCAAAGGCCTCAACATTCCCAAGAAAAGGAAGATGTTCCTCACTCTGTTCTGGAGGCGAAGAGCCCAAGTAGTGTTCATACAAGAGTCACACTTCCAGAAAGAAAAGGCTCCTAAATTCTCGGATAGGTGCTTCTCGACAGGATATCACTCATATTTGCCCGATGCAAGATCGAGGGGAGTGGGCATTCTGCTCGCTTCCTCGCTTCCCTGGACATTCATAGATAGCTTGTCAAATGAGGAGGGTAGGTTCATCTTCCTTAAGGGGAGAATGGGCAACCAAATCTGCACTTTTGCAAACATCTATGCACCTAATGCGGACCAAATGCGGTTTATAGAACAGACCCTGGAAACCCTCCATGCCTTCTCGGAAGGCATGGTGATCTTCGGAGGTGACCTTAACGTGGCTTTAGACCCGCTGCTAGGTGTGTCCAGGAAGACCTCCGACCTCTCATTCTCGGCTCTCAAGAAACTCAAAACAGCCCTCAGGACGTCTCAATTGGTGGATTCTTGGCGCATACAAAACCTGCGAGGGCGAGACTATACTTTCTACTCTCTCCCTCACGATTCCTATTCTAGAATCGATTACCTTTTTATTGAGCATAGGCACCTCCAGCTCATACAGAAAGCTAAGATAGACCCTATCACAATATCAGACCATGCCCTGATCTCACTCTCGTGGATCCTTAATGAGTCTCTACTTCAAGACCCAGCCTTAAAGGAGGAGGTTAGGAGAGAGCTCAGATCTTACTTTGACCTGAACGCTAGACCGGAGACGAGCCCACTCAACTTGTGGGCAGCCCATAAATGTTATATTAGGGGTATCCTATTGAAGATGGCATCAAGGAGGAAAAAAGAGAGAGAGAGAAGGCCACTAGTGACCTCCTGGAGAAGATTGGCAAACTCGAAGCCGAACACAAAAGGCAGCAGGCAGTGAGAGTTGGTCAGGAGCTGGCGTTGGCCAGGGAAAACCTGAGAGACATATTGCTGGTCAAGGCCAAAGCCTCCTTCCTAAGGGTTAAGTGCTCCTTCTATAAACACGGAAATAAATGTGGGCGTTCATTGGCAAGGGCGAGAACAGATAGCGAACAACTTCGTCCCGCAGATTTTAGGGGCCAGGTCTGTTCCAATCCGGACGACAGCGCTACGGCTTTCAAGAAATTTTACCGTAAGCTCTACAACTTATCTGGTGAGGGGAATAGTCGGACCAACCTGCTCCATGATGCACGGGGGTATGTAGCTGCGTCCGGCCTCCCTACACTAGGTCCCGAGATTGTAGAGGCTTTGGAGGAGCCTATCTCCGAGCTGGAGTGGGCTCATGCAGTCAAATCGTCGCAGACGGGCAAGTCCCCGGGCCCAGACGGGTTCACCCTGTCCTACTATAAATGGCTGGGGGACGTCCTGACCCCACAGGCGGTAGCTGCATTCAACTCTATTTCAACCGAACAGGCAGTCCCACCAGACATGTTAAGGGCCCAAGTCACGGTCATTCCAAAGCAGGGAAAGGACTCATGCTTTGCTCCAACTATAGGTCGATATCACTACTAAACGTAGATTTTAAATTGTTCGCTAAAATACTGGCCAATAGACTTGTGTCACACTTAAGTGTGCTTGTAGACCTTGACCAAGTGGGTTTTACCCCAAAAAGAGAAGCTCAGGACAACGTGACCCGGGTCCTCAATCTTATCCATCTGATTCATGAAGAAAAGATCCCAGCCATGTTGCTTTCTACGGCTGCGGAGAAAGCATTCAACAGGGTCCACTGGGATTTTATTCGGGCCACTCTGGAACATCTGGGCCTACAGGACAACATGTCTCACTCCTCCCCAGCGACGTGTGTCAAGGTCAACGGGATGCTCTCGGAACCTTTTCCTATTACGAATGGAGCAAGACAGGGATGCCCGTTGTCCCCGATCATATTCATCTTAACGTTGGAACCCTTCCTCTGCCGGGTGAGGGCGAACCCAGACATAAAGGGGTGGAGGCTCTGAGCACAAAGTGGCAGCCTTCGCCAACGACCTGCTCTTTTGTATCACCCAGCCGGTGACCACCATCCCTAACCTGTTAAGGGAGTTCAAAGAGTACGCCGAACTCTCGAACTTTAAGATAAACTTACAAAAGTCAGAGGTCTTAAATGTCTCCCTACCAATAAGACAATTGGTGACTATCAAAAACAGCTTTGCCTTTCGCTGGGCAACAGAATCAATTTCATACCTGGGTGTTCAGATTACCCCCTCATTGAAAGAAGTGTTTGTTAAAAACTTCCTTCCACTGCTTACAGTAATTAAGAGGGATCTCAACATCTGGAAAGATAGGATACAGTCCTGGTTTGGCAGGTGCAATGTTCTGAAAATGAACGTGTTGCCGAGACTGCTTTATCCTATTCAGGTGCTCCCCATCCACCTGCCAGCCTCCTTCTTGAAAACAGTCCGCACAGAATTTATAAAATTTGTGTGGGGAGGCAAGAGTCCGCGAGTTTCACAAAGACTGCTCACCTTACCGAAAACAAGGGGGGGCGTGGGACTCCCCAACATCAAAATGTAATACGCACTTGGCGCACTTGGGCAGAATTGTGGACTGGAACCTCCACGGAGAGCACAAGCGTTGGGTCCAATTGGAGCGGGCGTGGTACCCGGTCCCTCTCGGGGGCCTACCCTGGTCTCCCAACGCGATCCCGAGCGTGCTTAGAGTGTGCCCAACAATAGGCCCAACCCTGCAGGTCTGGGCTAGACATGCTGCAAGGGAGAACATAGCCCCTTCACCCTCCCCGCTCAGACCGGTCATAGGGGCTCTGGATTTCGTCCCAGGCCACCTAGATGTAGGATTTAAAAAATGGAGAACGCCTGGTAGAGGCACCACACGTGAATTTTTGAGCAGCTCTAGATGGAAAACCCAGCAGAAGCTTATGGTGTGGGGGGACCCACCTTTCTTGTCGCATTGGAGAGCGCTCCAGATCACCCATTTTCTTGGCAACTTACCCCCCCGAAGAGTTTGGGAGGGAGTTAACGCCATTTGAATGGTTGTGCTCGTCCTCGGAGCCTATTAGAGGAGCGCTATCCATAGTATACCAATTTCTGGTGGACCCTGGGGAGACCTTTGTGGCAAACTTTATTTGAGCATGGGAAAGAGACCTTAAGATAACCCTTTCCCCAAGAAGAAAATTCTTGAACTGGCGCAACCAGCATCGGTTAGCAATTCTTACCAGGAAGCTGGGTACAAAATCCTCTGCCGCTGGTATAGGACTCCTCAAACGCTACATCGGTTCTACCCATCAGTCTCGTCACTATGCTGGAGATGTGAGAGGACCCAAGGCACCATTTTCCATATATTTTGGGAATGTGAAAAAATACAGGGCTTCTGGAGGAATGTTGTAGAGTGGATCGGTAAGATAACGGGAGAGGACGTCCCTCTCGCCCCGGAGGCACTATTGTTGCACTCCGTTAGCGGAGAGGTAGGGAAGTACAGAAAGTCGTTGACTATCCATCTGGTGAACGCAGCCAGGGCGTGTATTCCAGCCCTGTGGAAATCCTCCGCTACACCTACAATCAGCTCCTGGATACACAGGGTAGAGGAAATCCAACGCATGGAGAACCTGATGGCCCTTCTCAGGGGCTCAGAGGAAAAGCATAGATACCTGTGGTTGCCGTGGGACATGTTCACGGAGTCCGCTGAAGGCAAGCAACTGCGGAGTCCAACATAATCATGCAGAGTGTTGGTGCAGAGACGAGAGGTGCCTGATGCAGGCGGCGGGACGCTCGGCTGGACGGGCTGGGGGGGTGGACCGGAGAGATGCCCCCTCCCCCTTCTCCTTTTCACCTCACCCTCCCCTCCTTACTCCTCCCCTCTTCCCCCGTCCATACTTCCCATCTTGTTTTAAAAATAAAAAGGTTGGTGGATGAGAATGGTGGGGCTTAATCTAGGGGACAGCCAGGAGGGTGGAGATAGCGACGGTACAGCGGATTATAAAGATGATTACTATTATGTCATTGTTTAGCACAGGTTCAGGACTTGTCTGCTGTATGAAACTATTTCTTCTTGTTTTTCTTCAATTGCCTCATTGTCTTATCTACCTCACTAAAGATTTATTATTAAAAAAAAAAAAAATTCGAATCGCAAAATGCAGTAGTAAATTTTTCGATCCACTAATTTATTTCGCACTATTACAATCACAATAGAATTTAATTAGAGTGACTCGTGTTTTACAATGGTTTCAGGTTGCTTTTAAGCACAAAACACATGAAAAATCCATTTTCTACCTTTGTTGAATCAAGCCCATAGGCTTCAAGAGCTTGCTGTGGCCATACAGATATAGGATTCAAAAGCTTGCTGTGGCCATACAGATATAGGATTCAAGAGCTTGCTGTGGCCAAACAGATGTAGGATTCAAGTAGCTTGCAGTCACTGTAAGGCTATAGCGCTAGAGATGTGAGATCAATATATAAAGCAGGGAGCTTGCTGTGTCAGCCTGGACATAACATTTAAGAGACTTGCTCAGGTATAAGGGTTTGGGGAGACTGCTATGGCAATCAGAAGTTCAGACAGTGACTTGGGTGTTACTGTTACCCTTTGCCCCAAACTGTGCTGTCAGGGGTTCACCACCCCACGTGGCAGATGGTCGCTGAGGAGAGGAGGGCACTCTAGCTGTCCAGAATGGGGAGCTGTCCGGCCAAATAGACAAGGGGGAGACTTGCTCTCAGGGGGTTAAGGCATGCTGGGCTCTGTTTGGCAGACACATCAGGAATGGACCGAATTATTTATAATCAGCCACTTCCTCTTCTTCACTCCCACTCTGCCTGGCTGTCTATCCCCTGAGTAATATACAGTGTGATCCCGTACGTCGAGGCTCAGGGTAAGCAGCCCTCCCTCTCACCTCCTGTCAAAATGGCGCCGTGTCACTCCAGCGTTCGCGCCAGACCTCTCCTCCCTGCCTTTTGCTGCGGGGAGACGCTGCACACTCTCCGGCAGCTCTCTTCTTTCAAGCCCCGCCGCCCAGCTTGATCCGGTGGGGGGGGCCGACCACACCGCAACACAGCTCGCTCTGGCGGGGGAGCGATCACACCGCCGCTGCCGTCCCTCTCCTCCCGACTGGACCACGTGCGTGCACCTTCCTCCTCGCAAGCCGCCATCAGGAACACAGAGAGGCCGCCTCGGCCGCCACACCAACCACTGGATCAATCCCCTGGAACAGGTGAGTCATCCAGAGCTATCACAGCCACCCAATCTCGCACAGGAGGCTTCAAATCAGGATGGGTTTCAGGAGCCCTCAGCAGGCACGTCTGGTTAGGTGGCCATCTTGACCACGCCCCGCTGTCAGGACTTTATCTAAATCCCATTGAGGTACTATCTTAATGCGAACTGGCTTTGATCACCCCACGGCTAGAAGAAAACATCTGACCAGTGAAGAGGATGAAAGCCTTTTGTCCAGGAAAACTGACAGAGCTGCCAACTGTACCTTCAGAGTAGTCACCGAGACCCAGATCAACTCCTTTCTGCATGAAGTCTAGGAAGGTTAAATGCCGATTTCCTGTTCTGAATCTTCCATGTTTTAAAACAGACATAAATAAATGTTTGCTGTCACTTTCCTACTTGAGAGGATGGTCTCCATAACCTGCTTCAAAAAACCCTTTCTCAGAAACAAGGTGACTTGCCACAGGGTCAAACACCACTTCTGGGGATCTGGGCAAAGCACCGGTTCCTGAAATAGCCTCCGGGTTCCTGAATGGACCAAGTTACAAGAGTTGAGAACCATGTTCCCTTGAGCCACCATGGAGCCAGAAGCAGACGAGGGGGGGAAGTGCTGCGCTGCTGGAGGAAGCCTGGGCCTGCCCACCATTCCCGGCGACAAGCTCATCCACATGTGGAGGAAGGCTCGAGGAGGAGAGGGGCGCCCTCCCCACCGCTGGCACTGAGTTGCGGAGGAGTGAGGGCCTGCTCGTGGCGGCGGAGGTTCATCGCGACCCGGACAGGAGGAGGAGAACACCCGGCGGGCTCCAGGTCAGTGAAGAACCCCGGCCTCCCAGCTCATGCAGCAAGGCACTGAGCAGCTCACCTTGCCCAGCCCCGGACCACACAGAGCTTGGCAGGGGGGGAGAGGGAGAAATGCGGCCCCAAATATAATAACACCTGCTACGCAGGTGACTCAGCAACATGGCGGGGAGTGCGCATCGGGGAACCTTATGAGCCCGGACTCCCCACCACGCAGCGCAATAAGAGGATCCCTGACGCTACGCCCGCTGATGCGGGGCTATTCCTCCCCCTAATTAGAAGCTGAAGAGATGCCATCAAGCACCAGCTCCCTGGCAGGCACCCCATTTCCCAGGGCCAGATTATGAGGGGGAGCAAGGGGCTAGAGCCCGGGGCCTCCACCACTTACCCTGCAAAGGGGGCCTCCACCAACCTTGGGTTATGGTCTGATCCAGGAGGCTTTTCAGTCTTTGGTCTGATGGGCTGCGGGGCCGGCAACAACGTTATCAGCGGCAGTGGGGGCGCGCCTGGGCAAGCCTTTTTTGGTTTTTGTAAACCTGCAGCCAAAGACACCACAGGGCAGGATGGAGAGTCTAGAGCAGCCGCCGTCAGCAATGCTACAGTGATGGGGGTGTGCAGCGCTTTAACTGCACATAAGCCACCAAGCACAGCCCCTGTCAGCTCAATGCAGGGAACTGTTTTCTGCTGGACCAGCTGGGCGACTACATTACCCCCCACCCAGAATGGCAGGAGTTCCTGAGCAGCATGCACCTGCACAAGGGTGGCACAAAGGGACTCGATCTGTCTTTCCAGTAAGTAGGCAGGTGCCAGACAACCACCAATCAGTTACTTGGCTGGACTGTCTGGGGCCTCCACCAGATTTTGTGCCCAGGGGCCTCCACCACACTTAATCCGGCCCAGCCATCGCCACCACTCAGCCCACAGCCAATTTGGCAGCCTGGGCCTGGGACCCCACCTGATGGCCCTGAAGGGGGGGAAATGATCATGGGGGCACCCCTTTCTCTTGTGGTCCCTGGGAAGAAGATGCAGACCCTCCATGGCCTGGGACCCACATTGGGGACAAGCAGCTGGCCCCCTCAACCAATATTGGGTATAGCCCCATCGGGAAGAAGACTGCCAAAGAGTCCCACCCTGAGCCCACCGCAGCACACACCGCCAAGCATTGGGCTTCCTCTACCGTATAGTGCAGCTGCAGCCATACCAATAGATCTACTATGGCACACCATAGTGGAGGCAGTAAAAGTCAATATCAAGGAGGCCCTGCAGGGGCTCCCCACACGTGGAGACTCTGACAGATATGTTTCCAGGATGGAGGGCACCATCAAGAGAGAACTGGCGACTCTACAGGGCTCAGTGGCGAAAGTCACGGAGAGAATGGATGGGGTGGAGGCCTCGCAAAGGGTCCTAGAAACTCAAGTGGCAGAACTAGAACAGCAACAAGATTGGAACAAGCGCCTCCTAGCTGACCTATCCCTGGCCCACGATGACGTAAAGAACAGGAGCCGCAGGAACAACCTGCGCCTCCGGGGGGTCCCTGAGTCAATAGAGCCATGAGACCTACTGGAAGCAGTTACCTCTGTCTTCAATGAGCTCCTGGACCTTCCCAGTACAAATCACCGTGTGCACAGAGCCTTGGGCCCCTGTTCGCAGGACCCAAACAGGCCCAGAGATATCATCTGCAGAATACATTTCTTCAAGATCAAAGAAGATATACTCCGACGTGTTTGGGAGAAGGGCCCGGCCAGATATAAAGGCGCACAAGTAATTGCAGGACTGGACAGTACCCGACTTGGCCATATACAACAGGCAGCTACCACAACGCCCGGGTGGAGTCCCTAGAGGAGACAGAAGAGGCGTGAGAGGCCGCAGAAGGTGAAGTCCGGTGCCCTGGGCCCCGCATGGTGTCTCCTGCCGCCTGCCCTAGCCACTTAATGCTAAGCACTGCCGCCTTCGCTGGCAATTGATCCTTTGGCGGGGTTGTGCAAATGTTAGTATTACATGCCTAGAGTTATTTAGATTTGTTTAATGTACGACGGGTGCCCCCCAAGGGCTTCTGCTTGCCTGGTTGTGCCGTGGAGCGAGGCAACAACTAATCTCAGGCCTCCGATCCCCATACAGCGATGTTGCGACAAATGCCAGATCGCCGCCGAGATACGCCTCGCAGCTACAATCTAGGTGCGTCTTCTAACCCCTTGAATGAGTGCCTAGTCTTCCACCCTCCCTCAAACACTTGGTGCACCCCTCTGGGGAAGCTTAGGGTCTCCTCCAGATGGGAGTAGAGTTAGCACAAGGCTCATTAGCCTGTGTTTGTGGGTTCTCCTACGGAGCCCTCTCCCACTAAGTGCATAACTCATAAAAAGGCACAGCTTCTGAACTACGCCACTAAGCGAGTTACCGGCGGACTACTTGTCAGTCCTCAGTTGTTCCCTGGTTCTACTTCCCCCCTTGGCCCCTCACCTTCCCCCAGGCACCTTCTCCCACCCACTTCCCCCCGTTGGCGTGTGGGACCAGACATGGGACAAATAGAAGCTGTCACACAGTGGAGTTTTTTTGTCACCCTTTGTTGCCAGACCATTTTGCACTATTTTGCGCTCCCCATGTTCAAATGTGATTTTTGAAGGGATTTCCAGGGATTTCCCAGGTAAATTATATATTGTTTTTTTTCAGCAGAGTCTGGGCTTTAACATGAAATGTCTTGTTTGTCATTTTTTATGTGTATTCTCAATATTTTTGGGTGAAATATGTGCAAAAAAATTAAAAAAAATCTATTTTTTTACAATTTGTAGTGTTTTTTTGTAATAAAAAATGTAATTTCTCCCGGTTACAGCAGTACTACATATATATAGCTAGACACCCTTTCCTGCCCAGGAGACTCCCCCAAGCTGAAACAGCGCTTTAGGGGATTTTCAGAAAAAATACAACTGTGATATGCGCTATGCGCACCTTGCAGTTTTTCCAGAAAAACAACCCTTTACATTTTATATACCCCCAACAAACTATATCTTCTCTGGAAGTACACACCTCAAACTTTCTAGGTGTACCAGGCTTGTTGATGTGGCCATAGTTTTCTGGAAGTAATCCCTCAATGTATTCTTTGGTTGCAAAGAGCTTCCCTAAAAAAGGATTAAAAAGCAGAATCAAAGCCACATTTTCCTAAAAAAAACTATTTAACAAACAAGAAAAAACAAGTTTAATCTGAAAAAGCAACATCCCCCGAACAGAACAATACTCAACATGCATTGCTCAAGTCAAGGGAAGAGTTGCCAAACACCCCAAAGTAAAGCATGTGCTTAACGGTAATTTTACTTGAAAATTTCAGCTCTGCAGACAAAGTGCGCACCTTGCGATTTTTCAACCAAAACAACCCTTTACATTTGGAATATCCCCCATAAACCATATATTCCCTGAAAGTACACATGCTAAGCTTTCTAAGCGTACCCAGCTTGTTGTAGTGGGCTCATCTTTCTGGAATTAATCCCTCAAAGAATTATTTGTTTGCGCAGGGTTTCCCTAAAAAATGTATAATAAAGCTGAATAAAAAACACCTTTTCCTAAAATATAAATATGCAAACAAGAAAAAACAAGCTAAGTCTGAAAGCGCAAGGTCCCCCGAGCAGAACAATACCCAACATGCATAGCTACTTTTAACCTTTTTAATTGACAGCCTACTTGAGATTTTGTCACCCTCTGTTGACAGGTCATTTTTCCCCATTTTGCGCCATGTTTTGCGACATTTTTGCTGGAATTTTCAGGAAAATGTATATATATTTTTTTTTGCAGCAGAGTTTAGGCTTTAACTTGAAATGTCTTGTTTGTAAATTTTATTCTGTTTTTTTACAATTGTATTATTAAGTTAAAAAAAATAAATAAATAAAAAAATTTTAGAAAATTGTCTCCTTTATTTTAAATAAAAAATGTATTTTATTACAGAAAATCATACTGCATGTGAAAGCCCCATTTCTACCGATTAGAACCACTTATTTATCGGTAGCCCCCCGTTCCTGCCCAGGAGACCCCCCAAGCTGAAACAACCATCAACTACCATCCACACTACAAAGGGTTAAATTGAGAAAAAAAATGACATAGAGTCCCCCCTCCCAGGGTGGGGGCCCCATTTTTTGGGGGGGATTTTTAAGGATTAAAAACCCCCAAAAAATGACATGGGGTCTCCCTTACCCAAGTAACCAGCCCGGGACCAGCTATGCAGGGCTTGTAGAAACAGGGCACAGGGGCCAGCTTTTGTGGCCCCTGGCCCTGCAGGCTACAAGCCCGCATAGCCCGTGGCCACGGGCTCTTCTGCCCCCCCCCTGGGCTTTGGGGGGGAGGTAATGGGGGTTAATGGCAAGTCACCCGCTAGTCGCAGGTGACTTGCCATCCCCCCAGCCTTGTGAACTGGTATAGGGATCTCTTGGACCCCTTACCAGTTCACAAGGGGTTAAGTGTAAAAAAAAAACACCACACACAGAGGAAAAATATTTTAATGGCAAGATGGCGGCGCCCATCGGGAGAGAAGGGGGAGAGCCCTATCAGGCTCTCCCCTGAAGCTGAAGAGCCCGATCGGAGCCCCCCCCCCCCCCCAGTGAGGAGGAGACCTGGAGGGAGGCAGCGTGACTGCAGGTAAGTAAATGTAATTTTTAATTTTTTAAAAGAAGCCCGCTAGCAGGGGTAAATGCCAGGCACGTGAATTTTACGTGGTTGGCACTTAAGTGGAGGAGAAGCAACCACATACATTTTACATGGCTGGCATTTAAAGGGTTAATATTCCAGAAAAAAGAACAATTCTAGGGCAAGAATTAAACAGATGCAGAGCAAAGATAGTTTTCCTGCAGGAGACTCATTTTAAACGGAATGCGGACCCTAAGCTCTGTGGTAAGCAGTTCCCCCAGGCATTCACCAGCTGCGCGGCAGACACCAAAAAGAAAGGAGTAGCAATTTTGCTTGCAAGAGATCTTCCCTTTACATTAAAGGAGTCCTGGAAGGACAAATCCGGAAGGGCGATAGTAATCAAAGGACTAATCAACCAAAGAATGTACACACTGCCCTCTATATATGCGCCCAATCAAGGTCAGATACAATTCTTAAACAGCACGCTTGACAGATTAGAAAAGTTTAAAGGAGCTCTATCGCGAAAAAATGGGCCAATGATAAAAATCCATATAAATATGCTGGATGGCGGGAGGAGGGGTCACTTATACACCCGGTATCAAGAAATATCCAGCCAGGCTTGTTTTTTTTATTTTAATGAAAGGAAGAGGACATCTCGGGTGACAGACTCTGTTACCCCTCATAGACTAAACCTGTCACCCCTGGATTTTATTCCTACCAGGGGAAGAAAACCACAAACTTGGCGGGAGTTTTATTCAGTTCAGGTGTATAAATGACCCCTCCCCTTATTAACTAAAGTGTTTAAATGGATTTTTAATATTACACAATTTCGTGATAGTGCTCCTTTAAGGAAGGAGAGATAATAATGTACACACTGCCCTCTATATATGCGCCCAATCAAGGTCAGATACAATTCTTAAACAGCACGCTTGACAGATTAGAAAAGTTTAAAGGAGCTCTATCGCGAAAAAATGGGCCAATGATAAAAATCCATATAAATATACTGGATGGCGGGAGGAGGGGTCACTTATACACCCGGTATCAAGAAATATCCAGCCAGGCTTGTTTTTTTTATTTTAATGAAAGGAAGAGGACATCTCGGGTGACAGACTCTGTTACCCCTCATAGACTAAACCTGTCACCCCTGGATTTTATTCCTACCAGGGGAAGAAAACCACAAACTTGGCGGGAGTTTTATTCAGTTCAGGTGTATAAATGACCCCTCTCCTTATTAACTAAAGTGTTTAAATGGATTTTTAATATTACACAATTTCGTGATAGTGCTCCTTTAAGGAAGGAGAGATAATACTGGGAGGAGACTTCAATTTAACCATAGAGCCTCATAGAGCCCCTGCTGGCGAGCAGATCAGCGATTTCCTACATGTCCCTGAGATCTCTGAAGAAAAAATTACATAGCATGCAGCTGGTGGATGCGTGGCGCACCAGAAACCCAGGGACAAGGGATTACTCATTCTATTTTAATGTACATGGGCCATATTCCAGGCTGGATTATATATGGTTCTCACATGGACTATTGGGACAGGCCACAGGAGACGGAATATACCCGACCTCCTTCTCAGACCATGCATCGGAATTCCTTGTCCTAGATCTACTGGACAGACCCCCACCCCCCCCCCTATGTAGAGGCTAAACGAATCACTCCTTCAAAATACAGTGGTGACGCAAGACATAAGAGGGTCTGGAGACATACTTTAGAATCAATGACAATGGAGAAGTCTCACCACTGACATTGTGGGAGGTGTATAAGGGAGTAATAAGGGGAATCTTGATCAGCCATGGAGCAAGGCTTAAAAATGAAAGGTTACCCCAAATTGAGAAACTTACGGAAAAGGTTAGGCTCCTTGAGCTGTCCCATAAACAATCCGGGGCGGCGAGGGTGCTCGGGGAGCTGACCCATGTGAGAGAGGCCCTCAACGTGCTGCTGAGACAAAAGGCCAAACTTGTAATTAGGAGATGCAAACATACATACTATAAACACAGCAACAAGAGTAGTGCGCTTCTAGCTAGGGCACTTAGGCAACAGCAAAACCAGAACTTCATCGCTGAAATACGGGACAACAGACGCAACACACCACAGAAGGGAGAGCGGACACGTTCAGACAGTACTACTCGGGCTTGTACAACCTGGGTGGGGGCCCAGCGGCGCACAGGCAAATTAGGGGAATATATAGGGAGGTCAGGCATGCCGACGGTTGCAGAGGAGACTGCGCCACTGCTAGAGGACCCTATCGGGGTAGAGGAACTGCTAGAGGCGATAAAACAAACCTCCTCAGGAAAGGCCCTGGGATACCCCGTCAAGTACTATAAAACCTTTGCCTCAATATTGGGCCCTTGAATGATCAAGGCGTGGAACCCATAAGCGCCGGGCTCATTCTCAGGCAGAGATCTAGAGGCGCACATTTCTGTCTTGCATAAATCAGGAAAGGATCCCCTGTCATGTAAGTGCTATCGTCCCATCTCCCTCCTCAATATGGACCTGAAACTATAGCCTCAATTCATAGGCACATTCGTCTGGACTTTTGCAGCTGTCCGCGTATGTTTTTGTGGGTGTTAGTCTTTTTTTTTCCTTTATTTTTTCATTCGCACGAACGTTCGGACTAATGCGTATATGCGCGTTCGATGAACGAAAGCAAATCTGAACATTAGCGTAAGTTCGGATCATTTTCCCATCAAAATCAGAAATTTTGCGTTCGTTCAGATAACTTACGTTATTGTTATAGACTTGCGACTAATTCAGAAAGCTGATTGCCGAGGGGCCACCACCCTTTAAAACCGTTTCCTTTGCGAACCCCTTATGGGACCATTTTGACCTCGAGACTAGCAGGCTGGCAGCTATGGACGGCTCAAGTGAATTTGAGGAGCATGAAGATCTGCAGCTCCTGGGCATTGAGATCGTCCGGAGGTCTGACCCCAGATTGCACAGGCGGCAACGCATGCACATCGATGGCATGCATGACGGTGAGCTGTTTGAGCTCACCAGACTTAATCACGCTTCCCTCATAAATTGTATAGTGAGCTGTAGCCATGGTTAGCCCGCACCACAAGGAACGGCTTGGCGAAACGGCTCGTTCCAGAGGCTGGGTGTCCTCTCCGTGGATATTTCCCAGCCTACGCTGAGCTGCGCGCTATCCAAGTTTTTGGAAGGCATGGCTACCATAACTCAAAAATATATTTGTTTTCCTGACGATATGGTAGCCAGGAACGCGATTAAGCTGGCATTTTTTAGTATCGCCGACATGCCCAACATCCGGCAGCCGACGAGTATATCTACAGGCAAGTACAATCTTTCATGTTTTGTTATCAAAAATTTACGATAAATTATTCAAAAATCCCTCCTTGTAAATAGTTCCTGTGAAATAGTTGACATTGTCTATCTGTTAATCCCTCCTTGTAAATAGTCCCTGTGAAATAGTTGACATTGTCTATCTGTTAATCCCTCCTTGTAAATAGTTCCTCCTTGTAAATAAGCCCTGTGAAATTGTTGACATTGTCTAGCTGTTAATCCCTCCTTGTAAATAGTCCCTCCTTGTAAATAGTCCCTGTGAAATAGTTGACATTGTCTATCTGTTAATCCCTCCTTGTAAATAGTCCCTCCTTGTAAATAGTCCCCGTGAAACAGTTGACATTGTCTATCTGTTAATCCCTCCTTGTAAATAGTCCCTCCTTGTAAATAGTCCCTGTGAAATAGTTGACATTGTCTATCTGTTAATCCCTCCTTGTAAATAGATCCTTCTTGTAAATAGTCCCTGTGAAATAGTTGACATTGTCTAGCTGGTTATCCCTACTTGTAAATAGTCCCTCCTTGAAAATAGTCCCTGTGAAACAATGGACCGTATTTAGGTTCCCAAACATTTTAATGTGGACCTGAAACAGGCACTTCAAAGTTAATCTTTACTTGATCCAACATACATATCCTTTTTTTTGTGACAAAATACTTATGTACTTGGTTAGTGTTATTTGTATTGGGCCAAAGGTTTTGCTTAGGGTGTTATTAGTTAGTGTTTCACTAGTTTTCCCTGCCTTGCTAAGGTTTTTTTTTTTCTTTTTTCCCACGAACCGCAAAATGGGCCACTCACTGAATGTCCAAGCAGTGGTGGCCCCCGGACATGCGGTTCCTTAGTATGCTCGGCGGGTTCCCAGGCTCATCCCATGATGCCTACATTCTTCGAAGATCTGGATTGTACGGTCGGTTTGAGTCTGGGGAATTTCCTGTGGATGGCTCCTTGGTAAGTTGACGCCAATAACGATATTTTCTTTTCAATGTATGCCTATGAATTTAGTTTTTGACCCATGTATGAACCTATCCTATTTGAACACCTTGTTTACATGTGAAACATGGCCTTACCCATTAGATGTATCAAACAACAAAGCCTTGGCAAATGTTTGTCCTGCATTGACAAAATTCCAAATTGGAATTTAGAGTAAATTAATAATTATTCTTCCCTACACTCGGCTGTAATTATGTTCTTGACTTTCTGATAGGGTCTGCGCCATCTTTGCTTAGATGCATTACACTTACTGAGTAGAGGAGAGCGGGATAAAGTACAGGGGCCGGGTTAGAGCTGTTTTTGCCTCAGACAAAGCAGATAAGGGGTCCTGAAAAGTTAAGACATCCAAGAATGCTGAGCAGCACAGTCCTAAACCAATACCTGTTAGCAGTCTGCCTGATTGGCCATCATCCGCCATCTTGGATGTTTAAATTGTCCCAGCATCCATTAGATGTTGTTAGGCTTATTTTTTGCCTGCGCAATATGTATGTTCATGGTGTTTCGCAAATGTTACCTAGCCTCTTATGTGGATGGACCATTTCTGTTATCCAATTTAGGGAGTAATGTGTAATTTATGATATTCTTTTTACATTTTTGCAGGTGAGTCAGGCTATCCACTCCTTCCGTGGCTTCTGACGCCTGTCCTCCGGCCCCAGAATGCCGCCCAGGATGCATATAATAGGTGTCAGGAATCACCTACCTGGCCCCCGTTCCAGCGCCGTCTCCAGGCGTCCGGCCGCGGCTGTTGGTGTGCGGCGGCCGCGCCGGGCGGTGGCGGATCCGGCGGCGTCGGCTCGAGTGGCACTCAGCTCGGCCACGCCCCCCGCTTCCTCGTCCTCTGGACATGCTCGCGCGCAGGCGCAAGCACGTAGTAGCTATGCCCTCCGGCGGCGCTGTACTGTGCGCGCCCGCCAGAGGATCAGGGAATTTTTGAATTAAAGGGCCAATGAGCCCTAGGAGTTAGGGAGGTGTCTCTCAGCCTGCAGACCAATCCTGGGGGGTAACCTAAAGTTAACCAACCACTTAGGGATGCGCCCTCTCAGCCCTGCAGACCAATCCTGGGTGTCATCCCAAAGTGCACCAATCACCTACACTTCCCCTCCCCTGTCTGTCCCTATAAAAGCAATTCCCCCTCAGTTGGGAATTGCCTGTGATAGCGCCTTGTACCTTGCTTTGACTCATGTTATTATTTGATCTGATCACCGTTGCCGACCCCTGCCAGAACCGACTATTTTGATCTCCGTTGCCGACCTCTGCCTGAACCGACCAATCTCGATCTGATCTCTGTTGCCGACCTCTGCCTGAACCGACCAATCAGGATCTGATCTCCGTTGCCGACCTCTGCCTGAACCGACCAATCTCGATCTGATCTTCGTTGCCGACCTCTGCCTTGTACCTAGACCTCGAGCTGTCTCACCCCTCTGTACCGTTGCGAACTCTGACTCCCCGTGTTAACCTCTGGCCTGTCTCTGGACTTCCGCTACGCTCGCTCTTAGCCATTGGTTCTTCAGACCTCTATACCTGTAAGCTCTCATCCTTTGAGACATTGAAGTCCTGGGGGCAACCGATCCCGGGCAGGCGTATTCTGCATCCCGGCAAGCAGGGGCTCCTACAGGTGAAGCTGGCTGCGCAGATTGGGGGTTGAGGGCTTACCTAGAGGGCTGGAGTTACCAGAGCGTGACATTATCACAGGCCCCAACATGGATGACCTGGTACAGCAGGTGCAAGCTATGGCCACAGCGATCAACCAGCTCGCTCAAAGGGTGGCCACCCAGGAGTCTCGTCAAGTGCCGACTTCCTCTGTACCACCTCATTTCTCTGAACCGAAGATTCCTTTGCCTGAAAAAATTTTTGGAGAGCAAGCAAAATTTTCTAACTTCAAGAATTCATGTGAACTATAGGGTCGATTCAAAATCCCAAATGTCATTATGTTCATATTTGAAATCGAATGTTTTGTTGGGTGTTTGTCATTTTTTCCTTTTTTTTTGGGGCATTTTCGACTCGCACGAACGTTCGAACATAGACGTATATGTTCTTTCGTCCATCGAACTTAAATTTGTGGTTTTACGCTACTTCGGGACTTTTTCCTTCGAAATCGTAAATGTTTCGATCGGTCAAATTATTTACGTCATTGCAATGGGCTGGCGATTAATTCAGAGAGCTGATTGCCAAGTATTCCGACGGCCATATAGTCATTTCCTTGTCGAGCGTCTTACGGCACCTTTTTGACCTCGGGACTAGGCAGCCAAGTGTGATGGAGAGTGACTTTGAAGAGCATCAAGCTCTTCTTCTGTTTGGCATTGATGTGATCCTGAGGTCAGAGGCCAGATTGCACCGGCGGCGACGCATGAACATCAATGGCATGCATGACGTTGAGCTGTTCGAGCTGACCAGGCTTAATCGCGCTTCCCTCCATAAATTGTATAGTGAGCTGCGGCCATGGTTAGCCCGCACCACAAGGAAGGGGCATGCAATTTCAGGTATGACCAAGATGCTTGGCTGCCTGCAATTTTTGGCGAACGGCTCGTTCCAGAGGCTGGGTGCCCTCTCCGTGGGGATCTCACAGCCTACGCTGAGCCGCGCACTATCACATTTTTTGGAAGGCATGGCTACCCTAACACCCAAATATATTTTTTTCCCAGATGATATGGTAGCCAGAAACGCCATTAAGCTTGGTTTTTATAATATCGCCGACATGCCCAACGTCATTGGTGCCATTGACTGTACCCACGTCGCCCTGGTGCCTTCGGCTGCCGACGAGTACATATACAGGTAAGTATTTAAATTTGTAAGATTTGTTCATTTTTGGTTAACCCTCCTTGTAATGGTCCCTCCTTGTAATGGTCCCTCCTTGTAATGCTCCCTCCTTGTAATGCTCCCTCCTTGTAAAGCTCCCTCCTTGTAATGCTCCCTCCTTGCAAAGCTCCCTCCTTGTAATGGTCCCTCCTTGTAATGATCCCTCCTTGTAATGGTCCCTCCTTGTAATGGTCCCTCCTTGTAAAGCTCCCTCCTTGTAATGCTCCCTCCTTGTAAAGCTCCCTCCTTGTAATGCTCCCTCCTTGTAATGCTCCCTCCTTGTAATGCTCCCTCCTTGTAATGCTCCCTCCTTGTAATGCTCCCTCCTTGTAATGGTCCCTCCTTGTAATGCTCCCTCCTTGTAAAAATCCCTCCTTGTAATGCTCCCTCCTGATCGAAATGTGTGTGTTATTTTTACAAAAAGCCTTGCTAATGTTTTTATTGTGTTCCTTTTTTACCAGGAACCGCAAAATGGGCCACTCCTTGAATGTGCAGGCAGTGGTGGCCCCGGACATGCGGTTCCTTAGCGTACTCGCCGGCTACCCAGGCTCAGCCCATGATGCGTACATCCTTAGACGATCAGGATTGTACCGACGGTTTGAGTCTGGGGAATTTGCCGGGGCATGGCTCCTTGGTAAGTTCACATAAACCACATAATGTAGTTGTGGATGTTTGTTTTTAATTAGCATTTTGCAGTAATGTCTGCAAAAATTACACCTTAAACAACCTTCTTGCCATGTTAAACCACACTTGAATGTTAGTTATTAACCAACCAAGCATTTGCCCAAGTTTGGCCTGCATTAGCCACATTATAAATTATCTGTTTGTCTAATTTAATAATCCCTCTTACACCACCCTCGTGTGGAATAGTGCACTTAACTTTAGCATAGTTTAGGACCCATCTTTGCTTAACTGGTTTGCACTTCCACACGAGAGTAGAGCGGGATAAAGTGCATGTGGCGTGTTTCTGCTGTTTTGGTCTCACACAAAGCATATAAGGGGTCAGCCAAACCTACATCCTAAGCACACTTGGAAACCCAGAGCTGGGATCCTTATGTATGATTGTCCATCATCCTCACTCTTTGTATGTTGTCCTTTTGTAAACCTCTAGGACATATGTTTAGTTTGGGACTGGGACAGTGGCAAATGTTGCCTCATGCTGATCACACAATTGACAAATAGCCTCCTATTGATGTTGCTGGTGCCTTTATGGTCTTACATGTTTTTTTTGCTAATCTTATGTATAAGGTGATTCAGGATACCCGCTGCTGCCGTGGCTCTTGACGCCAGTACTCCGGCCCCAGGATGCCTCCCAGGATGCCTACAACTGTGCGCACCGCAAGACCAGGGCTGTGGTAGAGAGGGCCTTTGGTCTTTTTAAGACTAGGTTTCGTTGTTTGGATCATACCGGGGGCGCCCCTGCAATATGATCCTAAAAAGGTCATAGACATAATAATGGCCTCTGCTGTTCTGCACAATTTTGCAATTTCACAACGGGTCCCCCGGTATGTAGATTTGGCTCCCTCTCCACTCAGCGAAGACCAGGAGGACTCATTTCTGGGCACACACAGTAGTGTGTCCGGCCAAAGTGTGCGGACTAATTTGATCGCGACCCATTTTGCTTAATTTAACCTGTATTGGCCTTTGTTTAACATTGTGTTGTTGATTTAGTTTTGTTTCCCTTTGTGTATGTTTCGTTATGTTTGTTGTGTTCAACTAAGTAATGAAGTAATTACTCACCACAGGCCTAATGCTTTACAACTCTCTTTTTTGGATGTGTGAACTGTGTGAATGTCCAAGTATATATTTCTCTGTGACACCAAAAAAAGAGACAATCAAATTTATGAGCCACAGGTGTCTTTAACTGTTTATTTCTTAAAAATAATAGCACAAACTTGGAGTTGCTGCTCACTCCAATTTGCAAACAAAATATATGTAACAACAAAGGATAAATGGTTAGATCAACCATGCCAATAATAAAATAAAAAAAAAATCCTGCTTGCCAACATTTGCCACTGCCACAGGTGTAAACCTGGTACAGGTGTAGAAGCTTGAGTGGCACGTTCAGTGAGGATTCAGATATTGGCTAGTGGCCTACCTCACCACTCTAAGGAGCTATATGGGCGCAAATCAAAAACACACAACCCAAGGCATACACCAAGGGTATCTTGGTTTGCCTCACCAGACAAGTCAATACAGGGGGGATTTAGAGCAAAGATGTTGTACAGATTCATGGTGTGGAGACATTAAAATGGGTGATGGCCATAGTACCCGGGTGGTGGCCCTTGCTGATTGGACCTAACGTGGGCCTGTGTGGCATTCTGAATCTGCAACTGGTCCAAAATGTTTCGCATGATAGTTACCATTTCACCACTGTAGGCACGGTTGTCATTGTTGGCAGTCTCCATGTGGCTGTTGAGGGTCCGCAATTCTGTCTGCACAGCCTGTAATGTAGTATATAGGGTCTCGATCCGGCCATGCAGTGCCTCTTGGTTCCTTTGGTTTTGGTGCTGGAAGGTAACCCTCTCGTGGTGCCATGCGTCCAAAATTGCCATGCCCCTCCCCTGGTTGCGCCGTAGCGGATTCCGCCTCCCCAATCCCCTGGTTCGGGGTCGTGCCGATGATGTTGGTCTGGGCCCCTCAACAGACACAGGCATGCTTTCACTATCCTCAACAGCAGAGAGAACACTGGGGACTTGAGTGTCAGTCTGTGCATGCTGGCCATCATGTGCAGCCACCATGCAGCCAGCTTCCCTCTGCTGCTGCGGAGTTGGTGTTGAAACATTTTGGACCAGTTGCAGATTCTGGCCCAGGGGTAGATCTTCTGAAGGGCACATAAAGGATCCATCCTCCTCCAGCTCCTGGATTTCATCCATGAGTGTGTGGGTCTGTATGGACAGAGACAAATTATATGTTAGCTTGCCCACTACATATGTCAATCTGTTAGTAGTAACATGCAAAGTAACATGGATAACCGACATTTGCTCCCTAAACTTACCGAATATATCGGATCCTCCCTCCTAGGCTGCACGGAAGTTGACGGCATGTCCAAACTGGCAGTGGATTCCACAGTAGCTGAGGGATGATGCTGGCCTGCATGAGAAGCAAAGACACTATGTAAACACACACCTATGCATTGTTGACGGGTCAAAAGACATATGCCGAATTAGTTAACGGGTCAAAGCTGTCATGGGCACTACAACAACGGTGACAAATAAGCTTCAATTTCCATGCCATTATCTTTAGTAATTTTTTGTCTATAACTACTTCCACATTGTTCACCTCAACTAAGCCAAACATTCAACTTCTGCTTGTTCTGTGGCTGACCACATCCCTTATAGGCCATTAAAGCGGACCTTCACTCTGATTAAGAGTCTAGCTTATATGTTTCCCACACCCTGTACATACAGATTGACCACATTACAAATCTTCCTTCCTGCATCTACTGCATGTTATGAGCCTTTAAACATCCAAGATGGCGGCTTATGGAAGCCGCCATCTTATCAGGCAGCCTGCAAACAGGAAGTGCCTCCTGACTGTGCTGCTCTGCATTCTTGGACTGGTGACCGTTATCTGACCCCAGCTCTGCTCTGTTTGAGCAAAGAACAGCTATAACCCGCCCCCCTGTACCTTATCCCACTCTTCTCTCCTCAGTAAGTGTGATGCTTCTGAGTCAAGATGGCGGCGCACGTATCCTAAATTCCTGAACAGAGTTGCAGGCCAGTGTGGGAAAGAATAATAAGTTAGTGACTAAAACTGAAAAATATATTAATTTTACATGCTGGGGAACTGTTTTTTCAGACTTTGGGCTTTTCATTAAATCACACTGAAGGTCCGGTTTAAGTGTACACACTCAGCCTGGACATAGCAGGGACCTGGTTTTTGGGAGGCCTAGCAATGTATATTTTCCTAATTCAAACCAAGCCTGTTTGTTGTTTTTTTACCAACCCCAGCTCACACACAAGTAGACAACAGATCAAATTGAAGTGTGTGATGTCATGGAGTGTAAAGACATAACTGCCAGGTTAATGGGAACCAGCAAACTTTTAAACTCGGGTTCAATGTACATTCACGTCTTGTATGTGGCCAAAAAATCAGAAGTTAAGTGGCCACACACATGCCACACCCTGGCCCAACACAGAAATCCCCTACAAGCCACAGCCTAGGTGCCTGGCTTCCCAGATGTGTTACTGGCTAATTGTGCATGCTCACTAATTGTAAAGGTCACATAAAGCTTACTCACCTGCAGGACGGGTCGGTGAATCTGTGTCCCTTAGGGCCGCGTGGCCCTCGACGGCGACTGGATGCATCAATCCCAAAATCATCTCCTCAGCCGGGGTCAACTTGAGTTTGGAGGGAAAACCTCCTCCAGTTTTCATGCTGCAAAACATAGTTAGGCGAATTTAGAACCAGGTGGCCAATACAACATCAAGTCTAATCCTAAAGCTAACATTTTTACCTGTAAATCCGCCTTTGATTTTCTTTCTTCCGCGCAGCATATTTGAGGTCCGATATCTTGCGCTGAATCTGTACAACATCCTTTAACTCTTCCCCCGCTGCATTCACTTGTCTGGTTAGGTCGGCCAAGATGTTTGCTCTGCGCTGTTTGGTGGTGTTTTTGGATCTGCGCCCATATAGCTCATCATAAACTAAGGTCAGGCCACTAGCCAAGGCCATAATTTGGCCCTCACCAAAACGCCCACTGAACTGCCCTCTTCGCAATGTGCGCCCTGTTGTTTTGGGTTGTGGGTCCTCCATGGTGTCATCCAAATGGGGTGACATCCTTGCCTGGGTTTGTGGGGGATAATGCAGGGAATGGTGGCTGCCTGGGGATTGGCCAGGACTGGGCAAGGGACTGGGTGTTCTGGCCTGGCTGGCCACAGAAGTCCCAGGTGTTGATGTGGCATGGTAACCTTGCCTTTCCACCTGTGCCGGTGGCAAATGTGGGCGAGCAGGAGAGTTTCGTTCTGAGGCTGAAGTAGTGCTGCCCTTGGAGGTAGTAGGGCGGACCAAGGGTGAGGGCGATCTTGTTTTTTTTTTGGCCCACTCTTGGGGGGCTGCGGGACCTGGTTCTGGCTCTTGGGGGGCTGCGTGCCCTGCTGCGGCGTCTAGGGGGGCTGCGGGACCTGGTTCTGCCTCTTTGTGGGCTGCGTGCCCTGCTTCGGCGTCTAGGGGGGCTGCCTGGGGACCTGGTTCTGCCTCTTTGTGGGCTGCGTGGCCTGCTGCGGCGTCTAGGGGGGCTGCGGGACCTGGTTCTGCCTCTTTGTGGGCTGCGTGGCCTGCTGCGGCATCTAGGGGGGCTGCGGGACCTGGTTCTGCCTCTAGGGGGGCTGCGTGGCCTGCTGCGGCGTCTAGGGGGGCTGCGGGACCTGGTTCTGCCTCTAGGGGGGCTGCGGGACCTGGTTCTGCCTCTAGGGGGGCTGCGTGGCCTGCTGCGGTGTCTAGGGGGAACCCGCTGAGGCATTGCGTACGTTCGCACGGCCATGCGGAACCCACTGGGGCATTACTTATCTGCTGCCGAGAACAAGAAGCAAGATGGCACCCACTATCTTCACCCGCCAACAAGAAGAGATCATCATGCTCGTAAGTGTATTTTAAGGACTTTTCTTTGATTTGGAAATGCTGCTCTACATGTGAAGGAAGCGCAGGAATAAATGGCTTTTGTTAAAAATGTGATAAACTACATGCACAACCAAAGGCACGCCACACACGTGCCAAACAACATTTAGGCCAGATTGTGAAATTACTGAACCCTAGAAATGTGTGTGTGTTAATGTAATTACACCAAAAAATGTATTGCTGACACATATTGATAGGTATTTAGAAGTAAATTCGATGTTTTCTTTCTGTTTTGTAGACCATGCTGGAGCGCAGGTACGACTACCTGCCCAACACATTTGAAAAACGCAACGTCGCCCTGGAGATAATCTCGACCATACATCAGCAGACCAACACCACCTTCACCCACACGCAGATCATGCAGCATTGGTCGGACCTCAAACGGCTGCACATGCCCCGGGTGCGGAGGTTCTTCGGAATCCATTTTCCAAGTAAGTACATTGCGATTGCATGCAATATGTAACTAAGACAGAAGGTAGGCCTTTACTTAGAATGCCTTTTCTTTTCTAGTGTTGGAAATGGATTACCGAATTCGCCGCACCCGGAGGCGCAGAGGCCGACCAGTGCTGCATGATTCTGCAGCTGGGAGTGAAGGTGGTGGATCTCCAGGGCGACGGTCCGACCCCTCCTCTGTGGCCTCCTCAGACCAGCCCCTGGACCTTACCACAGAGGAGGGGCGGCACAGCGTGGGCAGGGAGTCGTACCCTGCCACGCATGCGGGAGCCTCTGGTATGTCACTCTTCATGTATACGCACACACATATACATGTTTGCTCCTGATAGCAACAAACTGAATCCTTGTTTCTTTTTTTGAAGATGCTTCGGGAGCGGGTGAGGTAGTGGAGGAGGAGGCAGCAGATATGGTCGAAGAAGAACCTGGAGAAGGTGAGTGATGTGACCCAGACTTTTAAAAAAACATTGGAGGACTGCTGAATCAGACCTTAAAACTGCGCATATTTTCTAAATTTCTACAGGCAGTTCTTCACAGCAGAGCCAGGACCAAGGACATCCTGTTGTCCCCAATGAGCCATCTATCGGCCACCAACCAAGTAAGTATTCATGTCATTAGTGACATTTCTGTGTGACTTGACCTGAACACACAAATCCATCAAGCTCTAGGCAATGGCACTCGCAGACTTACCTGTGCCCACTTCATTAGCGTAATGACTTGACAGACTTACCTGTGGCCACTTCATTGGATTAATGACTTGACAGACTTACCTGTGGCCACTTCATTGGATTAATGACTTGACAGACTTACCTGTGGCCACTTCATTGGATTAATGACTTGACAGACTTACCTGTGCCCACTTCATTGGATTAATGACTTGACAGACTTACCTGTGGCCACTTCATTGGATTAATGACTTGACAGACTTACCTGTGGCCACTTCATTGGATTAATGACTTGACAGACTTACCTGTGGCCACTTCATTGGATTAATGACTTGACAGACTTACCTGTGGCCACTTCATTGGATTAATGACTTGACAGACTTACCTGTGCCCACTTCATTGGATTAATGAATTTAAATAATTACATGTCGCTTTTCTTGGTTTGTAAAACTAATAAACATTAAATCCACAGGTGCCAAACATGTATAGTTAGCCTACTAATTTGTGGCCAAAAAATTGTTACAGGGACCACACGTCAAAGACTGGCGGAGCTGAATCGGAGGGTCCTTGAGTTGGTGGCTGATCTGCACGCGATGCGTGACACGTTGGGGACAACAGAAGATGAAGAGTAGTGTCCTTGGTCCTGGCCCAGTTTATTTGTATATAGTTTTCAAATATTTATTAGTTAATTTTTTAAATTTCGCAAATTTTGTAAATTGTTTTTAATTACTTCTTAAAAATCGTTTTACATTACTAAAATGGCTGGTTACAATAATAAAACAAAGAAAAATGCCCAATAATTCCTGTGTCAATTATTAGCACAAATACATTGACAAGAAACAAAGGGTAAATTACTGTTGAATAAAGCAACATTGACATGACCGGGAAGTGGTTGGGGTGAGCTTTAAGGTGCGCTAACTGAAGAACAAACTAACCAGGAAGTGGTTGGGGTGAGCTTTAAGGTGCGCTAACTGAAGAACAAACTAAGCAGGAAGTGGTTGGGGTGAGCTTTAAGGTGCGCTAACTGAAGAACAAACTAAGCCGAAAGTGGTTGGGATAAGTTTTAAGGTGCGCTAACTGAAGAACAAACTAAGCCGAAAGTGGTTGGGGTGAGCTTTAAGGTGCGCTAACTGAAGAACAAACTAAGCAGGAAGTGGTTGGGGTGAGCTTTAAGGTGCGCTAACTGAAGAACAAACTAAGCAGGAAGTGGTTGGGGTCAGCTTTAAGGTGCGCTAACTGAAGAACAAACTAAGCAGGAAGTGGTTGGGGTGAGCTTTAAGGTGCGCTAACTGAAGAACAAACTAAGCCGAAAGTGGTTGGGGTAAGTTTTAAGGTGCGCTAACTGAAGAACAAACTAAGCCGAAAGTGGTTGGGGTGAGCTTTAAGGTGCGCTAACTGAAGAACAAACTAAGCAGGAAGTGGTTGGGGTGAGCTTTAAGGTGCGCTAAATGAAGAACAAACTAAGCAGGAAGTGGTTGGGGTGAGCTTTAAGGTGCGCTAACTGAAGAACAAACTAAGCAGGAAGTGGTTGGGGTGAGCTTTAAGGTGCGCTAAATGAAGAACAAACTAAGCAGGAAGTGGTTGGGGTGAGCTTTAAGGTGCGCTAACTGAAGAACAAACTAAGCCGAAAGTGGTTGGGGTGAGCTTTAAGGTGCGCTAAATGAAGAACAAACTAAGCAGGAAGTGGTTGGGGTGAGCTTTAAGGTGTGCTAACTGAAGAAAAACATAAGCAGAAAGTGGTTGGGGTGAGCTTTAAGGTGCGCTAACTGAAGAAAAACATAAGCAGGAAGTGGTTGGGGTGAGCTTGTTAGTGCTAGATATGAAAACACATATATGTGTGCGAACAGTTTAATGATTTAAGTCTGTATTGCGCAGGCGCAGGATCGTAAGTTTGTGGGTCCAGACGAATATTTTATTACAAATTCTATTAAAAATGCTCGGGAAACACAAGGGATTCATTGAGGTAGACGATGGGAAAGTGTTAAAAACGAATGCTGCCGTTGCAACCAGAGAAAAGGAATCGGAAAAGTCACGCGGATAAATTACATACTCGATCTCGTACTTTAACATACGAACGGACGGCCACTTTCCCGAATGAAACGTATAAATGCACAGAATCACTCGCATATGCATACGAGAGTGCGAACGTTCGAACATAATACAAAAAGCGGCACTGATACGACTGGTTTGTTATGTCTCTCTGAATCAAGCCTTATATTTCAAGCTGAGGCCTGTCTCCTCTGGCACTGAGACCCAACGAGTAGGCTTAGTCATTTCTCTACTTCAAGGAGACCCGCAGTCCTGGGCCTTTAGTTTGCCGAGTCATGACATTGCCTTACAATCTGTAACTGCATTTTTCAACTCTATGAGCGTCCTATACGCTGACCCTGATTCACAGTCTACCACTGAGAATAGGCTTCGGGCCTTAAAACAAGGGGGGAATTCGGCTGAAGATTACAGTGCTGAATTCCGCCGCTGGGCTATCGAAGCTAGGTGGAACGATCCCGCTCTGTGTAGTCAGTTCAGGGTGGGGCTGTCGAAAAGCATCAAGGATGCTTTAGTCAATTTTCCTCCGCCAGCGGACCTAGATCAATTAATGCAGGTCTCCATTAAAATAGACTGACGTCTTAGAGAAAAGGCCAGGGAGAGAGTCAGGGCTCCCACGTCCTTCAGGCCAGTCCTAGGTCACAGGTCTCCGGTTCCCCGTGGGGAAGGTACCTCATCATCTCCCCAGGAAGAACCTATGCAATTAGGGAGAACCCGCTTATCCCAGCGTAGGCGATCCGAGGGGTTATGCCTGTATTGCTGGTCATTTTGCAGGGTCCTGTCCCAACAAGGGGAGACCGGCGGAAAACTTCCACACCCAGACCAGGTAGAGAGTACTGATCTGGGTGAGTCAGTTTGCAACTCTCGCCAAAATAAAATGCTAGTGCCTATTGACTTGTCTTGGGGTTCTTCTAAGCAAACAGTTTCCGCCTTTATCGACAGCGGTGCGGCAGGAAACTTTTTGGACAGAAGTATGATCTCCCTTTTAGGTATCCCTTTAGTTCCTCTTGAAAGATCCCTACAAGTTTTGGCTATCAATGGGAAGGCCATCCAGGGGGGACCTATAAATACCAAGACCCCAACTCTTCGGTTAATTGTCGGCTCTTCCCACTCTGAATTCCTAGAATTCTTTATTTTTGATTGTCCGGAAACTCCGGTGGTTTTGGGATACCCCTGGTTGCAACTCCATAACCCGGAGTTAGATTGGCGGACTGGGGAGTTGGTCAAGTGGAGTGACCACTGTAAAGGTCACTGTTTTAATACAGGCCTCAGAAGCGTTCAAGTCTTACCACAGGGATTGCCTCAGCCATATGCTGATTGGATCAATGTATTCTCTGAACGCTCTGCTGATACTCTTCCTCCACATCGGTCCTATGACTGCCCCATCGACTTGCTGCCTGGCACTATTCCCCCAAGGGGAAAGATCTATAACCTTACCCTGCCCGAGGAGCAAGCAATGAGGGAGTATATTACCGAAAATCTTAGGAAAGGATTTATCCGTCCCTCTACCTCGCCTGCTGGGGCCGGGTTCTTTTTTGTAGAGAAAAAAGATGGCGGCCTGAGACCATGCATTGATTATCGAGCCTTGAATAAGATCACTGTAAAGAACCGATATCCCTTGCCCTTGATCGGGGATCTGTTCAATCAAGTCACAGGATCCCAAATTTTTTCCAAATTGGATTTAAGAGGGGCATACAATCTGATTCGCATCCGGCAGGGGGATGAGTGGAAAACTGCATTTAACGTGAAAGACGGCCATTACGAGTACCTGGTCATGCCTTTTGGTCTTTGTAATGCGCCAGCCGTCTTTCAAGATTTTGTTAACGATATATTCAGAGAGTATCTCGGTAGATTTGTGGTCATCTACGTAGATGATATTCTCATTTTTTCTAATCCCTTGTTGGAGCACAGACGTCATGTTAAGTTGGTACTACAAAAATGAAGAGAGAACAACTTATTTGCCAAACTTTCTAAATGCGTGTTTGAAGGCACCACAGTTCCCTTCTTAGGGTATATTATTACCAACCAGGGTTTAGAGATGGACGCGGGGAAAGTTTCGGAGGTTCAGGATTGGGTTCAACCCAAGACCCTAAAAGAATTGCAGCGTTTTCTAGGTTTTGCAAATTTTTATTGGCGATTCATCAAAGGCTTCTCTCATATTGTTGCACCTCTTACCAACCTTACCCGCAAGGGGGCCTTTACTCATAACTGGTCTCCCTCTGTCTGTGAGGCCTTCCTGACCTTGAAACGGGCCTTTACTTCGGCACCTGTGTTAATTCATCCAGATATTCTTAAAGCCTTCATTGTTAAAGTGGACGCTTCTGAGCTGGGAGTGGGCGCAGTTTTGTCGCAATATTCTGGTAACCCTGAGCGTCTTCATCCATGCGCTTATTTTTCACGTAAATTCAGTACCGCGGAACAAAATTATGATGTCGGTAATAGGGAACTATTAGCTATTAAACTGGCTTTTGATGAATGGCGACACTGGCTGGAGGGTTCATTACATCCTATAACTGTGTATACCGATCACAAAAATCTTGAATACATTGGGTCTGCCAAGAGGTTAAACTCTCGTCAGGCACATTGGGCATTATTCTTCTCGCGTTTAAATTTTATTATTACTTTCAAGCCGGGTGTAAAAAATACTAAAGCGGATGCTCTATCTCGCATGTTCGGTGAAAGTAAGGATCGGGGTGATACTGGTGATCCGATCCTACCTGTGGGTTGTGTGGTCGGGGCGTTACTTCCTGATCTCTCTAACACCTTGGCGCCGTTTCAAGATGAATCTCCTAGTGATGTTCCCTTGGGATGCCAGTTTGTACCGCCACATTTGCGTTCAGATGTAATTCGCGAATTTCACGATGCTAAAACTGCTGGTCATGTGGGTAACCGAAAAACATTTATGCTTGCCCGTCGCCATGTATGGTGGCCAACCATGAGACGCGATATAACTACCTTTATCGACGCTTGTGCTGTTTGTGCTCGAAGTAAAGGGGTTCACAAGGCTCCTAGTGGCGGTTTGGTTCCTCTTGAAATCCCTGCTGAACCATGGACTCATATTTCTATGGATTTTATTGTAGATTTGCCTATATCACACGGAAATACTGTTATTTGGGTGGTCGTAGATCGTTTCAGTAAGATGGCACACTTCGTTCCTTTGGCCAAGCTTCCTTCCGCACCAGAGCTTTCTCGACTATTTACTTCACATATTTTTCGTATTCATGGTATTCCGTCCAATATAGTCTCTGATCGGGGTGTCCAATTTATTTCCCGTTTTTGGAAACATTTCTGTTCACGGCTGGGTATACAGATCTCTCTTTCGTCTGCCTACCATCCCCAGTCCAATGGGCAGACGGAAAGAACTAATCAAACTTTGGAACAGTACTTAAGGTGTTATGTCTCTGATGCCCAAGAACAATGGGCAGAATTTATTGATTTCGCCGAATTTGCTTACAATAACGCGCCTAGTGAGAGTACCAAGATATCACCTTTTTATTGTAATTTAGGGAAAAATCCTAGAGCTTCTTCCCTTTCAGGGTCACCTTCCAACTTGCCGGCGTTGGAGGAGTGGCTTCAAGAACGGAAGAATATCTGGACACATTTTCAGGAAATTCTTAAGACCACTAGTTTAAGATATAAGAAATTTGCCGACCGCCATAGATCACGGGAACCTACTCTTCAAGTAGGCGATCTAGTTTGGGTCTCCACTAAAAATATTGCGCTCCGTCAACCCTCTAGTAAATTGGGTCCGAAATTTATTGGTCCTTTCCCGATTATCAAGAAATTGAATAACGTGTCTTTTAAGATTCAACTCCCGCCGACTATGAAAATACCTAATTCTTTTCATGTTTCACTGTTAAAACCGGCGAAGAATACTCCTCTAGCTGGTCCCTCGCCAATTCTTGTTGATAATGAGCACGAGTATGAAGTGAATAAGATCTTGGATTCACGTAAGGTGCGTAATTCTTTACAGTATTTGGTGGACTGGGTTGGCTATGGTCCAGAGGAAAGATGCTGGGTGGCAGCAAGGGATGTTCATGCCAAGGCTCTTGTAAGGAGGTTCCATCGGGACAATCCAGGGAAGCCGGGTAAGGGTCCGGAGGACCCTCGTGAAGGGGGGGGTAGTGTCAGGAATCACCTACCTGGCCCCCGTTCCAGCGCCGTCTCCAGGCGTCCGGCCGCGGCTGTTGGTGTGCGGCGGCCGCGCCGGGCGGCGGCGGATCCGGCGGCGTTGGCTCGAGCAGCGCTCAGCTCGGCCACGCCCCCGCGCTTCCTCGTCCTCTGGACGTGCTCGCGCGCAAGCGCGAGCACGTAGTAGCTATGCCCTCCGGCGGCGCTGTACTGTGCGCGCCCGCCGGAGGATCAGGGAATTTTTGAATTAAAGAGCCAATGAGCCCTAGGAGTTAGGGAGGGGTCTCTCAGCCTGCAGACCAATCCTGGGGGGTAACCTAAAGTTAACCAACCACTTAGGGATGAGCCCTCTCAGCCCTGCAGACCAATCCTGGGTGTCATCCCAAAGTGCACCAATCACCTACACTTCCCCTCCCCTGTCTGCCCCTATAAAAGCAATTCCCCCTCAGTTGTGAATTGCCTGTGATAGCGCCTTGTACCTTGCTTTGACTCGTGTTATTCTTTGATCTGATCACCGTTGCCGACCCCTGCCTGAACCGACTATTCTGATCTCCGTTGCCGACCTCTGCCTGAACCGACCAATCTCGATCTGATCTCCGTTGCCGACCTCTGCCTGAACCTACCAATCTCGATCTGATCTCCGTTGCCGACCTCTGCCTTGTACCTAGACCTCGAGCTGTCTCACCCCTCTGTACCGTTGCAAACTCTGACTCCCCGTGTTAACCTCTGGCCTGTCTCTGGACTTCCTCTACACTCGCTCTTAGCCATTGGTTCTTCAGACCTCTATACCTGTAAGCTCTCATCCTTTGAGCCATTGAAGTCCTGGGGGCAACCGATCCCGGGCAGGCGTATTCTGCGTCCCGGCAAGCGGGGGCTCCTACAGGTGAAGCTGGCTGCGGAGATTGGGGGTTGAGGGCTTACCTAGAGGGCTGGAGTTACCAGAGCGTGACAATAGGGCACACCGGAAGACCAGGGCCGTGGTGGAGAGGGCGTTTGGCCAATTAAAGACCCGCTTTTGATGCTTGGACCATACCGGGGGAGCACTTCAGTATGACCCCAAAAAGGTCATTGATATTTTAATGGCGTGTGCTGTGTTGCATAATTTTGTCATATTGCAGCGTGTCCCTTGGTATGTGGATCTGCCCCCCTCTCCACCCAGCGATGACCCAGAAGACCACTACCATGGCCCAGCTAGTGCGTCTGGGCAAGCAGTTCGCTGTCATTTGATTTCAACCCATTTTTTTTAATTTCTTTTGTCTGTATTGCTTGTTATTTTATTTAATTTTGATTATTTTGGTATTTGTGTTTGTTAATCTAAAAAATAGTAATAAAGTAATTTCTAAAACAAAAAAACCTGATTTGAGACTCATGTCTTTTTTTGCCAACGTATTAGATTCAACAAATAGGGCCACAGACACACCCTCTCCTGCTTGGCCACATTTGCCACAAGCACATGTAGAAAGCAGCCATACCTATGCCACATCTACACCTGTTACTCAGTGGCCCACCCAAACAAGAACCCCCAGTCCCAATCCAAGTCCTGTTCAATCCCAGCCAGGGGTCAAGGTAGTAGTTTGCCAGGCCAGAATGTCCCACAATCATGCCTACAAACAGGAGGAGCCAGAACCAATGTAATTAGGCCCAAGCCTGCAGCGCAACAGCTTGAGTGGCAGGTTCAGTGAGGCTTGAGCACCGGCATTGGCTAGTGGGCTACCTCAGCACTCTAATGAGCTATATGGGCGCAAATCAAAAGCATACAAGCAAAGCCATACCAAAGGGTATATTGGTAGGGCTCACCAGAAAGGGCAATACAGTGTGGATGTAGAGCAAAGATGTTGAGCAGATTCAGGCTAAATAGCCCTTAAAATGGGGGATGCCCATAGAACCCGGGTTGGGGGCTTTAGAGGTGGGCCCTCACCTGGGCCTGTGTTGCATTCACAATCAATCAGTCAGCATGGAATTTAAGGTATTATTTAAGGTCTCTAATTTGCCATGAAGATGCTCGTGGTTTCTTTGATTTTGTGGGCAAAATAAACGCCTCTCATGGTGCCATGCTGACTCCATCATCGGCATAGCTGACTACGCCTCCCAATTCCCCGGGTTGTAGAACGTGCAGATGATGGTCCTCTAGTTCCACCAACAGCCACAGGTCTGCTTGGCAAATCCTCAGCAGCAGAGCTAAAACTGGGGAGTGTAGGCTCAGTCTCTGAATGCTGCCCACGATGGGCTGGCAGCATGCGGCTAGCTTCACTCTGCTGCTGAGGGTTTGTTTGAGAAACATGTTGGGACAGTTGCAGATTATGTTCCAGGGGGGACTGTACAGAAGGTCCCATGAAGGTGCCATCCTCCTCCAGCTCCTGGATTTCCTCCATCAGTGTGTGGGTCTGTTGGGACATGTTAAAAAAAAGGTTCAGTTTGGGCACTACATATGTAATTCCGCAAAAAGAAACATGGCAAGTCACATGCATCTGCAAAATCAGAAAAAGACACTTACCATATAAATCGGATCTTGGGTCCTAGGCAGCACGGAAGTTGAAGGCATGGACAAACTGGCTGAAGCTTCCACACTAGCTGAGGGATGATGCTGGGCTGCATTGTTTAAAAAAAGGCATGTCAACGCACAACTATGCATTGCTGATGTGTCATAACACATATGCTTCACTAAAACACATGGGCAAGCATGAATGGCAACTCCCCCAATGGTCCAAGTTGTCCTTCACTATGAATGCCATTATCTGTTCGATGTATTAGTCAACAAGTACATACACATTGGTCACCTTAACCCAACAAAACATGCATGTACTGGCTGTTATGAGAATTGACACATCCCGAAAAGGCCATTAGGGGTCCACACTCAGCTTGCAAATAGCATTTGGCATCAGATTATGCTGGTTGCCATTCTTTCTAGGTAAACCTTTCAATCACCCCAGATCAAGTCTTTCAGAACAAAGCACAGCTCCAACCCAAGTGGGCTAAAGATAAAGATGGAAGTGTTGAATCTGATTGACTAGAAGAACATAACAGCCAGTCCTTTGCTAATCTCAATACTTTAATAATGTTCCTAAATACTCTCAAAGGTCATGTATGGGCAAGGAAATTAGAAAATGACCAGTCCACAGACATGACACACCCTGGTAAAATTGTTATCGCCACTACAAGGCACTCCCTAGGGGCATGTGTTAATATATGCCTTTGAGCCTCATTTTACACGTAGCTAACCTTTCACATACACACTAACATTAGTCACCTGCAGGAATAGTCGGGATGTCCGTGTCCCGTCGGGCCGAGTGTCCCTCTAAGGCTACGGGATGTAGCAGGCCCAGCACCATCTCCTCAGCCTGGGTAAATTGAAGTTTAGTGGGGAATCCTCCGCTAGTTTGTAAGCTGAAAAAGATAGTTTGACAAATTGGGCAAAATGTTGACAATACAAGAAGAAGACAAATCCACAAAGTATATATGTACCTGTAATGACGCCATTTATTTTCTTTCTTCCGTGCTGCATACTTGAGGTCCGATATTTTCCTTTGAATCTGCTCAACATCTTTTAGCTCTTTGACCTGTCTGGTGAGCTCCTCCAAAATTTCTGCTTTGCGCTGTTTGCTGGTAGCTTTTGATCTGCGCCCATATAGCTCATCATAATGCAAGGTGAGCCCACTAGACAATGCCAGAGTTTGCGCCTCCCCAAACCTGCCACTCAAGTGGCCTCTGCGCAATGTGCGCCCTGTTGCTTGCGATTCTGGCTCCTCAGTGTTTGCAGGAAAATCAGGGGACATTCTGGCCTGGCTGTGTTGGGGTTAAATTACTGACTGCTGGCTGGCTGGAAATTGAACAGGACTTGGAAAGGGACTGGGTGTTCGTGGCTGGGTGGCCACGGAAATAGCAGGTGTAGATGTGGCATATGGTGAGTGCCTTGCCACCTGTGCCGGTGGAGAATGTGGCCGAGGAGGAGAGGGTGTGCTTGATGATTTAGGGCTTGGGGCCCTGTGCCTCTGTGGGCCCTTAGAAGTTGCATGCCCCTTGGAGGTTGTAGGCCGGTCCTGGGGTGATGCAGAGCTTTGGCTTCTTGCCCGGTGCCTTGCACTCTTGCCAGAGGATTTGGAGACCCGTGCGGGTGGGCATGGTGACCTTGGGCTTCTTGCCCTTCTTTGCCTGCTGTGGCTTCTTGGCCTTCTTGGGCTTCGTGGCCTGCTGGGGCTTCTTGGCCTTCTTTGCCTGCTGGGGCTTCTTGCCCTTCTTGGGCTTTGTGGCCTGCTGTGGCTTCTTGCCCTTCTTGGGCTTTGTGGCCTGCTGGGGCTTCTTGCCCTTCTTGGGCTTCTTTGCCTGCTGGGGCTTCTTGCCCTTCTTGGGCTTCTTTGCCTGCTGGGGCTTCTTGCCCTTCTTGGGCTTCTTTGCCTGCTGGGGCTTCTTGGCCTTCTTGGGCTTCTTTGCCTGCTGGGGCTTCTTGGGCTTCGTGGCCTGCTGGGGCTTCTTTCCCGGTGGGTTCTGCTCTTAGCCTTTGATTTTGTGACACGTAGGGGGGGTGATGGGGACCTGGGGGGCTGGTGCTTCGCACCCTCTTTGGACCTTTTTTTCCCTCCGTTGGTGTTGGCTTGCTGGCCTGTGGCTTCCTCTTTCCCGCTGGCTCCTTTTTTTTGCTGGTTGTTGTTGGTGCCTTTGGCTGAGCACTGCGGGTTGCTCGCAGCTTAGTTTTGGGCATCTGTGAGCGAGTTGTTGGGCCTGCAGAAGGATCCTGCCGCTCTGCTGCCTGTTTGCTGCTGACCTCCTTTGCTGCTTTAGCTAGCACTTTTTTGGGTGCCATTACTCACGGACTCTCAAAGAGAATGAGCTGTGTGTCCAGGACCCTTTAAAGAAGAATGCCGGGGTCTGACGCTTACGAGCTCGCGTACGCATGCGTACGGCCATTCTGCTACAGACAAGAGGCAAGATGGTGCCCACAATCTTCTCCCGCCAACAAGAAGAGATCATCATGCTTGTAAGTGTCTTTTAACCCTTTTAAGTGCCAGCCTTCCTAGAATTTTTGTCACCCTTTGTTGCCAGACCACGTTTCACTATTTTGCGCTATGTATGTTCAACCTTGATTTTTGAAGGGATTTCCAGGGATTTTCCAGGAAAATGATATATTGTTTTTTTTCAGCAGAGTCTGAGCTTCAACATGCAATATCTTGTTTGGCTTTTTTTAGTATATTCTCAATACTTTTGGGTGAAATATGTGCAAAAAAATAAAATAAAAAACTATTTTTTGCAATTTGTAGTGTTTTTTGTAATAAAAAATGTAAGTTTGTCAATAAAATGTTATTGCGTGCGAAACCTCAATTTCTCCCGCTCACAGCTGTACCACATGTGTATTGGTAGACATCCTTTCCTGCCCAGGAGACTCCCCCAAACTGAAACAGCGCTTTAGGAGATTTTCAGATAAAATACAACTATGCTACGTGTTTAGTGCACCTTGCAGTTTTTCCAGAAAAATAACCCTTTAAATTTGAAATACCCCCCACAAATGATATATTCTCTGGAAGTACACACCTCAAGCTTTCTAGGCGTACCAGGCTTGTTGACATGGGCGCAGTTTTCTGGAAGTAATCCCTCAAACAATTCTTTGGTTGCACAGAGTTTCCCTAAAAAAAGAATAAAAAAGAAGAATCAAAGCCACATTTTCCTAAAGAAAACTATATGCAAACAAGAAAAAACAAGTAAAATCTGAAAAAGCAACATCCCCTGAACAGAACGATACCCAACATGCATAGGTAGTGTCAAGGGAAGAGTTGCCAAACACCCCAAAGTAAAGCATGCACATAGCGGTCATAGTACTTGAAAATTTCAGCTGACAAAGTGCGCACCTTGCAATTTTTCAACCAAAACAACCCTTTACATTTGGAATATCCCCCATAAACCATATATTCCCTGAAAGTACACATGTTAAGCTTTCTAAGCGTACTGAGCTTGTTGTAGTGGACTCATCTTTCTGGAAGTAATCCATTGAAGAATTCTTAGGTTGCACAGGGTTTCCCTAAGAAAAATTCTAAAAAAGCAGAATAAAAACCATATTTTTCTAAAATATCAATATGCAAACAAGAAAAAACAAGCTAAATCTAAAAGCGCAAGGTCCCCCGAGCAGAACAATACCCAACACGCATAGGTACTATTAACCCTTTTAATTGACAGCCTACTTGAAGTTTTGTCACCCTCTGTTGACAGGTAATTTTCCCCATTTTGCATCATGTTTAACCGTAATTTTTGCTGGAATTTCCAGAAAAATTGTATACATATTTTTTGCAGCAGAGTTTAGGCTTTAACGTGAAATTTCTTGTTTGTAATTTTTCTACTGTTTTTTGAATATTTTTGTGTAAAAAAACAAAAAAATAAATAAAATAATATTTTTTAGACAATTGTCTCCTTTATTTTAAATAAAACATTTGTTTTATTAATGAAAACCATATTGCATGTGATAGCCCCATTTCTCATGATTACAACAGTACCACATATGTATCGGTAGCTCCCGCATTCTTGCCCTGGAGACCTCCCAAACTGGGGGGAATTATAAGGGTTAGGCTAACCCTAACCCTTAAAAATCCCCAAAAAATGACATACGGTCCTCCCTCCCGGGGCTAACCATAACCCTTAAAATTCCCAAAAAAATGGGGTCCCCCCGGGAGACATTTTTTGGGGGATTTTTAAGGGTTAGGGTTAGGCTAACCCTAACCCTTAAAAATCCCCTCAAAAATGACATAGGGACGACCCCATTTTTTTGGAATCTTAAGGGTTAGGGTTAGGCTAACCCCAACCTTTAAAATTCCCAAAAAAATGACATAGGGCCCCCCTAACCCTAACCCTAACCCTTAAAAATCAAAAAAAGAAAAATGACGTAGGGTCCCCCCTCCCGGGGGGGGGGGGGGGGGAATCCTTTCTTTTTAATTTTAAGGCCCTAACCCTTAAAAATAAAAAATAAATGACCCCCTTACCCGTCATAACCAGCCCGCGACCAGCTATGGAGGCTTGTATAAATTTTTTTTTTACAGTTAGCAGCTGCTGCTGCCGAAGCGTGGGGGGTGCTATTCCGGGGGCTCTCCTGGATTGCACCAAATTAAAGGGGAGACCCGGCTGGATCCGACGAGGGGTCAGGTGAGTATTTAACTTTTATATTTTTTTTTACTGTGGGGGTTTAAATTCAGCTACGTGAGTCTCACGTAGCTGGCACTTAAGTGGAGTAGATGCAGCTACGTGAGACTCACGTAGCTGGCACTAGAAGGGTTAATGCCTTTGATTTGCCATCTAAATGCATGCCTAGCCCTTAAGGAAGCACAGGAAGAAACGGTTTGTTTTAAAAGTGTCTAAAACTCCGTGCCAAACAGAAGTGAGGGCCCACACGTGCGAACCAACACTTATGCCAGCTTCAAGGATTGTATTAGGCTAGAAATGTGTCTGTTAATGTCATTAATCAAATGATCGATTGGTGACAGATATTTGTATGCAGTTTGATCTAAATCCTATGTTTTTTTGTTTTGTAGACGATGCTGGAGCGCAGGTACGACTACCTGCCCAACTCATTTGAGAAGTGGACCGTCTCCCTGGAGATCATTTCCAAAATCCAACATAAGACGGACACCACCTTCACCCACACTCTGTTTATGCAGCATTGGTCGGACCTGAAACGGCTGCACATGCCCCGGGTGCGGCGGTTTTTCGGGCTCCATTTCCCTAGTAAGTACATAGCGATTGCATGCAAGATGTAACTAATACAGAAGGTAGACCTTTATTTATAATTGCTTTTTTTTTCTAGTGCTGGAAATGGAGTACCGAATCCGACGCACCCGGAAGCACACAGGCCGACCAGTGCTGCATGAATCTGCAGCTGGAAGTGAAGGTGGTGGATCTCCAGGGCGACGGTCCTACGCACGGCATGGAGTGGGCAGGCAGTAGTACCCAGCGACGTAGACGGGAGCCTCTGGTATGTCACTCCTCATGTAACCGCACACACATATACATGCTATTTAGCACAAAGCCGATTCCCTTAATCTGTTTTTCTAGATGCTTCTGGAGCAGGTGAAGATGTGCAGTCTGCAGCAGATCTCGCCCAGGAGGCACAGGGAGAAGGTGAGTGATGTGACACACACACTGAAATTGACATTTGCTTACTGTTGATTAAGACATTATAAGTGACCCTATTTGCCATGTCTCCACAGCCTCTACTTCACACCAGTGGCAGGGCCTAGGATGGAGGGTTGTCCCCAACGAGGCAGGCGTCGGCCACCAACCAAGTAAGTTGTAATGTCATTCTTTTGAGTATGTGGTAATTGACATGATCTCCCAGATACATCAAGCCATAGTCAATGGCATTAGCAGAATGACGTATGCCCACTTCCTTAGATTAATGACTTAGCAGAATGACATATGCCCACTTCCTTAGATTAATGACTTAGCAGAATGACATAAGCCCACTTCCTTAGAATAATGACTTAGCAGAATGACATATGCCCACTTCCTTAGATTAATGACTTAGCAGAATGACATATGTCGTCATGAGTTAGGTTGCCAAATAACAAACATTCCATCCACAGGTGAGAACATGTATTTGTCTCAAAATAATGTTTTTTTTTTTCATTTTATACAGGGACCACACGGGCAAGAGTGGAAGCCATTAATAGAAGGGTCCTTGAGTTGGTGGCCGAAATGCAGCAGCTGCATGACTCATTGGGGACACCAGAAGAAGACTAATTTTTTTAACATAAAAAAAGTTTGTTAAATGTTATTTAAAAAAAAAGTAAAAAAAAAAAAAAGCCAAACATAAATGGCCTTGTTGTATAAAAAACCAAAACCCCCAAAAAATGTTTCAGTGTCATTCTTTAGCAAAAATACATTAACACCAAACGAAGGGTGAATAAAATATTTAGAGATGAAGATTCAGATGACCGCAAAGTGGTTTGGGTAAGTTTTAGGGGCCTAAAATGGAAGAAGAAACTAACCGGGAAGTAGTTTGGGTAAGTTTTAGGGGCCTGAAATGGAAGAAGAACCTAACCGGGAAGTGGTTTGGGTAAGTTTTAGGGGCCTAAAATGGAAGGAGTACCTCACCGGGGAGTGGTTTGGGTAAGTTTTAGGGGCCTAAAATGGAAGAAGAACCTAACCGGGAAGTGGTTTGCATGAGTTTTAGGGGGGATACATGGAAGATGTAGGATTGCGCTAAGTGGTTTGGGTGAATTTTAGGGGGGATACATGGAAGATGTAGGATTGCGCTAAGTGGTTTGGATGAGTTTTAGGGGGATACATGTAAGATGTAGGATTTCGCTAAGTGGTTTGGGTGAGTTTTAGGGGGGATACATGGAAGATGTAGGCTTGCGCTAAGTGGTTTGGGTGAGTTTAGGGGGGATACATGGAAGATGTAGGATTGCGCTAAGTGGTTTGGGTGAGTTTTAGGGGGGATACATAGAAGACGTAGGAAAGCGCAAAGTGGTTTGGGTGAGTTTAGGGGGGATACATGGAAGATGTAGGATTGCGCTAAGTGGTTTGGGTGAGTTTTAGGGGGGATACATAGAAGACGTAGGAAAGCGCAAAGTGGTTTGGGTGAGTTTTATTTGCCTAAAATGGAAGAAGAACCTAACCGGGAAGTGGTTTGCATGAGTTTTAGGGGGGATACATGTAAGATGTAGGATTGCGCTAAGTGGTTTGGGTGAGTTTTAGGGGGGATACATGTAAGATGTAGGATTTCGTTAAGTGGTTTGGGTGAGTTTTAGGGGGGATACATGGAAGATGTAGGATTGCGCTAAGTGGTTTGGGTGAGTTTTAGGGGGGATACATGGAAGATGTAGGATTGCGCTAAGTGGTTTGGGTGAGTTTTTGGGGGATGATACATGGAAGATGTAGGAAAGCGCAAAGTGATTTAGCTAAGCATTAGAAGTGATGAGCCAAATATGTAGGCGAGCACTTTAATGAGTTAAGTTTGTAGTGCGCAGGCGCAAGATCGTAAGGATTTGCGTCCGGACTATTATTTATGGAAAAAGGTAAACAGAATCTATCGGGATACGTAAAGGATTCGGGGAAGGAGACGATGGAAAAGGGCAAAATCGAAAGCCAACGTTGTAACATGAGAAAATGAAACAGAAAAGTCACGCTGGAAAATGACATCCTCGTACTCGTACTCTGGCATACGAACGGACAGACACTTTACTAAAGGTTAGCAATTCATGCATAGAATCGCTCGCACACTCATACGAGAGCGGGAAAATTTGAAAATAATAAGAAAACGGCACAAAAAAATACTTGTTTTGTCTCTCTGAATCGAGCCTTATATGCAAACAGGTTGGCCCCGGTGGTGGCTCAGGTGGTTCACTTGGACCAAACAGGATTCGTGCTGGGGAGGGAGGCTAGAGAATGTGGTGCGAGCACTCAGTGCCATATATACAGCACAGAGCTCTGATGTACCCATGATGCTTCTATCCACAGACGCGGAAAAAGCCTTTGACAGGGTGAGCTGTCAGACACATAGGCCTAGGGGACAACATGAGAAAGCTTATCGGCGTCCTATACACAATCCCCTCGATTCAAAGAGCAAAAGTTAATTGATTTCGGATCGAGAATCGTAAGTTTGGGTGGGTGTTAGTCATTTTTTCCTGTTTTTTTGGCCATTTACGACTCGCACGAGCCTATGTTCGAATGCGTATATGCTCTTATGATCATCGCAAGTTCGTTCCTAAATTTTAGGATGAAAACGTAAAACTTAGGATCAAATCCTAAAACTTAGGATGAAAACGTAAAACTTAGGATAATTGGATGTGTTTAGGTGTGATTCAGAGAACAGTTTTCAAACCTCTAAATACGTTTTAAAAGAAAGCCACTGCCGACACCTTTTAGCAGTCGTATTGCTGTTCTTGAACAGGTTTTTTGGCTATGTGGAGGAGTCTGCGCGTCTTGAGCTGCAATGAACTGCATGTATCAGCATGGCCGAGGCCATAAATTGTATGGCAATGCATACCTGATTCATGTATGCCTTATAAAAGCATTTCAATGTGGACCTTAATTAGTCCTTTGCATGTAAACCTTTATTTGGCAATATATTTGCGTTAATTAAAGAAACTTATGTCCTTTGGTATTTATTTTTAAATTGATGTACTAGAATAATATTTTTACATTGCATTTATTGGTGTAGTTGTTTACCTTTGCTTTGTTTAATTATTTAAGCACATCTTTGGTCAGATGCATCACACTTACTGAGGAGAGGAGAGCGGGATAAAGTGCAGGATGTGGGTTACTGCTGTATTTTGCACAGACACAGCAGAGCTGGGGGCACGGAAAGGTCAGAAATCAAAGAATCCAGAGCAACACAGTCACAAGGCCCTTTCTGTTTGCAGGCTGCCCGATAATACCTGAGCCGCCATCTTGGCTGTTTCTAGGCTCATAACATGCAGAAGTTGCTGGGTGTTTTTTAATATTTGAGAGCAATCTGTATGTAGAGGGTGTGGGTAACCACACAAAAAATTTAAAGTTGTACCATTTGAAGCCAAAATATTAAAATTAAATCCACAAGTAAAAAATGCAAGTTAACTAAAAATTAAACAAAGTAAGATTTACTTATGCAAATGCATTCATTAATGGTTGGTTACTACAAAATGAATGAAATAAAGAAAAATAAAAGACCAAATATTTAGAATGCACTTTAATGAGGTAAGTTTGTAGTGCGCAGCCGCAAGATCAGAAGGATTTACGTCCAGACAAAAAAGGAAAAAGGGCAAAACCAATGTTGCAACCTGAGAAATGAAACGGAAAATTCAGGATGGAAACTGACATAGGTCTGATTCCCGAACTGCCATACGAACGGACGTATATTTTAGGATAGAAACGTATTTGCTTATAGAATCACTCGCAAGTTCATACGAACGCACGAGCGGACGTGAAAAATAGGATGATCGGCACCCAAATCAAAGCTGTTACATGTTTCTTTGAATCGACCCTAATACCCTTTGCCAGGGTTAAGGTTAATGGCCGCCTCTCTGCCCCGGTCCATATCTGCAACAGTACACGCCAGGGCTGTCCCTTATCCCCCCTGCTGTTTGCCCTGCCCCTGGAACCATTCCTATGTAGAATAAGGGATAACATTGACATAGGGGGATTGAAAATCAGTGGTGACACCCATAAGGTCGCGGCCTACGCAGACGACCTCCTGTTCTTTATTACGAACCCCACGATCACTGTGCCAGTACTGATGAAGGAATTTGAGGTTTTTGGTAGGCTGCACTTATTTAACTTCCTAACTTAACTGAAAAATCAGAAGCATTAAATATATCACTCCCAGGACACGCGGTCAGGAATCTCCAGCAAACATTCTCATTCAAATGGGCAAAGACCTCGATAATGTATCTAGGTACTCAGCTACCGAACCAGTTATCAAGGATCCTAGAGCTAAACTTCCTGCCCTTGTCTCAGAGAATAAAAGCAGACTTAGATAGATGGGATTCCCCCACCTTTTCATGGATGGGCAGGGTAAATATAATCAAATGTCGATCCTGCCAAAGCTCCTATTCCTATTCCAGGCATCCTCGCACACTTCTTCAGGAATGGGGTTTGTCTGGCAGAAAAAGAAAGCCAGGCTTAGGCGCCGAGTACTGTCTAGGCCCAAATACCTAGGGGGCATGGCGTTACCAGACGTTCAATCCTACTGGGTGGCGTCCCACCTGCAGAGAATGCAAAAATACGAAGAGGTGGGTCCAACTTGAGCTTTCCCTAGTACAGGCACCATTGGACATAACAGTCTGGAACAGGGAAACAGGCCTCATTGGCCATAACAGTCTGGAACAGGGGTCAGGGTTGAGATCACACCCAACAGTGGCAGCTACACTAGAGGTCTTTCAGTGCCACAGGAAACATTCAGAAATCTCTCCCTGGCCCACCCTCTCGATTGCACTAATAGATAACCCTCCACTCCTGCAGGACAGCTCTAGGGTAGCCTTCAGGGTGAGTCAGCTAAGGGGCAGCAACCTGATAATGGAAAGGGGTTGGGTAGCCATAAGAGACCTAAGGGTTAGGCTGGAGAATGGGAACCTTGACCCCTGGACACTCCTCCGATTTCAGTCAGTTTTGTCCCAGATGGGCTACAGAAAAGAAAACACCAGGGGTCACAAAGAGTTTGAGAGGCTTTGTCTAGAGAAGCAGCCATACCCCGACTTGATCTCTAGACTATACTCACTCCTCATAGGCGGACAGGAGACCCCCCCCTTCATTCTGGAGAGATTGGGAAATTGACCTGAGCAGAACAATAGGGGATAAGGAAAGGAGTAAAATAGCAACTTTGGCGCACAAATCTTCGGTGGCCATGAGAATCCAAGAGGCCAACTACAAAATGTTGACACATTGGCATTACACCCCATGGCATGGGAAAGATGTTCGGTACAGTGGACCCAAGTTGTTGGAGATGTGGTGAGAGGCGAGGGACATGGTTCCACATTCTCTGGACATGCCCCAAGATTCGAGAATATTGGGGGTAGTCCTGCCCATCGTCACACAGCTCACGGGGGCCCAGATGCAGGGACACCCAGCCCAGATCCTCGTTCACTCAACAAAGGTCCCGATGGGAAATATAAAAAAATTTTGCTGATCTACCTCTTAAATGCTGCCAAGCAAACAATACCTACATTCTGGAAACAACCCCCCCCTCCATTAGGGACTGGGCAAGGGAAGTTATGAACGTCAAGGAAATGGAAGACCTAACACTTTCTTTGCATGACAGGGATGAACAATACAGAGCCACATGGCTGCCCTGGCTGATATATGAGTTTAGAAACCTATTTGAGTGACAGAAAAGGGACCTCGACCGAGCTACTGACTCACCCTGCTACACATAGGTTAAATAGAGTTAGAATGAGCTCATATGTTACTTATTAAGGGGAGAAGCGGTACGGCCCCGGCCAGGAGCCGTGTCCCACACGCCATACCCCACTTTACTCATTATCCATACTCCATATACCTAACACCATATACCCCTTCCTTACCCCCTCCCCCCTCTATCCTTGAACCCCCTCAAGTCCCAGTGTTTTCCCCACCCCCCCCAGGTCGGACAAACGGATACACCTAGCGCTGGAAAGCCCTAACCCCTCATGGAAATAGCAAGTTAGACTATATCAGCCCAATGCGTGGAGGACATCGCCAACCTTGAGTTAACCAGAAATACACAACACTTAGCAGTGGAATTCAAGAACCGACCATATATGAACCCTGTTCCCCCGAATAGGGGCTATAATCGGGACCTCCCCACCAGGTGTAATGGAGACAGATGCTGATCCACAGTTGTGATGATTTCCATGCTTTGAACATGGTGTTCCCGGATGCCTTCCCCCCTTCCCCATGTTTAGTACTGTATGTTTAAATGTCTGTAATGTTTAAAACTACAAAATATTTAAATAAAGAATATAAAAAAAAAAATACTTGAGGAAGTAACTGAACTGGAGGAGAAGCAGAATTTCTGTTGCTGCTGACAACAGTCAAGTAGATCTTGTCCCTCCTTGACATTTCCCTGGGCCCTGCAATGGGCTCCCTATCCCCAAGAGGTGGCGTTCATTGTTATGATTTGGTCCCTGGGATCTCTCCAGGGCAGACTGCTGACAAATCACCATTCCAGTGACTTCCTTACTGGCTCAGGAACTCAAATTATCTCTTGTGCAGCTTGAGTGCAACTGACCCCTTCTTAGTGCTGGAAATGCTGACTCTAACTTTTCTCTGTTTCGGGGCAAAGAGTAACAGATCATCTAAATAAGCGATCTCTCTTTGCCTTAAATATGTCATAGGTTCGGCTTGAATCTTGGTAAAGATCTGGGGGCTGAAGCTAGGCCAAAGGTAAAACAGACAAATTGGAAGTGAAGAGTCTGGTTCCCTATCCTTATAGCGAATCTTTGAAAGGACAGGACACAGTGACTCATCTGACCCTGCTAATAAGCATCCTTTAGGTCGAAGGACCCAGGAGGCAGCTGACCGAGAAGATGGTTTCCATGTGAAAATGCCTGTAACGCACTAAAGGATTCAGCTTTTTCAAATTTAGAATGAATCCTCCTGATGCTTTCGTCACCAAGAGGATGCTTGAATAGAACCCTGTCCCCTGCTGCTGGCGAGGGACCAACACTATCACCCCCATGTTCAATATAGAAACTAGGTTGTCCCTGATATCCAGATTCTCCTCTCTGCCTCTTGGGAGAGGAGTGATGTAGAATTTATTCAGACCCCCTCCTTCAAATTTCTTTATTGCAACACTCTTATGCCTCTGTAAATAAAGGGACAATCTAGTAGGGTTTCCCACCAGACGTGAAAAGATCTTAGCCGAGTCCCTATGAGGACACTGGAATCATTGCCTTTTTGGTCTAGACTGAAGGGTGTCAAACAGGGTCGAACCTCTAAATTTGCCCCTGTTACTAGAAGAGGATGACTTTGTAGCTCCCCTAGGTGCATCCCTGTTAAGAAAGGATTGCCTAAATGAGGACTGACAAGCAAATTTCTAATTCCTAGGATCCCTGATTAGGCAGGAAAGCATTTATTCTTATCAGCATATCTATCTAGAACCTTCTCTAATTTCGGATTAGGGGAATTGGCCAATAAAAGGCATGACACAGAGGCAGAGCTTAGAGCCAGTGTCACCAGACCAAGTACTCAGCCACAGGGTCCTGCTTTGGGCCAAAAATCTTACTGGCTCAGCCATCGCATCTGACAGAAACAAAGCTACTGAAAAAAGAATAGCAAAGCCTTCAAGATCTCTTCCATAATTGTTTATCTAAACAAGTTCTTGGAGCCAATAATTCAAATTTCTTGCAACACAAGTGGAGGCTATAATCGGCTTTAGGGAACTGGATTCAGCCCGCCAGGCTCTCTTTAAAAGGGAATCCATCTTTTTATCTAAAGGATCGTTAAGGATACCGAAATCCTCAAAAGCCAGATATACCCCCCTTGGAAACATTGGCAAAGGGTGCGTCCAACTCAGGGCACTTATGCCAAAACAGTGAATCTTCCAAAGAGAAGGGGTATCACTTCTTAAGGCTCCCTGACTTAAATACCTTTCTACCTGGGTCCTTCCATTCATTTATTTATTCAAGTCTGGGTAAAACCCATCGTGCTTTGATTTAGGGCTAATACTCTTCTCCTCATTCCACATGGAGAGATAAATCATGTGTAAAAGATAAGGTAAATCCTCCAGAGGAAAGTGACATTTACCCAGAGTGGATGCCTCAGAAACAAACTCCAGCTCTTCTTCCTCAGAAGCATACTCATCCTCTTCCTTGGAAGCAATGACATTTCAATGAAGTCTTGTGCTGCAAATAAAAATGGGGTGTCACAGGGATGCCCCGCCACTCTCCCATGACTACTCGAATCCCGTGAGGTCTTAAGATTCTGAAAGGAGGAAGAAATATGATCCTTCAGAACTTGCATCATATCTGCTATACTGGGTTTCCAGGGCCGGCTCCGGGTTTATGCAGGCCCCTGGGCGACAGCAACTCAGTGGGCCCCTTGCAATGTGGTATGGTACTCTATACATGGTGTTGCATGTATGGTGAAAACTGGCAAAGGAGGAAAAAAAAGCAGAAGAAATGACAAAAGAAAGTAAAGAATAATGTATACATAGAGAAATAAAGAGAAATAATGAATAGAATAAAAGTAATAAAAATACAAGGAAATAAAGTAAGAAAGAAAGAACAAAAATATAGAATGAATGACTGAAAGAGAGAAAGAATTAAAGGAAGGACAGAAAAACAGCAGGAATCTATAGAGACAAAATGGCAGAAAAATAGGGAGGTAAAGAAAGAGACAAAAGGATTGTCAAAATGAAGATAAAAAGAATAGATGGAAAGAAAGTTAGAGTTAGAAAACAAGGAATAGACTAGAAGGACGGACATAAATAATAGAATTAAAGAAGATTGAAAGAAAAACAAGGGATAACCGAAAGAAGAACAGATAAAAGAAACAAAGAATAGAAGGACTGACAGTCCTTAGTCCTGGTTTCTGCATGGCCCTGCATCCTGCATAGCCATTGCCCTGGTCAGAGGGATTGACGTGGGTGCCACCAAGGGGCAGGGGCCCTGGCCGATGCCCAGGTATGCCAAGTGCTGACACCTGCCCTGTAGGTTTCCATTCCTTAGCTACTACCTTCTCGGAACAGGACTGACAGAGAGGATTTTTATAGGAATCTTTCAGCTTTATTACACACATTGGGCATCTCCCACTCTGCTTTTCTGCCTTTGACCCTGGGTTGGATTTAGACACCTTCAAAGCTGCTGTCTTGGGGGGCTTAGTCTAAAAATAAACACAAATAGGGGGAGTATGAGAACACCGATTACTGTAACTTTAAATTATGCATAAAGACAGTAAAATAAATTACAATGAGCAGAGCTGGACCTCTTCTTCCCAGATTGGATTGGAATCTGGATTGTGTGGACCTGGAGAAAAATTTCCCAAAGATGTGGACAAAGGGGCAAAAATTAACAAAACCTCCTCTGCCTGGTCCACCATGTCTGGAATGAGGTTAAGAATAAACCAACAACTCATCTTTTTAAAGGGTGGGATATCCTCAAGTAATTTTCTAACCCTCTGTATTGTCCAAAAAGAGGGAGGCCAGAAAGCTAAAAGCTTGTAAATATTACATGCGTGTATCCACGCACAGCCAAAACATGTGTACTAAGCAGGAAACCCCGTGGCAAACATGGAATGACATTATCGCTGCCGGGTGGAAAAAGCCACCAATCAGGAAACTCTCCCTCCATCTTCTCAAGGCAACATAAGAATAACGGTGGCTTGTGTGCCTAACTGGCAACAGCCAGGATCAGGTGAGCATCTACCTGGTGGAGGAGAGAGCTGCATCTCTCCTCCCCGCTCTTCACTACTGCTGCAGCATCTTCAGCACGAGCGCTCCAGAGCCCTAACAAAAATCTGCTTGTCCTTAATGAAACAGAAATGTCCTCTCCTCCCTCCCACCCACCACCTGACGAATGAACACACCCCAGGTGGTGGGGATGAATGGGAGGAGGGGACTGAGAGAAGGGGGGTTAGAGACCATACTGATTCCCGCAGTAGAGGGAGGAAGGAGGGGGGGGGGAAACAGAACCCGGCAATCCCAGCTTTCTTCATAGATAAAACAATGGTTACTTCCCCTGCCATTCAAGATAAATGAATCAATTGTCAAAGAATGGGAATCTGGGGGTATCCCGGGTCCCTAGCAGTCCACCTTTGGAGCCAGGAGAAGGGTTCGCCTGCCTCAAACCCACAGCGACGGATACTTACCTAAACCTTTAGTTAAGGAGCTAGTGGTCAGGAACACGAAAACAACTGGAGACTGGGAGGAGGGGAGTTTTCTGGTGGTCACATGTTCCATCCTAGGGGCGGAGACATGAGGTCTCATGAGTATGCTGCCCAGAGAATGTTTTGAGATAGTTGCTTCACCAGGGTATGCCCCTCCAGCTCTCACCCTCGGCCAGGGTTCCAGTCTCAGCTCACAAGCAGTCCCAGGACAGCTTCTCTCAGATTTGCACAGGCTTCACCAGCCTTCTTTCATAGCCACACCACAAGTTCCTGCTGTTCCACTGGTACTCCCTTTTATACTAGACTCCACGTCTCTCTAAAGTAACTGACTCTGCCCACCCTCTTCTCTGGTCCCATGATTCTCAGAATGATGAAATTTCAGGGCAGCCCTGGCGTTTATCCTGTTACCTGAGCCCCCCCTACTCTCACTGACTCCTTAATGGTCTGGGACTGGGAAGCTGCAGCACTAGGGGACATCCCCTCTTTCACTGTAACCCATCCAGGAGGAAGTGTGGGCACCCACTCAAACCATCCCCCTGTGCAGATGGCAATTTTCTTTAGTGGCCCATGGGGTGCATGCACCATGGGAAGCCCACCAGATAGATGCACATTTAGAGGGTATCCCAGCTTGAGAACATTGAGGTCCCTCAGCAGTAGCCCGGAAGATCACACAGAGAGCAGGATCTGAGACAGCAACCCCTAACCCTGGGTAGTGAGAACTAAGAGGGCAATGGGGAACCAGACTCTCTGGTCTCTTTAACCACTCTGGACTAACCTATACTTTACCATTTGTTTTTCAGAAGAGGGGCTGCTGTGACCCAGAGCTACTGAGATACTGAGAAGACCCTAGGCCACCCCTGGGGGCCTCCAGCTATAGAGGACCAGGACAGGGACACCCACCAATAACCTGGGACACTCCAGGGCTCTATCCCTAGGTTTTACAGCCTCCATGGACAACAACCTGGTGAGTAATCCATGTATTTACCCTAGCCGAGAAGGCAAGGAAGAGACCAATACTTACCTTAGGTTCAGACTCCCACCTACCTTAAACGTTCCTCCCCTATTCTGTCTCTATAGAATCCCTCTACCCTACACATCAATTGCAGTCTGGAGGTAGACCCCGGGCTGTCCACAGCAGGGTGCAGAGACATCACAGCAGCTAGTGAGCTGATTGGTGCAGAGTGAGCCACTGGTTGCATCCTCACTCAGCTCTAGCTGGGGATATGCCCGGGGAGGACAGTCACAACTGGCTGCCCTGGGTATTCATCTAGCATGGGTATAGCAAGGCTGTGACCTGTGCATGCATCATTGGAATGAGGTTAGGTGAGAGGGTGCAGCAATTTAATGGGATTTCAAACAGTGGGGCATCCTAGTTTGGAATGCCACAGGGAGTAGAAATTGGACAGCCATATGGACAATACCCAGACAATTCATTTTGCCATTGACGGACAATGCCAGAATGCCTCTCTGTGTGAAACTCATAACTGGGTTTGCTCGCGCTCCCATGGCGCATGAAGGGCCCTGGCGACATCCCCAACAAGGTGCATTAATATTGTATTTGTCTTTGATTAGAGCCCCCAGGCACAACTTTGCATGGAGCACCATAAATGATCAGCCCTCCCTGGTTGTAGTGTATTATTAATTTTAGGATAAATACTAAATTATCACTATACTGTACCTTGGGGTGGCTCAAAAGCAGATTTGCAGCTTGCTCAAAATATTCTAGATGTAGGTTTTGAAATGAAGGCTGAAGATCTTCATATCCAAAATAAGCCAATGCAAAAACTACAAACTTGCGACTGGCAAGAAGACTAGCACGGTATTCTGCAAGGCCTCCCCCTCCACCATACATATCAATGATACCAGGATATGTCCCTTCTCCTGTTAAAACATTGAAAAATATAAGTGACTCGATTCATATATTGTATGTATGCTTAGCAGCCAAGGATGTATCATTTTTCTGGTCTTTTTCTGGTCAAAATGTTATTTTTCATTTATAGTCATTTTTAATTTAATTTTTAGAGCCAGTGACACCCATATTATTTTATTTTGTTTACCACAGACAAGAAATTGGGCAATTGTATATCTTCCCCAATAGGGCGCAAAACAGCCAAACAATTTGTCCTTATTATTTAAAGCAGAACAAAACCCACCAGCGGCCAGCCTAGAATGTAAAAGATTCCAGCACCGGCCACTGTCTTTCCCCCGAACTGCTGTGTGAAACCCCTAAGGCGCTGGTATTCGCTTACCTTTTCCCTGTCCCAACGACACATAAACATGCTCCTATCTTATGAGAGCAACCTGCCATGACTATGTCATTCAGCAAACTGCTCACATTATTTGAAATGGGAAGCGCGCACTGCCACCGCATTCCCTTCCAGTCATACTGCATAGGGATATAGGATACAATGCATACACATTGCATGTAGCAGTATACCTGGTTACAGGCTCTATAAATATATTCATTCAGGAATTTAAAGAGGGACATTAGACCTTTTCTGGTGTTCCTCTCTAAACAACTTACCCTCCTCCCACAGTGTCTTTTGGATGTGGGCATTATCTAAAATGCAGACATCTGGCAGCATTTCTGGCCTGTTTCCACCCACCTTAGCCAGCGCAGAGTGAAAGCAGCTGCTCTAGCTATATTCACTCTTTGCCAGACGCTCTTCAAATCTTGCAGGACATTGCAGCCTATGCAATGACACTGTGCATATGCGAGATCTGAGGAGTACACGAGGGGATGGCAAGATGATTCTGCCTTTTGCACGATGGTGCAGGACTGAGAGATGCTGGAGCACCATGTAAGCAGACAGGTAAATCCGGTGAGAGGCAGCAGGTTCTAGCAAGGCAGGTTTAGGGAGTTTTTATTAACTTCCCAATACCTGTAATGTTCCTCTCTTTATAAACATTCTTTCTGTGTGTGGATCAGTTGGATTAAATACCTTTTCTTAGCTGTTTTTTCTTGGATTTTTGCCGCCTGTTCTGTCACCCTGTATGTTTATTCCAAGTATGTCTAACACCCTGCTTCGGAAAGATTAATTACACGTGGGTTATAGTCCAGTAGAGGGCGAACTTCTGCAGAGATGACTAGAAAAAGAAGCCCCTCCCGGTGCATAAATACCTGGGAGCTCCCACACATTCCCTAGTTAAGTCTCTGCAGAAGGCGATGCAATTATTCCTATTGCCGCCCGGACTCCTTTGTGTGTGTGCGTTTTTATCCCCTTGGCCGGCTCCGCAGCTTTGCTAGGGAGCGCGGCCTCGGGACTCAGTCAGGGGAGGGGGCGGGGCCTGGCGTTCGTCATGCCTTGTGCGGCCTGCCCCCTAATGTTGGCGCGCGTTCTCCTCTGCTCCTGTCGGTGGGGGCGCTTCACTTCCTGGTCGGGAGGGGGCGGCGCAAAAAGATGACCCGCGCTGGCCCGCCCTTCTTCCTCCTTCCCCGGACCAGCGCCGCCATTTCAGCTGCTCTGTCACGCGTGAGTGCCTCCCCCCCCTTCCTTCTTATGGTATTATATTGGCCTTGTTATTGCTACAATAGCCTTTTCAGCTGTGGTTGTTTATATATATATATATATATATATATATATATATATATATATATATATATATATCCGGTTCCTTGTTTCTTTTACACATGCTTACTGTCTGCATATTTTAATTGCATTAATCTGTGTGCCTGTCAATGTATTTAAGGGGTACCCTCATTATGTCTTTCAGGTGGGAATGCTTCCTTATTAAAAGGGTTTTTTTCTCCCGGTCCTAGTCCCTTGCTCAAATTGGGGTTTTCCCTTTTCCCTTTTTTCCTTGCAGTGAGGAGTTTACAGCCTTGACTCATTGTGATATGTTCATTGCTTTTGTCTTATCAGCCTTGGATGATACTATCCGTATATGTAGCAGGACCTTGGCATTGCAGGTTGCTATACGCCGGTCGGTCTGGTTGCGCCAGTGGGCGGCCGATAACGCTGCTAAGAAGGCGCTCACAGGTCTTCCCTTCGGGGTCTGCGCCTGTTTGGTGATCGTTTAGACTCGGTTGCCAGAGGGGGTAAGTTACCTTAACGCAAGAAGCAGCGCCGGCCCTTTCAGGGTTCGGGTTTATTCAACCCTTCCTTTCGTGGCTCTCGGTCAAACAGGGGAACATTTTTCACTGCATTCCGAGGAGATGCCTGGGGTAGGGGCAGAGGACGTGCCCGACCCGGGACTTCCTGGGGTACTAAACCCAAGTCTGTTGCCAAGCCCACTCAGCAATGAAGGGGCGCCCTCACCCTTGTGGGTGGGGGGACGGCTGCGGCTCTTTGCTCAGGTCTGGACCCTAGAGGTCACAATCGTCTGGATCCGGGAGGTAATTTCCTCCGGGTACAAGCTGGAGCTTGCATGCCGGCCTCCTCCCAGATTCCTCAGGTCCCAGGTTCCGTCAGACCCACGGGCGGCACAGGGCCTTTTTCTTGCGGTGCAAAACCTTTGGGATATGGGGTAGTTTGTCCGGTTCCCCCCACAGAGAAAGGTCTGGGTTGCTATTCCAACCTCTTTACGGTCCCCAAAAAAGATGGTTTCATAAGACCCATTTTCAAACTCTCGTCCGGTTCATCAGGCCCAAAAAATTTCGCATCAAGGACGCTTACCTTCATGTGCCGGTCTTTCCGGGGCACCACGGGTTCCTCAGGTTCATGGTAGATGACCAGCACTTCCAGTTTGTGGCTCTTCCCTTCGGGCTGACTTCGGCGCCCAGGGTGTTCACCAAGGTTTTGGTGGGTGTGATGGCTCTTCTCAGAGTCTGGGGCATTCGTATCTTGCCTTACCTGGACGACCTTCTCATTACGTCATCCTCTCTCCACCTGGAGAGGTTCGGGTGGATAATAAATTACCCTAAGTCCTCTCTATCCCCGTCAAGGGTGGCTTCATTCCTGGGCATGACTCTGGATACTATTCAGACCAGGGTGTTCCTACCCCAGCCGAAGGTGGATGTTGTTCAGGCTCTTATTCGTTTTCTTCTGTCCAGCCCTCGTCTGTCCATCAGGCAATGCATGAGGCTGGTAGGTTTGATGGTGGCTTGCTTCATGGCAGTGCCATTTGCTCAGTTTCACATGAGACCCCTTCAGCTCCATCTTCGGACAAATGGGACAAATGTCCTCGGTCTCTGGATCAGACTTGTGTTCTGTCCCCTCTTGTCCGGGACCAGAGGAATCTCCTGGGGGGCAGGTCCTTTCTTGCGCCCTGTTGGGAGACAGTCACCACGGATGCCAGTCTGTCAGGCTGGGGAGGCTTCTGGAGGGAACGTCAGTTCCAGGGGCTGTGGGGTCCTCAGGAGGCCCATATACCCATCATCATTCTGGAGCTGAGGGCGGTTCAGTTGGTGCTGTTGCACCTGACACATCACCTTCAGGGCTTACCAGTTCAGGTTCGCTCCGAAAATCGGACAGCGGTCGCTTACATCAATCACCAAGGAGGGACTCGCAGCCGGAGTGCCCTCCAGGAGGTGTCTATGATTCTTGCTTGGGCCGAGAGCAATGTTCCGTGCATCTCGGCAGTCTACATTCCAGGGGTGGAGAACCTGGAAGCGGACTCCCTGAGCAGAGGGACCTCTTGCCGGGGGGAATGGTCCCTCAGCAACAAGGTATTTCTATCCCTCTGTCGCAGGTGGGGGAGTCCGGAGGTGGATCTGTTTGCCTCTCATCACAATCACAAGCTTCCGACATTTGTGTCTCTGTCCCAGGACCCTCTGGCTCTGGCAGTGGATGCCATGTCTCTGTCCTGGCGGGAGCTCGGTCTCCTGTATCTGTTTCCTCCCTTTCCCATGGTGGGTAAGGTGGTACGCAAGCTGGCTCAAGAGGGTGTGCCAGCAATCCTGGTGGCCCCAAGGTGGCCAAGACAGGTGTGGTTCGCAGACGTCGTCCGGCTGGCGGTCGATCAATTCAGGCTGCCTCTGGTTCCGGATCTGATCACACAAGGTCAGCTTTGTTACCCTAATTTACAAACGCTGGCTTTGACGGCGTGGCTGCTGAAACCTTCATCTTAAAGGAAAAGGGTTTGTCTTAAGCCGTTATCCAGACTTTTGTCAGGGCTAGGAAGAAATCTTCCTCTAATATCTACTACAGGACCTGGCGGACCTACATTGGGTTTTCAGCTTAGCACTCTTAAGGGGCATGTGTCCGCTCTGGCGGATTTCTTTCAGAGATCTTTTGCTCTTCATCCTTTGGTTAAGACCTTTTTCAGGGGGTCACTCATGTGCGCCCTCCTCGCAAACCCATGTTACCTGTTTGGGATTTAAATTTGGTGTTGTCTGCAATTCAGGGCCCTCCTTTTGAACCGGTGCAGGATTCTGCACTATCCATTTTCACCTTAAAAGTTGCCTTTTTTGTGCCTATCACCTCTGTTCGACGTGTTTCTGAGTTGGCGGCTCTGTCCATTTAGGCCACCTACTTTGAGAGACCTCAGGACAAGGTGGTTTTCCGTTTTAAACCAGACTTCTTGCCAAAGGTTGTCTCTGCCTTTCACCTCAATCAGGACATTGTGCTTCCTTCATTGTGTCCTAAACCTAGCAATGACACGGAGAGGGCCTTGCACTCTCTGGACGTCGTTAGATGTGTAAAGTACTATCTGGTGGCTACTTCACCATTCCGGAAGACGGACGCCTTTTTTGTGGTGCCCTCTGGGCCCAAGAAGGGTTGGCACCCGTCAAGTCTACCATTAGTAAATGGATTTGTCAGGCCGTTATTAGGGCCTATTCTGCTAAGGGGAGGGATCCCCCTTTCCAAATCACTGCTCATTCTACTCGTGCTGTTGGGGCTTCCTGGGCGTTTCAGCACCAAGCCTCTGTTGAACAAGTTTGTAAGGCTGCTACTTGGTCTTCTTTTCATACTTTTTCCAAGTTTTATAAGGTTGATGTGCGGGCCTCAGTGGATGCTGTTTTTGGCCGCAAAGTTCAGCAAGCTGCAGTGGTTTAATTTGTGCACTATTGCCTGTTGGGATCCCCACCCTTTTTGGACACTGCTATTGGATGTCCCACGTGTATTTAATCTTTCCGAAGCAGGGTGTGAGACATACTTGGAATAATGCCATTTTGTGATTACTCACCTGTAAAATGGGTATTATAAGTATGTCTCACACCCTGCTTCGTCCCACCCTGAGTTGTATCTTGGATCCTCTATATGGTGAAACTTTTTCTCATGGATTTTATTGGCTCTTCCTGGTCTCCTTACTGCTTTCTTATACTGGGGAATGTGTGAGAGGTCCCAGGTATTTATGGACCGGGAGGGGCTTCTTTTTCTAGTCATCTCTGCAGAAGTTCGCCCTCTACTGGACCATAACCCACGTGTAATTAATCTTTCTGAAGCAGGGTGTGAGACATACTTATAATACCCATTTTACAGGTGAGTAATCACAAAATGGTATTTTGTCCTGCCTTTCTCCCTCCTCCTGCGAGTCTCTGGCTGCCTCAACCCTGTGACAGCTGTGTCTAAATTCCTTTGTGTTTTTTAAGGCAGCTGTGAATTCTGACCTAATTTGTTTGGATCTATGACCTTTATTAATTATCTCTTACATTTCTTTGGTTAGCTACATCCAACCTGACAGATGTCTGCCTAAGATGACTTTTTACAGTGTATTTTTTTTAAATGCTCAGGCGAGGGCTGTGACAATATTTTTCCACTGACATGTACTTTTTCGGTCTTTTGTAGTTCAAGGTGTGGTTAATCCAGTAACACAGAATAAATCAACTCAATATTGGCAGAAGGAATTGCTGGTTGTTATACATGCCCTTTAAAAAGTCAGTTTACAGAGAGTGTACCTCACATATAGCCATATTCCTTGACCAGTCACCTAAAAAGAAATGTAACTATCCTGTTTACAACAAAGAATACGTGTGAATCAACTTTTTATTGTACATATGGTCCTCAGGTTAAGATAGAGCTCCATCAATACAAGCAATAACCTACCTGTGCTTCTTCTGTAAGAATGTGAAAGAGGACAATAGATGCAGATAAATCAGACACTGATAATGAAAAAAAAAGACCTTGAAGGGTACTTCCACATTTAATGGCATTTTTAAAAGTTTGCATTATCGTGTGTCAAAATGATGTCCTCAAAGTGCTAAACGTATCTGTTATTGTTTTCTTTTCTATTTGTTTCAGCTCCATGTTATTAATGAAAATTAGCAACAATGTTTTACCTTAGCAATGATTTAACCCCTCCTGCTCTAATTCAACCTCTTCAGATGCGGGGAGATCACAATTTTGTGTTCCAGTAGTTAAAGGCTTACTGGCAGCATCCCTCCTTGGGGAGGAAATGCTGCTTGATTTAGCCAACGGCTGATTAGCTCACCTGTGAAAGTATTCTAGGATTTGTAGAAACTATAATAAGGGCTACTTAGAAACATCATGCTGATAAGTAAATTACAGGTCTGGGGGGCACAATATGAAGGCCGATTCACAGCCTTCTATATTAGTTTTCACTTTCGTGCATAAGCGTGTCCATTACACGTATTCTTTGTTGTTAATATTAGAGTTCTCATGGTTCAACCTTCAACCTTCGTTGTTGCATAAGCCAGTGAACGCTTGCAATGGCCGAATGTTTCGTTTACATTGAGTGAATGTTCCGTCCTCTAGCTTTTTTTGGCATTTTTCCATATACCTTGCGGCCGAAAGTTTCACTGTCCGGGGAAGTCCTACTAGTTCCCTTCGGAAAAGAGCTGTTTTCTCCCTCAATTTAGCGTGTTCATTCCGTTTTTGCATGCAGTTCTGTAATGTGTACAAACTGGATGGCATTGTTTTCCATTCTTTAGCCCCTGGCCCTGGCATTCGAGTATTTACTTATTGCTGGGCCAAGTGTCTTCAGCTTAGCTTAGCTCTACCCATCCTGTTCTCCAGCATTGCTCCTACTCCTTGCTTGGTCTTTGAAGAAGAAAAGGCACTGGATAGTACATCCTAAACTAATTGCTTACCTGTATCACTTTCTGGGCTAGTCATGAAGATGGCGGTGCCCACTGTGAAAGCAGGGGGAGTGGGGCCTGTTGGGCCCTCTCCCAAAGCTCGAAGAGCCGGTGGTGATCGGAAAGGCTGGCAGCGGCAAAGTCAGGTATGAAAAAAATACAATTCTGTGAAATACTCACCTGTAGAATTGGTATTATACGTATACAGTACGTCCTGCTCCAGATATAATACTTACACTTGGGGTTATCCTCCGCCAGAGGGCGCTGTGCACTGCAGACATGCAAAAACAGGCTCCTCCCGGCCCTTCATATACCCAGGGACCTCCCACAAATCCCCAGCATTGAAAAGCAGTGAACCAGAAGCCGGGAGAAACCAACCACCAAAACAACTGGTAATGATAACAATAACAACAATCACCATACAGGGGATTCAGAAAAATGCAAACCAGGGTGGGGTGGAGCAGGACGTACTGTATATGTATAATACCAATTCTACAGGTGAGTATTTCACAGAATTGTATTATTCTAAGTATACAGTACGTCCTGCTCCAGATATAATACTTACACTTGGGACATCCAATAGCAGTGTCCATAGAACAGGGTGGGATCCCCAACAAAAAAGGCAACAGCAGACAGTTGAAAGCACTGTCACCTGCAACACCTCACTACCAAGAGCGACACGAGCAAAAGCTCTAACGTCAACATTAAAACAACCCTTGAAAGGGTACGAACAAGAAGACAAGTAGCGTTCAAGCAACCTGTTCAACAAGACTTGGTGCTGAAAGGCCCAAAGATACCAAGGCACCAATGTAATCAGAATAGAATGAGAAGAGCACTTCCCCTTACGGAATAGGCTTGAGTAGAAGCCTAACAAGAGCAAAAACTAAAAGTAGCCCAGGAAGAAGCCAAGCCTTCCCCAGGACCAGAAGGGACATCTTATCCAAGTAAAGGCTAGGCCCAAGGCCGCCTAACCCCTAGAGGCAGACGAGATCAGGCACATCCAGATGTAGGTGCCCACAACCCCAAGGAGCATCAGTCCCCTAAGGGACAAGAGACAATCCGGGAAAAAAATTCCCGCACCTATTGAGGGAAATAGGTTCCCTTGCCTCAGCATTACAAGGAATGAATCCCAGAAGAAGGATAATGTCTTAATACCTGAGCCTAAGACACCCCTAAGACACGCAGAAGAACTGGCGTAAGGCGGAACACCGCCTCATCTCGGTGAATATACAGTAAAGAAACGAGGGCTAGCTAAACAGATCCGCTCGCTCAGGCACGCAGCCGACTGAGGTAACAGCCCCAGAAGGGCAACCTTATGGGTAAGAACAGCCAGACAGCATCCGGAATAGAGCCAAAAGGGAACACCCTGCAAGGCAAACCTAATAGAAATCAATCCCAACAGGGACCGAGGGGATGTCACTGAGCAATCCCTGAAAGAAAAGTCAACCCAGGCAAGGAACTGAGTAAAGACTTCTGCAGAAGACGGACAGGGCAGAGCCTGAACCACCAGGGCACCGAGTAGGAGAGCCAACTCCAACCCATGCTGTAATAACTCTAAAACCCTGGGAACAGAGCGCGCCCACAGGGGAGAGACCAAAATTCACCCCAAGTATTATGGGTACACAATACCAACAATAGACGGAAGAAGAGGCGGAAGAAGCCCACTCCTAGGCTTCCAGAAGTCACCGACACCTACGAAGGTGCACCCACTTCCATCAAGGTGGATGAACCAACCGTCAGACCATCCAGACCAGAGTCCGTAGATAGGGGTGAAAGAGAAAAAGGGGGGCCTGAGGCCAGCACTCCTGACAGGACGTACAGGTCCGCTGTCCACATAACCACATCTGTAACCACACTCCACCAGGCCACCCAAGGGCCACCAGTATCACTGGTTCCCCCTTCCAGAGCAAACTTACACAGAACCCTGTTTCCAGCAGGGTGAATGAAGGTAAAACATATAGACAACAGAATGCCCAGCATAAAGTCACGAAGCCTCATGACAAAGGACAGAACAATCTGAGACAGGGAAACAAGGGCCCAGGACCCACGAAGGTGACGGGCCCAGAAAGATCCACACTAGACAGATCAAGGGAGACACAAGAATTAGCACCTCCTGTCGCAGGAGGACATCCACTGGAGCAAATATCGCAGATATGCAGGGAACTCTGTCCTCCACCCAAATCAGGATAGATACCTTCCTGGGGAATCATCCTGCTTCCAAGTCCACGCAGATAATTAATACAGGCCACTGTCATGAGACAGACCAAGGGACCCTCAAATAGACCCATCCCGCAAGGGAGAAGTCCAGCGATATAGAGCCAATCTGAAGGCCTACCTCTTCCAAAAAATGACAGGTGGAAGGACCCCTAAAAGTCCCACCTCCCCCTTAATCACAGGGGAATTTAGGAGAAAAGTCCCCCCTCCATCGACCTGATAGATTTGGAATCCAATCGCAAGAAGGCGCAAGGAAGGGGGTGCCCCCTGATTGGTACCCCTAGTACCACAGTCTCAAGGGCAACCACCGTACCGAGGTGGAAGGGTACACAGACCCAGCTCCAGGGAAGCTGGAACCCAGTCCATTATTTACAATAGGAGTAGCGGAGGAGCCCAAGGGCTCTGAGCATAGGGGACAACCTTAGAACAGCCACCAACAGGTCCGTCAGCTGCAATCCAGCCTGGCGAAGAGACAGGAACAGCAAGAGGGGCCGAGCCCCTGCAAACATCTTGTCCATTTATAGTCAAGGAAGCAGGTTCCCGTATGAACCGAATCCAAGTTCAACCCTAGGAAGGGAGATACCACTAAGGGGAAAAGAGGAATTGAGGTGAATGATCACCCATCCAAAGACTCCCAAAGGACACCACCAACCGAGTAACCAGCTCGGCCTGCCGCAGGGATTGGGAAGCAAGGAGGGACGGCCAAGCAGTTTCTCGTGCGGACGCCTCCTTGGTCTCAGCAGAGAAATCACCCCTGTCATCGCTTAGGCGATCACTCGGGGAGCAGAACCAGGGCCAGATAATAAGGCCACAATCAGCAGTGTTGGAGCGCCAACACTAACCTGCAAGGTCCTAAGTGTCCGGAAGTCACAATGGCAATGAAATAAGCATCATAGGTCCCTACCGACGGCAAGAGGTCTCTGGACACAGGGCACTGGCGGCCCAACTCAGAGAAACCATGCAGTAAAACCGCCTGTGAATGTAAATGAGTGTCTCATCCGTTTGGAGGAAAATGGAAAGGTTAGTGTAGAGGCCCCTGCCTCTGGCTGTTAAGGGCAACCGGCAGGTGACCCCAGACCTCACAGATCGCGCGTGGCCTGCGCCAACACAAGAAGAGAGGCAGGGACCAGAAGCATCCTGAATATCCTCGGGAAGGGGCCACCCAGCAGACACTATCCTGCATCCAGAGGAAACTTCCTCCTGACTCCATCAGAACGAGGCATGCCGCCTTCTGATAGAGGCAAGGTGCTGCGGCCATCCCCATCATGCTTGGGGGGTTTTGGTAACCGGCTTAGCTTAGTCCTGCTGGAGGGACCAGGGTGTTGTCGGCCCCTCCAGGGGCCGGGATCCATACCAAAAAACTGGAAGTATACCACTGGTTCGGATTTGACGCTAACATAGGGGGGAGGAGGGGTGCCCCTGCCTCGAGAAGGCCGAGACCGCCTTCTGTAAAGGGGTGCTTTGCCCTTTTTTCCAAACAGGTCCAGGCGGGCCCCGAATAGGCATCGCCCTCTAAGGGAAGCCCAGTAAGAATCTTTTTCGTAGCATCGTCAACACCCCACTGTCGCAGCCAGACCAGGCGGCGTATAGCTACAGCTAGGGCGGAAGTTCTAGCGCACATGCTGATGGTGTCATCCAGCGCCAAAAGGATAAATCTTACAAATACATCACAACTGGAGAGTGCATTAAACACCTCCCAGGGGAGATCCTCAGGTTGATGATCAATCAGCTTTCTGATGAGGGTCCTGGCGGCCACTGCAGCGATGGCCGCGGCACAGACAGGGCGCAGAGTCGTCCCTGCACAAGAAAAGGCGTGGGAAGCAAACCTATCAATGCGCCGGTCCTCAGCATTCCGAAGGGTACGATAAGAAGGGGCCGCAATAAAGGGGGGGTTAAGAACCCCAATGATCGGTGCATCCACCACGGGAGGTGATGACCAGCAATTAACCACATCAGGGAGAAAGGGGTATTTCCAATCCCAGTCCCCTGGAACCCCTGGAAGTTTACTGGGGCATTGCCATTCTTTGAGTACAAGAGCCTGGAAGTGATCCTGCTCCAGAAATTCCAAATGCGGCGGCGCTGTATGGAAACTCTCACTTCTGGGCCTGGAAGCCTCACCAGGGAGAGAGATAGACAAGACCTCGAAGATCTTTACCAGTAATTCATCGGTGTCACACAGGCTCCAAGAACCTGGGCCCGAATCATCCTGACTCCTCAGCCCCTCGTCCGATGAGCCCAAGTCAGAGAATAGCCGACCTTCATCATAAAGAGCAAAACCCTGCTCAGCAGGGAACTCTTCAGATTCAGAAGGAATGGGCGAAACCGGAGGAGTTAGGGACCGCTTCTTACCAGGGCCCAAGCGTTCAGCCAACCTCGAAATCACCTGCTCGGCCGTAGGCAGTCTGCACGGCACGACTTGCTGTTCATTCCCACTCGAGTGCGACTCATCAGGAGTGAGATTTAAACACGGGGAGAGAGGTGTATTGAAACGAGGCGCAGCCACTGGCAACCCTGATTGCAGGGCCAGTGCTTGTTCAGCACATGGTCCGCAGACCCGTGCTCTGTCCGCATCAGCGTGGGGCAGTCCACACGCTGTACACAGCCGGTCTTGTCCCGGAGGGACCCCGGTCACATAATTCTGAGTTGCCTCCATATGGTGATTGTTAATGTAATATACCAGTAGGGAATTACGCAATAGGCAACCCTGGATGTCCCAAAGACCCGCTAGGAATGTGGGAGAATTTGTAAGCCCGCTACAATATATGTTAAGCCGGGAGAAGCCACCGGAATCTTCAAGGTCTGAAAGACAGAAGGGGAATAAGGGGTGTCAGGGCCATGCGCCACAGAAAGAATACTAATGATGAAAACGCCCGCGAGGACACTCACCGACCTGGGGAGGAGAAGGACCACCAACACGCGCGCGGGGATAAACAAAATGGCACCGACCGAACCTCGGGGGCGGGTCTAAACTGGGCGTGGCGCGGAGCGCGCCTCGCCGGGTCCCCGCCTCCCCCAAAGAGCGCGAAGCTCTGAAGCAGCCGTTTAAAAGCTCGGCAAGCCAAGCATAGAGTGTGCCAGTAAAGGCAACTGCTAGTGGCTACTCGGGAAGTCTAAATACACTGCCACCATTCTGACGCCCGTAGGCGTGCACAAAATTAGTTTCCTGCCTAAGATGTAGTATAATAACGCAGGACGTGCAGTACATTATTGCATGTTAAATTGATAGGGCCAAACTAGAAAGGCAGTGCGGCTCTGACACCCAGTTGCCGGTCAGGGGCAAAAGCACGGCCATAAGCGTGACAATACTGTACACTGAGACCGCCAACGGACACACACACACACACACACACACACACCCCCCTTCTTTTCCCCCGAATACGGGGGGAAACGAGGGAGGACGGCGACCCTTTACACAGGGTCCACCTCTACACGGGGCAAGAATGCGGGAGGGACATCCACTATGAGGCTCACCATCAGCCTAAACCGCCTACCCTATGGTGGGGGACTGCGGTGGAGCATGGCTCCGTTAAGCACACATGGTGCTGCCTACCTTCACCCGACCAGCGCAGCCCAGGCTGGGAGGCACATCACAGGGAGGACGGGTTGGAATAGTCCAACAGGGCCGCAGGCTGTAATAGCCCCGCTCACCCGCGAGAGAGTGATACTTCATATCTTCGCAGTCAGCACTGCAGAGAAATCTGGGGATTTGTGGGAGGTCCCTGGGTATATGAAGGGCTGGGAGGAGCCTGTTTTTGCATGTCTGCAGTGCACAGCGCCCTCTGGCGGAGGATAACCCCAAGTGTAAGTATTATATCTGGAGCAGGACGTACTGTATACTTAGAATATGTACTTAGCTGGAAGTTAATGACAGTAGAGACAGCTATGTACATTTTACGTAGCTGATGTTAGAAGGGTTAAAGGAAAACTCTTTTTGGCATGTATTTGGTGTTCTGTCTTATGGTTTTTCTCTTTGGAATGAAAAATAACATTTGGGCTAGGATTGTGCCCCCATACCTGTGATTTCTTTATCAGCATGCTGTTTCCATGATTCTCATATTCCTGGGACTGCTATAGTGGGAGTGGTTTTCATGGCCTTGAGTGAAAAATATGGACTACAAGTCCCACAATTCTTCCAATGTAACAGGTGAACTCTTTTGCAGCTTTGGCTAAGTCTAAGCAGCCTAATGACCTATCCAGGTGAGAATGCTTTATTTTGCTACTGGAAGGCTGTGATCCTTCCAAACTGAAGAAGTATAATCTCAGCAGAATGGGTTAAACCTGTCGCCCGTGCCATAGCCAATCAGGTGATTGACAAGCTGGAGTGATGAAGTCTATGATATGTACTCAAAATCAGCATTTTGGTGTACATAGCTAAGGTAAACATAGGGTTAATTTAGTGCTATGGAAGATTGTTTTCTTTTTATAACACAAATAGAAAATTAAAAAAATAACATAAACTTATCACATTGAAGACATGAATGTCACACAATAATGGAACATTTTAAAAATGCCATTGAAAGTGGAATTACCTTTTAAAGGGCAAGTCTAGCACAGGATGGGCATTTTTTAAATTCCCCCCACCCTGCCATTGCTGTCGGTCAGGGAGTGCCAGCTGGCGCCTTTACCTCCTTGATTCCTGTTGGTCGCTGGTGGCCCAAGTAAGCCAGTGGGTGCCAATTGGAGCCTTTCATGCTTTGATTCCTTTTGGTCCCATTTCCGTATGTCTTTTTGTATGCCCAACTGAGCATATAGGGATACCTTGCCTTCATTTTCCTATACCCTATGAAATGTTTCCCTGTTTATGTTATGCTTGTTAGATTTCCTTATTTTAATAAACTTTGGTTTGCAACCCCCATAGCATGTGTCTGGTCCCAATCCTTGCCTTGGTGGAAAGCCCTGGCTGTGGGACTCCAGTGACATTGGAGGGGGGCAATAAAAGTAATTTATGGACAGCTGTACTGTACTTGTACTGTATGTATGTGTGTGTTTTTTTAATATAATAATCCCTGTAAAAAAAAAAGAAGAAACTGTATATTATAAAACAAGATCTACTTGATGTTTTGTGGCATCTTAGACTTAACTAAAATGAAAACATGTATTTTAGGATTATATGACTATTAAGATAATTTATTCTATTAATAGGTATTAGTTTCAACTTACCTGTTGGGAAGAAAATTGTACCTCGTACGCTACCTTCACGGATCTGGATCCTTTTTACATCGGGTGCCATGTGCCATCTACTAAATGTTGTACTGCAAATCGGCTCTGGCTCTGCACTTAACCCAAGCGATATAGAATCAAACAGATCCACTTTGTATAAAAAAGGAGCTGTTGTAATGTCTCTCTTTACAGGCCTCTGAAATGGCTTTATAGGCTTTAATGACCAAATTAGACCCATAGGTTCTACACCTTGGTAGCTTCCACCCAGCGCAGGATTACTATTCATGTCAATTTGTCCCTCTTTGTCAGTTTTGTAAAAAGCCCGAGACTGAAAGAGTTGTCCCTTTTCATCTTTAAGCGTTAGACGAATAGTTGCTTGAAGATCGGATTGCAGTCCCAAAGCTTTAATATGTACATGATCATCAGCCAGCCCCACCTCTGGAGTAACCAAAAGCTTTGCCATATTTCAACTAAAATCTATAAATCATATAAAGAAACAGAAAACAAAACATTTTTTAGATAAAATACAGATGAGATATAAATCCAACTAAAGAACTTATGTCTATTATCTGTGATGATTAGCTCTGGTAGATAGCAGGATGTTTGCAGTATAGAGGCTCAGAGGTGAAAAGTTAAACTTAAAGTCCGTGTTTATTCACACCAAAATCCAAAAAATGCATATGCCCTTTCGGGTTACATAACCTTTTCAGGAAAATGCAGCATAAGTCAATCAGACAGGCAAACAGCGTTTTTTGGTCCTTGGGCAAAGTTGCTGCTTTGCAACCGAATCCACCTTGGGTCCGCATGAAACAGCCTGCACAGGAGTTTTCAGCCAGGCTCACAGAGTCTCACTCCACAAGTGAGCTCCAGTCACAGACAGTGCACAGCTGATTCCCCAGGCTATTTATGCGGCCTGTAAAACCCGGACCTGGGTAGTGGGATGGAGTCCCACCCTGCTCTACTCCATCCCAGTAAAACGTCCCGGGTTAGCCTTTCAGCTATACTAACTTCAAAACCAGACTGCCATTAGCAGCTGATGCTGGGAAACAAAAAACACGGTTTTACTGCACCAAGGCCAGGTACCTTGGTGCCACATACCTTCCGTCAATGACGGCCCCTTGCACCTTACCACACACCACCCCCTTTGTTCAACCCTGAGGGGGCAAGTAGTAGCGAAGAGACTCAAGGGCCCACTTAATGGCCAAACACTCTCTCTCCACGATACTATACCGGGTCTCCACAGGTGTCAATTTGCGACTCACATAGACAACGGGGTGTTCTTCCCCGTTGACTTCCTGAGACAGTACAGCACCGAGACCTACCTCGGAGGCATCGGTCTGCACTATAAACTCCCTCTTAAAGTCGGGTGTCACCAACACCGGAGACCCACACAAGGCAGACTTCAAAGCGGAGAGCGCTTTTTCGGCCTGTTCATTCCATTTCACCATGACAGACTTGCGTCCCTTTAACAGGTCTGTCAAAGGTGCCGCTACGGTGGCAAAATTGGGAATGAACCTCATGTAATACCCCACCAACCCCAGAAATGACTTCACTTGGCGGGTAGTGTTAGGACGTGGCCAGCTACGGATGGCTTCTATTTTGTTAAACTGGGGCTTGACCACTCCTCGCCCAATCACATAGCCCACGTATTTCGTCTCTTCTAAGCCTAAGGCACATTTTTTCGGGTTTGCCATCAAACCAGCCTTCCTGAGGGAATCCACTACGGCCTGGACTTTGGGCAGGTGACTTTCCCAATCCGTACTATGGATAATTATATCGTCCAGATAGGCCGAAGCATACCGACGATGTGGCCGGAGGACAATATCCATTAACCTTTGGAACGTAGCGGGAGCGCCATGTAAACCAAAGGGAAATACCTTGTACTCAGTCAAGGGTGCCTGCCAGTACCATTTTGTGAGGTCCAAAACAGAAAAATACCTGGCTTGGCCTAGCTTCTCAATTAGCTCGTCTACTTGGGGCATAGGGTAGGCATCAAACTTAGAAATTTCGTTAAGTTTGCGGAAATCGTTACAAAACCGCAACGTACCATCGGGCTTGGGAATCAAGACTATTGGGCTGGCCCACTCGCTCTTTGATTCTTCAATCACGTCTAACCGGAGCATTCGCTGCACTTCTTCCGCGATAGCTTGTTGCCGGGACTCAGGTACCCGGTAAGGCTTCAACCGGATCTTAACCTGGGGCTCCGTGACAATGTCATGTTGGATAACAGAAGTGCGCCCAGGGAGATCTGAAAACACATCCGTGTTTCTGCTGACAAACTCCCTGGCTTCCTGGGTCTGTTTAGAGGAGAGGTTGTCGCCAGCTTTCACCTCAACTACCGCTTCTCTAACAGCAGATCGAGGGATGGGAAGCTCCACCCCTAACATACCTGGTTGGGGACTGTCACCCACAGGGGTCTCCCTGTCTTTCCACAGCTTCAGCAGGATTACATGGTACACCTGCTCTGGCTTTCTCCACCCGGGCTGATGTACCTTGTAAGTCACTTCCCCAACTTTCCCAATCATCTCATAGGGACCCTGCCACCTAGCCAGAAATTTACTGTCCACTGTGGGTACCAAAACCACAACCCTGTCACCTGGGTTAAAGTTCCGTACCCTGGCTTGCCGGTTATAAATCCTGCTTTGGACCCGCTGCGCTGCCTCCATATGTTCCCTCACCATCGGCAACACGGTCTCTATCCGTTCCTGTAGGTGAGTAACATACTTTACCACACTTTTGCGGGGTGTGGGTTGATGTTCCCAAGCCTTCTTGGCTATATCCAACAGGCCCCGTGGATGCCGTCTGTATAAGAGTTCAAAGGGCAAGAACCCCGTAGAGGACCGAGGCACCTCTCGCAATGCGAACATCAGGTAGGGCAGCAGCAAGTCCCAATTCTTCCCATCCTTGGCGACCACCCGATTTAACATGGTTTTAAAAGTTTGGTTAAACCTTTCTACCAGGCCGTCTGTTTGCAGGTGGTAAACGGATGTCCGCAATTGTTTCACCTGAAACAATTTACAGAGCTCTTTCATTACTTTAGACATAAACGGGGTACCTTGATCGATCAAGACCTCTTTAGGCAGGCCTACTTGGGAAAACGTTTCCATAAGCTCCTTAGCAATGAGCTTGGCTGAGGTGTGTCGCAGGGGTATGGCCTCGGGGTACCACGTGGCATAGTCCAAGACCACCAGAATATGTTGGTGCCCTCTAGCGGATTTTGGAACTGGACCCACCAGATCCATGGCAATCCGCTCAAAGGGTACCTCAATAACTGGGAGAGGAACTAGGGGACCATGGTAATGAGGCTGGGGGCTGGTCATCTGACATGTTGGGCAGGACTCACAATATCTCTCCACCTCCTTGTACACACTGGGCCAGTAGAAACATTGTAAAATTTGGTCCAGAGTTTTCTGCTGACCTAAGTGTCCCCCCAGAACATGTTGGTGGGCCAAATCCAACACCAGCTTGCGATAGGGATTGGGTACCACCAATTGTTCCACCACCTCTTGACGTACCTTGTTTACTCGGTACAGCATATCCTGGTGAACCACAAAGCGAGGAAACTGTAGCTCCGCCCCAGCTGTTGTGGTTCACCTTCCACCTCAAGAACATTCTCCCAGGCCCGAGATAGAGTCGGGTCTTGGTGTTGTGCTGTACCAAAATTAACTGTGGAGACATGGAGATCTGCCAACTCTGGACCCGTTGCCAACTCTTCCACATCTCCAACCATAACACTCAGTGGGGTTAACTCCCCCTCTTCCATCGTAGAGGTGGTCACCCCTACCGTTGTCCCTCCTGACTCCGGTTCCCAGGGTCACCCCTGAGTAGGGCCAGTCTATTGGGGACACACCCGCCTCGCGGGTTTCCGGAACTCCCAACTTGGTCCATAGTGACATGAACCCCGGAAAGTCTCTCCCAATAATAAGTTCGTATGGGAGTTTAGCGGCGATGGCGACTTCGTGGTTCCAGCTACCGGAGACGGTGGTTAGAGTCACTTGTGCTGTGGCATAGTCTCTCAAGTCCCCGTGAATGCACAAAACCCCGGTTTTCCGCCCCGTGTACTCATCGGGCAGTACCATGGTGGGTCTTACCAAGGTAACCATACTCCCCGAGTCCAAAAGGGCCACAGCCAGGGTATTTCCCACTTTCACCTGACAGAGGTGACTTTGCCCCACAAGCTCATGGACACCGGCAGCACACAGCCTCCTGGCATACATTGAAGGGTGGTAACCAAAGTTCACGTCCATGGGCTCCCCCTGTTGGGGACAATGGGCTCTGATATGTCCCGGCTCCTTACACCCCCAACACATCACCGGGGCAGGGACTTTGGGGGGTAGGTCCTGAGGGGGTTTAGGGAATGCCACTCGCCGGGGCTGGGGCGGGGACCTCCGCGGTTTCCCTGAATCCCTACCCAGTGCTGGAGAGGGTGCGGTAAAGCCCTCCAGAACATGTCCGCCAGCAAGCGGTCCAACATGGCAGTGGGGCTTAATAAGTCTGGCTGCAGCCATTTTTGCAGTAGGTGCAGCAGTTTATAGTACTGGGGTCTGGCGGGCTCTGCCGACTGATAGCTCCACTGATGCACCCGCTGAGCCCGAACCCACACATTCACCCCAGTCTGGCCAGTATCTCACCCTTCAGAGTCGGGTAGTCAGCGGTTGGTCGTCTGGAAGATCAAACAACACCTGCTGGGGTCCAGATGCCAGAAATGGAGCGATGACGTCAGCCCATTGGTCATGTGGCAACTTTTCCCTTGCCGCCACCTTTGCGAACACCGCCAGGTAGGTCTCGACGTCATCCGAGGGGGTCATCTTTGTAAGCGCCAAGCGGACAGCTTTCCGGGCATCAGGGACACTCCTGCAGCTTGCAGCACCATCACATGTTGCAATAGCAGCTGATTGGTCTCCTGCTGCTGCTTGTTGGCCTCGTGCTGCTGCAGATTCGCCTCCATGGGCGCTTTCACAACAGCCTCTATTTTGTCTGCGGTCTCAGGTAGCAGCCTGGCAGGCTTAATGTAGGACATGCAAAAAAAAAAACTTTTCCGTTGGTTGCTCCTAGCAACGGCCTCACTGCTTTGCCCGCATCCGACACCAAATGTGATGATTAGCTCTGGTACACAGCAGGATGTTTGCAGTATAGAGGCTCAGAGGCGAAAAGAGCTTGATAGCACCAAACCTTTATAGTTGCACCAGTTAAAGTCCAGCCACAAAAACTAAAAAAAAAAAAAAAAAACTATACCTGCTGCTCATTTTGCCTTTGTTTTAGATCAGTAAGATAGAGCACCCTGCCATGCAGCGGTTTCTATTCTGTTCCTCCTCTATGTTGCAGAGTGTGAGTGTTGGGTGCTGGGTGCAGCGGAGTTGTAGTCCAGATAGACAATAGTGGTATAACAGGAACTGGCTTTACTCAGCATGAATGCAGTAAGAGAATGCCACCTTACATGATGGCTTAGGAAAAACAACAAGACAGGAAGAGAAGCACTTGCAGTGATAGATTACAGCTCGATCTGCAGGAAATAACAAAATACACAATACACAAAAATACAGTTGCACATTGGTAACGGCGCCATCTAGTGTCATAACCTGCAATAGCTGCAAACTACAATGAAACATAGCAAAAGTCATTCTAGCATAGACTAAGCTGTAAGTCTGTTGTATAGTTTCTCCAACACTCTAGGCCCACTCTATTTATTGCAATAAAAGAGGGCTTACTGATTCAGGGGCTTTTTGAGACTGAGATGGCATACTTCGCTCTTTTGCAATAAATGGAGTAGATAGGCAGAAGGGTGTGATTCTGTCCTGAATGTGACAGAGAAGAGACAAGCAGCTTGCTCGATCCAGCTACAATTGATGCTAAGCCTTAAATAAGGCAGTAGGTTTTAATAATCTTCCAGAACATTCTTGAATAAAGCTCCATTGCGTTCAATATCCACAAAACATGCACGCATTTAAATATTTATAGTGTAAATACTTTACAATCTTATGAATAGTGATTGGCCCTGGATACAGGTCGAGGGTAGATTCAACCTTGATTTGGACCATTTGGTGTGGATTTGCGAAAGCCTAATAGTGCAGAGATTCTAGTGGGAATATTCATGACCACAATACAGATCCACCTCCCCTGTGTACGCAGTAAATCAGTATTCACCTCATGTCCAAAGGTCACTAGCTTCGCTGATCTTGCATTTGGTTAAGCATACACCACACCGCCCATATAACCTAGTGCAAGCCACATTGGAGCATTGCATTGCATTTCAACCTCGCTAGAGTTCTTGCTAGAATATAAATATTCTAAGTATGTAACACACCCCGTTTCAAGAAATTCATAACGTGTGGGTAATACTGACCTGTAGAGGGCGATATGCAGAGATGCCAGGAAAAAAGAGAGCCCCTCCCGGTCCATAAATACCTGGGACCTCCCACTCATTACCCAGTCTTCATCTCTGCAGACGGCGAGCAAGTCAGAAGATGTGGTCTCCTCCTTGCACAGGGGGATTTCAGGTAGCCGGGATGACTCCCGGACCTTTAGTTATCTGTTTCCGCCTGGATCTTTTTTTTCTGTTACCTCATGCCTCCCAGCCTAGGCTGACGGTCCGGGTGAGGGTAGAAAAGCACCCTTGGTGCTTAAGAGCAAATGCTCTCCCGTGAGACCCTATATAAGAGGGTAGGCGGTCATCCGGGACGGTGACCCCGGTTTGGGAGGCCCCGTCCCTTGGCCTTACACTTTGGGTGGTCCCCCCTTTGGGTAATGCCCCTCTCTCTAGCGGGATAGCGGAGGGTAGGAGCAGGGCCCCTTATTCGGTGTTAGGTCCAAATTTTGTAATCATTAATTCTTAATAATGTTTTAATGTATTAATTTATTAAATTATCCTCCCAATAGTTATTAACTTATTTATTACTTCATAACATCGTGTATTTCTCTGTCAAAACAGCGCTGTGGCCGCCATTTTTATGCAGGCTTTCTCCCTGAGGTAAAAGGGGCGGGGCAGGGCTTTAGGCGCGAGCCGCGGCCCCCACCCTTCTATTTGGCGCTGATGCGGCTTGGATTCTGAGCGAAGAGCGGGGGCCGGGCGTCAGGGTCAAAGCCACGGCCCGCTCCCCTCCTTCTGTCTCTTCTGAGACCGGCACCGCGGCCGCACATGGCTGCAGTGCCGGCCTTTTTGCATTGTCATGGCGGAGGGGAGCTTCTCCCCTCACGCTTTCACTCTTGGGGGCGGGGTCGGGCCTTACAGCACTGCGGCCCGCCCCTGTGTCACAGGCACCGCTGAGGTGCTTTTCTCTGTGCCTGTTTCCTCAAAAGGAGCTGGCCACGCCCCCCTTCTCTCCTCAGAGCTGCTCTTTACCTCACGGAGAGAGGAAGCTGTCTTCAGGACCACAGTGAGTGGCCCAGTGGGCCCCCCTTCTGTCCCATCACCTATAATTATATATTTTTATGTCATATATATATATATATATATATATTTTATACTCCGCTTTTCTTATTAGCCTTTTTTATTATGTCTTTCAGATATAACCTACAGTGGTGTTAGGGGGTTTCTCCCGGTCCTAGGGTCCCTGGGTTCTTAATTGGCTTATTACAAATCCTCCCACTTGGGACATTAAAGGGGCATCCCGGGTTGCTTATATGCGTAATTCCCTCGGTCATTGCAACCAACTATAAGTTCACCTTATGGAGGCATCCCCGGATACTGGGCTCGGGCTCCCCTCGGGGCAATCCCAGAAGTGTTTGGGGTGTGGGGCATCCCTTACTGGTGATGATGTATATCTGTGTATACCATGCGCACAGCAGACTATTACGCGGCAGTCCGGACCCCAGGCGTCTGGTTCAGCGCCGCCGGTCTCTCCTCCCCCCCTCCCAGTTTGATCCGTGCCCAGTCTGACGTTGTCATGGGCGGGCAGTTGCAATCGGAGATGTGTGCCCGATTGGCCAATCTTGAAAAATTATTCTCCAGCACGGTCACCAGAAAGGCTCCGGCTAAGAGAAAGCACTTGTCGCCGTCTTCGACTTGGATGATCTTGATAATCTGGACTGGTCTGATTTCTCCCAACTTGAGGAAGGGGAGGTATATGAAGAATCAGATAATTCAGACGATCAGCAGTTTGTGGGTGCTGATACCAAGCGGGGCTTGGGGAGGTCTTCGGATACTCCTAATGTTCTGGCTCAGATGTTTGAGGTTTTGGCTATTTCTCCTCCTGAGGTGGTTCCACAGCAAAAGGGGGAATTTTTCGAAGAATCCAGGCCGCGCTTGGAATTTCCTAACCAAAAGCATTTTGATGGGATTATTGCTAAGGAATGGGAGAGGCCTGCCCGGCTCCCAGGTGTCCCTCAGGGTTGGGACAAAAAATATCCCTTTCCCTTGGATACGGATAAGCGTTGGGCGTCCCCTCCCGAGGTGGATGCACAGATTCTGGGTTTATCCAACACTACTATTTTAAATTCTCCTGATTGCTCCACGCTTAAAGATGGTGAGGATAAACGCATTGACCAAATGGCTTGTCATGGTTTTGCCAGTGTTGGGTCAGCCATGAGGCCGGTTTGTGCTTCAGCGCTGCTGGTGGTGGCTACCAGGTCGGTGGTCAGGGACCTGTTGACTTCTTCCGGGTTAGATCTGGATAGTGACGAGTTCCTTGGCCTTAAAAGGTGTGAATTGTTTTTGTCATTTGTACTAGCCGCCTTGGATGACACACTGATGATGCGTGGCAGAACGTCGGCTCTATTGGTGACTATTCGGCGTTCGGTTTGGTTGCGCCAGTGGGCGGCTGATTTTTGTGTCTAAAAAGTCGCTGACCGCTCTTCCCTTTGTGGGATTACGGCTCTTTGGTGAGAAGTTGGATTCAGTTGCCAAGGGTGGTAAGTTACCTCAACGCAAAAAACAGCGTCGTCCCTTTCGGGGGGCGGGTTCCTTTGCTCCTTCCTTTTGTGGGGCTAGAGCTGGCAGAGGAATTGTTTTCCCCGCAGCCAGAGGAGATTCCTGGAATAGGGGCAGAGGACGTGCCCGCCCAGGATACAGCTGGGGCTCTAAGCCCACACCCGCTGCCAAGCCAGCTCCGTAATGAGGGGGCGCCCTCACCCATGTGGGTGGGGGGACGGCTGCAACACTTCTCCCAGGTCTGGGACCGGGAGGTCTCGGACAGATGGATCGGGGAAGTGGTGACTTCCGGCTACAAGCTGGAGTTCGAGCTCCGGCCCCCTCCTAGATTCCTCAGGTCTCGGGTGCCTTTGGACCTTCTGGCCGCGCAGGAGCTCCAGGCGGCAGTAAAGAGTCTGTAGGATATGGCAGTTATTTGCCCAGTGCCCGCCTCAGACAGGGGTCGGGGCTTTTATTCCAATCTGTTCACGGTGCCCAAGAAGGACGACTCGGTTCGACCCATTCTGGATCTAAAGATCCTCAACAGGTTCGTCTGTCCACGGAAATTTCGCATGGAAACGCTGCGTTCAGCTATCCATTCTCTTCGGCAGGGGGACTTTGTGATGTCCGTAGACATCAGGGACGCCTATCTGCATAAGGACGGCTCGGTTCGACCCATTCTGGATCTAAAGATCCTCAACAGATTCGTCCGTCTGCGGAAATTTCACATGGAAACGCTGCGTTCAGCTATCCATTCTCTTCGACAGGGGGACTTTGTGACGTCCGTAGACATCAAGGACGCCTATCTGCATGTGCCGATTTTTCCAGCGCACCAGAGATTTCTCAGGTTCGTGGTGGAGGATCGGCATTTTCAGTTTGTGGCACTTCCTTTCGGTCTTACCTCAGCTCCAAGGGTTTTCACCAAGGTGATGGCTCTCCTCAGAGCCCAGGGTATTCGCATTGTCCCTTATCTGGACAACCTTCTCATTATGGCATCTTCCTTCAGCCAAGCGGTATTGGACACCAGAACTGTGGTGTCCACTCTGGAGAGATTCGGGTGGGTGATCAACTACCCCAAATCCTCCCTTTCTCCGTCCAGGTTAGTGTCTTTTCTGGGAATGTCCCTGGATACTTCCCAGGCCAGGGTGTTTGTTCCTCAGTCCAAGGTTCTCTTGATTCAGGAGTTGGTTCGGCTCCTCCTGTCTATCCCTTGTCCGGCCATCAGACTGGGGATGAGGCTGGTGGGATTGATGGGAGCCTCCTTCGAAGCGGTTCCCTTTGCTCAGTTCCACACAAGGACACTCCAGCTCCATCTGTTGGCGGCCTGGGACGGGTCGCCACTGTCGTTGGATCAGTCCTTCCTGATGACCCCCCGAGTTCGGTGCTCCCTTCAGTGGTGGCTGGATCCAATCAATCTGTCGAGGGGCAGATCCTTTCTGGCCCCTTGTTGGGAGACGGTCACCACGGATGCCAGTCTATCAGGATGGGGGGGTTCTGGAAGGATCGTCAGTTTCAGGGACTGTGGGGGCCTCAGGAGGCTCACGAGTCCATCAATGTTCTGGAATTGAGGGCCATCAGGATGGTTCTGTTTCGCTTGACTCATCAGTTGTAAGGATTGCCGGTTCAAGTCCGGTCGGACAATCGGACGGCGGTCGCCTACATCAATCACCAGGGAGGGACTCGCAGCAGGAGTGCCCTCAAGGAAGTGTCTTTGATTCTGGCCTGGGCGGAGACCCACATCCCGTGCTTTTCAGCAGTTTACATTCCGGGAGCTGAGAACACGGAGGCGGACTCTCAGAGCAGGTTCTCAGCTCGCCGGGGGGAATGGTCTCTCAGCCCCAAAGTGTTTCGCTTGATTTGTCTCAGGTGGGGGTCCCCGGTGGTGGACCTCTTTGCCTCTCATCACAATCACAAACTTACGACATTTGTGTCTCTCTCACGGGATCCACTGGCTCTGGCAGTGGATGCCATGTCTCTGAACTGGAGGGATCTGGGGTTTCTGTATCTGTTCCCTCCGTTTCCCTTGGTGGCCAGAGTGGTGCACAAGCTGGCCCTGGAGGGTGCGTCAGCAACTCTGGTGGCTCCAAGGTGGCCAAGACAGGTTTGGTTCGCAGATGTGGTAAGGTTAGCAGAGGATCAGTTCGTTCTGCCCCTGCTGCCGGATCTGCTCACCCAGGGTCAACTACGTTATCCCAATTTACCAACGCTTGCTTTGACGATGTGGCTGCTGAAACCTCCATCTTGAAGGAGGAAGGTCTTTCCGATGCTGTGATTCGAACTCCCATTAGTGCTAGGCAGCGGTCTTCCTCTAATATCTACTATAGGACTTGGAGGTCTTATATTGATTGGTGTGAGATCAGGGAGTTGCCTTGTAGGGAATTTTCCATCTCCAGAATCCTGGAGTTTCTTCAACATGGTCTGGACCTGGGGCTCCAGCTTAGTACTCTGAAGGGGCAGGTTTCTGCCCTGGCGGTGTTCTTTCAAAGGTCATTTGCCCTACATCCTTTGGTTAAGACTTTTTTCCAGGGAGTCACGCACGTGCGGCCTCCTAGAAAACCTTTGCTCCCTGTTTGGGATTTGAATTTGGTTCTTTCTGCTCTTCAGGATTCTCCTTTTGAGCCCTTGAATGATATTGCCTTGTCTTCACTTATGCAGAAGGTGGCCTTTTTGGTAGCCATCACTTCGGTTAGGCGTGTCTCTGAGTTGGCGGCTTTGTCCTTTCAAGCCCCATACTTTGAGGGGCATCAGGACAAGGTGGTTTTTCGTTTCAAGTCTGATTTCCTTCCTAAGGTTGTTTCTGCCTTTCACCTAAACCAAGACATTGTTCTGCCCTCTCTGTGTCCTAATCCCAGCAAAGGGGAGGGCCCAGCATTCTTTGGATGTGGTTCGTGTTGTGAAGTATTATTTGGAGGTAACGTCTTCCTTTCGTAAGACGGATGCCTTTTTTGTGGTGCCCTCCGGGCCCCGAAAAGGCTTGGCGCCTGCCAAGTCTTCCATTAGTAAATGGATCCGTCAGACCATAGTTGGGACCTATTCTGCCAAAGGGAAGGTACCCCCTTTTCGTGTTACTGCTCATTCTACTCGTGCGGTTGGGGCGTCCTGGGCTTTTCAGCACCAGGCCTCTGTTGAGCAAGTTTGTAAGGCTGCTACTTGGTCTTCTGTTCACACTTTTTCCAAGTTTTACAAGGTTGATGTTCGGGCCTCAGCAGATGCTGTGTTTGGCCGCAAAGTTCTGCAAGCTGCAGTGGTTTAAGTTGTGCCTTGTTGCCTTGTTTTGGATCCCCGCACTTTATGGACACTGCTGTTGGATATCCCACACGTTATGAATTTCTTGAAGCGGGGTGTGTGACATACTTAGAATAATACCATTTTGTGAATACTCACCTGTAAAATGGGTATTGTAAGTATGTCACACACCCCGCTTCATCCTGCCCTTTTGTATTCTGGATCCTTTATATGGTGAACTTTGCGTTGTTATGCTTTGTGTTGGGCTCTTCCTGGTCCCTTACCTTACTGCTGTTCTTATACTGGGTAATGAGTGGGAGGTCGCAGGTATTTATGGACCGGGAGGGGCTCTCTTTTTTCCTGGCATCTCTGCATATCGCCCTCTACAGGTCAGTATTACCCACACGTTATGAATTTCTTGAAGCGGGGTGTGTGACATACTTACAATACCCATTTTACAGGTGAGTATTCACAAAATGGTATTGTTTAAATGTAAATACTATTAAAAACATTGAAATTATAATGCTTATTTTTAAAATAAAGTGTATGTTATGTTACCAGAAATTGGCACCACTGTTTGAAAATGTCATATAAAATCAATATTTATTATACAAATTGTCTCTACACTAAATAGACATATTAAAAAACATTAAACACACACAACAATCAATGACAGAAAGGAGGGAGGGGGAGGGGGCGACATTAGCTGGTCCCACACTCTTTATATGGTCATGCAGTAATAATATAACAAAATGTCACTAAATAATAATCCCGGCCTGGTAATTGTAAAGTGCAAGGTGCTAACTCAATAAATAACATGTGAATATGAAACCACTCAGGAATTAATAACCTATAATATACACATAACAACTAACAACAATAAACAATAAAAAACAATATGTGCAACAAGCCAAGTGCCGATGCTAAAGTACATACTCTACATACCAAATACTAAAAGTAAACCCAATATGAGGACCCGCCGGGTACAAACAGAACAAGTGCAAATACAACAATAAAAGATCTTACATGACCAGGGCCACGGCGCCCACCCTTCCAAGAATCTACGCGTTACTTGACGACACTCCGCGTCACTTCCTCAGGACAAAGACCTCGAACCCACCCAGCTTTCCCCTTTTGTACTAACCTGACTGGCTGAAACGCCGCCCGCTGCACGCCCCGCCAAAGAGCCACAGCGCTGCCCGCCACTCACGCTCTGGCCAGAGGCACATCTGGTGTGAGGGAAGCCCTGGCGCTTCCCGGCCGTAAACACGTCAGAGCAGCAGCGCGCACACACCAACCGTCACAGTGATGTGATGCTAAATGGAAGGGAGGCGCGCACAGCGGGAGAGAAGGCACGAGGAACCGGACAGGTGAGTATGTTAAAAATAGACAACAGACACATTAAAACAACTGAAATGCATACTATCTACTAGATCCTATACAATGACAATCGGATATAAATTGATCTCTTATATGATTAAAACTAGTTAATACATTAGAACACCGGCCCTATCACAATTATCTGTACTGAATAAGTAAACACTGTAAACCTGGAATTAGCTGTACAAATCAAATAAGGACGGTAACCAGTGACAAGTGGCATTTGACAAGGACTATCATAGGGCCCATGGAAGTGGGCTAAAAGGGGGGGAAGAGAGGGAGGAGGGAAGGCAAAGGGGGGGGAAGAAAAGGGGAGAGGGAAGAGGCGGGGCATGGATGGTGAAAGAACATAACTGGTGTTCCATGACAAACATGAAATACATGATATTCAATGTCATTGCTGATGGCAACACTCATACCCCTTACAGATATAATGGCACATAAATGCACTAATTTCATAAGTTAACATAATTATGGTTTAGGGTATCTGCCAGTGTCCCAATAAACCCATCCCTCCTATAAAAACTGCACCCCTACCCCTCTCTACCCCCCCTGGGGTCACTGGCACCCCCTGATGAGGGGTCCAGTTCTCCAGGGAGGGAGAGCAAGGGCAAATAGAGGAGGAAGGAGGAAAGGAGAGGGAATGGAACAAAAGACGATGCATGGCCCACCAAGACAGATGAAAATAGGAAAAACAAGGGGGGGGGAGAAAGAAAAGGGACAAGAAAGAGAAGAAAGAAAAAGGAAAGGAAAAGAATGAAAAGGGATGAGACAAAAAAAGGGAACATCGAGGGAACATTGAGAATAAAAAGGACAGAAAAGACCAAAAGAGGAAGCGAAGGACCTTCTGAACTGAGGCAAAACCGTGACTATGTGATAACAATAATCTGTAATGCAAAAACACAACACAACATAAACAAACTACCCACAACAAACCCCCTACCCTAAAATATGAACAAATGGCGTGTGAACAAAAATTACATAATCAATAAACGTGATATAAATCTGTGACCCAGTGTATAAAAAAATACAAAATTAAAAAAAAGTTGAGAAAACTTAAATAAGTGAAAGAGCTCTCACTGACCCCACAATTGCCAAAATAACCCTAACTACAAAATCCAGTGTACCTAAATGCCCAGAAATGGCGTGAACGCTATGTCCTCATTCAGTCCCCCAGGAGCTTGAGAGTCAAGGTTGTAGATCCACCTTAATTTCTTCTGTTGGAGCAGCTTTTTTATGTTACCTCCCCGGGGGCCCACCTTGAGCTTTTCGATGCCAATAACTTTTAAGTCACTGAAATCGCTCCTGTGTTTCTTCAAAAAATGTAAAGCTAAAGGGGAAACCATCTTGCCCTGTTGGATATTTCTATTAGCCAATCTTATACTTGAAAAATGGGCCGGCACCCGAGCTTTTAAACTATTTCGTGTTTCCCCTACATATATCATGGGGCAGTTACACATCAGAGCATAAACCACCCCTGTAGATTTACAATTGATTATCTGTCGTATGGGGAATTCTCTGCCAGTCAAAAGATTTTTAACAAATTTTTGCTTGGCCATGTATGGGCAAATTGAACACCCCCCACAGGGGAAATTCCCATTCATGGTCTTTTGTTGTCCCAACCAATTTGGTATATCACAAAGATGGCTGCTACACACTCTGTCCCGTAAATTGGGTGCTCTACGTGCAACCATCCGAGGTCCCCCCCGTGTCCCCCCATTGCAGGCCTATATTTCAAGTATAAGATTGGCTAATAGAAATATCCAACAGGGCAAGATGGTTCCCCCTGTAGCTTTACATTTTTTGAAGAAACACAGGAGCGATTTCAGTGACTTAAAAGTTATTGGCATCGAAAAGCTCAAGGTGGGCCCCCGGGGTGGTAACATTAAAAAGCTGCTCCAACAGAAGGAATTAAGGTGGATCTACAACCTTGACTCTCAAGCTCCTGGGGGACTGAATGAGGACATAGCGTTCACGCCATTTCTGGGCATTTAGGTACACTGGATTTTGTAGTTAGTGTTATGTTGGCAATTGTGGGGTCAGTGAGAGCTCTTTCACTTATTTAATTTTCTCAACTTTTTTTTTTTTTTTTTATACACTGGGTCACAGATTTATGTCAGAGAGGGGTAGGGGTGCGGTTTTTATAGGAGGGATGGGTTTATTGGGACACTGGCAGATACCCTACATCATAATTATGTTAACTTATGAAATTAGTGCATTTATGTGCCATTATATCTGTAAGGGGTATGAGTGTTGCCATCAGCAATGACATTGAATATCATGCATTTCATGTATGTCATGGAACACCAGTTATGTTCTTTCACCATCCATGCCCCGCCCCCTTCCCTCTCCCCTTTCCCCCCCCCCCACTTTGCCTTCCCTCCTCCCTCTCTTCCCCCCCTTTTAGCCCACTTCCCTGGGCCCTATGATAGTCCTTGTCAAATGCCACGTGAGGGCGCGCGCCCGGTTGGTGTGTGCGCGCTGCTGCTCTGACGCGTTTCCGGCTGGGACGCGTCAGGGCTTCCCTCAAGCCGGATGTGCCTCTGGCCGGAGCGTGACTGGCAGGCAGTGCTGTGGCTCTTTTGGTGGGGCGTGCGGAGGGCAGCGTTTCAGCCGGTCAGGTTAGTACAAAAGGGGAAAGCTGGGTGGGTTCGAGGTCCTTGTCCTGAGGAAGTGACGCGGAGTGTCGTCACGTAACGCGTAGACGCTTGGGAGGGAGGGCGCCGTGGCCCTGGTCATGTAACGTCTTTTATTGTTGTATTTGCACTTGTTCTGTTTGTACCCGGCGGGTCCTCATATTGGGTTTATTTTTAGTATTTGGTATGTAGTGTATGCACTTTAGCATCAGCACTTGGCTTGTTGCACATATTGTTTATTATTGTTTATTGTTGTTAGTTGTTATGTGTATGTTATAAGTTATTAATTCCTGAGTGGTTTCATATTCACATGTTACTTATCGAGTTAGCACCTTGCACTTTACAATTACCAGGCCGGGATTATTATTTAGTGACATTTTGTTATATTATTACTGCATGACCATATAAAGAGTGTGGGACCAGCTATTGTCGCCCGCTCCCTCCTTTCTGTCATTGATTGTTGTGTGTGTTTAATGTTTTTTAATATGTCAATTTAGTGTAGAGACAATTTGTATACTAAATATTGATTTTTTATGAAATTTCCAAACAGTGGTGCCAATTTCTGGTAGGGTGGTACTGGGAGATGTGGGGCTCCCATTCCAAGTATTCTTGACATTGCTCACATTAGGTGTGGCCGCCCCCATTTTGTGCACACTGTGTTATTGCATTGTTCATTGATAGGGCTTATTTTCATTAGGCCAGTGCGGATTTGATCCCTTTCCCTTACAGTTTTTTTTTTGTGTATGTTATGTTGTTACTAATGCTTGCAGGATATGCCAACCAATCCATGGAGTCACAGACCTTTGGGTAGCTGCTCTGACGCGTTTCCGGCTGGGACGTGTCAGGGCTTCCCTCAAGCCGGATGTGCCTCTGGCCGGAGCGTGACTGGCAGGCAGTGCTGTGGCTCTTTTGGCGGGGCGTGCGGAGGGCAGCGTTTCAGCCGGTCAGGTTAGTACAAAAGGGGAAAGCTGGGTGGGTTCGAGGTCCTTGTCCTGAGGAAGTGACGCGGAGTGTCGTCACGTAACGCGTAGACGCTTGGGAGGGAGGGCGCCGTGGCCCTGGTCATGTAAGGTCTTTTATTGTTGTATTTGCACTTGTTCTGTTTGTACCCGGCGGGTCCTCATATTGGGTTTATTTTTAGTATTTGGTATGTAGTGTATGCACTTTAGCATCAGCACTTGGCTTGTTGCACATATTGTTTATTATTGTTTATTGTTGTTAGTTGTTATGTGTATGTTATAGGTTATTAATTCCTGAGTGGTTTCATATTCACATGTTACTTATTGAGTTAGCACCTTGCACTTTACAATTACCAGGCCGGGATTATTATTTAGTGACATTTTGTTATATTATTAATGCATGACCATATAAAGAGTGTGGGACCAGCTATTGTCGCCCGCTCCCTCCTTTCTGTCATTGATTGTTGTGTGTGTTTAATGTTTTTTAATATGTCAATTTAGTGTAGAGACAATTTGTATACTAAATATTGATTTTTTATGAAATTTCCAAACAGTGGTGCCAATTTCTGGTAGGGTGGTACTGGGAGATGTGGGGCTCCCATTCCAAGTATTCCTAACATTGCTCACATTAGGTGTGGCCGCCCCCATTTTGTGCACACTGTGTTATTGCATTGTTCATTGATAGGGCTTATTTTCATTAGGCCAGTGCGGATTTGATCCCTTTCCCTTACAGTTTTTTTTTTGTGTATGTTATGTTGTTACTAATGCTTGCAGGATATGCCAACCAATCCATGGAGTCACAGACCTTTGGGTAGATGGTGATTAGGGATGAGCGAATCGATCCGGACGAACCCGGATTCGATCCGAATTTCAGGAAAAATTCGATTCGGATCGAATCCGAATTTCCCCGCGATTCGATCACTCGAAGTTTTCCTTTAACATCCATTCATTTACATTTACAGGCATTCTAAGATGGCGGACGGGACATGTCTGGACATGTATCCCGCGCCAGTGCAAGCTGGGGCAGTCACATGCAGCCTATCAGCAGCCAGCAAGCCCGGTGACGTCACAGCGGTATTTAACGGCGGCCATCTTGCTTTTCCTCATTTCTCTATTGCATTCGTGAGAGACAGGACGCTGTGTAGCTGAGGCAGTTAGACAGGCAGGGACAGACAGGGACAGACAGGGACAGGCTGGAGACAGGCAGGAGACAGACAGGAGACAGACAGAAAGCCAGGGAAAGGTAGGAAAAACGGAGGCTGTCACAGGGAGATTTTTTTTTTTTTTCATCCAGCCTGAGTGTTACTAGCTGGCTGACAGGCTTTGTTAGCGTTTTCAGGCTGCTTATAGTAACTAACTGTGCATATATACTGAACTGATCTTAAGTCTGCTGTGAGGCATCCCATTCTGTGACTAAAGCAGCCTCTGTTTAAGACCATATAAGCATTTGCTCTTATCAAATTTGAAATTAGGCCTGATAAAGACACTTTTGCTGGGCAAAGCACTACTGGACCCTGCCAGGTCCATTCCTGTTGGGGCATCCCATTCTGTGACTAAAGCAGCCTCTGTTTAAGACCATATAAGCATTTGCTCTTATCATATTTGAAATTAGGCCTGATAAAGACACTTTTGCTGGGCATAGCACTACTGGACCCTGCCAGGTCCACTTCTGTTGGGGCATCCCATTCTGTGACTACAGCAGCCTCTGTTTAAGACCGTATAACCATTTTCACTTATCATATTTGAAATTAGGCCTGATAAAGACACTTTTGCTGGGCAAAGCACTACTGGACCCTGCCAGGTCCATTCCTGTTGGGGCATCCCATTCTGTGACTAAAGCAGCCTCTGTTTAAGACCATATAAGCATTTGCTCTTATCATATTTGAAATTAGGCCTGATAAAGACACTTTTGCTGGGCATAGCACTACTGGACCCTGCCAGGTCCACTTCTGTTGGGGCATCCCATTCTGTGACTAAAGCAGCCTCTGTTTAACCCTTTAACTGCCAGCTTTCCTGGAGAAGTTGTCACCCTCTGTTGCCAGCCTATTTTCCGCTATTTTCCGCTACACATGTTCGACAGTGATTTTTGAAGGGATTTCCAGGGATTTCCCTATAAAATCATATATTGTTTTTTTCAACAGAGTCTGGGCTTCAACAGGGAATATCTTGTTTTTAAGTTTATCAGTGTTTTTTTAATATTTTTGTGGAAAATAAGGTAAAAAAAAATAAAAAATAAAAAAAATTACATTTTGTAGCGTTTTTTCTTAATAAAAATTACAAATGTACCAAAAAAGTCATATTGTGTATAAAAGCCCCATTCCTCGCAAATCCAACGGTACCACATATGTAGTGCTAGACACCCTTTTCTGACCAGGAGACACCCCAAACTTAATAGAGCACTTGAGGAGGTTTTCAAAGAAAATACAATTATTTTGCGCTCATTGCAGTTTCTTAACATAAACACCACTTTACATTTGAAATGCCCCCCCAAAACCATATATACACTTAAAGTACACACCTCAAGCTATCTAGGCGTATCAAGCTTGAGGTTGTGGCTACATATCTCCAGGTGTGGACAATCAAAGAATTCCGGCTTTTTTCCAAGGTTTTTGGGAAAAAAAAATAAAAAACAGAAAAAAAGCCAAATATTTCCTTAAAAAAATATACTAACAAGAATAAACATACCTAATGTGAAACGGGAAGTTCCCCTGAACAGAACAATACCCAACATGCATTGCTAACTCCAAGGGTAGGGTTGCCGTTCACCCTAAAGGAAAGCATATGCATATTGGGCATTTCACTTGAAAATGCCTACTCTGCAGACTAAGCGCGCACCTTGTGCTTTTTCAACCAAAACAGCCCTTTACAAATAAAATAGCCCCCACAAACCATATATCCACAGAAAGTACACACCTCAAGCGTTCTAGGCGTACCAGGCTTGTTGTAATGGCAGGAGATTTCTGGACGCAATCCTTTGAGGAATCCACTGGTACCCTAAAAAAATCGTAGAAATTCATAATCAAAACCAAATTTTCCTATAAAAACAATACACTAACCACAAAAAACATGCCCAATGTGAATCGGCAAGGTCCCCTGAACAGAACAATACCCAACATGCATTGCTAACTCCAAGGGTAGGGTTGCCGTTCACCCTAAAGGAAAGCATATGCATATTGGGCATTTCACTTGAAAATGCCTACTCTGCAGACTAAGCGCGCACCTTGTGCTTTTTCAACCAAAACAGCCCTTTACAAATAAAATAGCCCCCACAAACCATATATCCACAGAAAGTACACACCTCAAGCGTTCTAGGCGTACCAGGCTGGTTGTAATGGCAGGAGATTTCTGGACGCAATCCTTTGAGGAATCCACTGGTACCCTAAAAAAATCGTAGAAATTCATAATCAAAACCAAATTTTCCTATAAAAACAATACACTAACCACAAAAAACATGCCCAATGTGAATCGGCAAGGTCCCCTGAACAGAACAATACCCAACATGCATTGCTAACTCCAAGGGTAGGGTTGCCGTTCACCCTAAAGGAAAGCATATGCATATTGGGCATTTCACTTGAAAATGCCTACTCTGCAGACTAAGCGCGCACCTTGTGCTTTTTCAACCAAAACAGCCCTTTACAAATAAAATAGCCCCCACAAACCATATATCCACAGAAAGTACACACCTCAAGCGTTCTAGGCGTACCAGGCTTGTTGTAATGGCAGGAGATTTCTGGACGCAATCCTTTGAGGAATCCACTGGTACCCTAAAAAAATCGTAAAAATTCATAATCAAAACCAAATTTTCCTATAAAAACAATACACTAACCACAAAAAACATGCCCAATGTGAATCGGCAAGGTCCCCTGAACAGAACAATACCCAACATGCATTGCTAACTCCAAGGGTAGGGTTGCCGTTCACCCTAAAGGAAAGCATATGCATATTGGGCATTTCACTTGAAAATGCCTACTCTGCAGACTAAGCGCGCACCTTGTGCTTTTTCAACCAAAACAGCCCTTTACAAATAAAATAGCCCCCACAAACCATATATCCACAGAAAGTACACACCTCAAGCGTTCTAGGCGTACCAGGCTTGTTGTAATGGCAGGAGATTTCTGGACGCAATCCTTTGAGGAATCCACTGGTACCTTAAAAAAATCGTAGAAATTCATAATCAAAACCAAATTTTCCTATAAAAACAATACACTAACCACAAAAAACATGCCCAATGTGAATCGGCAAGGTCCCCTGAACAGAACAATACCCAACATGCATTGCTAACTCCAAGGGTAGGGTTGCCGTTCACCCTAAAGGAAAGCATATGCATATTGGGCATTTCACTTGAAAATGCCTACTCTGCAGACTAAGCGCGCACCTTGTGCTTTTTCAACCAAAACAGCCCTTTACAAATAAAATAGCCCCCACAAACCATATATCCACAGAAAGTACACACCTCAAGCGTTCTAGGCGTACCAGGCTGGTTGTAATGGCAGGAGATTTCTGGACGCAATCCTTTGAGGAATCCACTGGTACCCTAAAAAAATCGTAGAAATTCATAATCAAAACCAAATTTTCCTATAAAAACAATACACTAACCACAAAAAACATGCCCAATGTGAATCGGCAAGGTCCCCTGAACAGAACAATACCCAACATGCATTGCTAACTCCAAGGGTAGGGTTGCCGTTCACCCTAAAGGAAAGCATATGCATATTGGGCATTTCACTTGAAAATGCCTACTCTGCAGACTAAGCGCGCACCTTGTGCTTTTTCAACCAAAACAGCCCTTTACAAATAAAATAGCCCCCACAAACCATATATCCACAGAAAGTACACACCTCAAGCGTTCTAGGCGTACCAGGCTTGTTGTAATGGCAGGAGATTTCTGGACGCAATCCTTTGAGGAATCCACTGGTACCCTAAAAAAATCGTAAAAATTCATAATCAAAACCAAATTTTCCTATAAAAACAATACACTAACCACAAAAAACATGCCCAATGTGAATCGGCAAGGTCCCCTGAACAGAACAATACCCAACATGCATTGCTAACTCCAAGGGTAGGGTTGCCGTTCACCCTAAAGGAAAGCATATGCATATTGGGCATTTCACTTGAAAATGCCTACTCTGCAGACTAAGCGCGCACCTTGTGCTTTTTCAACCAAAACAGCCCTTTACAAATAAAATAGCCCCCACAAACCATATATCCACAGAAAGTACACACCTCAAGCGTTCTAGGCGTACCAGGCTTGTTGTAATGGCAGGAGATTTCTGGACGCAATCCTTTGAGGAATCCACTGGTACCTTAAAAAAATCGTAGAAATTCATAATCAAAACCAAATTTTCCTATAAAAACAATACACTAACCACAAAAAACATGCCCAATGTGAATCGGCAAGGTCCCCTGAACAGAACAATACCCAACATGCATTGCTAACTCCAAGGGTAGGGTTGCCGTTCACCCTAAAGGAAAGCATATGCATATTGGGCATTTCACTTGAAAATGCCTACTCTGCAGACTAAGCGCGCACCTTGTGCTTTTTCAACCAAAACAGCCCTTTACAAATAAAATAGCCCCCACAAACCATATATCCACAGAAAGTACACACCTCAAGCGTTCTAGGCGTACCAGGCTTGTTGTAATGGCAGGAGATTTCTGGACGCAATCCTTTGAGGAATCCACTGGTACCCTAAAAAAATCGTAAAAATTCATAATCAAAACCAAATTTTCCTATAAAAACAATACACTAACCACAAAAAACATGCCCAATGTGAATCGGCAAGGTCCCCTGAACAGAACAATACCCAACATGCATTGCTAACTCCAAGGGTAGGGTTGCCGTTCACCCTAAAGGAAAGCATATGCATATTGGGCATTTCACTTGAAAATTCCTACTCTGCAGACTAAGCGCGCACCTTGTGCTTTTTCAACCAAAACAGCCCTTTACAAATAAAATAGCCCCCACAAACCATATATCCACAGAAAGTACACACCTCAAGCGTTCTAGGCGTACCAGGCTTGTTGTAATGGCAGGAGATTTCTGGACGCAATCCTTTGAGGAATCCACTGGTACCTTAAAAAAATCGTAGAAATTCATAATCAAAACCAAATTTTCCTATAAAAACAATACACTAACCACAAAAAACATGCCCAATGTGAATCGGCAAGGTCCCCTGAACAGAACAATACCCAACATGCATTGCTAACTCCAAGGGTAGGGTTGCCGTTCACCCTAAAGGAAAGCATATGCATATTGGGCATTTCACTTGAAAATGCCTACTCTGCAGACTAAGCGCGCACCTTGTGCTTTTTCAACCAAAACAGCCCTTTACAAATAAAATAGCCCCCACAAACCATATATCCACAGAAAGTACACACCTCAAGCGTTCTAGGCGTACCAGGCTGGTTGTAATGGCAGGAGATTTCTGGACGCAATCCTTTGAGGAATCCACTGGTACCCTAAAAAAATCGTAGAAATTCATAATCAAAACCAAATTTTCCTATAAAAACAATACACTAACCACAAAAAACATGCCCAATGTGAATCGGCAAGGTCCCCTGAACAGAACAATACCCAACATGCATTGCTAACTCCAAGGGTAGGGTTGCCGTTCACCCTAAAGGAAAGCATATGCATATTGGGCATTTCACTTGAAAATGCCTACTCTGCAGACTAAGCGCGCACCTTGTGCTTTTTCAACCAAAACAGCCCTTTACAAATAAAATAGCCCCCACAAACCATATATCCACAGAAAGTACACACCTCAAGCGTTCTAGGCGTACCAGGCTTGTTGTTGTGGCAGGAGCTTTCTGGATGTAATCCTTTGAGGAATTCACTGGTGCCACCGCATTTCCCTACAAAAATTGAAAATATGCACAATAAAAAACACATTTTCCTAAAGAAAATATATGCTAACAAGGAAAAACATACCTAATATGAAATGGCAACGTCCCCTGCACAGAACAATACCCAACATGCATAGGTACTTTCAATGGTTACTGATGGTAAAGTTTCAGCTCTGCAAACAAATCACACCTTTTTTTCCACAAAAACAACCCTTTTCATTTGAAATACCCCACCCAAACCATATATTTACTTAAAGTACACACCTTATGCTTTCTTGTTCTATCCCGTTTATTCCAGTGGGCAAAGTTTTCTGTTAAAATTCTGAACGCATACACAGGTTTTACATAGTTTCCATATAAAATGTTACAAAAAATAGACTCACAACATTATGCTAAAAAACATCTGAAACAGCAGGGGCCCCCAAACAGAATACCCAACAAGCATAGCTCAACATCTCACTATAAAAGTGCACAAAACAGCCTTTACATTTCTTAATGATACTAACAGATGCAATAAGGATTAGACTTATGGGGTGCAGATGGGCTATTGTAGTTGTGGCATCAGATTATAAGGCCAGGGTCAAGTATACCGATCTTGAAAAGGGGCCCACGTTTGAATCATCATGCGCCACAAGTAACCCACTGCTCCTCCTCCAGCCCTCCTATCGCATCTATAAACATACCCAAAAAAATTAAAAGGAAAAGAAAAACACATTGACAACCTATTTCCAGCAAACAAAAGGGATCCACAACTAAGTCTAAACTGAAAATAAAATTTATGCAGTACTATCAGTAATCTACCTGGGTGTGGTAAGCTTCGAAGCAGTCGTCAAAGCATAACCCAGGTTGGCTGGGACATGTCGGGCAGAAGTACCGCACGTCCTTCCTGATGCCACGCTTTCTACATACTCTACAAGGCTTTTGGGGATACTTCTTAACACCCACATGGGGAAGGCACTTTATAAAGTGCTTCCCAACTAGCCTAGCCTGGTTGTCATTAGCTGTCACCTCTGGTTCCTGCTCGGTATCCCCAAACAACAAAGCAGGGAGTAACTGCTGTTGGTATTTAATAAAAGACAAATTTGAGCCTGGTACCGCTGCCTTAAAGACAACAAAGGAGTTGTAAGTTGCCAGCTGGACCAAATGAATTGCAACTTTTTTGTACCAGGCTCTGGATTTTCGGGTGGCATTGTAATATGTTAGTATTTGGTCCGTCTTATCAACGCCACCCATGAATTTATTATAATCCTTGATACAACGTGGCTTTTGGGAAGGGGCTCGGGGACCACGTTGCCTTACATTCATGACTGACTCATCATGGATTGTTGTCAGCATGATTACATTTTTTTTATCCATATACTTCACGGCCAGGAGCTCACCGCTTCTTAAAGCATACGACTCTCCACGATTTAGTTTTTTTTGCAGCAATGACCTGGGCAAACCTTTTCGATTGCGGTTGATGGTGCCACAGGCCGGTGTGTCCAATGAATAAAGGGCTCTAAATAAGGGGATGCTGCTGTAGAAGTTGTCCACGTATAAGTGGTAACCTCTTCCCAGTAGAGGAGTCATGAGCTCCCAGACAATTTTTCCACTGACTGACAAATCAAGGGGACAACCAGGGGGGTCCAGATGTGTGTCCCTTCCTTCATATAATTGGAAAAATTTAGTATAGCCGGTCGAACTCTCGCACAATTTGTAAAATTTAATCCCGTAGCGGGCACGCTTGCTAGGGATATACTGACGAAATATAATGCGCCCTTTAAAAAGCAGAAGTGACTCGTCGATACTTAAATTTTGAGAGGGGGTGTACACTTCCGCAAAGCGCTCTGACAGGCTATTAATAAGGGGTCTTAATTTATGCAGCCTGTCGTGACCGGGCTCACCGCGGGGAATAGCAGTGGAATTGTCATTGAAGTGCAGAAATCGCAGTAAGATTTCGTACCGATTTCTGGACATTACGGCCGGAAATATTGGGGTTGCCAATAAGGATTGGGTATCCCAGTAGGAGGAAATGCTAAATTTTTTGACGATACCCATTGCAAGAGTGAGCCCCCAAAATTTTCTCATCTCACTCAAATTTGTAGGGTGCCATGCATGAGCTCGGGCGTGCCTCTGTGGGGGATTTTGGGTGAGGACCTGCTCAGCATAGAGATTAGTGTAATAGACCATATCCAGTAGGATGGCCTCTGAAACAAATAAATTGAAGTAGTCAATGACACCAAAGTTTGTGGTGTCGCAATTGACCCCGGGGACCGAATCAAATGGGGGAATTTCGGGGGAATAGTTATTAGGAGGCCTCCATGCAGGCTCTCCTCCAACTGCAGCACTCCCGCCCTGACCTACACTTTCTTCCAGCGTGGCCTCTTCTTGTGCGGTACCATCCCTTCTAGGATGCCTAGCACTGGTACCACTGCGCGGCTGTGTCTCCTCACTAGAGGAGACACTGTCGGACTCACTACCTGAGGGCATATACTCTGACCCTGACTCGCTAAACTCTTCTGAGTCCGACTCCATCATATAAGCCGCTGCTTCCTGTGCAGTATACCTTCTCCCAGCCATTTCTAAATCTATTCTAAACAGTCACAAAATATAAACTCTATAGAGGAAGGCTGTACTGGAACTGAAAGCCTAGAACCTAAAGCTTAGAACCTAAACCTAAAGCTTAGAACCTAAACCTAAAGCTTAGAACCTAAACCTAAAGCTTAGAACCTAAACCTAAAGCTTAGAACCTAAACCTAAAGCTTAGAACCTAAACCTAAAGCAAAAAAATACAGAAAATACACAGTACGGAATAAAAAAAGTGTATCTACGATCCGACGAGAAGTGGTGAGGCAAACGTCCAGCGAAGGTCCAGGATAAGCAGTCTTAGGGCCAAAAACCAACCGACAAGCCTAAGGGAAGTTTAGTTAACACAAATATAGTTTAAGAAGGGTGGGTAAAACCCCCAAATTCCTGGTAATAACTACCCTATCGCCGATGCAACACCGCATGCACTGGCCGCAGGCAAACTACGTGCATGCTTGATCGCCTGCATGGGCGATCAGGCCTGCATGGGCGACCAAGCCGGCATGGGCGACCAAGCCGGCATGGGCGACCAGGCCGGCATGGGCGACCAGGCCGGCGATCGGGCCTGCAGGGGCGACCAGGCCGGCGATCGGGCCTGCATGGGCGATCAGGCCGGCGATCGGGCCTGCATGGGCGATCAGGCCGGCATGGGCGATCAGGCCTGCATGGGCGATCAGGCCGGCGATCGGGCCTGCCTGATCGCCCATGCAGGCCCGATCGCCGGCCTGAATCTGTTTTTCTGTACAAGCTTGTCTACACGGAAAAAAGCACAAACAACAAAAATATATTTATATATAGGCAAAAGCAAACAAAAAAAGCCTAACCTAGCCCTCATTCACACCTGTCCGGTACCGCACGTGTTTCCGTGTCGGCTGCAAAAATAATTCAGTGATGGCACCTTTATAGCCCCTTTCACACCTCTCCAGTGGAGCAGTGAGGAGAAAAACGCGGCTGCAAAAGCTCCTGCCTGCTTGATCGCCCATGCAGGCCCGATCGCCAGCCTGATCGCCCATGCAGGCCCGATCGCCAGCCTGATCGCCCATGCAGGCCCGATCGCCAGCCTGATCGCCCAGGCCGGCGATCGGGCCTGCATGGGCGATCGAGCCTGCATGGGCGATCGAGCCTGCATGGGCGACCAGGCCGGCGATCGAGCCTGCATGGGCGACCAGGCCGGCGATCGGGCCTGCATGGGCGATCGAGCCTGCATGGGCGATCGAGCCTGCATGGGCGATCGAGCCTGCATGGGCGACCAGGCCGGCGATCGGGCCTGCATGGGCGACCAGGCCGGCGATCGGGCCTGCATGGGCGACCAGGCCGGCGATCGGGCCTGCATGGGCGACCAGGCCGGCGATCGGGCCTGCATGGGCGACCAAGCCGGCATGGGCGACCAGGCCGGTGATCGGGCCTGCATGGGCGATCAGGCCTGCATGGGCGACCAGGCCGGTGATCGGGCCTGCATGGGCGATCAGGCCGGCGATCGGGCCTGCCTGATCGCCCATGCAGGCCCGATCGCCGGCCTGAATCTGTTTTTCTGTACAAGCTTGTCTACACGGAAAAAAGCACAAACAACAAAAATATATTTATATATAGGCAAAAGCAAACAAAAAAAGCCTAACCTAGCCCTCATTCACACCTGTCCGGTACCGCACGTGTTTCCGTGTCGGCTGCAAAAATAATTCAGTGATGGCACCTTTATAGCCCCTTTCACACCTCTCCAGTGGAGCAGTGAGGAGAAAAACGCGGCTGCAAAAGCTCCTGCCTGCTTGATCGCCCATGCAGGCCCGATCGCCAGCCTGATCGCCCATGCAGGCCCGATCGCCAGCCTGATCGCCCATGCAGGCCCGATCGCCAGCCTGATCGCCCAGGCCGGCGATCGGGCCTGCATGGGCGATCGCGCCTGCATGGGCGATCGAGCCTGCATGGGCGATCGAGCCTGCATGGGCGATCGAGCCTGCATGGGCGACCAGGCCGGCGATCGGGCCTGCATGGGCGATCAGGCCGCGATCGGGCCTGCATGGGCGACCAGGCCGGCGATCGGGCCTGCATGGGCGATCAGGCCGCGATCGGGCCTGCATGGGCGACCAGGCCGGCATGGGCCATCAAGCAGGCAGGAACTTTTGCGGCCCATGCAGGCCCGATCGCCAGCCTAATCGCCCATGCAGGCCCGATCGCCGGTCTAATCGCCCATGCAGGCCTGATCGCCCATGCAGGACCGATTGCCGGCCTGATCGCCCATGCTGGCCTGATCGCCCATGCCGGCCTGCATGGGCGATCAGGCGGGCACACCACCCCCTTGGCCCCAGCACAGCTACACAAAGGATCAGGCCGGCGGGCGATCATGCGGGCCATCAGGCGGACGATCATGCGGGCCATCAGGCGGACGATCATGCGGGCCTGCATGGGCGACCAGGCCGGCGATCGGGCCTGCATGGGCGACCAGGCCGGCGATCGGGCCTGCATGCATGGGCGACCAGGCCGGCGATCGGGCCTGCATGGGCGACCAGGCCGGCGATCGGGCCTGCATGGGCGACCAGGCCGGCGATCGGGCCTGCATGCATGGGCGACCAGGCCGGCGATCGGGCCTGCATGCATGGGCGACCAGGCCGGCGATCGGGCCTGCATGCATGGGCGACCAGGCCGGCGATCGGGCCTGCACGGGCGATTAGGCAGGCGATCGGGCCTGCATGGGCGACCAGGCCGGCGATCGGGCCTGCATGGGCGATCAAGCAGGCAGGAACTTTTGCGGCCCATGCAGGCCCAATCGCCGGCCTAATCGCCCGTGCAGGCCCGATCGCCGGCCTAATCGCCCGTGCAGGCCCGATCGCCGGCCTAATCGCCCGTGCAGGCCCGATCGCCGGGCTGATCGCCCGTGCAGGCCCGATCGCCGGGCTGATCGCCCGTGCAGGCCCGATCGCCGGCCTGATCGCCCGTGCAGGCCCGATCGCCGGCCTGATCGCCCGTGCAGGCCCGATCGCCGGCCTGATCGCCCGTGCAGGCCCGATCGCCTATACAGGCCCGATCGCCGGCCTGATCGCCCATGCCGGCCTGCATGGGCGATCAGGCCGGCGATCGGGCGGGCACACCACCACCCCCCTTGGCCCCAGCACAGCTACACAAAGGATCGGGCCGGCGGGCGATCATGCGGGCCATCAGGCGGACGATCATGCGGGCCGGCCCGCATGATCGCCGGCCGGCCATCATGCGGGCGGGCGATCGGGCACACCAATACCCCCCCCTCCCCCCCCACCTTGGCGATCATGCGATCGGGCGGCACACCAAAATCCCCCCCTCCCCCCCCCCACCTTGGCGATCATGCGATCGGGCCTGCATGCATGGGCGACCAGGCCGGCGATCGGGCCTGCATGCATGGGCGACCAGGCCGGCGATCGGGCCTGCATGCATGGGCGACCAGGCCGGCGATCGGGCCTGCATGCATGGGCGACCAGGCCGGCGATCGGGCCTGCATGGGCGACCAGGCCGGCGATCGGGCCTGCATGGGCGACCAGGCCGGCGATCGGGCCTGCATGGGCGACCAGGCCGGCGATCGGGCCTGCATGGGCGATCAAGCAGGCAGGAACTTTTGCGGCCCATGCAGGCCCAATCGCCGGCCTAATCGCCCGTGCAGGCCCGATCGCCGGCCTAATCGCCCGTGCAGGCCCGATCGCCGGCCTAATCGCCCGTGCAGGCCCGATCGCCGGCCTAATCGCCCGTGCAGGCCCGATCGCCGGCCTAATCGCCCGTGCAGGCCCGATCGCCGGCCTGATCGCCCGTGCAGGCCCGATCGCCGGCCTGATCGCCCGTGCAGGCCCGATCGCCGGCCTGATCGCCCGTGCAGGCCCGATCGCCGGCCTGATCGCCCATGCAGGCCCGATCGCCTATACAGGCCCGATCGCCGGCCTGATCGCCCATGCCGGCCTGCATGGGCGATCAGGCCGGCGATCGGGCGGGCACACCACCACCCCCTTGGCCCCAGCACAGCTACACAAAGGATCGGGCCGGCGGGCGATCATGCGGGCCATCAGGCGGACGATCATGCGGGCCGGCCCGCATGGTCGCCGGCCGGCCATCATGCGGGCGGGCGATCGGGCACACCAATACCCCCCCCTCCCCCCCCCACCTTGGCGATCATGCGATCGGGCGGCACACCAAAATCCCCCCCTCCCCCCCCCCACCTTGGCGATCATGCGGGCGGGCACACCAATACCCCCCCTCCCCCCCCCCCACCTTGGCGATCATGCGGGCGGGCGATCATGCGGGCCATCAGGCGGATGATCATGCGGGCCGGCCCGCATGATCGCCGGCCGGCCCGCATGATCGCCGGCGATCATGCGGGCGGGCGATCGGGCACACCAATACCCCCCACCCCACCTTGGCGATCATGCGGGCGGGCGATCTGGCGGCACACCAAAACCCCCCCTCCCCCCCCCACCTTGGCGATCATGCGGGCGGGCGATCGGGCGGGCCGGCACACCAATACCCCCCTCCCCCCCCCCACCTTGGCGATCATGCGGGCGGGCGATCTGGTGGGCGATCTGGTGGGCGATCGGGCGGGCGGGCACACCAATAGACACCCCTCCCCCCCCCCACCTTGGCGATCATGCGGGCGGGCACACCAATAGACCCCCCTCCCCCCCCCTTGGCGATCATGCGGGCGGGCGATCGATCTGGCGATCGATCTGGCGATCGGGCGATCGATCTGGCGATCGGGCGGGCGGGCCGGCACACCAATAGACCCCCCTCCCCCCCCCCACCTTGGCGATCATGCGGGCGGGCACACCAATAGACCCCCCTCCCCCCCCCTTGGCGATCATGCGGGCGGGCGATCGATCTGGCGATCGATCTGGCGATCGGGCGGGCGGGCCGGCACACCAATAGACCCCCCTCCCCCCCCCACCTTGGCGATCATGCGGGCGGGCGGGCGATCGGCGGGCGGGGCGATCGATCGGCGGGCGGGGCGATCGGCGGGCGGGCGATCGATCGATCGGCGGGCGATCGGCGGGCGGGCGATCGATCGGCGGGCATGCGATCACACCAAAACCCCCCTCCCCCCCCCACCTTGGCGATCATGCGGGCGGGCGGGGCGATCGGCGGGCGGGCGGGCGGGCGATCGGCGGCGATCGATCGATCGGGCGGGCGGGCAATGACACAAAAACTCCCCCCTCCCCCCCACCTTGACCCCAGGACAACAAATGAATGAATGACTTACCAGGATCCACGCTGAAAGAGGCCGGCGCCCGCCCGCAGCCTGTTTATATACAGGCGGGCGCCGGCAGATGTCATCAAGCTGCGCCTCCTGCTGATTGGTCCTGGGGGTGATCAGGTGACCTGAGTCATCCACAGGTCACCTCCCCCAGGACCTTGGACGAAGATCTCGGTGACTCCATCGCTGGAAGCCTGCAGATGCCCCCCAGATGCCCCCCAGGTAAGAAAACGCTAGGTACGTAAAATTCACGTAGCTGGCGTTTAACGACAGGAGAGGCAGCTACGTGAATTTTACGTAGCTGGCGCTAGAAGGGTTAAGACCATATAACCATTTGCTCTTATCATATTTGAAATTAGGCCTGATAAAGACACTTTTGCTGGGCATAGCACTACTGGACCCTGCCAGGTCCACTTCTGTTGGGGCATCCCATTCTGTGACTACAGCAGCCTCTGTTTAAGACCGTATAACCATTTTCACTTATCATATTTGAAATTAGGCCTGATAAAGAAACTTTTGCTGGGCAAAGCACTACTGGACCCTGCCAGGTCCATTCCTGTTGGGGCATCCCATTCTGTGACTAAAGCAGCCTCTGTTTAAGACCATATAAGCATTTGCTCTTATCATATTTGAAATTAGGCCTGATAAAGACACTTTTGCTGGGCATAGCACTACTGGACCCTGCCAGGTCCACTTCTGTTGGGGCATCCCATTCTGTGACTACAGCAGCCTCTGTTTAAGACCGTATAACCATTTTCACTTATCATATTTGAAATTAGGCCTGATAAAGACACTTTTGCTGGGCAAAGCACTACTGGACCCTGCCAGGTCCATTCCTGTTGGGGCATCCCATTCTGTGACTAAAGCAGCCTCTGTTTAAGACCATATAAGCATTTGCTTTTATCATATTTGAAATTAGGCCTGATAAAGACACTTTTGCTGGGCATAGCACTACTGGACCCTGCCAGGTCCACTTCTGTTGGGGCATCCCATTCTGTGACTAAAGCAGCCTCTGTTTAAGACCATATAACCATTTGCTCTTATCATATTTGAAATTAGGCCTGATAAAGACACTTTTGCTGGGCATAGCACTACTGGACCCTGCCAGGTCCACTTCTGTTGGGGCATCCCATTCTGTGACTACAGCAGCCTCTGTTTAAGACCGTATAACCATTTTCACTTATCATATTTGAAATTAGGCCTGATAAAGACACTTTTGCTGGGCAAAGCACTACTGGACCCTGCCAGGTCCATTCCTGTTGGGGCATCCCATTCTGTGACTAAAGCAGCCTCTGTTTAAGACCATATAACCATTTGCTCTTATCATATTTGAAATTAGGCCTGATAAAGACACTTTTGCTGGGCAAAGCACTACTGGACCCTGCCAGGTCCATTCCTGTTGGGGCATCCCATTCTGTGACTAAAGCAGCCTCTGTTTAAGACCATATAAGCATTTGCTCTTATCATATTTGAAATTAGGCCTGATAAAGACACTTTTGCTGGGCATAGCACTACTGGACCCTGCCAGGTCCACTTCTGTTGGGGCATCCCATTCTGTGACTAAAGCAGCCTCTGTTTAAGACCATATAACCATTTGCTCTTATCATATTTGAAATTAGGCCTGATAAAGACACTTTTGCTGGGCAAAGCACTACTGGACCCTGCCAGGTCCATTCCTGTTGGGGCATCCCATTCTGTGACTAAAGCAGCCTCTGTTTAAGACCATATAAGCATTTGCTCTTATCATATTTGAAATTAGGCCTGATAAAGACACTTTTGCTGGGCATAGCACTACTGGACCCTGCCAGGTCCACTTCTGTTGGGGCATCCCATTCTGTGACTAAAGCAGCCTCTGTTTAAGACCATATAAGCATTTGCTCTTATCATATTTGAAATTAGGCCTGATAAAGACACTTTTGCTGGGCAAAGCACTACTGGACCCTGCCAGGTCCATTCCTGTTGGGGCATCCCATTCTGTGACTAAAGCAGCCTCTGTTTAAGACCATATAACCATTTGCTCTTATCATATTTGAAATTAGGCCTGATAAAGACACTTTTGCTGGGCATAGCACTACTGGACCCTGCCAGGTCCACTTCTGTTGGGGCATCCCATTCTGTGACTACAGCAGCCTCTGTTTAAGACCGTATAACCATTTTCACTTATCATATTTGAAATTAGGCCTGATAAAGACACTTTTGCTGGGCAAAGCACTACTGGACCCTGCCAGGTCCATTCCTGTTGGGGCATCCCATTCTGTGACTAAAGCAGCCTCTGTTTAAGACCATATAACCATTTGCTCTTATCATATTTGAAATTAGGCCTGATAAAGACACTTTTTCTGGGCATAGCACTACTGGACCCTGCCAGGTCCACTTCTGTTGGGGCATCCCATTCTGTGACTAAAGCAGCCTCTGTTTAAGACCATATAAGCATTTGCTCTTATCATATTTGAAATTAGGCCTGATAAAGACACTTTTGCTGGGCAAAGCACTACTGGACCCTGCCAGGTCCATTCCTGTTGGGGCATCCCATTCTGTGACTAAAGCAGCCTCTGTTTAAGACCATATAAGCATTTGCTCTTATCATATTTGAAATTAGGCCTGATAAAGACACTTTTGCTGGGCATAGCACTACTGGACCCTGCCAGGTCCACTTCTGTTGGGGCATCCCATTCTGTGACTAAAGCAGCCTCTGTTTAAGACCATATAACCATTTGCTCTTATCATATTTGAAATTAGGCCTGATAAAGACACTTTTGCTGGGCATAGCACTACTGGACCCTGCCAGGTCCACTTCTGTTGGGGCATCCCATTCTGTGACTAAAGCAGCCTCTGTTTAAGACCATATAACCATTTGCTCTTATCATATTTGAAATTAGGCCTGATAAAGACACTTTTGCTGGGCATAGCACTACTGGACCCTGCCAGGTCCACTTCTGTTGGGGCATCCCATTCTGTGACTAAAGCAGCCTCTGTTTAAGACCATATAACCATTTGCTCTTATCATATTTGAAATTAGGCCTGATAAAGACACTTTTGCTGGGCAAAGCACTACTGGACCCTGCCAGGTCCATTCCTGTTGGGGCATCCCATTCTGTGACTAAAGCAGCCTCTGTTTAAGACCATATAAGCATTTGCTCTTATCATATTTGAAATTAGGCCTGATAAAGACACTTTTTCTGGGCATAGCACTACTGGACCCTGCCAGGTCCACTTCTGTTGGGGCATCCCATTCTGTGACTAAAGCAGCCTCTGTTTAAGACCATATAAGCATTTGCTCTTATCATATTTGAAATTAGGCCTGATAAAGACACTTTTGCTGGGCAAAGCACTACTGGACCCTGCCAGGTCCATTCCTGTTGGGGCATCCCATTCTGTGACTAAAGCAGCCTCTGTTTAAGACCATATAAGCATTTGCTCTTATCATATTTGAAATTAGGCCTGATAAAGACACTTTTGCTGGGCATAGCACTACTGGACCCTGCCAGGTCCACTTCTGTTGGGGCATCCCATTCTGTGACTAAAGCAGCCTCTGTTTAAGACCATATAAGCATTTGCTCTTATCATATTTGAAATTAGGCCTGATAAAGACACTTTTGCTGGGCAAAGCACTACTGGACCCTGCCAGGTCCATTCCTGTTGGGGCATCCCATTCTGTGACTAAAGCAGCCTCTGTTTAAGACCATATAACCATTTGCTCTTATCATATTTGAAATTAGGCCTGATAAAGACACTTTTGCTGGGCATAGCACTACTGGACCCTGCCAGGTCCACTTCTGTTGGGGCATCCCATTCTGTGACTACAGCAGCCTCTGTTTAAGACCGTATAACCATTTTCACTTATCATATTTGAAATTAGGCCTGATAAAGACACTTTTGCTGGGCAAAGCACTACTGGACCCTGCCAGGTCCATTCCTGTTGGGGCATCCCATTCTGTGACTAAAGCAGCCTCTGTTTAAGACCATATAACCATTTGCTCTTATCATATTTGAAATTAGGCCTGATAAAGACACTTTTGCTGGGCATAGCACTACTGGACCCTGCCAGGTCCACTTCTGTTGGGGCATCCCATTCTGTGACTACAGCAGCCTCTGTTTAAGACCGTATAACCATTTTCACTTATCATATTTGAAATTAGGCCTGATAAAGACACTTTTGCTGGGCAAAGCACTACTGGACCCTGCCAGGTCCATTCCTGTTGGGGCATCCCATTCTGTGACTAAAGCAGCCTCTGTTTAAGACCATATAAGCATTTGCTCTTATCATATTTGAAATTAGGCCTGATAAAGACACTTTTGCTGGGCATAGCACTACTGGACCCTGCCAGGTCCACTTCTGTTGGGGCATCCCATTCTGTGACTAAAGCAGCCTCTGTTTAAGACCATATAACCATTTGCTCTTATCATATTTGAAATTAGGCCTGATAAAGACACTTTTGCTGGGCATAGCACTACTGGACCCTGCCAGGTCCACTTCTGTTGGGGCATCCCATTCTGTGACTAAAGCAGCCTCTGTTTAAGACCATATAACCATTTGCTCTTATCATATTTGAAATTAGGCCTGATAAAGACACTTTTGCTGGGCATAGCACTACTGGACCCTGCCAGGTCCACTTCTGTTGGGGCATCCCATTCTGTGACTAAAGCAGCCTCTGTTTAAGACCATATTACCATTTGCTCTTATCATATTTGAAATTAGGCCTGATAAAGACACTTTTGCTGGGCAAAGCACTACTGGACCCTGTCAGGTCCATTCCTGTTGGGGCATCCCATTCTGTGACTAAAGCAGCCTCTGTTTAAGACCATATAAGCATTTGCTCTTATCATATTTGAAATTAGGCCTGATAAAGACACTTTTTCTGGGCATAGCACTACTGGACCCTGCCAGGTCCACTTCTGTTGGGGCATCCCATTCTGTGACTAAAGCAGCCTCTGTTTAAGACCATATAAGCATTTGCTCTTATCATATTTGAAATTAGGCCTGATAAAGACACTTTTGCTGGGCAAAGCACTACTGGACCCTGCCAGGTCCATTCCTGTTGGGGCATCCCATTCTGTGACTAAAGCAGCCTCTGTTTAAGACCATATAAGCATTTGCTCTTATCATATTTGAAATTAGGCCTGATAAAGACACTTTTGCTGGGCATAGCACTACTGGACCCTGCCAGGTCCACTTCTGTTGGGGCATCCCATTCTGTGACTACAGCAGCCTCTGTTTAAGACCGTATAACCATTTTCACTTATCATATTTGAAATTAGGCCTGATAAAGACACTTTTGCTGGGCAAAGCACTACTGGACCCTGCCAGGTCCATTCCTGTTGGGGCATCCCATTCTGTGACTAAAGCAGCCTCTGTTTAAGACCATATAACCATTTGCTCTTATCATATTTTAAATTAGGCCTGATAAAGACACTTTTGCTGGGCATAGCACTACTGGACCCTGCCAGGTCCACTTCTGTTGGGGCATCCCATTCTGTGACTAAAGCAGCCTCTGTTTAAGACCATATAACCATTTGCTCTTATCATATTTGAAATTAGGCCTGATAAAGACACTTTTGCTGGGCAAAGCACTACTGGACCCTGCCAGGTCCATTCCTGTTGGGGCATCCCATTCTGTGACTAAAGCAGCCTCTGTTTAAGACCATATAAGCATTTGCTCTTATCATATTTGAAATTAGGCCTGATAAAGACACTTTTGCTGGGCATAGCACTACTGGACCCTGCCAGGTCCACTTCTGTTGGGGCATCCCATTCTGTGACTAAAGCAGCCTCTGTTTAAGACCATATAACCATTTGCTCTTATCATATTTGAAATTAGGCCTGATAAAGACACTTTTGCTGGGCAAAGCACTACTGGACCCTGCCAGGTCCATTCCTGTTGGGGCATCCCATTCTGTGACTAAAGCAGCCTCTGTTTAAGACCATATAAGCATTTGCTCTTATCATATTTGAAATTAGGCCTGATAAAGACACTTTTGCTGGGCATAGCACTACTGGACCCTGCCAGGTCCACTTCTGTTGGGGCATCCCATTCTGTGACTAAAGCAGCCTCTGTTTAAGACCATATAAGCATTTGCTCTTATCATATTTGAAATTAGGCCTGATAAAGACACTTTTGCTGGGCAAAGCACTACTGGACCCTGCCAGGTCCATTCCTGTTGGGGCATCCCATTCTGTGACTAAAGCAGCCTCTGTTTAAGACCATATAACCATTTGCTCTTATCATATTTGAAATTAGGCCTGATAAAGACACTTTTGCTGGGCATAGCACTACTGGACCCTGCCAGGTCCACTTCTGTTGGGGCATCCCATTCTGTGACTACAGCAGCCTCTGTTTAAGACCGTATAACCATTTTCACTTATCATATTTGAAATTAGGCCTGATAAAGACACTTTTGCTGGGCAAAGCACTACTGGACCCTGCCAGGTCCATTCCTGTTGGGGCATCCCATTCTGTGACTAAAGCAGCCTCTGTTTAAGACCATATAAGCATTTGCTCTTATCATATTTGAAATTAGGCCTGATAAAGACACTTTTGCTGGGCATAGCACTACTGGACCCTGCCAGGTCCACTTCTGTTGGGGCATCCCATTCTGTGACTAAAGCAGCCTCTGTTTAAGACCATATAACCATTTGCTCTTATCATATTTGAAATTAGGCCTGATAAAGACACTTTTGCTGGGCAAAGCACTACTGGACCCTGCCAGGTCCATTCCTGTTGGGGCATCCCATTCTGTGACTAAAGCAGCCTCTGTTTAAGACCGTATAAGCATTTGCTCTTATCATATTTGAAATTAGCCTGATAAAGACACTTTTGCTGGGCATAGTACTACTGGATCTTTTTTGGGGGGCATCCCATTCTGTGACTAAAGCAGCCTCTGTTTAAGACCGTATAAGCATTTGCTCTTATCATATTTGAAATTAGCCTGATAAAGACACTTTTGCTGGGCATAGCACTACTTGTCCCTGCCAGGGCATCCCATTCTGTGACTAAAGCAGCCTCTGTTTAAGACCATATAAGCATTTGCTCTTATCATATTTGAAATTAGCCTGATAAAGACACTTTTGCTGGGCATAGTACTACTGGATCTTTTTTGGGGGCATCCCATTCTGTGACTAAAGCAGCCTCTGTTTAAGACCATATAAGCATTTGCTCTTATTATATTTATATTATAAGACACTTTTGCTGGGCATAGGCTTACTGCTGCCTGCCAGGTGCACTTCTGTTGAGGCATCCCATTCTGTAACATAGCATACCCCTCTTTATTTACACTAAGCAGCTCTCTTATTTACACTAAGCAGGCCTGTTGGAGGCTGAGTGTTACTGCTCACTTTTGGTGTGCATTATATTCTGTTTCATATAGACCCACCGCTGCCCGGGGGATCTTAAAATATCACCTACTCCCACGCCAGTTAGACTATGTCGGGCACACAAGTGCCTGGAAGTGAAAAGAGGAGTGGCAGAGGCCAAGATTCCGCAGGCAGAGCTCGCATCAGACTGGGGGCCAGTAGCAGCAGGAGTCACGCTGAGAGACCTAATCTGCCAGTATCTGCTAGCGGTCGGGTCTCCACCAGTAACGCATCTGCCGTGGTAGATTGGTTGACGCGCTCATCAACAACATCATCACAACTTACGTCTGAGACCCCCAGTCTAGGGTCGGTAGGTTCCTCTGACACAACCCTGAGTTGGCATGCCCCGAGAGCAGTCCCTGTCCTCCCATTGCCTCTGTCCTACGCCGTTCCCTCCCCCAGCGACGTATCCTATGCTTTGGGTTCAGCTCCACTCTTTAGTGAGGAGGACCATCAGATAGAGGACAGTCAGCAGCTACTGCCCAGCCAAGAAATGGAGGTGGCTTCTCTAGCTAGGCAGACAGATAGTGATGTGGACAGTGTCGTGGGTGCTGCGAGCGTTCCAGCTCCTGCGCCAGACACTGTTGACGAATCCACGAACATCAGTGACGTACAGCCACAACTCGGTGATGATGATGATGACGATGAAGCCGATCGCACTTGGGAGCCGGGTGATGAAGGGGCTTCATCGTCATCATCAGGAGAAGAGGGGCGCAGGTTGCCCCGGAGTCAGCAGCTGAGGCAGCAAGGTGGTCAGCATGGGGGCACAATTCCAAAGGCTGGAGCCGGCCGGGGCCGGGGCCGGGGTAGAGCACCTGCTGTGCGGCAGTCTACCTTATCGGGAGGTAGTGGAGCAGGGGTTCCTGGAGTTGGCAACAGCAGCAGTGAATCAGTGAGGCCAGGGGGTGGGAAAAGTAGCTACTCGGCAGTGTGGCAGTTTTTCCTGAGGCATCCGCAGGAGGGTAACATGGCCACATGCAAGATATGTAGGCAAAAGGTGAAGTGTGGCCAGGGTTGGCACCACGGCCCTGCGTCAACATATGATGCGTCACCATAAAACGACCTGGGAGAACCGAGGCTCCCAAGGGGTGGTCCAGTCTGCTTCCTCACCAAGTGAGCTCCCAATTTCTGCCAGCCAAGGCTCCAGCACCTCAGCCGAAGGCAGCTGTGCGTCATACCCATCCTCTGTCGCTCCTGCTCCTCCTCCTCCTCCTCCAAGTCATGCATCCCGCCAGCAATCCATCAGCGAAGCCATGTCCAAGAGACAGCAGTATGCGCCCACTCATCCTACGGCGCAGAAGCTGAATGTGCTCCTGTCCAAGTTGCTGGTGCTGCAGTCGCTCCCTTTTCAGGTGGTGGAATCTGCACCTTTCAGAGAACTGATGGCTTGTGCCGAGCCGAGGTGGAGAGTCCCAAGCCGTCATTTCTTTGCCAAGAAGGCAGTACCAGCGCTGCACACTTTTGTTGAACAGAAGGTGGGCCAGTCCTTGAGCCTGTCGGTGTGTAGCAAAATACATGGCAGCGCCGACATCTGGAGCTGTAACTACGGTCAGGGGCAGTACATGTCGTTTACGGCCCACTGGGTGAATGTGGTCCCTTTGCAGCAGCAACTTGGACAGGTCACGCCGCTTCGGCCTCCGCGCTCTCTGCCCATTGGGCCTGTGACACCGTGCGACTCGGCCTCCTCATCCTCCGCCATCTCCTCACCCTCCACTGTAGGCTCAAGTCTCAGTGCCCCTCCAGTCTACCATGTGTGCAGGGCACGGAGGTGTCACGCAGTGCTTCACATGGTTTGTCTTGGCGAACGGAGTCACACAGGGGAGGAACTGCTTAAATGTATTCATCAGGAAATCCAAACATGGCTTACTCCGAGAAAACTTAAAATGGGAATCATGGTTACCGACAATGGGAAGAACATTTTGTCTGCGCTGCGCCAAGGAAGCCTGACCCATGCCCCCTGCATGGCTCACGTCTTCAATCTGGTTGTCAAGCGGTTTCTGAAGTGTTCCCCCCATCTGCAGGACATCCTAACAACTTCACGGAAACTTTGCATGCACTTCAGCCACTCCTACACCGCCAAACACACCCTTCTTGAGCTACAGCGTCAGAATGGTATCCCCCAACATAGTCTGATTTGCGATGTTTCCACCCGTTGGAATTCCACCCTTCACATGTTGGACCGATTATATGAACAGAGAAAAGCCATCACGGATTTCCTGATGATCCAAGCAGATAGGGGGACTCCCCTGTGTAACTTCAATGTCAACCAGTGGCAGCTCATACGTGACACCTGCCGTTTGCTCAGGCCCTTTGAGGAAGCCACTTTATTTGTCAGTCGGCAGGATTACGGGATGAACGACGTGATTCCACTGCTTCATGTACTACAGCACATGTTGGAAACCATGGCTGGTCAGGGCACTGGAGACATGGCGTTTACATCTTACGGCCACATGAACCCCATTGGAGCTGAACTGGAGGAGGAGGAGGAGGAAGAGGAGGAGGAGGAGTTGCCCAGCGAAACACAGTTTAGGCTTGGCGAAATGGCTGGTTTATCTAGTCAGCGGACAGGAGAGGAGGAGCAGGAGCAGCCAGAGGAGCTAGAGGTTTTTGAGGAAGGAGAGACAGAGGACCCGGGCACACCGTGGCAGTATGCAGTGGAGATGGAGACAGGTAGTCCATCCGAGTCACTTGCGCAAATGGCACGAAGCATGCTCACATGCTTGCGTAGTGACCCCAGAATTGTTTCCATCTGTCGGCGGGATGACTTCTGGCTGTCCACCTTATTGGACCCTCGCTTCCGGCACAAAATGGGGGCATTTTTAAACCCACCGAGAGGGAGGACAAACTCAACTACTACAAAGACATTCTACGTAGGCAGTTGGCCGATGCCTATCTGCGCCATGGTCCATACTCTCGCAGGTCTGACTCGAGGGGACCTCTGCGCTCACCTTCCACTGCCATGGCCGCTGGGGGGGTTGGCAGCAGCAGCAGCAGAAGCTCCATCAGCAGCAGCAGCCTCAGTCTTCAGTCGCTAATGAGTAGCTTTCTACACCCGCATAGTGAGGCTACTCATGAGCAGCAGGAAGACCTGGAGCAGGACCTGAACCAGCAGGTCATGTCATACTTTGACATGACCATGCCAACACACCTTGAGGATCCGCTGGACTTCTGGGCAGCCAAACTTGATTTGTGGCCGCAACTAGCAGAGTTTGCCCTGGAAAAGCTGTCCTGCCCGGCAAGTAGCGTGCCATCTGAGCGGGTGTTTAGTGCGGCGGGGGCCATAGTTACGGCGAGGAGAACTCGTCTGTCAACTAAAAATGTGGAGAGACTCACCTTTGTCACAATGAATCAGGGATGGATCAGCCAGGATTTCCACCCACCAATGCCTGATGCATGCGACTAGATTCAGCATGGTGCCACGTTTTACACTTTCCAAATGGTGCAAAACATATTTATGTCTTTAGGCCATTTTTTGGGCTCCTGCTGCTGCTACTGTCAACTCCTGCCAACTCCAGGGTGTGATTCATCCAATTTTTGGGCTCCTGAAGCCAACTCCAGTGTATATTTGGGCTCCTGCTGCTGCTGCTGTCAACTCCTGCCAACTCCAGGGTGTGATTCATCCAATTTTTGGGCTCCTGAAGCCAACTCCAGTGTATATTTGGGCTCCTGCTGCTGCTACTGTCAACTCCTGCCAACTCCAGGGTGTGATTCATCCAATTTTTGGGCTCCTGAAGCCAACTCCAGTGTATATTTGGGCTCCTGCTGCTGCTACTGTCAACTCCTGCCAACTCCAGGGTGTGATTCATCCAATTTTTGGGCTCCTGAAGCCAACTCCAGTGTATATTTGGGCTCCTGCTGCTGCTGCTGCCAACTTCTGCCAACTCCAGGGTGTGATTCATCCAATTTTTGGGCTCCTGAAGCCAACTCCAGTGTATATTTGGGCTCCTGCTGCTGCTACTGTCAACTCCTGCCAACTCCAGGGTGTGATTCATCCAATTTTTGGGCTCCTGAAGCCAACTCCAGTGTATATTTGGGCTCCTGCTGCTGCTGCTGTCAACTCCTGCCAACTCCAGGGTGTGATTCATCCAATTTTTGGGCTCCTGAGGCCAACTCCAGTGTATATTTGGGCTCCTGCTGCTGCTGCTGCCAACTTCTGCCAACTCCAGGGTGTGATTCATCCAATTTTTGGGCTCCTGAAGCCAACTCCAGTGTATATTTGGGCTCCTGCTGCTGCTACTGTCAACTCCTGCCAACTCCGGGGTGTGATTCATCCAATTTTTGGGCTCCTGAAGCCAACTCCAGTGTATATTTGGGCTCCTGCTGCTGCTACTGTCAACTTCTGCCAACTCCAGGGTGTGATTCATCCAATTTTTGGGCTCCTGAAGCCAACCCCAGGGTCTCTTTAAAGTAATGTTTGGGCTCCTGCTGCTGCTGCCAACTCCAGGGTGTGATTCATCCAATTTTTGGGCTCCTGAGGCCAACTCCAGTGTATATTTGGGCTCCTGCTGCTGCTGCTGCCAACTTCTGCCAACTCCAGGGTGTGATTCATCCAATTTTTGGGCTCCTGAAGCCAACCCCAGGGTCTCTTTAAAGTAATGTTTGGGCTCCTGCTGCTGCTGCCAACTCCAGGGTGTGATTCATCCAATTTTTGGGCTCCTGAGGCCAACTCCAGTGTATATTTGGGCTCCTGCTGCTGCTGCTGCCAACTTCTGCCAACTCCAGGGTGTGATTCATCCAATTTTTGGGCTCCTGAAGCCAACTCCAGTGTATATTTGGGCTCCTGCTGCTGCTGCTGCCAACTTCTGCCAACTCCAGGGTGTGATTCATCCAATTTTTGGGCTCCTGAAGCCAACTCCAGTGTATATTTGGGCTCCTGCTGCTGCTACTGTCAACTCCTGCCAACTCCAGGGTGTGATTCATCCAATTTTTGGGCTCCTGAAGCCAACTCCAGTGTATATTTGGGCTCCTGCTGCTGCTGCTGCCAACTCCTGCCAACTCCAGGGTGTGATTCATCCAATTTTTGGGCTCCTGAGGCCAACTCCAGTGTATATTTGGGCTCCTGCTGCTGCTGCTGTCAACTCCTGCCAACTCCAGGGTGTGATTCATCCAATTTTTGGGCTCCTGAAGCCAATTCCAGTGTATATTTGGGCTCCTGCTGCTGCTACTGTCAACTCCTGCCAACTCCAGGGTGTGATTCATCCAATTTTTGGGCTCCTGAAGCCAACTCCAGTGTATATTTGGGCTCCTGCTGCTGCTACTGTCAACTCCTGCCAACTCCAGGGTGTGATTCATCCAATTTATGGGCTCCTGAAGCCAACTCCAGTGTATATTTGGGCTCCTGCTGCTGCTACTGTCAACTCCTGCCAACTCCAGGGTGTGATTCATCCAATTTTTGGGCTCCTGAAGCCAACTCCAGTGTATATTTGGGCTCCTGCTGCTGCTGCTGCCAACTTCTGCCAACTCCAGGGTGTGATTCATCCAATTTTTGGGCTCCTGAAGCCAACCCCAGGGTCTCTTTAAAGTAATGTTTCGGCTCCTGCTGCTGCTGCTGTCAACTCCTGCCAACTCCAGGGTGTGATTCATCCAATTTTTGGGCTCCTGAAGCCAACCCCAGGGTCTCTTTAAAGTAATGTTTGGGCTCCTGCTGCTGCTGCTGTCAACTCCTGCCAACTCCAGGGTGTGATTCATCCAATTTTTGGGCTCCTGAAGCCAACTCCAGTGTATATTTGGGCTCCTGCTGCTGCTACTGTCAACTCCTGCCAACTCCAGGGTGTGATTCATCCAATTTTTGGGCTCCTGAGGCCAACTCCAGTGTATATTTGGGCTCCTTCTGCCCCTCATAGTGATGCCACTTCAACTCTCTGCAATTGTGCCGCTCTGCGATTCTATTAGCGATGCCTCTGATCTGCATGTGATATTTCTTCAAAGTATTATTTAACTAACCCAGCACGCATCCTGTGCGTGTTACAGCAAGGCTGAATGGTTTACAACCCTATTGAGGCTCTAGGAGGCTCAGAAATAGCCGTTTTTAATAGCAATTCGTCGCGAATTTATTCGGGTCGAAACGATTTTTGTCGGAAAATTCGGCGAATCAGTCGAATCGAATTTTTCAAAAGTTCGCTCATCTCTAATGGTGATGTAGCAACTCAATAAATTCACTGTGGCCATGAGCTCTGCATCAGTTGCTCATGAAAGATTCCAGGGATATTTACATATTCATTCACATTTTTGGTTCAGGTAGTCCTGGAGTTTCTCATCTCAAGTCTGTTTTTATGTGACGTTTCTGAGAAGGGAGTGGTTATCCTCTGTTCCTGTCAGAGTGTAGCTGATGGCCTTGGAAGTAGCAGTTTCCATCACCTTTGGTTTTATACAACCCTACCAAACGTAAGGCCAAGTGTGGTGCTAAGATACCTCCTTCCTGAACTAGGTAGTGGGTGGAAAGCCTTAGTTTGCTTGTGTTTTGGTGTGGCAGAGTAATTGGAAGAATCATAATAGGACTATGGTGGCGGCATGGTAAGTGTTGCTCAGTATCTTATTGTTCTTACATTTTATTGCTGTTGTGTCAGGGATAACAGTCATGCTTCTGGTTCCTGGACAGAGTGGATGTTGATAATGGCTAGAGATCAGCGAACCAAGCTGGTAGAACCCGATTTCAGGAAAAGTAAGGTTCGCAGTGTGCCCGAACTTCACGTGTTTTGCGGATGAATGGGAAAGACGAACCTGGTGGGATTTCACCAGCACCACCCCACAGGTCCCGGCCAGCCAAGGAGAAGCAGAGAGACAGGGTCACATGGTCGCAGCTTAAGAGATCAGGGTAGCTGGGCCAATCAGGAGGCACTATTGCAGGAGATAATCATGTGATGCACCTGTCTATCCACCATTATAGATCCGGCTGTTACAGAGAGAGCATTGCTCTTAGAGCAGGGACAGTTTAGGGCATTTTGTACCACAGCATAGGAGAAAAGAAGGGATAGTAAAGGAAGTGGGCACAGTGGGACACTGAGAAGGGGTGTACTGCACAGAAAAACTACATATGTCTGCTCTGTGGTCTGCTGGTCCTTGTAGTCCACCCTGTAAAGTCTGAAAACTTCAGCGCAGGTCTCCTCTCTCCGGCCTAAACTGCCAACAGAAGGGGAACATATCGGAAACATATGTAGTAAGGTTGGTACCCAATACCACCTTGTAAGTATCTTATAGTTACATTCCTTGTATTTGGTGCATGTGGTGGTTTTGTGTGCCTTTTTTCTCTCTGCTCAGGCGTGAAGGTAGTACCCAGCTCCTTTTCCCACTTTAGGATGGAGGGGAGGGTTTCCTGCTTTTAGGGGTTGATCAGAATTTTGTAGATGGAGGAGAGCACATGACTAGCGGTTCCCCTCTCCTCGAATAAAGTGAGTTCTTTCAGATGCAGGGCCTGGTGTCTAAGTGATGAAAGGAAATGGTTCAATTGCATTTTTTGCTAGTTGTCCCACCTAGGCAACTCATTTGCTAATCCTGCTAATCTTAGGATTCTTGCCGAGCCAAGTGAACTTGGTGAACAAGGCCCCGATCTTTTGTCGGTATGAACTGGGAATGTCTAATGGAAGTGCTTGCATCAAATGCAATAGGCAAGGGAGAAAATTCATTTTTAGAGCATTACATCTCCCAAACCACTAAAGTTTTTTAAGAGACCACACAGCAGTGTCTTTGATGAAAGGTCACAGTAAAGGTGTGAAGTTCAGCAGAAAAATCTTATCGACAGATCTACCAATCTTTACCCAGGTACCTGATGTAGTCTGCCACCCAACTAAAGGGGGAGGATTTCTGAAGGTTATCTTCCCTGTCCACTACAAGATTAATGTTTAGAGCTTCTGATTTTTGCAGGTTTATTTTATAATTGGAGAAGCCCTTCTATATATCTAGCTCTTTAGTGGCTTTGGAAGAGTAACTTCAGGGCTAGTTACAAAGAAGATCAGGTCATCTGTGTACGCTGCAGCTTTATAGTGGCCTGTGGAAGAGAGACCCTTTGGATGTTAGGATTTGCCCTCACCTACATATAAAGGGTTCCAAGGACATGATGAAAATAATTGTGAGAGGGGACAACCCTGTCTCATCCCCTTTTCGATGCGGAGAGGCTCCGACAACAGGCCAATAACGCTCACTGATGCAGTGAGGTGTTGGTAAAGGTTCAAGATCCAGGCCAGCTGGCCATCATGTTAGGTCCTGGCCCTATGTGCTGCAGTACTCCAAACATGAAGTTCTACTGCACCACGTCAAAAGCCTTCTCAGCATCGGTGGCAAGGAAGATTGTGGGGAGATTTGTCCTAATAACTGAGTCCAGCAGGTTGAGAACCTTCACATTGTTATCCTGTCCCTCCCTATAAGGCATTAATCCCACCTGATCCAAGTGTATTATGTGGTGTAGGTGTGGGGACAGATGAGAAACAAGGATTTTAGAAAATAGCTTCATATCTGTGTTGAGAAGTCCTTGCCTTCTTTTGGTACAACCAAAATATGAGCCCAGGGACTATCTGTTGGGAGGGTAGTGTCCATTTTTAAGGAGTTAAAGAACCTCTACAAAAATGTTGTAGATAAGGAGAGGAAACCCATTTGGGCCTGGGGTCTTCCCACTAGCTAACTCCTCTATGGCTATATCTAATTCCTCTGCTGTAATTGGGTCTTCCAGCTTCTTAATTAGGTCAGATGGAAGCTTAGGAAGATCGTATTGTTGAATGTAATCATTCATTTCCTTCAATCTAGTGTCTGGGCATTGAGATGGTATGTTATTTAATGTCTCATAATATCTCTGAAAGACCTCTGCTATGTCCTTAGCTGCATGCACCACGTTTCCCCCTTGGTCTAAAATTTTAGCGAATGCAAGTATGGAGAGTAGCTGTGATAAGAGACTGGAAATACCTTTTTGAGGGAGGGCAGCTTAGCAGCTTTAAAGTGCGTCTCTTGTAGAAAGGTCACCTGCGCCTTTAACGCTTTGAGGTTGTTCAAAATCATGGACCTCTTTTCAGGGGTATTAAATCCCTTCACGTTAAAAGAAATAATGTTAGTCCCATACATATCGGCAAAGAGAACCTCCTGAGGAGCTTAGCCAACGCAGAACCAAGCACCAGAGGAGTGAACTCAATGAAGTATAAACCAGTTTGCGGGTATGTTTAGTCTTGGAAACCAAAAACACAGCAGGAAGTACCGCTGAGCATCCTTTGCAATATACAAGGCTCTCATCCCTTTGGGGTGGCAATAAGGTTGGATCCATGGCACAGATTTGTGGCATCCAGGTAACACCTTGGGTGAGACACACACCCCCCTCAGTTAACTACTTGCCAGATCCAGGCCGCCCCCCGGGGCCACGTCCAGCAGTACACCCCAAAGCCCAGTGAAAGAAGGATAGCAAATCTCTGCAATGTCTTTTTTGAACGCCGTTTAATAACGTGATATTAGCGCCTCAAAGTCCGCTCTAGTAGGGATGGCTCTCAGGAATGAGAGGGTTTCACTGTATATGTTGATTTCTGCCATCTTGTCTCCAGAACCCTTGCCTGTGATTTGCAATGGTGTTGGTGTAGAAGAGGTCTCTTGTGGTGGTAAAGCAATTGAACACGTTCGGGAGAGTATCACATGGGGGGAGGAGGTGTCAATTTGTGTGAGAGCCATCGGGGTGGTCGGGCTAAGTGCTGTCACTTCTCCCTGGTTGGTCCAGGCCATGGAGTTCTCTTGAGAGGGGTCCAATGTCCTGGATGGCCAGATGGCCATAGTATGGTGTGTCGCCTGTGTGTCAGCTACTGACAATTCTGTCAACCCATCTGGACAGTCCCCCTGTGTGGGGGGGTCTTTGTGGGAGGCCCACGGTTGGGGTTAGCTTGTGGGTGCTTGCTGGCGAATGCTCCATACCCAGAGGGTCGCAGTGCTCCAGCCCACTCTTTTTGGGAATATAGGCGAACTTACTCAGTTTTCCCTGTGCGGCATCCACTACTGTGAGCCCCCGTGGGTACAGATGCTGTCCATGCTGATGGGTCCGCTGGAAATGGCCGCACATGCCACTGCCTGCTGTGTCTTTCAGGCCTCTCTGGCTGCCAATGTGTTGTCCTGTGTGGGCTCCCCTCGATCAGCCTCCACCTCCCAGGCTCTGGCTGCCGCCTCCCGGAGGGGTCCCCTCTCCCTCCGTGGCCCTCCCTGCTATGACCCAGATCAGGGGCTCCTGCTTGTGCCCTGGCTGATGTAGGCACCTGCTCACCAGCAGCCTACAGCACTAGTCTTTTGCAGACTAAAGAAAAAAGCCTGCCAGAGGAGGAGGAAAGACTTGTGGTGGTGGTGTTGGAAAGGCTAGCTCTGTATGGTACTCTGCCATATGGCAATTCTTTTGTACCTTCCCAGAGAAACAAAACCTGGCACAGTGCCAGATCTGCAAGCAGAAAGTTAGCCGTGGCCATGGCACAAATCTAGGAACTACGGCTCTATGCAAGCACTTGGAGTGGCATCACAAGGCTGCCTGGGACAATCAAAATGCTGCACAAATGCCACATCAAAACCTTATTGCTCTTACTGATGATGGTGCAGCTTCTATAATCTGTCATCTGTCTAGTAGCCAGGCCTTATCCTCAGGCAGCACAGTCTCAGTCTTTTCATTGTCATTTAGCACTCCACCTCCATCCCCTCAGTTATCCATAATAGAATCTATATCTATCAGACAACAATTGGCACACAGTTATCCAATTGTAGTGCAGCTGAATGCGCGCCCAGCCCATGTCCCCAGTCTCCAACAAGGCCGGGGATGGCCTTGGGGATGCACACGTGAAATGTGGTTACATGATGGAACGGAAAGTGGGGCTGTCTATGCAACTGTCAGTCCTCTTCCTTCTCAACAGACAGCAGGGCATAGCTTATCCTCCTCCATCCTTTAATCATTGCAAGGCACAGCACTGCCACACCATATTACACATGCTGAGCCTGAGTGGGCAATGTGGTTGCAGAAAAAAAAGCGCAAACATTGTGGCTGCTCTGCGTCTAGATTGCATGACATTTGCCCCATGCCTGGTCTGGTTGTCAAACGCTTCTTAAAAACATATGTTGGTCTGGCAGATGTTCTGGCCATGTCGGGAAGGTATGTGTTCGCTATGCGTTGAAACATGCTTTCCTAGGCTTGCAGTGCCAGAATGGTCTTCCTGAATACCACTTAATCGGCGATGTCCCCATGCACTGGAATTCCCCCTTTCCTCAAACTAACAGCTTTTCCAGCCAGTGTGATTTTCAGCTCTGGCATTGGCAGATGATCAGAAACACATGTCACGTGCTGAGGCCTTTTGAAGAGGCAACACGATTTGTCAGTAGGGACAACAGTAGAATGTTATGCCGCTGATATTCATTTTTGAAAATGCTCATGATTCAGCAAGAGACAGAGGAAGGATGTCGTCTCTCTCTTGGGCTCTTTGGATCTACAAAAAGAGGTAGAGGAAATCAGACCCCAGGAGGTGGATTTGGAGATGAGGAAAGGATAGGGGAGAAAGCACACTATGATGACGACGGCCATCATGATGGAGGTGGTGATGATTATGATGATGATGAACAAACATGGCAATATGGAGCAGAGGTGGAACCAAACGAGCAAAAAGACTGGATTAGTACACTTTTAGACCCTCAGTATGAAGCCAAAATGGGGGGATTCCGAGAGGAAGGCAAAAATAGCTTATTACAGAGAGAAGACATGCAGTTAGACATGGCTTTAAAATGGCAGACACTTGCCACAAACATGTCTGACCGGGTATCCACTCTCTGCTCCCCGCCGATGTACACGTTTTTACATCCCATATGCCCACCTGAGACACATCATCGTGGAAGGTATGTTCATCACCAGCAACACCACCACCACCTGAACAGCCAGGTGCACTCCTACCTCGACTGTGCCCTTTCGCCAGGAAATGCGCTAAACTCAGACCCCTTGAACCTCTGAGTGAGCAGATTAGACCATTGGCCAGAGCTAATGCAGTTTGCCATGGGGGTCCTGTCTTGTCCACCCTCAAGCGTAGTGTCGGAAAGGGTTTTCAGAGGACAAGGTTGTCTGCCAAAGTTGTGAAAAAACTAACTTTTGCGAAGATGAATCAAGCGTGGATAGGTGACGATTTTAAAGCCCCTATGCCTGATGCCACTGATTATCATGCCACTACTACCAACAGCAGCACCTCCGCTGCCAGCCTGCCACCCTCTGATACTGCCAGGCCAACACACACACAGGTCACTCCTGTGATGCCCAAAATGGGTTTTTCTAGGCTTGTAAAAAGCCATTGCTAAATTGTCAGAAGTAGAACAATTTTTGAGGGCTTAGCCACTACTGCCAAGCCTACATAACCACCACAGTTTCCTGTGCCATGGCCTAGTCTTTCTTAAACAGCTGCATCCTCTGCTAATGCTGCTACTACTATCACCAACAACGCCTCTGCTGCCAGTCTGCCACCCTCTGCTACTGCCAGGCCAACACAAATGCAGTTTAAACCCTGTGATACCCAAAATGGGCAATTTTTTCAGTGCTTGTAAAAAGCCATTGCTTCTTCTTCAGCTAAAATTTAAGGTTGTCAATCCTGCTGCTATCCCCCATCACAAATGGAAATTTTTTTGAGGGCATGCTTGCAACTGCCAAGCCTACACAACCACAGTTTAACCCCCTGATGCCCAAAATGAGCAAATGTCCGGTGCTTGTAAAAGGCCATTGATTTTCTTCAGCTAAAATTTAAGGGTGCAAATTCCACTGCTACCTCCCATTATAAATGGGACATTTTCTGAGTGCTTGCTCGCTCCTGCCAGGCCTACGCAACTGCATTCTAACCCTTTGATGTCCAAAATGGGCACTTTTTTCAGCACTTGTAAAACGCCATTGCTTCTTCTTCAGCAAACATTTAAGGGTGCCAATCCTTCTGCTACCCCCCACCCCCCATTACAAATGGGACAATTTTTTGATGGCTTACTCGCTACTGCCAGGCCTACACAACTGCATGTCTACCCCAGTAAACCCCAAAATGGGTTAATTTTTCAACACTTTACTTTAAGCCATTATTTCTATTTACTTTGCTGGAACGCCAATCCTGTTACTTCTCCCCATTTTTTGTATGTGCTTTAAACTATCAAAGGCAGCAGTGGGCTATTGAAATGCTAATTACGCCATGGGTAATTCAGATTCTAATTATCCATGGACAATTCAAATGCTAATTAGGTAATTTGGATTTTTAGATCTGGCAGGCATTGTTTTCCATGCATTTTAGGCAAAAGTTCATCCTGAACTAGTTCGGACCGCCCCGAACTTTTGAAAAATTCTGTCATCTCTAGACAGCACGAAAGCTCACATTGGAGACAAATGGCCACAAAACACGCAATAGCTGGCCCCTGACCACAGCCTGGACTCCATAAGAGATTCTCCAGTCCATACCCAATAAAGCCGATCTTACAGAGCCAGACAGGTGGGGAAGACGAAGAAAGAAGTGCTGGACGAATGGATCTCCTAAATATCAGAGTCTCAAAAAGAGACAGCCTAAGGAGTCAAGAGACAAGCTGTGGCAAAGCGTCAGGGCACAGGAAAAGGCATTCAGCTTTATGAGACTACAGATAGAAGACCAAGACAACCACAATTGGAGAAACAACATCAGAATCTTGGTCCGCCATGAATTCACAACCTCTGACCAGCTAATTTCCACAATTCAAGGGATTTTTTGCTGTGCTTCTTGAGGAACCAGGGGTGAACCAGATAGAAATAGATAGAGCTCACAGAGCTCTGAGACCTCTGGGCAGAACAGGGGATGGGTCATGGGATGTCCAACATTGAGTTTGATGGTGCATGGTTACAGCTCTATGCAGACCTGTCCAGAACCACTCTAGCTAAGCGCAGGCTGCTAAAACCTCTGCTGGATGTTCTGAAGCAACAGGATATCGATTATAAATGGGGCTACCACTTTGCAGTTACAGCCATCAAAGGTTCTTGTTTTTGCACATTGCAGACCTAAAAAGATCTTAAAAACTGTACAAGACCTTTGGATTACTATCACTTCCACTGGATGGGCCTGACGCTTCCTGCTCCCTCAACATTATTATGCTTAGGATCATGGCCAGCCTTTGGGGTGTGCAGTTGCAAAGGGCGCCATCCCAACCTCTCTGTAAGGGGGCGCTCAACTGGAACAACAGGCCTCTCTTTTACAATATACCCCCATCTCTCTTCTTACTTGTTTGCACATTTCTTTATAATGATCTTCTATTCTTATACTACTTCTTGAACTTTCCTTTCTCCTTCTCTTTTATTTCATGATCCCTCGATTTTCCTCTCTTTCCTTGCCCCCACACTTTTTTAAAGTTGTTTCCACATTTTTTCTTTCTTTCCCCCTCTTTCTCTTTCACTCCCCCTTTCTCTCTCTCTTTCTTTGTTTCTCTTCATTCCTATCTTTATCTCTCTATCATTATCCCATATTCCTCCATGCTCTCATTTCAACATTCTCTCCATCTTTATATCGTTATGCTACTTTAATCTCATTTTCCCTCCTTTCTTTCTCTCTTTCTTTTTTTCATCAGTTTCCTGATTCATTTCTCCTTCCTATTTCCTTTGTATTTCTATTTTTCCCCTAACATTTTCCCACATTTCCCCATGCTTTCAATCCAATTTCCCTCCATCTTTCTGTTGTCATGCTATTTCGGCTTCCTTCTCTTTTTATGTCATATTATTTTTAAATCTTTTCTCCTCCTTTTTTTTTACATTAACTCCATCCTCTCTCTTCACATCCTCTTCATATTATATTGCTTTTTTCCTTCTCTCCATCTCCACATTTGCTCTTATTTTTCTTTTGTCTACCTTTATTCTTTCTTTTTCTATCTTCTGTTTTTCTTGCTCCATCTTTCAGTCTCCCTATATTCTATGTTTCGTTTGTTGCTCGCTTTCCATTTTTTGTGTGTCCTTGGGGGGCGTCTTCCGGAAATCTTGCACAGGGTGACACTTAAGGCATTTACGTGTCTTATATAGTACATTTATATACACATTGCTACTGCCTTTTACCTTCCTAGTGCTATTGCTGATATGTATTTTGTGATACTATTAATACTAACCAAGGGAAGATTTTGATCTTGCTTGTTTTATTTTAAGATTATCTTGTCTCTTCTGTGGTTTTATGTGTTTTCATTTAATAAAGCAGAATACATATTAGCCTGTGTTGGTTGCTACTAGAGATGAGCTAACTTTTCAATAATTTGGTTCAGATAGTTCACCAAACATCGCAAAATCCAATTCAAACGAACTGTTAACAAGATTACAGCCAAATCTATACAGGTGCATTTTGGGGGCATTTTTTTAAGCAGAAAGTGACCTGCGATGGGTGGGGGTGGGGCTCCCGACACTGCCAATCCAAATATACTGACCGGGGGACCACGAGAACCAAACAGTGCACCAGAGGAACCAGTCGGGGGCTCCTCAGCCCGGGCAGCCCCTGAATCACCCCCAGAGGCTATAGACAACCCTGGGTCTCTAAAGTCCATCCCCAATGAGGACATAATCTACCTCTTCCTGGGGTTTTATTACATAGGGCCATCTATTAGGGCTCACTGAGATCTCCACCACCTGTCCCCCATAGCTGTCAAAGGGGGCCACGTACTTCACCTCCCCAGCCATAAAGAGCATTCACCTCAGTCATTCAAGAGGTGGCCACCAGAAACAAAAACACACTGCAGCAGCAGTAGTCCCATTAAGCCCTTAAAGGCCTGTGGGGCCTCTGAGTGTCTAAGGCTTGTGAAATCCAGTGGAGTGTGCGTAACAGCAGAAGCAGCAGTTTCTCTGAGTGCCTAAGGCTTGTGAAAGCTAGTGGAGGTCGGTAGCATAAGTATTAGCAGTCTCTCTAAATAGCTAGCTAACAATGTGTGTGCCTGTTGTAATGCCTTTTACAGATTACGCTGTAAGATAAGGTGTGTAGCAGTGTGAAGGTGTGTAGCAGGTGGTAAGTGTGACCTATGGTCCAACAGGTCAGTAAACAAAAAACAAAATACAACGCTGAACCCAAAACAGTCCAATTGTGTCACTTCCACTCCACTGTCCCTTTAGATTTGCTCTTTGAGCCCTTTTTCCTATGGGGACAGTAGCTCCCAGACCTCAATGTATAAGCTAATAACACACGCAAATATAGAGACGACTCACCCATGTTCTGGGTCTCCTAACCAATCCCTCCTATTTAGGTTTTGAATAAGATGCTAATGCTTAAATATTGATCAAATGATATGAGATTATGGGAATCAATGATTTCCGGGGGGTTGCCCCTATATTTTCTGGGGGAGGTTTTCTGATGATGAAGCCATCCACAAATTTACATAAAAGGCCGGACTAGGTGATTTAAGTGTATGCAGTAGAAGGGGAAGATAGGCTTGATGATGTCATTTTAAAGGGACGCAACACGTTTCGCCAAGATCTTGTAAACTTCCTTGTTGTTACAGGCCCATCTCGACCATGGATCAGACTGGATGGATGGCACATACAAGGTTACTGGTGGGACAATCATTGTAACAAGAGGCACGACAAGAAAGGTCTGGGTCTCCAGGGATTGGCTTGGAGACCCAGAACAAGGGTTAGTCATCTCTATATTTGTGTCCGAGTGTGAAGACTGAGTGTAAGTTTGTACTAGGAACAAAAAAAGCACACTCAATCCCTATAATATTTTAGTTCAATATGTTTTTTTTAAAGTTTACATCATATAATGGAACAGTACAGGGCAATATTACAGAAAGACAAAAGATCAGACATGTCCCTTTCTATGTCCATGGGCATACGTATATAAATGACATACCATAATCAGTATACACACCCCCCATCCCCTAGCCCACCCCCAGCTCCACCTCCATAGATGAGATGCCAAATTGTACAACCAGTCAACACGTTATTCGATACTTCAATTATGGAGTTTACACCCCTGTCCCCTCAGTCTCCTCCAAACCAGACCCACCAACCAGGTGCAGCTTCTTCACCGAGACCCAGGGTCTAGGACCGGGGGAGAGTGGAGCAGCCAGCACGCAACAGAGACGCACGAGACTGTCTGCCAGGCGCGCCACCCCGGGGAGGAGGGGGAGGACGCGCCGGCAGACGCTGCAGAGCCGCTGCCGCCGAGCAGCGGGCGGAAGCCGGAGCCCCAGCGAGGGGGAGCGATGGCGAGGCGGGCGCCGGAGGACAGAGGACGGCCGGGACTGAGTGGAGGCGCCAGGTAAGTACCTTACAATCAGTTTCTCCATGCAGTGAATGGCTTCTACTCCCCGAGCCCATTCAACTAGTGGAGGCGGGATTGTATATTTCCATCACCTCGAGATGACTGCTCTCATTGCTGTCAGAACATGGCGCAGGACCACCTGCGGGAAGTTCCACACCAATTCACATGTGATGTTGTTATATATAGATAGGACCTTTTCCCAAAGGGCCTTGATTGACGGGCAGCTCCACCAAATATGGACCATGTTACCTTGCCCCACTGGGCATCTCCAGCATCTATCAGAACATGAAGTGTCAAACTTGCTCAGATCAGCTGGGCACCCATACCACTGGGATAGAACCTTGAAGTTCCTTTCCTGGGCTACACTTGGAACTGCTAGTTCGTGGTTAAACAAATATATTTTGGTAAGCTCCTCCCCAGAAACAGATATCCCCAACTTATTCTCCCATTTCTGCATGAATCCTGGTGGGGAATCATGCAATGCACCTAATAGGGTTCGATATAGAACAGCGATTGCGTGATCACTGGGAGGTCATAACAAAAGCACTCAGCTGCCTATAGAGAAACCATGGGACGTACTGTCCCGGGACCTTTTCCCTTATCTCGTCCAATGTGGGAAGTCCGTTCGGGGTCAAAATACTTCCCATAGTAAGGTTGAGAGGTTGAGGCCTCTCACGCCAAGATGCCCTTAACCCGTACCCCTGGCACAAAGGAGTAATTGTTGAAGAGAGGGGTCAGAGGACCTGGTCTTATTGATTACGGTGCTCTGTCTGGTCATCTTATCCCAGACCAGCAGAAATTGCCACGCCAGAAATGGAAGCAATTCCTTTACTCGCCTGGGGAGCGAACCCCAGCGAAGTCAGATTCACAGGAGAAATTGCCTTCTCCACCCCAACCCATTGCTTCCTATCCCCATTCTGGGCCCAATCCAATATGCGAAGTTCTATGACTGCTGCGTGATAGGTTTTCAGATCGGAAAGGCCAGCCCCGCCATCTGACCTAAGCCTGGTCAGAGTACTAAATCTTATACGGGGCTTCCCTGTGCCCCACAAAAATCTCAAAAAAGCAGTCCTCAGTTTCCTAAAGAAACTACTAGGTAAATGAATGGGTACTGTTTGGAAGGTATACAAGAATTTAGGGAGAATGTCCATTTTTAGCACATTAATCCTTCGGAACCAGAAGTGCCGCTTATCATATGTGGTCAGTTCATTTATTGTCTTTAAAAGTAAAGGGGAGTAGTTTAACTCATACAAACGCGGGAGGTCTGAGGGAATCTGCACCCCAATATTTTATCCAGTGAGGTTGCCATTTAAAAGTAAAATTCACTTTAAGCTGCTCTATGGTCTGTCTGAAGAGAGGTATGTTAAGGGCCTCTAATTTAGCATAATTAATATTAAAGTTGCTTACATGGCCAAATGTCTCAAATTCTTTGAGAGTCGCTGGCAAAGAGGTCAATGGGGCAGTCAAATGTAGGAGTAGGTCATCAGCATATAAAGAAGCTTTATATTCCCGTTCCCATATTGTTATCCCCCTAATGTCCAAATTCTCTCTTATGGCAACCGCAAGGTGCTCCATAGTAATGACATACAGTAACGGGGACAGTCTTCTCTGCATCACACGAGCCTTCTCTGCATCACACGAGAGAAGGCATGCCTGGGCTTTCTCAGCCTTGATATGTGCTATTAAATCAAAAAGCTTATTGGTGTTGTCCCGAGCCTCCCGCCCAGGTTCAAATCCAGCCTGGGTCAGGTCTATCAGACCTGGAAGAAGTGGTTTGAGCCTTGAAGACAAAATCTTGGCATACAATTTAATATCGTAATTTATCAAGCAGATCGGCCTATAGCTACTACACAATGACGGGTCCTTCCCGGGCTTAGGGAGGACCGAAATTATTGCCTCCAAAGACTGTCTAGGAAACCCACACTCCAGTCCAACAGAATTAAAGACCTTAGTAAGAAAAGGTACAATTCGGACACAAATTGCTTGTAAAATTTAGGGATAAAGCCATCAGCTCCCGGGCTTTGGCCCTGTGGCGTCTCGTTGATCGCCTTGGCTATCTCCTGCTCAGAAAAAGGTTCCTCCAGAGCCTCTGCCTCCTCTCCAGGTATCGAGGGAAGCTGTCACAACAGCTTCCGGCGGCTCTGCATCGGTCAAGGTGTTACTATTCTGCCCCAAATTATATAGCAAGTGGTAGCAATCCCTGAAGCTATCCAAAATTTGGGAGGGTGTTACAGCAGTTTGACCCTGTGGCCCTCTGATGTTAGGAATATATGTGACCGTGAGCCTCGGATGCAACGTCCTGGTGAGCAGCCGCCCACACTTATCTGAAAACTGGTAATACAATACCCTCTGTTTCTCTCTCAACCGATATGCCTGATTGTACAATCCCTGCAGCTTATCTCTGGCCTTCATCAGGTCCAAAAGTATAGCGCTAGATGGACTCCTTTTATGGTCCTGTTCTAGGGCCTGGATTCGCGGCAAGGTCTGGGATATCAATGATGCTCGTTCCCTCTTTAGCCTGGTTCCATGTTTAATAAATTCACCTCTGATCACACATTTCAACACCTCCCACTGGTATGGAAGAGGCGTAGGGTTCTGCTCATGATTCCTAATAAACTCAGAAATGATCTCCCTAACCCCCGACAGGCATGCAGCGCCCCCAAGCAAATTGTTGTTAAGCCTCCATTTCCAGCTTTTAGGATAGAGTCCAGGCAAGGCCACTGACAGAAAAACTGGAGCGTGGTCCGACCACAATATCTGACCAATCCACGCATGTGGAGCCCAATCCATGGCATGGTGATGAAGAAAGAGGTAATGAATTCTGCTGTCTAAATTCCTAGAGGCCGTGTAGAACGAAAAGTCTTTGTCTCGTCCACGTAGCATTCGCCAGGAATGCACAAGCTAAAAAGATGGAGTACAAGAAACCTGAAGACGGAAGAAAAGCAAAACGAGAGAAGAAAAGGGTATCAGCAAAAGATTTTGCCAAAGAAAACAAGACAGTGCTAGTGCTAATGTTCACTATTTCTCCAATGGAGTAAGCGAACTGACCTACTGGGGGAAGATGGAAGACTACGGTCATAGGCCATGAGGTGCACTTTCTTACATATAACTTACATGTAACCACATCTCTCAATCACAACTATCAATAAATATAAATATGTCCAGAACCATGACATTAAATTGCATCAGAAACAATGACAGCCCCGGCCACGCCCAGCGCCCTCCCCACCGCCCACCACCCACCACACGATACCCAGTGACCCCATCCCCCAAAGCCTGCCAGGCCCACCCGCCACGTGGGGGAGCAGGGCAGGCCATGCCGCAACAAGGTCAGCAAACCACAATCATGCTGGCTCGCCTGTGGCGCAGCCCCCCCAGCAATCCCACCCAAAGCGCCAATATAGGCATCCAACCGGACGGGCAGAACCCAGCCAGCCAAGGAGGAACACCCCCAACCCCACCAACGGCCAGGCCCGGAAGGGCCACATCTCGATGGGGCGGCACAACCCATGCTCGGGGCCACCGTCGCTGCTCCAATGGGGCCAGAGGTCCCCCCCAACATCTCAGACAACTCTCCGTCCCTTGAGATGACCGGCTCAGCGCCAAGTGCAACTACTGCGTGGGGCGGACCGGCCAACATAACATGCCAGCCCGCCCCACCGGCACCCGCCTCACAGTAACCCAAGCCATCCAGATGACCTCCGCTGCCAGCTCACCAACCAATCTCTGAGGCGCGAGCAGCCGAGTGTCCAGGCAGCCAGTGAAAAAGGAATGGGATTATTCCATGAATTCCAGGCCCCACTGCAGAGACGGTGTCCGATGCCCCCGACTACCATAAACAAATCAAGGCAAAACAGGCAGCCAACAAGGGGGGGGGGGTATAGGGGCAGGGCAACCAAACACCGGGCCAACGCGATGGGAAGAAAAAAAGAATGCAAAACGAAAAATCCCAAGCTGACTCCTTAATTCCTCAAGATCCACATCAAATCGTAGGGGAGGTAATTAGGGCAAAAACAAACAACAGGACCATGAGCTCTTTGATTCCACAGAGAACAGATGGCCACTCGGGGAGGCAGCTGAGATGCCGGCCACCAAAACCTCTTCAAAGCTGGGCTAAACAGCTTGACATCGCCCTCCGCCTCTGAACCTGACTCGCTGTGGTTGTGGCTCTCCAGGGTGCAGAAGCGGGCACAGCTCCCTAAAATCCCCCAGTGTGGGAGACATCCAGTCCTCTAACTGCACGTCTGGAATTTCCAAGAAGCGAAAGAGTTCCGGAAGCTGTGCATGAGATCGGAGAACGAACGGGCAACCTCTCTTCATGACCACCAGATGAAACGGATGCCCCCATCTGTATGCCGCACCACTTGACTTAATGGCTTCCAACAGTGGTTTCATGATATGGCACATCTGGAGAGTGCGTCTAGCCAAGTCGAGAAGCAAAGTTATCCGTGATCCATTGTGAAGGCTCTTCTCATAATTCTTTCTTAACTCTGAAAAAATGCACCCGACATACCACGTCTCTTGGTCTGGCAGGGTCGGCAGAGCGCGGACCGGGCGCTCTGTGAATTCTGTCAATCTCAATGTGCTCATTCGGGGGCTTACCTAGGACATCATTAAATATCCTGGGGATGTTGTCATTGAAGTTGTTATTTTCAGGCACCTCTGAAAGACCACGGATCCGACAACTTCGATTTTCAAGGTCGTCCAGATGCATCAAGGTTCTAACAGTTTGTTGGTTGGAGTCCGACAGAGCTTGTTGCAGCATTGATTGCGCCCTCTCAAGTGCACACAGTCGTTGTTTGGTAGTAGCCTGCTGCTGCTCCAGAGAGACTACTCTATTAGATACCTCAGAAACCGATCTCGTAACTTCTTCAAGCTCTCTTCTCAGTAAGGATTCCATTCTATTAATATAATTCTCAAAGTCCTTTCGAGATGGCAAAAACTTCAGTAGTATGTCAATATTGAACTGCTCCTTGGATAGAGCTCTGTGCTCTGGAGGGCCAGGAGAATCCATCGCAGCCTGAGACCAAGTGGGGGATCGCGGGGATGGCAGGGAGCTTTGGCTGAGGGGGTCCATCTGAGAACTTTGGACTCATCACGGCGGCCGACCGATTTTCTTCATTGTCTGACAAATTAGACATAGGTCTTCCATGACTGGGTGAGTGCAGGCTCTCCCCGAACGGTGCCCCCCGAGTTACCCCAGAAGCTTGAAGGTTCTTGCCCACATGCAGAGGGATCTGATCAGCAACATCATGGGCATGCCCCTCATCTTTACCTGAGCTAACCAAGTCACTACTGGGGGGCGGGGGGGTGCAGCTCCACCGTCAACACCATCGGCGGTCTCCTGTCCGGAGCCTCTGCAGCCAATCTGGGTCCCCCCACCTGCTGGCACGCCCGTTCCCATGGGCCTGGATTTTGCTCCTCGCTTGGGGAGCCAGGTTGACATATCATGCTTCCTTGTCTACCGAGGGTTCGAGCCTCTGCCCTCGGCTGGGGGCCCCCTAGCTCCATTTCCCTCTGATCCAGCCTGGGCCCAGAGTCTCTATAACTCTCCTGCTTGCCAGTTGCGCTGCTTTCCCTTTCCCCCTCAGCCGCCGGGTCATCTCCCCTGCTCCATCTTGCCAGTCCAGCCTCATTATTAATTTCACGACTGCCTGTGTCAGTGTGTGGGAGGTTGCATGACTTTGCTTCCACCTTCACCTCCCGCATCACCGATAACAAGGCCCCAGGCCGGGCCTACGGGGCTCCGCTCCGTTTCTCTCCTCACCCCCACTGCACCGCGGTCCTCCCTTGTTGCTATGCATTTTCGGGGGGTATTTCTGCCGGCCCCTCCGCTACGGAAAGTGGGACACCCGGCGACTGCCGGCCCCGAGATGAGGGTGCAGCACCACCTGGGCTGCCCGAGTCACAGTCCAGGCTCCGGTCTTCTCCGGCTTGCTGCTGGCGCACCTCCTCCACCTCCTCCGTCATCTTGGTGCCCTCCTCACCAGCACCTGTTTTTTGCTGATCTTGCCCGACCGACTGCTCCCCGATGCCGGGCGGCTCTTCCTGCGCCTGGACATATCTTCAAAAGTTTGCTCTGGGATGTGGAATGTCCTTATTTACTGGTGGTAAGTGCAGAGCTCCCACACATGTGTGCTCACTCCGCCATAGCCAAGCCATGCCCATGCCCCTATAATCTTTTATCGTATGTGCATTTCACTTACTGCAGTAGGACTGTAAAATTAAGAGCTTAAAGGGACAGTAGTGCGGCAGGGACAGTCTTTCTAATTGCCTAAGGCCTGTAAAAACCTGTGGCGGTGGGTAGCAGGAGCACCAACATCTCTCTGAGTGCTTAAAGGCCTGTAAAACCAGTAGAGGTGGGTAACTGGGGCATCGGCAGTTCTTCCGAAAGCCCATTGGCCTGTGAAACTAGTGGAGGTGGGTAAAAGGGGCATCAGCAGTCTCTGAAAATGACTAAGGCCAGTGAAAGCCAGTGGAGATGGGTAACAGGGACATCAGAAGTCTCTGAGTGCCTAAAGGTCTGTAAAATCAGAGGAGGTGGGTAACAGGGGCATCAGTAGTCATTCAAAATGACTAAGGCCTGTGAAACCAGTGGGTAGAATGAACATTAGCAGTCTCGCCGACTCTCTAAGGCCTATGAACACGGAGGTGGTTAACAGGGGCATCAGAGTTTCTGAGTGCCTAAAGGCCTGTAAAGCCAGTAGAAGTGGGTAACAGGGGCATCATGTTGCAGAATGTGAGTATTGGGTGCAGCAGAGTCAAATTTAGATAGAAATTTGTGATGTTACAGGAACTGTCTTTACTAACATGAGTGCAGTAAGCAAAAAGGTCACCTTACATGGTGGATAACATAGACAGGAAAAAAATAGAGATCACTTCAATACACAGGAAACACAGCATGCAGTAGTTAATGTACAACAGAGACCACACCTATATATATGTAACACCGCCATCTACTGCCATAAATGTAAACTGTAGCCAATTCAGCAAAAGGCACTCCAGCAATAGACAAAGCTAGGCTGTTGCATAGTGTTGTATCTTCAACACATCAGCAGTTGCTCTGAGTGCCTAAGGCGTGTGGAAGCCAGTGGAGGTGGGTAGAAGAGGCATCAGCAGTCTCTCTGAGTGCCAAAGGCTTGGTGAAAGTCAGTGGAAGTGGGGCCTCAGTGTTTTTGTGTTTCCTCCCTGGTAACATGCTGGATTCTTCATCCAGTTTATTGTTTTTTGCCCAGGGAGAATGGGGGGGGTGTCTGGGTGGCCTTCTACTGCTACATCTGGCGATTCCGCTCTGGATACCCCCCCCCCCCCGAGAGAATACCCGGTCCCGGAGCTAGTCCCGGTGGCAGTCTGCAGGATGGGACCCAGTCTTGGGCTTGGATCCCACCCATTCCCCTACAGGCTAGCTGGGAATGCGGGGTACAGTGGTTACTACGGCCCCCCATCCACTCTCGGATTCTCGTGGGGGGGGCAGGTAAGTAGGGGACTTACCTCAAGTGGGTACGTTCCAGCAGTGGATCTGGACTCCCTCTCTGCTCTTTAGTAGGCTCCGGGTGGGTTTGCGTGACCCTCTACTGCAACAGCTGGAGATTTCCCCCTCTTTCCATCCCCCCAGGGATTGCCCTGGCTCGGAGCTTGCCCTGGAGGTAGTCAGAGACCACCCAGGCATATGGGCTGGGATCCCAAACATTCCGCTACTGGCTAGTCGGGAATGCGGGGCATGGTGTCCCTCTCTTCCCCCCTGCTGGGTGCTGGATGGGTGGCTGGGGACAGATGAGTATGGGACTTACCAGAGAGAGTAAAATCCTGAGTTTTAGGAAACATGGTGACTGGTGGTGCTTCAGGTCCACTCTTTTGCTCTTTTCCTGGGTTCAGATGAGCCAGGAGATTTGCAGATGCATTATAGGTCGGCGGGTTGGACGCTATACTGTTTCCTGGTTGAGGGCAGCACCTGGGTGCGTGTGTCGGAACCTGGAAACCTAGGCTCCACCCCCAAGCTGGAAGTAGTTTTCTGCGGTTGGGGTGAGGGCAGTGTGGAGAATAGAGGGCAGGCAGCAGCGGCTGCTTCGTGCATGCGGCCAGCACTGGTCTAGAGTTACCGGTTGGTTTCGGCAATGGAAGGGGTAAGTCACCTTTTCCATTTTATCCTTTTGTATCTCAGGTATACCATACCAACCCCCTCCTCCTGAGGGTCCCGATTAACCCAGGTAAAAGCCTGTGTTAACGATCAGGCTATTTTACCAGAAGAGCTCTCAAAACTTTATGTATAGTATTGTTTAGACGGGGGCAACTCCCAATGTTTGATGGAGAGTTTTCTTTTCTTTTTAAATGGCTGACTCATTTAAACTGCCTGGCTCAGGGCAGAGTAGTTAAACCTGAAACTAGGCCTTCTGTTCAGCTTAGGTCTCAATTTTCTGTTACCCTTGATTCAGGTGAAAGTAACCTGGCTACACAGGAGTCCTGGGAAATGGGGGCCTCTTCAGATGAGTTGGTCCATTTTACTAGCAGGGAGAGGGGTGAGGAGTCTGCTTCCTCAAAGATGGCTTCCCTCCCTGGTCAATTTAATTTTTCCCTTGATCATCTTCCCTGATCTAATTAGGGGTGTTGTATCCTCCATGAAGATGGAGTTGGAGATTATACCCTTCTCGGTTCAGGATTCCCTTTACCAGGGATTATTGCAAAGGAGGGGGTCCATGTTTTCTGATTCACCAGTCTCTAAGGGACATTCTCTTCCAGGAAGGGAAGATTCCTGAAGCCTTGGATAGAAGATTCGCCTATGGGGATCTGTTACTGAAGATTAGGTGTCCCAAGGTGGATGCCCCTTTGACTCAGGTCTCTTGGAAATCGTATCTCTCCTTTGAAAATGGGAGCTTCCTTAGAGAAGGTCGGTCAGATATCCCAAGGCTTGGGATACTGTTCTCCTCTTACTTAGACCCCTTCTCACTATGGGTGTGTAGGTAATGGAGCCCTGGATAGAGCAAGTCAGGAGGGAATGTTCCTAAGGAAGAAGTCCTGGAGGAATTACCTTTTTGATGTCTATGGCAGCGAGTTTTATTTCAGTGCTGCCTCAGGGCACATTCTGGATCAATCAGAGCTACTGCTAAGTATATGGCTTTAATAAATTGTGTTCGTAAAACACTCTGGCTCAGGACTTGGCAAATGGACCAGTCCTCCAAATCACACCTGTGTGGAATACCCTTGTAAGGCAAGCTTTTGTTTGACTCGGAGCTGGAGTGGGTATTAACCAGGTCAGCGGTGGTAGGAAAGAAGTTCCCAGCTATGAGGAAACGTCTTCAGCCTCCCTGGTCTGAGGCCAAAAAGCCTACATTTTCCCAGAGGTTTTTCCTTAGACTGAATACCAAGAGAACTTAGAGCTTTCAAGGATTAAAAGACAGGGGAGGTTTATTATTTCAACCTCCTCAGCTGCCAAAGCAGCAGTCCAGAAGGCACCGCCCCTTAGGTAAGGTGCCACATGACTGGCCTGAGCTCCTATCGGGAGCTGGACCAGTTTGACCAGTGTGTGGCTGGGAGGAGGGACGAGGGGGAGGCACTATATAAAGGCTAGGGGTTCCTTCCCCTCTCCCTCTTTGACCCCTCGGCCTCCCGGCACTGGACAAGAGCAGTCCTACCCGCCCACCCCTATTTTGGGTTAATTTTGAGATTTTGTTTTTCTGTTTTAATGGCAGGGTGTGTGTATTGTACTGTGGGAGGTGTTTTAATATATATTTTGAAAAAAAAAAAACAAGATAGTAATTGGAAAATAATAAAAGAAAAATATATATTTAATTAAATAACTAAAATGATATATATGTTTACATCTTAATTTTTTTTTTTTTTGAGGAACTATGTTTGGCAAGGTAGTTTTTGTGATTATGCTGTTTTAAATTTAATATATATATATAATGTGGATACACAAATAGTATGTGGCATTGATTGTATGTATTATTTTAAATGTATGGGGGGAGGGTTGTATGTTGCTGTTTATGCCTAGATATTTACTGGTCAGAATTCATTTTGTCACAGCCGATGGGCGGTCTCACCCCTGTTCAGGTCTGAGTGGGCAGGTTAGAGGAGTACTGAGGTCTAGAAATGCGGCTGTTTTTCGAACCGAAAAATGAGCCAGGATGGCCAGCATAGGGGCGAGGATGGCTACATTTTTGGGGTAGCCAGGCTGTTGTCATTTTGCACCCCCTCCCCCTCCTTTGTCATTGTGTTTATGTATTTTAAAATGTGGATTACAGTTTTTGTGTATTTATGTATATTTGTTTATGAGTCTTTCTAATTTAATAAAATCAGATATAATTTTTACATAGACCTTTGTAGATATAGATTTGTCCTGGGTGGAGTGTGGACCCTCTGGGGACCTGTGGGGAGATTCTCAGAGCCTACCCCAAAACTGTGTGTGGTCATTTTGCACCCTGGCGGTTAGCCCTGGTGAGCTCCGAGCCTAACAGAGATGGCGGCTGAGCTTAAGAAATTGGCTTCCGCTTATTTAGGTGCATATAGGATTTTTTCTCCTCGTCAATCAAGCAGGCTTAGTTTAGATGATTACCACTCAGACTCGATTGAGGGGCTGGAGATTTGTGTTGTCTTGTATTTATTTGTTCAGCTGTGGCCAATTAATAAATGTATCATTCCAAAGATATATACGTTGTGCGTTTTTTTATTGAAGGGAGTTGGGAAGAAAAGCGGGAGATAACATGGAGCTCTAGTACAGTCATGATGCAGGCCCTGTAGGGGAAGGCTTCTGTTGTCCTACTGGTCTGGCAGAAGATTCATTTGGCAGACAATTCAGAATGGGGAAAACGGGACTAGAAGCCAGACTTCTTGTGATTGTGGCTTGTAGCATACAGTTTATTCATGTTTTTTTTGAGACAGAAAGATCAGGCTAAATTTGCATGATCCCGAACTTAAAGTGGACCAACACCCAGGATTTTCACTATCCTGGGTGTTAGTCCACTTCAGCGGGGCATCCGAGATCAGGATGCCCCGCTGTGTGAAACCCCCCCAAAAGCCCCAAAAAACGTACCTTTTCGGCGACGGCCAAGCCGCCGCCGCCTCCCGCGCGTCCCTCTTACAGGGCGCACGCGTGCGCCGGGCATTCACAAACGGCCAGCGCGGGCGTGTGCACTGCTAGAGGGGCGCGTGGGAGGCGTCGGCGGCTGATCCGTCGCCGATAAGGTAAGGTTTTTTGGGGGGGGTTCACCCCGCGGGACATCCCAATCTCGGATGCCCCGCGGTGAGGGAGGTGATCGGCCGATCACCCCTGAGTGTTGGTCCACTTTAAATCAGTTAAACACAGGGATCTCGTACAGGAAATTCCATTTGGAATCTATATTTAGGATCTACCATATCATGTTTCAGGAAATCTGGTGGCTCTTCTATTGATTTCCAGGATATGCATCAGTACGTCCCTATTTTTGTCAGCCCACAAAAAGGTTTCTGAGATTGGCAGTAAGGATAGGTGGGGTTACCTATCAATGGAAGTTTTAATCTATGCACTTTAGACTTTCATCCGCCACAGATTTTTACAAGTTTTTGGCAGAAACAATGGCCTATTTGAGTTTAAATCAGATAGGGCACACCCGATTTTCGCGGGATTGTCCCTCGAAGAGCTCCTTGTCCCGCCGCCCTGGCTGCTATTTGGTGGTACTTAGTAGCCTGTCCCGGGACACCAAATAGCGGCCCGGCGTGTGTGGGGGCGGAGCCAGAAGCTGCTTTAGTGATAGCGCAGCCACAGCTCTATGTAGTGTTATTGGGCGCCGGAACTAAAGCACTGTTGTTGTGTTCCCAGAGGTGTCTCAATAGGAGTGCACATAGTGCTGGGTTTGACAGTTCTTATTGCATTCTCCACAGAGTGACAGAGGCGCGTAGCTGAGAGCAAGTGTGCGGCCTCTCAGTGCCTGACACCCCCCTAAGGGATAAGAAGTGGCATTTCCTGTCCAGGCTGCCTTGTGCCATGTCAGTTGTGTGTGCGGAAAATGGCTCCCCCACCCACACAAGGCACCAGATTTATGTTCAGGATGTTCTAGGTGAGATGATTTTTCTTTGGGAGCAGGGGGCTGCATTCCATTGCCATGGACCAATGAACCTAGCATAGCATGTGAATAGTATCAGCTTAGGCCTGCTAGCATCCTGCTATCAACACTTTCCTGCCCAGAACATGTATCTATCTCCTTTTCCATTTTTTCCATTCTATCCATCTTTTTCACCATATCTCTCTCTCTCCCTCAGTTTCTCTGTTTGTTTCTCTCTCACTGACTATCAATCTAGTCTTCTGCTTAACTATTTATCTACCTGTTATATTTAAATCTTCTGATATATCTGTTTTCCTTCACATTAAATCAGTCTCTAGCTCTCTCTCACTCCATGTTACCTACATAAATTACTTTTATTTATTTATCTCTTCCTCATACATATACACTCTACTTATTATCATTCATTCTTTCTGCCTGTCTTGGTGTATGTTTTATTCTATTTACAGCAATATGTTGGCTGTTTGCCACATGTACCTTTGTTTTAAGTTAGGCTTTCAGATAGCCTCCCTGTAAAGATGAACAAAACCTGCAATTTTCACTCTCCGGGGCTTTGTTTCTCCTACCTCAGGCATCCCGATTTGGGATGTCCCACTGTGTGAAATCCCTCAGCTCACCCCTAAACTCACCTTTCTTGGACATGCATGTACCACACTTGCATTACATTTCGCTTTTTCTTTCCTCCCTGAGCTCAGAGCAGCAGGAAAAGCTGAATGGTAGCCTTTTGGAAATTCCTGTCGTGGGTGCACACACAGTTTAAAGATATACTGGGGATGCGGTGTGGGGTTGCTGGTCATGCACAGCTGTGCATTCCCAGAAAGAGTGAGACCACCAGCCCCTGAGTATTGTAGACTGGTGGTTGCCCTCATCCCCTGTGTGTCTCCCTTGGGATCAATGTAAAAACTCACCTTTCTGGCAATCCCATGATGTATGCAAAGGCTGTCAGCCAATCAGCAGTTGACGCTACATTTACTCTGAAGGGATTGGTCACCTCTGGGTGCTTCTCTGTGTACTCGCCACTGAGAAACTGATTACCAGGCGATTCCAATGGGGCATCCCAATTCGGAATGAAATGGGGAAATCGACCTTTAAGAATTCCAGGCCTCTTCAATGGATCATTGCCCAGTTCCCCAACATCCCCGCTCAGCCACTGCCAAGGCTTAGAGGGAACATTGGTGCTAAGAGCAGGGGCCGGGGAGGGGCGGACCTATCTACGAACAGGTCTGCGTGTGCTTATGTGTGTGCATGAGTGCATGTGTCTGCATGTGTGTCTGCCTGTGTGCTTGCATGTATGTATGTGTGTGCCTATGTGTGGGGGCTTGCATGCATGTGTGTGTGTGTGTGTGTGGAGGGGGCTGGCATGCATGCATGCAGGGTATATGTTTGCCTGAATGTTCATGTTTGCCTGTATGTGTAGGGGGGCTTTTCTGCATTCATGTGTTTGAGGTGGGTTTGGTTTGGGTGTGACTGGGGGAGTGGTTTAAGGAAAAAAAAATGTCTATTTATTACTATTTTCAAACGTTGGGAGGTATGCATAGGGGCGTACTTGGATGTTATCGTTCCTTTTTTGTCCCATCCAGGGAAGTGCTAGAGAACAATGTGAAGAAGACATTGTCCCTACTGTCAGATCTGGAATGGATCATAAACAAAGAGAAACCGAGTCTATCTCCTCAGACTCTTTGAATATACCTAGGATATCAGACAATTTTCAGGAGAGAACTTTTCTTCCCCCTCCAAGTTTTGAAAAAAAAAATTGTCTTCGTACCCTGCTAAATCCAGGAACATCCCAGAAAATTGTTGAGGCAATTTTTATGTACTGCTATGTTTTTTGTCACAGGTAGTTTTGACCCAACTGCACTCAAGAGCATTGCTGAGCTTTTTTTGGCATGCCTGGAACAAGGATCCAGATCTGGTTACGCTTCCAGACTGGGTTTATGAGTCCCTGCAGTGGTGGACAGATCATGGGAATAAATCCATGGAGAGACTGTGGCGCCAGGTAGACCCAATTCAAATAAGAATGAATGCAAGCTCACAAGGTTGGGGGGCTCATACTGCTCAGTATCAGATCAGGTTCAGGGGGCCTGGACTGGCAGCAGGCCCGAAAATCCTTGATTTTCCAGATTTAAAAACAGTCCAGTTAGCTCTAGCTCTATGGAAAGCAGGCTATAGAACCAAGATGTGCTGATTGTTTCGGCCAATGCCACTGTGGTGGCCTATCACAACCACCAGGGCGGCACAGGTCAGTGGAGTTAATGTCTCTCTCCAGGACCTTTTGCACCAGGTTGGAAGGAGTGGTGTGCACCCTAAAAGCAGTCCACCTTAGGGGAGAGCTAAAAGTGGAGGACCTGCTCAGCCAAGTTCTACTCAGGCAGTCAGTATAGGAAACAAACCAGAGGGTCCTCAGGTAGCTGGTAGGCCTAGGGGACTTCCCTGAGGTATATCTTTTCGCTTCAAGAAGAAATATTAAATGCCAGAGCCTTTTCTGTCTGCACTAGTGTCAGGGAGCACTAGCAGGAATTGCGTTTTATCAGGATAGAGGGAAGTTCAGGCTGTGTTATGCCTTTCAGATTCTCTCAGTGGTCATAAGGAAGATATGATGGACCAGGCGAGGGTGATCCTGATTGCTCCTGGGTGGCCCAGGAGACTTTGGTTCTCAATATTAAAGCTAATTTTGGTAGGCCCTCCAGTTACTTTCCCTCTGACAGCCGGCCTTCTACATTAGGGGCAAATGTACTATCCTCAGGTGTAAAACATGGGGGGGGGGCTTTCAGTACTGTGTTTAAGACCCTCTTTCAGAGCAGAAAAAGTGTCACCCATACGTTTTACGGGGAATATATAGAAGCATAACCTGAGCCATTCTGATGGCGGCGATATGGACATTTCTGCAGAATGAGGCAGAAATGGGCTTAGCCATCAGCACATTAAGGGCATATGTGGATTGACTGACAGATTTTCTTTAGCTAGGGGAGGATAGGTTAGTTCTAAAGCCTTCCCCTTGTGGGACCCTTTTTTGGACCTAAAGGGTCTTAAATTCTTAATGGTTAGGCCGCATTTTATTTAGCCAATACCTTGGCCGTAAAAATCAGTGGTTTACAGGCCTTGTCATTTTTTATTTTTTTCATATTTTAGATTTTTTTTTTCAGATCACTTAGGTATCTGACATGATTCATGTTACCTACAGAAAATTGCTTCATAGATCCACAGGTCCCTGGAGATTCAGCTCCCAGGACTCGGAGAAGAGGGTATCTAGAATCAGCAAGAGATGCATCAGTTGAATGCCAGAAGCATTACTTTAACATATTTGATTGGATTTTCAGTTCGGGAGTTTCACTGGAAGAATTTTACAGAGCAGCAGCTTGGGCTTCACCACATACATTTTGAAGCACTACAGAGTAGAATTTCGTTGGATTCGAAGCAAGTTTTCTTCAAATGGTTTCCCCCCCACCCCAGAGTAGGGCGCTTGTAGTATTTCTCGTTTATAATCTGCTGGGCCGTCCTGGAGGACATAACCCCCATTAGCTTGCTGGTAATGTAATTATCAGTAGTCCTCCAGGACAGCATCTTATTTCCTGCCCAGGCTAAATATAATGGATATATTAAGAAATGTTGTGATGTGACATGATTTCTCATGTAAAACACTGAGGTCCTGGAGGAAGGAGTCCTCATCATGTCCAGTTTGTGTTTCCTGTGTAGGTGGGAGGAGCTACTCGGCTGGGCCATCCTGGAGGACTACTGGAAATTCCACTACTGGTAAGCTAATGGGGGTTATAAGTCTAAGTGCCTGAAGGCCTGTGAAATCAGTGGAGGTGGATAACATTCTAAGTGCCTATAGGCATGTGAAACCAGCGGGGGTGGGTAACAGGGGCATCAGCAGTCTCTCTGAGTGCCTAAGGCTTGTAAAAGTCAATGGAGGTGGGTAACAGCAGTCCCTTTAAATGTCTAAGGCATGTGAAACCCAGTGGAGGTGGATAGTAGGGGCATCAGCAGTATCTCTGAGTGCCTAAGGCTAGGTGAAATTCAGTGGAAGTGGGAAGCAGGGGCATCAGCAGTCTCTCTAAATGCCTAAGGTCTGTGGAAAGCCAGTGAAAGTGGGTAGCAGGAGCATCAGCAGTCTCTCTGAGCCTTTAAGGGCTGCGAAAGCCAGTGGAAGTGGGTAACATGAGCATCAACAGTCTCTGAGCCTCTATGGCCTGTGAAAGCCAGTGGAGGTGGATAGCAGGGGCATTAACAGTCTCTTGGAATGCCTAAAGGCCTGTGAAACCAGTAGAGGTGGATAACAAAAGCATTATCAGTCAAAGTGCCTAAAGGCCTGTGAAATTAGTGGAGGTGGGTAACAGGGGCATTAGTAGTCTAAGTGCCTATAGGCATGTGAAACCAGTGGAGGTCGGTAACAGGGGCATCAGCAGTCTCTCTAAGTGCCTAATGCTTGCAAAGGTCAATGGAGGTGGATAACAGCAGTTTCCTAAAATGTCTAAGTCCTGTGAAACCCAGTGGAGGTGGGTAGCAGGAGCATCAGTAGATTCTCAGAGTCCCTAAAGTCGTGTGACAGGCAGTGGAGGGTGGATAACATCATCAGTAGTTTCTCTGAATGTCTAAATGCCTGTGACATGGCTGCCACATGCGGTCAGCAACATCATCAGCTATCAGCTTTCACTGCCACTACTGTCTCCCTCATGCCTGGTGCATGGTTTCCCTGACTCCACCTTAATTTGCCATTCCCTGATTCTCAGGAGGAGTGCTTTGAGGCCTAGCAGTCTCCACAGGATCAGCGCTGCTTTCTTCATCGTCGCTGTACAGTGGTTTAGAGTCAGTGTACAAAAAAACTCTCGGGCAGATGGTGGAGATGGTGGAGGGTAGGAGAGAGGGAATTTGAGAACTGGAGAAGGCCCAGAGGAATGTGGCTGCCCTTGCCACGAAATGGTGGTGTCTGAGGAACCACCCGATTCCTGGCTGCTGTGTGAATGGCTTCTGGAGACTGTGGAGTCAAAGTCCTGTGTCAACCAGTCCAAGACTGCTGGCTGCTTGGTCAGCACATGATAAAGGTTTAATTTTTTTGGTCTTGTATGATTGACAACTTGGCACCCCAGTGATGGTAAGTGTGCCCAGTTCAATACCCCAACTTCAGTATAAGGTAGTGACCCTGTGATTTAATTTCAAAACTATACAGGTCTTTGATGACAACTTGCCACACCAGAGACTGAGAGGTAGGTAGATAGGCAGTTAGGTAAGTGAGTTTGCCAAGTTCAAAATCCTGATCTTAATTTAAGGTAATGATCCTGTGGGTTAACTTTTAAAATGTTAAAGGTCTCCAATGAAAAACTTGCCACACAGAGACTGAGAGGCAGGTAGGTAGGTGACCCCCTAGAAAACCCAGGGATACTCAGGCTGTACTCTCTGAAAAGAAAGCACACAGCTGAGATATATCCAAGTGTCCACCTTCAGAGTAGCGCTAGCAGAGGGTGGTGCAAAGACTAACTATCTCTGTCCCTCCATATCTCAGATAATTCACTCGCCACGGTCACTAATGATCGACTAAAACCAAGGGCCACTACGCTATTCTCATCCTTCTACTCCAATTACTCGTCTCCCTTGGAATTCAAGATCTTGGTCTCTCATGACTCTCTTACCTCTCAGACCACAGTTTTAGAGTTTCCAACTGTGACATGGTATCTTCTCCTTGCCCTTTATCTGTTGGGGTACCACAAGGATCTGCCTACTGTTTTCAATTTATACTTATGGCCTTGGACAACTTATAAACACCTTCAGCTTCCAATGGCACTTCTATGCAGATAACACCCAAATCTACCTCTCAAGCCCTGACCTCTCCTCCCTCCAATCTCGGGTCCCTGACACATCCTCTTGCACTCCTAAACTGAACATGGACAAAACAGAGCTTGTCATCTTCTCACCTTCCATCTCCAACATATCTGTCAGTGACCTCTCTACCACGGCAGCTACCCAAACATGTTGCCTTGGTGTTATACCTAACTTCTCTCTTTCATTTACACACAACATTCAGTCACTAGCCCCCTTTTGTCACCTCTAACTTAAAATATCGCCTGCATTCATCCCTTTCTCTTACCTGATACCGCTGAAATTCTAGTGCATGCCTTGATCATTTCCCACCTTGACTACTGCAACACCCTCCTTAGTAGGCTACCAACTAACAAACTGGCACCCCTGCAATCAATCCTCAACTCTGCTCCCCATAACATCTACTTATCCTCTCGCTCTTCCTCTCTGTCAATGACTCCACTGGCTCCCACTTTCTGAAAGAATTAGGGTCAAATGACTAACCTTAACCTACAGGGCTCTCTACATCCCATACATCCAGCAGCATGAGGAGCCCATACATTGCCTGAAAGACACATTGTTGTTGGCAGCAGCATGAGAAGCCCATAATTTGCCTCAAAGACACACACTGGAGTTGGCAGCAGCATGAGGAGCCCATACATTGCCTGAAGGACACCCTGGAGTTGGCAGCAGCATGAGGAGCCCATATATTGCCTGCAAGACACACCCTTGGGTTGGCAGCAGCATGAGGAGCCCATACATTGCCTGCAAGACACACTGGGGTTGGTAGCAGCATGAGAAGACCATATATTGCCTGAATCACACACCCAGGAGTTGGCAGCAGCACCAGGAGACCATATATTGCCTGAAAGACACACCCAGGAGTGGCAGCAACATGAGGAGTCCATATATTGCTAGAAAGACACCCTGGAGTTGGCAGCAGCACCAGGAGACCATATATTGCCTGAAAGACACACCCAGGAGTGGCAGCAACATGAGGAGTCCATATATTGCTAGAAAGACACCCTGGAGTTGGCAGCAGCATGAGGAGCCAATATATTGCCCGAAAGACACCCTGGAATTGCCAGCATCATGAAAAGAACATATAAAAATTTGGGGTACATATACAGTATGTTATCATAAGAATATTATTAGATAAAGTTAAGTTTTAGGTAATGCATTACCTCAATACTTACTTGAGGTCTGACGCAGAGGAATGTCTGTAACTGGGGAATAGCACCCAGTTTTGCACTATCCATATTTGTGAAGTGTTGGTGTGGCACCATGATCAATCAACTCTGATGCATCAGGCATTGGTGGGGGGAAATCCTGGCTGATCCATGCCTGATTCATCTTCACAAAGGAAAGTCTCTCCACATTTTTCGTGGACAGATGAGTTCTCCTTGGGGTTACTATGACCCCCACCACACTAAACACCCGCTCTGATGGCACACTACTGGCCAGGCAGGGATGCTTTCCCAGGGCAAACTCTGCTAGCTGCAGCCACAAATCAAGTTTGACTGCCCAGAAGTCCAGTGGATCCTCAAGGTGTGTTAGCATGGTCATGTCAATGTATGCCACCACCTACTGAATCAAGTCCTGCTCCAGGTCTACCTGCTGCTCATGAGTTGCTTCACTATGTGGGTGAAGAAACTACTCATCAGCGACTGTATACTCAGGCTTCTGCTGATGGAGCTGGTACTGCTCCTGCCACCCCACCCCTCCCCAACAGCCATGGCAGTGGAAGGTGAGCACAGAGCCCCCGAGTCAGACATGTGAGAGAATGGACAATTGCACGGATTGACATCAGAAAACTGACAACTTAGGATGTCTCTGTAATAGGTCAGTTTGTCCTTTCTCTCAGTGGGTATAAAAAAGGCCCCCATTTTGTGCCAGAGTTACAAAGGGGAGTCCCCCTATCCGCTTGGATCATCAAGGAAACGGTGATGGCTTTTCTCTGTTCGTATAGTCGATCCAACATATGGAGGGTGGAATTCCAGCGGGTGGAAACGTAGCAAATCAGACTATGTTGGGGGATACTGTTCTGACGCTGCAACTCAAGGAGAGTGTTCTTTGCGATGTAGGAGTGGCTGAAGTGCAAACAAAGTTTCTTTCCCATTGTTAGGATGTCTTGTAGTTGGGGGGAAGGCTTCAGGAAATGCTTGACAACTAGATAGAACATGTGTGCCATACAGGGCGCATGGCTCAGACTTCCTTGTCACAGCACAGACAAGATGCTCTTTCCATTGTCCATCACCATGGTTCCCATTTGCAGTTTGTGTAGAGTAAGCCATGATTCGATTTCTTGCTCAATTAATTTTAGTAGTTCCTCCCATGTGTGACTCCATTCGCCAAGGCAAACTATGTGAAGCATGACACTGCCGTGCCCTGCACATATGGTAGGCTGGAGGGGCACTGAGACTTGTCCGTGCAGTGGAGGCTGAGGAGACGGCGGAGGATGAGGAGGTGGAGTCGCACACTGTCACAGGCACAACGGCCTAGGAGTGTGGAGGTGGAAGCCGCATGACCTGTCCAAGTTGCTGTTGTGGCTGTGCAGGAACCCCATTCACCTAGTGGGCCTTAAAAGACATGTTTTGTCCCTGACAGACTGCTCCAGACCACTGCGATGCCATGCACTTTTGTACACACCGACATGCTCAAGGACTGGCCCACCTTCTGTTCAACAAAATCGTGCAGTGCTGGTACTGTCTTCTTTGCAGAGAAATGATGGCTTGGGACTCTCCACCTCGGCTCAGCACAAGCCATCAGTTCTCTGAAAGGTGCAGAGTCCACCACCTGAAAAGGGAGGGGCTGCAGCACCAGCAACTACTTCCTGCATAAATCCTAGAAAAAGGGAGAAGGGAAATCCATGGAACCATTGCAGTCCAGTCCAACTGCAAGAATGAGTTGTGAATGTGCAGCTTGAAGAATATAGGGCCGGAGGAACCACGCCTTTCTATCTTGCAGTTCACGCCCTCCAGGTAGGAAGTGACCCATTCGGCACTGAAGCTGACAGCCGGGAATGGATTGGGAGAGAAATACTAATTTTTCAGGACCTTTCACCTCGCTCACTAAACATTTACACAAGTCTTACACACACAAGGCATAAACCATAGACGAACTGCCCTCTTAACACTAAGGCCTTGATTCACAAAGGGTTGAAAAAAATTCTCATGATAGTAAAAAATCCAATTCATGAGAAAAAAGCCTGAGAATTTCACTGTTAGTGAATCACCAGATAGGAAGACAATGAAAGTCAATGGCACTTTTTTACTCCTGGAAAAAGTATTGAACTTTTTACCCTTTTTTTAACTGTAGTAAAAAGTACCATTGACTTTCATTGTCTTCCTATTTGGCGATTCACTAACAGTGAAATTCTCAGGCTTTTTTCTCATGAATTGAATTTTTTACTACCATGAGAGTTTTTTTCAACCCTTTGTGAATCATGGCCTAAGAATACAAAAAGAGGGCAAACTATTTGATTTCAGATGGAGACTCCAAACTGGCAGATCTTATGGGGCTTATGGTGGACACCCTTTCCCCCCCAGGAGACTCCCCCAAACTGAAACAGTGCTTTTTTCAATAAAAACTGCTATGTGCACCTTGCAGTTTAAAAAAACAAAACAAAAAAAAAAAACAACCCTGTACTTTTGAAATACTCCTAACAAACTATATATTCTCTGGAAGTACACACCTCAAGCTTTCTATGCGTACCAGGCTTGTTAATGTGGATGCAATTTTCCTGGAAGTAATCCCTCAATTAACTCGTTGGCTGCATAGAGTTTCTCTAAAGAAAATAAAAAAACAGAATCAAACTGAATCATTTTCCTTAAACACAATATGCAAACAAGATAAAAAAAACAAATCCAAAAAAGCAGGACTCTTGAACAAAACAATGCTCAACATGCACAGATATGGTCAAGAGAAGAGATGCCAAACACCCCAAAGTAAAGCATGTGTGTAACGGTAATTATACTTGAAAATTCTTTGGTTGTACAATGCTTCCCTAAAGAAATGTATTTAAAAAAGTAAAATAAAAAACAAATTTTCCTAAAATATCAATATGCAAACAAGAAAAAAAAACAAGCTAAATCTGAAAGCACAAGATACCCAACATACATGAGTACTTTTAACCCTTTTAACAAAATACGAGATTTTGTCATCCTCTCTTGACGTGTCAGGGTAGAAACAATCTGTACAAGGCTTTAACATGAAGGACTTGATTCAACAAAGGTAGAAAAAAATTTACTTTGCTTGAAAAATTGGATTGCATGCGTACATTTTTTACTTTTTTTAGTGCGATTCAACAAAGGGGTTGAATTAAATACTTGCGCTCAAATGTGTGCGAAATGCGATCACAACATTTTCTAAGCGCTTGTAGAAAGGCTGTAGCAAGAGAAAACTATTGGAGCATGTGCTCGAATTTTCCAGTAAGCAGCATTTCTGGGGCAGATTTTTATTTCTCTGATTGTTGCATGTTGTTTTTAGCCTTTTCAGAAGTTATTTTTTTGCATGCATTCATTTTCCAACTTTTTTTTCCAACTTATCTGTTTACCTATATTTACATGGTTAATATCTGGGCTACATTTAAGCAATAGGCAAGGTATGCTCTATTATAACCACTAATGAAACTAAATTTTTTTTAGAGGCATATATGTCTGCATCTTTTGGGGTGGGGGTTTGGATTGGCAGCCTGCAGGTTGTAGACAAACAAAGAAAAAATATTCATTTTGATTGGAAAACGTGAGTCTTTTCCCCAAATGGTGCATTTGTTTTCTACATTTCACACAGCTTAGAATGATCAGATGACATTTTAATTCACTTGTGCAACTAGTCACTTTGTTATGAAGGATCACAATCATCCATGTAATGTTATTTATGTATTTAGTAATAGATCAAGGCAACTGGACATGCTGTTTTCTTTTTGTTATTTATCCCACTGTTACAAAGGTTAACTATTTATTTTGTAGCTGTTTCAAATAAAATGAAAGAAGAATAATGGTCCTTCCTTCAGATTACCAGACTGGTGCACCAGGCATAGTAATCCCAGGGTCAAAAGCTGAACCAACTGCTCCCTTACTCTAGCAACTTTCCAGCCCCAGAGCCATTGCCCAAGGTTTCGCACTTTTGCTGGGGTGTCAGCTTTAATATTTTATTAAAACAGTAATTAAAAATATAAAACTAACTAATAAAGAGATTTAATGAGTAATAGATCAAGGCAACCAGACCTGCTGTTTTTTTTTGCTCCACATGTTTTGTTATTCATCCCACAGGATGTATGTATGAATTCAACATTGCCTATTGGGAAAGGTGGCTGGATGACTTGTGAAAAGTAAAAAAAATACTATTGCAGTTGCGTAGTTTTATTTCTGGAGTTAGTTATTTGTTTTTTGTTTCAACTAAAATGAAAACAAATCATGGCCCCTCTCTAAATTACAAGGCTAGTGCACCAGTCTGGTCCTAGCAACTCACTAGAGCCTTTAGTCTTTGGCCCAAGTTTGGTGCTTTGCCAGGGGTGTCGGAAGTTTTAAATAATATAAAGTTACTTCCGCATGTCTTTTACACTGATAAATAAACATGCTGACAGTTGCTGACCTTTGCTTTTTTTGGGTAAAATAACCATAAGGGGATGTGCTGAGAATTTCTTACACCTGCCCGGGGCAGCTGTACTAATGTAATTAATTAGTTCAAAAGAGTAGTAAAAACATTGCTGAATCACACTAATTTTTTACAATTGTAAACTTCAGTAGTTCCTGCCCAGGAGACCCCCCCCCCCCCCAAACTGAAATGAGTATTTTTTTAACACTTACAAGTAAACTACAACCACTATCCACACTAAAACCCCTTGAAAATCCATCAAAAACTGATGTGGGGTCCCCCCTTCCCAGCATAACCAGCCTGGGTACCAGCTATGGGGGCTTGTAGAACAGGGAGCAGGGTCCAGCTTCTATGACCCCCCCCCCCTGCAAGGCTACAAGCCCGCATAGCCTTCTAGCCCCAGGCTCTTTTGCCCCCCTGGGCTTTGAGGAGGCAGGTAATAGGGGGCTGGGGGTTGATGGCAAGGGGCAGGTGACTTGCTAGCCCCCTTGTAAAATGGTATAGGGGATTCCTACCAATTCACAAAGGGTTAACTGTAAAAATGAGTAAAACACCAGAGAAAATGACATTTATAAAAAAAAATGTTTCTTTCTTTAAGCAACTCTATTATTCCAGGCCCTGTCCTGGAGCCGGAAGAGCCCGGGGGGGGGGGGGGGGGGGGGTGAGAAGGAGACCTGGCAGGGTTGATTAAGGGATCAGGTGAGTGGCTTTTTTTGTCCACTAGCAAGGGGGAAGTCAAGTAGGTAAATTTTACGTAGCTGGCATTTAATGATAGGAGATTAAGCTATGTAAATTTGACATAGTTGCTGTTAGAAGGGTTAAGTGTTTAAGCCCTGATCTAGCATTATTTCTGTCTTTATTTTTACCCTTTAGAATTTAATTTCTATCCTTTTCTTTGGCCTTAGCGAGAAGTGACTTGGGGTATCCCCTTGCCATGAGTCATGTAGTGGTATGATTACATTCAGAGGTTTCAGGGTGTAAACAACTCTGTTTAGCCCTGACCTACTTACCATACAGTACTACCCTAGTTGTTTGTCTGGGGTGACAGCTGTTTTTATGTTAAATAGAATTCCCCATAATTTCCTTTTTATAGGTCTCTGTCTTTATCTCACCCATAACATGATTAAATCCAGAAATAAAAACTCATGGTTTATACCCATAAAGATCAAATTAAGATCAAGTGTTGTAAGATGGTTTCACTCCCTTTTTACATACAGCTATGATATCATCAATATAGTGACCATATAGAACCAGATTGTTATGAACAGTGTCCTTACCCCCAAAGATGTGGTGCTCCTTCCACCAACTCATATAGATGTTTGCCAGAGAGGGGGAAAAGGGAGCAACCATTGAGGCACCACCTCTTTGGAGGTAGAAGACATCGTCAAACATAAAATAGTTGTGGCTTAGTAGGTACTCCACACAGACATAGGAACCGTACATGATCTATACCAAATGATGTGTGCTTTTTCAACATCTCTTCAAGTGCAATTATAGCATAATTATGCAAAAGTGATGAATATAAAGCCTGAACACCATGCCATGGCCATTGCATCTCTGAGCTCCTTCTTAATTTCTGCATACCCAGTCCCTTTGACAGAACAGAGAGATGTGCAACTGTTAAGGGTATTTTAGAAAGTCATGGCTTCCGGTCTTCCCATTTCCTTAGGTGGTATCCTGTGGTGTAGCTTGTGTTTCTCTCCCACCCTCCTCCTCTTCTTCCCTTGTGCCTCTTGGTGGGAGCTGATTGTTGTTGAGCCTCTCTGAAAATTTCTTGCTATCTCATTGGGGTGTCAGGAGACTTTGCACATGTTTGGTCCCTGTCCGTATCCAACTGTGATGAGGAGTAGAGGTTGATATCAGAAATAGACTGATTTAGGTCATTTCTTCAAAATCGATCTGGGACTTCTATTGCGTCTGGTGCTAGGCCAAGTATATACTTGATTCAATTGATAGTCTTTCAGATCCTGTTGAAATGTTCTCGGTTCAATTTCAGTAATCTTAGTCTCTAATTATCCCAGGCTATCCCTTAATTTCGTTTGTAATATGTCAAATTCCATATGGTCCTTGTATGCCTCGGTTTAGCAGTTTCTTAATTTCTGTCTGTATTTCCTATAATTTATGTTGCTCATATTTGATTAATAATTGAATACATTTCACAAAAGCATCCATGAGGATTTGGTACCATTCTGACCCCAAATGAATTTTTTTAATTTCTCAGGCCTCTTGGGATCATATACTCATCGTTATATTTTTCTATTGTGGTTTTGTCCCACCAGGTTCTGAGCTGTGTAGTGACACACAGCACATATGACACTGAGACAGGCCCCGAACCTCAGGGACATTCTATGTCCCAGCAGCCAATTGGTTACATGGTGCGAGTAACACTAAGGGGAGTTTTCCCTGCCGGCATTGCTTCATCTGCAAACATATGATAATATAATCTTTTGGACACACATCCCGGGAAGAGAACATTCATTTAGAACATTCTGTCAACTGCTAAACATGGGGTGTGGTATATCTTTTGTGTAGCAAAGATTTTGTTGGTGAGACCACCAATCTGCTCAAACCACGCATCCAGGCACACTTGTCTAATATTAAAATGCCATGTCATGATAGAGAACTGGGTAGGCAATTAATTTCGGCGGCCCTACATTTTCTCTTGGCACATGACTCAGATCCTACAGATCTGACAGTGATTGGCCTTGAGAAGGTCTCATGTGGACCTAGAGGAGCGAACCTCAAACAAACCCCTACAAAAAGAACTGAGGTGGATATACTTTCTGGGGACACAATCACCACGGGGCCTTAATGAAGATGTAGCCTCCATCCCATTTTGGGGACGCTAGACTATCTTGTCACTCTAGCTTTGGGCTCATGCCTAATTGGTATTCTTGTTGTATTCCAAGTTTTTCTTTCTCTAGGTCCCCCTTTGGGTTGGGCTGAATTATTATTCATCCTTTTGTTCTCTTTTTGTTTAGTTTATTCTTAACATTACACAGTGTATTTATTAGCTTATTCAATACTTTTAGCATTTTTTTTCTTTAGGGCCACATTAGGGTTAAGTCTGTGAGATTGTGTTGAACCCTGCTGTGGCAAAGGTTGAGCCCTACAACACAAGCAGAATTCAGAAACTCTGAATAGGATATTCCTGTGAAATTTCACCTGTATATCCTGCTTTTTGAATTACATTTCAGTCCACTTTAGGGTTGACTCTGTGAGATCGTATTGAACTCCGCTGTGGCAAAGGCTGAAACTTTGAATGGGATATTCCTGTGTAGTTCCCTTCACATACCTTGCATTTGGAATTGCATCAGCCTCTCTTACTCCAGAGAGGGTTGATTCTGTGAGATCGTGTTGAACTCCGTTGTGGCAAAGACTGAATTCTTTCACTTGCTCTCTTCTCCTGCATCAGTAGGAGAAGAGAATGGGATATTCCTATTCCTTCTGCATACCCTGCTTTTGGAATGACACTGGGCTCTCTGTCTACTTTGGAGTTTTGAGATATCATTTTGAACTCCAATGTGGCAAAGGCTGAACCCTCTAATATCAGTAGTATTCAGAAATCCTGAATGACATTTTCCAGTGATACTCTGCGTTTGACACCAGCCTCGCTTAATATCAACTGGTGGGGTTGGGATCAACCAAAAGGATGCTGCTAACTGCATGTTGCCCCAATTCCCTGAAGCAGTGGCCCTGTATTGGGGAGGTCTCAGCCAGTAAGTATCCCAATTTTTGTATTTTTGCACTTGGCACATTATTTTCTATAAAGTATTTTATGATCTTTGTGATACACTGTGATAGAATAGCTGCTGCTTTTCATCCTCTCCTTTGCACTGAATTGGGAAATACATGGTTATTTGGTTGTGTGATTTCTATTCTCTTGCATTGCACTTGTCACTTCATTTATGTTTTTTTAGGAAGCGGTTTCCTTCATCTTGTATGACCCTTTGCCTAGCAGTCTAGTGTCCCCTGTCTTGTGTTTTTAATGTCTTGTGTTCTATTGGCTAGATGTTGAGGGATCAAATTTAATAAAATGTTTACTTAATTTTTACTCATCTAGTGCTGCGGCCATTTTTTGCTCTGGTACTTGTCGGTCGTTAATGTTTTCAGCCCGGGTCTTTTGGAGTTGTTCATTGCTGATCAGAGCAACATTTACTTATTTTGTGTGGTGTCCACAAATCTTTTCTATAATACGTGTTAAGAACAGTGCAGCAATGGCTGTCTCCAAGACAAAGGTGTATTAGGAGACTACTAGATGTGGAGAGCACTAGATGTGATATGAAGTTTAGGTCTGATCATTGCAGAAAGTGTACCAGTTTTACCATTAGTATACGGATTGTCACATATGGCGACAACTGGACCCCGTTTACAAAGGCAAAGTGCCTGAGTCCCATATTGGAGTTTTTCTTGTACTGCTCTGATGAATGCCCTGGCACCTACTACTTAATCTGCTTACAGGTGGACTCTTCTGTTAGCATTAGAAACTATTGTTTCTAACAATTGTTTCCATTTTAAATTCAAACTTAAAATATTTACTTTTCTTAATAAATAATATACTAGTTAATAATAACAACAAATACAATTGGTCATACAACCTACCCATTTTTAATACTCTTGGCCCAACTGCTCTGATTATGAATTATGTTAAAAGCAGTTGCTTACCTATCTACTTGTTGTTAGAGGCATAGAGATAAATAACAAATAGTGTTTGTACACGTCCTTACTCATACCCTTATCCTGGAACCCACCCACCCTTAAACCTCCCGCTGCTCCCATAATTCTATTTTTCGGCCTTCCCCCCTCCTCCCCCCCTTTTCCCTTTTTTCCCTTTATTCTTTATTTCTTCTCCCTCACATGTCCTTGTTGTTCTGCTTATTCAGGGCCCCAATGGCTCCTTCCCTCGGCCCCTCCGTGGTCGCCCACCTCCCCTAAGAAGAAAACTCTTGCGGGGCTCTGTTACGGGCTGGCCGCTTCATTCTCCCCTGGTCCTAGACCATGGGCCTCGGTTAGAAGCTACACCTGGTTGGCGGGTCTGGTATGGAGGATCCATGCAATACATCAATCCCACAATTGAAATGTTGTATAAAGTGTTGACTGGGGTGCAGTTCGGGGTTGTACCCGTGGGGGTTGGGATCGGTGTGTACTGATTTTGGTATGTCATTAATATATGTGTGCCCATGGACGTTTCTTGTTCTTCTGTATCATTGCCCTGTATTGTTACTTATATGATGTAAACCTAGTAAAAAGATATTGAACTAAATAGCAAATAGTGGGTAGTGTAACATGCCCCCTTGTAAATGTGCATGCTTACAAAAATGGGTTGATTTACTTTGCCTAACAAATATGTATTTACCTTACAGGCTGTCCTTAAAATCCAATAAATATAAACACATTTTTTAGGTAGACACTTGAGATATAAATAAACATTTCAACAACACAAAATGTTAAGCCACATTAAACACTATGCTATCAGGGAAAATACGCTCAAAACCCACTTTAAAAAGGTTTACAAAAGTATGCTAAGAAATCTCCACTTACAACAACCCCACAAAAAAGTACAAGAAATTAAATCATAATTAGCAGAACCATTCAAAGAAGATACAAAGCTTATATACTCACTGTTCTCAAAATACAGTCTGCAGCACTTCTCTCAACAGTCTGCTCTACAAAATGCATGGAGTTCAAAGTACAGTACAATACCATAAATTTGCTAACTATGCAGATTTTTATTGTAATACACATTTTTTTTTTACACTGCTGATAGTAAAACTCGTAAATATATATATAATGTTGCTGTTATAATACAAAAGTCCAAAGGTTTACTTTGACTACCTAATTTGAGTCATACATTAAACTGATTTTATTGCATGCTGATTCCGTACACTATAATTAGAGTTAAAGTTAACCTGAAAAACTTGTAGTCTGACTGCCTTTTTTCTTAATAGGAAATTTACCTGGTTCACATGCTACTCCGTCTGTATCAATGGGTAAAAAGTTACTGATCTAAAAAGCTCATGAAGGAAAGACAAGATAGAGTTCCTGATCTGCATAACTGGTCCAGGGCAGGGACTGACTAAACAATGATACAGGTGGAGAAACATGGCTGGTGGCCACAGAACTGGAAGATTCAAAGTCCTACAGCCTTTCCAAGCTTAGAAGAGGTCAAGAGAGAGAAAGAAAAGGAATAAAGAATGAAAGAAAGAAAGAAAGAAAGAAAGAAAGAAAGAAAGAAAGAAAAAAGAGAGAGAGTTAAAAAAGTTAACCCTTTCCACACTTATTTGTTGGAACAACAAGGACTTTTAGTTGACATTGACTGGAAAAAGGAATTAAAAAGGTCCTAATACCAGTACCAGTCACCAACCTACAACACAGAACATAAAAATACATACACCAGTACTGTGTTACTGCGGGCTGACTGCGGGCATCCACCAACAAGTATTAAATACAAAATTGCCCTACATATAAAAAAACACACTGCAAAATAATGCCCCCCAAAAAATGGACAACATTGTTGCCCACCTACATTTATTCCAAAGATACCTATCCTACACCTAATGACTCATATCCTATATAAAAGCACTACACTGTAAATAAACAGAGTTTATTTGCACCAACAGATTCTCTATACAGAAATAGGCCCACCAACACCCACCAACAGGCATTGGTGGGTGGAAATTCTGGCTGATCCATGCCTGATTCATCTTGACAAAGGTCAGTCTCTCCACATTTTTGGTGGACGGACGAGTTCTCCTTGGGGTTACTATGGCCCTCGCCAAACTAAACACTCGCTCTGATAGCACCCTTCAGGCCGAGCAGGACAGCTTTCCCAGGGCAAACTCTGCTAGTTGTGGCAACAAATCAAGTTTGGCTTCCCAGAAGTCCAGCGCATCTGTTGGCATGGTAATGTCAAGGTATTCCACCACCTGCTGGTTCAGGTCCTGCTCCGGGTCTACCTGCTGCTCATGAGTTGCTTTACTATGTGGGTGAAGAAATCTACTCATCAGCGACTGTAGACTCAGGCTGCAGCTGATAGAGCTGGAATTGCTCCTGCCACCCCACCCCTCCCTTGCAGCCATGGCATTGGCACAGAGGGCCCCCCGAGTCAGACCTGCAAGAGGATGGATAGATAGGCATCGGCTAACTGACTACGTAGGATGTCTCTTTGGTAGGTCAGTTTGTCCTTCCTCTCAGTGGGTGTAAAAAAAGGCCCCCATTTTGTGCCGGTAGCGAGGGTCCAATAAGGTGGAGAGCCAGAAGTCACCCCACTGCAGAATGGTGGCAAATCGGCGGTCACTACACAAGCACGTAAGCATGCATCATGCCATTTGTGCAAGACTACCTGCCTCCATCTCAACTGCATACTGTGTCTGGGTCCTCTGTCCCACCTTCCTCACAACCCCCTAGCTCCTCTGGCTGCTCCTCCTCTCCTGTCAGATGACTAGAAAAAACACCAATTTCACAAAACCTAAACTGTGCTCCACTGTGCCCCCCCTCCTGTTCAGACCCCACACGGTTCATGCTGTGAGATGTAGGCACCACATCTCCAGTGCCCTGACCAGCTATGGTTTCCAACACGTGTTGTAGTAGATGAAGCAGTGGAATTACATTGTTCATCCAGTAATCCTGGCGACTGACTAATAAGGTGGTTTCCTCAATAGGCCTGAGCAAATGGCAGGTGTCAGTGATGAGCTGTCACTGGTTTACATTGAAGTTACACAGGGGAGTCCCCCACCTGATTGGATCATCAAGAAATCGGTGATGGCTTCTCTCTATTCGTATAGTCAGTCCAACATATAGAGGGTGTAATTCCAATGTGTGGAAACGTCGCAAATTAGACTATGTAGGGGGATACCGTTCTGATGCTACGGTTCAAAGGAGGGTGTGCTTTGCTGTGTACGAGTGGCTGAAGTGTATGCAAAGTTTCCTTCCCATTGTTAGGATGTCTTTCAGATGGGTGGGAAGACTTCGGGATATGCCTGATAACCATATTGAACACATGTGCCATACAGGGCGCATGGCTCAGGCTTCCTTGTCGCAGCACAGACAAAATGTTCTTTCCATTGTCCGTGACTATGGTTCCCATTTGAAGTTTTCATGAAGTAAGCCATGATTTGATTTCTTGATTAATGACTATTAGCAGTTCCTCCCCTGTGTGACTCACCAAGGCAAACCACATGAAGAACAATGTGAACAGTGTGACACCGCCGTGCCATGCACACACCTCCACCATGGCTTGGCACAAGCCATCAATTTTCTGAAAGGTGCAGAGTCCACCACTTGAAATGGGAGGAACTGCAGCACCAGCAACTTGGACAGGAGCACATTTAGCTTATGTGCCATTGGATGAGTGGGTGCATACTGCTGTCTCTTGAATCTGCTTAGCCGATGGATTGCTGGCAGAATGAGAGTAGGAGGAGCAGGAGCATCTGGACCGACAGATGATGGGTATGACACACCACTCCCTTCGGCTGAGGTGGTGGAGCCTTGGCTGGCTGAAACAGGGAGCGCGTTCTGGGAGCGCGTCCAGCAGGCTGGACCACCACTTTGGAGCCACAGTTCTCCCAGGCCACTTTATGGTGATATGTTGACGCAGGGCCATGGTGCCAACATTGGGACCTGGGCCATGCTTCACTTTCTGCATACACATCTTGCATGTGGCCATGTTAACCTCCTGCGGATGCTTGATGAAAAACTGCCACACCAGCGAGTAGCTGATTTTCCCACCACCAGTCCACAATAATTCACTGCTACTGCCACTGGATGATCCTAAGTGTGATTGGCTACATCATTGACTTGTGTCTGCACATCACTGATGTCCTACTCGGGTTCCTCAATACTGTCTGCTTCAGGAGCCTGAACGCTCACAACACCACCTCCCACGCCCCTCTCCTCATCACTACTTGCCCACCTAGCGGAGGAAGTGGCAGATGTCTCCTCCACTTCTTGGCAGTAGCTGCCGACTGTCCTCTATCAGATCACTGAATAGTGGAGCTGAACCCAAAGCATAAGATACTTTGCTGGGGGAGGGTACAGCATAGGACAGAGGCAATGGGAGGACAGAGACTGCTCCTGGGCCATGCCAACTGAGGTTCGTGTCTGAGGAAGCCACCGACAGTTGACTGGGGTGTCAGATGTCACTTGTGATGAAGTGGATGACCATATTTACCAATCAATGATGGCAGATGGTTGCTGGTCAAGACACAACTGCTAGCTGATACCAGGAGATCAGGCCTCTCACTGTGACTCCTGCTGCCACTCAACGTTAACAGGAACACATTGGTCCAACTCTTAGATGTACGTATGTAGTATGCACCAATGAGGGCAGTTTATTGCACTCAAGTAGGCTTTAAAACTGTTGTTTTAGACAACAGCAGCAGGTGTGTAACTATGTCTGACCTTTCACACTAACTAGGCCCTAAAGACTTTAACAGGAACAAAATGGTACATTATTAAGATTTACGTATGTGGTATGTACTGATGCGGGCAGTTAAATGCACTCCAGTAGGTTTTAAAACAGTATTTTTTGACAACAGCAGAAGGTATGTAATTTTGGGCAGGTGTGTAATTTTGTCTGGCCAGTCACACTAACAAGGCCATGAACACTTTAACAGAAACCAAATGCTAAAACCGTCAGATGTGCTTATGTGGTATTCCCTGATGAGGGCAGTTAAATGCACTCCAGTAGGCCTTTAAAAACAAGATTTTTGACAACAGCAGCAGGTATGTAATTTTGGGCAGGTGTGTAATTTTTTTCTGCCCTTTCAGATTAACTAGGCCCTGAACACTTTAACATAAACCAAATGCTAAAACTCTCAGATGTACTTATGTGGTATGCCCTGATGAGGGCAGTTAAATGCGCTACAGTAGGCTTTAAAAGAGGATTTCTAGGCAGTTCAATGAACAGGAACAAATTGGTACACCATTTAGATGTACGCACAGGTTACACTTAATAGAGGACACTAAGCTTTTAGTGCTCTGCTTACCCTAACTGGCAGGCTACTATTAGCTTTTGTGAAAAAAAAGCCTTTTGAGTGGTACACACCAGTGCTGCAGCACACTGTGTTCCAAGCCCTCTCCCTTCCCTGTCACTGTCTCTATGCTAGAATTTGGCTGACATGTGAATTGCTGCTGCTGCTACACACACTTTCCCTGTGGTGAATCTCTTTTGCTGCACACTGCCACTCTGTCCCTCTCTCACTGTCTCTGTCCTTCTCTATATCACTGGCTCTGCCCCTCTTTCTCTGCAATACAATGCTGAAGTGACTGGCTGCAAGATGGCTGCTGATATATATAGGGCTGTGACATCACTGGGCTGCTGATAGGCTGCATGTGATTCAGTGTCATCCCACCTTGCTGCCTTTTCAGGATTCCTTGACCCATGTCCTGACATGTGGATCCGCCATTTTAACTGGCCTGGACAGCAATTCAAGCAATCGAATCGCTGAGATATTCGGATTTGTTGTAAATCAATTTTTCTCTGAAATTCGTAACAAATTCATCAGATTTGATTCACTCATCCCTAAATACAATCTCATGATCATACAATCAATCACTTAGACAGGTAATTGCATGCATAACCTGAAAGCTGCACTTTCTTTGCTTAGTACACAGAAAGCAACCTATTCTTCAAAAATGTTATATTTCTAAGCAGGCAGTGCAAATAATTACCATATTTTGCCACTATGCAAGACCTAATATTTTGCCCCAAAAGATGGGGGAAAAGATTAGTGCGACTTATAAGGGTCGATTCGGAGAAACATTCAAAAGCTTTGATTTTGTTGCCGATCATGGAATTTTTTCCGAACGCTCATGCACTCGTATGAACTTGCGAGCGATTCTATAAACTAATCCGTTTCCTATCTTAAAATGCCCGTCCGTTCGTATGCTATCTTCCGACCTTGGCGCTGTCATTTTCCATCGTAAATTATAGGTTGAGGGATCTATTGTTGCGACGGCAGCATGTGTTTTTTCCCTTCTTCCATCGTCCACCTCTACGAATTCCTTGCGTTTCCCGATGGGTTAGAATGGTTTTTAACCTCTAATATTCGTTTGTTCGGAAATGTAGAAGATCTTGCGCATGCGCAATACAAGCTACACTCATCAAACTGTTCTGCCACAAATGTGGCCACATATATTACACTACCAAGCTCACCCCAACTACTTAGCGCTAGTCTAACACATTTATTACCTCTAAAACTGACCCAAACCACTTTGCGGTCATGCGAATCTTCATATCTGCTTTTTCTTGATTTCATTCGTTTAGTGGTAACCAACCATTAATGAATGTAATTTTTTTTTGTTGTTTTGTGACCTGGCATTTTTTCTTGCGTTTAATATACATTTTTGGTTTCAAATGGTACAACTTTAAATTTTTTGTGTTGTTACCCACACCCTGTACATACAGATTGCTCTCCAAAGAAAAAAACACCCAGCATCTTCTGCATGTTATGAGCCTGGAAACAGCCAAGATGGCGGGTCAGGTAATATCAGGCAGCCTGCAAACAGAAAGGGCCTTGTGACTGTGTTGCTCTGCATTCTGGGATTTCTGACCTTTCCAGGCCCCCAGTTCTGCTGTGTCTGAGCAAAACACAGCTGTAACCCACACCCTGCACTTTATCCCTCTCCTCTCCTCAGTAAGTGTGATGCATCTGACCAAAGTTGAGATAAAATAATTACTACAACAATAAATCCGAAAACAAATTAAGATTCAAGTACAACAATCCAAAGATAAATAACAAAGGACATAAGTTTAAAAAAATATAGCAATTATATTGATGTGTGGCAAAATAAAGGTTTACATGCAAAGGACTACTTAAGGTCCGCATTAAAATGCTTTTAGAAGGCATACATGAAATGTATTGATTTAGGTATGCATTGCTAAACAATTTATGGCCTCGGCCACGCTGATACATGCAATTAATTGGAGCTGAAGGCGCGCAGACTCCTCCACATAGCCACAAAACCTGTTCAACAATTTGTTGGGTGGTAATCAGCTCTCTGATTCACACGGAAACACATCTGATTAGCGGAAGTTTTCTGAACGAACGGAAAATTTCCGATTTGGATCGGAAAACTTCTGAATATCGAAAGAGCATATACGTCTATGCCCGAACGTTCGTGCGAATCCGAAATGGCCAAAAAAAATGGAAAAAATGACTAACACCCACCCAAACTTCCGATTCCCGATCCGAAATCAATTAACTTTTGGATTTTGAATCGACCCTATACAGCGGGTTTAAAAAAAACACATAACTGGCACTCCCGCTCCACTGATTGGGCCCCTGAAGCCATGGGACAATGGCGGCCAAGCTGCGTGACTAATCTCTACCCACCGCATCTCCATGGTGCAGTGGGTGGGCATGGCCTGTGACTGGCATCAGGTTTTCAATAGCCACGCCCACCCACCATATGGAAATGAGTGCACATGCCCGCACCCAAAGAGAACTGGCAGGGACCAGTCTGGGGCGGGGGGATTTTGACATACTGTCTGCATTTGGGCGATTGGAGAAGCGAGAATGACACATTGCCTGCATTTGGGTGATTGGGGGGGGGGTGACACACTGCCTATAATGGGAGGCGTTGACAAACAGCCTATAATGGGAAATGCGGGGGTGACAGTACTCATAATGGGGAATGGGGAGAATACCACAGTGCTTATAATGTAAAATGGGGGGTGCCACACTGCCTATAATGGGGAATGATGGTGTGCCACATTGCCTAAAATGTGAAATGGGGGTGCCACACTACCTATAATGGGGAATTGGGCATGCCAGACTGCCTAAACTGGGGAATGGGGGACGCAACAAGGCCTATATTAGGGAATGGGAGGGGTGAATGCCACACTGTCCATAACAGACAATAGGACATGCCGCACTGTCTATACCGAAGAATGTGGGGATGCCACACTGTCTATACTGAAGAATTGGGGGATGCCACAGTGCCTATAATAAGAGAAAGAGAGAAGAATGCCACACTTCCTATGAGGGACTGCGGGGGTACCACACTGTCTTTAATGGAAATTGGGGGGATACCATACTGCCTATGAGGGAATGGGAATGCCTCCCTGTCCCAAGTGGAGCATTACTGTTTGGTTGTGGTGGATTCCCATCTATAAATTAACAACCTGTTAGACTCAAAGCAGCGTGGCTTTACTGAGAGCAGATCATGTCAGACCAATCTTATTGATTTCCTTGACAATGTCACTAAAGTGCAAATCCTTTGACACTGTACCACATGAAGAACACATAGATAAGTTGATAAATAATAGATAAATTGAAGTTAGGACTCAATACCTGGATAGTTCAGTGGATTAATAGTTGGCTGAAGGATACGTATCAGAGTGCCTGTTTGCTGATGATACAAAGGTTAGTAATAGGGTGGAACCCCTGGAGGTGTCTGCAACATGGAAAACAATTTAGCTTTACTGGTTTAATGGTCCAAACTCTGGAAAAAGAGTTTAATGCCACTAAATGTAAAATCATGCACTTGGGTAGAAGAAACTCCTGTTCTGAGTACCTTATCGGCAGTACTATGTTATCCAGGACTTCAGAGGAGAGAGATTTAAGGATACTGATTAATGAAAGCTGCAAGATGAGTAGACAGTGTAGCCAGGCAGTGGGAAAGCAAGCAGGATGTTCAGCCCTGGTGAGGCCATAGCTAGAATAATGTGTGCAGTTCTGGAGACCTTACCTGCAAAAAATACATTATTTTGATAGAATGGATCCAAAGGCGGGCAACAAAAATGGTATAAGAACAAACTTAAAACTTCAGGAGAGACTTAAAGAACTTAATTTGTACAATCTAGCGAAAATAAGTGAGAGAGGGAACATGATTGAGAATGTTAAATATGTGAAAGGATTGAATAAGGTTCAAGAGGGAAAACACTTAAAAGAGCACCATCACGAAATTGTGTAATATTAAAAACCCATATAAACACGTCAGTTAATGAGAGGAGGGGTCACTTATACACCCGAACTGAATAAAACTCCCAACAAGCTAGTGGTTCATTCTCTCATGGTAGTTATAAAACCCAAGGATTACAGGTTTAGTCTATTGGGGTGACCCCAGATGTCATTTTATTCCCATTAAAAGAAATAAAAACAAGGCTGGAAGGATTTTCTTGTTGCAGGGGGCATAAGTGACCCCTCCCCTCACCATCCAACATATTTATATGGATTTTTATCATTGGGACAATGAGTTATAAACTAGGGTAGATCTCCTCGCTAAGGTGATCTATCCTAGTTCTGGTGACCCACCTACAATTGTGACTTTATGTTGAGAGGGGTTCTGGAGACCGCTGGTCCATCTAAGTTAAATCCCATGAACAGTTTTTTTAGGATTAGGTCCAATCGCAATATTTGACAGGGACCCAGCTCACCCACCACACCTCTAATTGGGTTTAAAACAAGCTTTTATTACAAACCTTCGCATAAAAAAGATCCCTGTGGATCCACAAATCATATGTTATGTAAATACAATCAATAAAAACAGTTCATTATACAACATTGGATTTCTTCCTGGATTTCCTTAGTGGCAATTTTCTAATAAGTAACTTATTTATCTTACTGGAATAGCAGTCAGACAAGGGCAGACATGTTTCGCCGAGTAGGCTTCTTCAGTGCCCTAATGTGGAAATCACAATGTATATTGACAGACTTATATTTTTGTATAGAATAATGCTGCATTGAAATGTAAGAACAACAATAACATGATAATAGACCCAACTAACATGTTTGTTCATTAATTGCCTTATTTTGTATATTGAGCTTATCTTATATTACTTGTACATATTATAATACAGTTAATTAGCCTCAATAAATGGTTCTCTGACAGTACGGGTCCAGACTTGTGGCCCTGGAGAAGAATGGGGCACTTCCCCTTATTGTAGTTGAAAAAACAAATGGAACCGAATCCATGTGCTGCACTATTGGCTGGCTTTTTAAGAAAAACGTTTTCTTAAAATGATGTAAATAGCAATGAAATTAAATAAAATAAATTTTGTTATATCTTATTTAATGCTATTTCAGGCACGAATTACCTCTTTTTATCTTAAGCTGTATAATCCAGTCATTCTCTGGAGATCTGTACTCATTGCCAATAATATATGTATTTGATCCAGCCACTCTGTGGATATCTATATTAGTTTCTGTAAATACTACAGAGTTATCTGTAATTGCTATTCTGTCATGGAATGTAAAAGATAAAAACCGTCTGCAATAGACTGTGGAATACCTTATGGGTCCAGGTAGTGCTGTTACAGGCCCGCAATGGTGTGCAGCCTGCCACGCGCTGTTTAGAAAGTTGATGATAGTCCCTGTTTTTAGAACCTGTGTTCCGGCTGTCTCTCCGTACAGCCGCTGCCTGTATCTACTCGTCCCTTCGGCGTGACGCTGACTCCCGGCGCGCGTCTGTCAGCGATCCCAATAGTGGAGCGCTGATATTCACACTCCGGTTACGAGACCGGAAGTGACGCTGCGCGGCATCCCCTCACCAATGTCCGCCTATCGCCGCCATTTTGTTGAAGACCGGCGGCCGCGGCGGTGCTATATACAATGGATCACATTTAAAATTAAACACATTATGATCCTTATTCTGTTATAAACCTTTTATCTATTAACCCTACTCAATTTGGAGTTACAGTGCCATTGTTTTTAGGATTAAGTGTATGTTGAGGCACATTACTTAAAGTGCATTATCCATTAGGTGAGAGGCATTGCGGGGCTCAATATCGTAGCAGACGTACGTACGTTTCCATAAGGGATCTCTCTATGGGCTTAGCCAGGTGTCTCTCACATATAATCCTGTGCACTAGAATGGGGGCCCCCTATCCCTCCCTGGGCCACTTATTCATTGATGTAAAATATTTTACATAAGGATACATAACATTACATAAGGATATTTTACATAAGGATACATATATATGGCTTGATGCAGAGCCTCCCCGTTCACTTCTCCCGTGCGTTTTCCCGTTGGTTTTGGGCTTTGATCGGGTCAGGAAAGGGTGCTACGTTGATTTTAGTGTGCGTTTATGCGCTCAGGTGTGCGCTCAGCCGCCTTTCCGATTGTCGGCTCGCACGAGGCTGTTTTCCGGGAAAACGGACGCCTCGTTCATTGTTCCGTTTTGTTCAGTGATGCAGAGCCTTGTTTTCCGATTGAAATCACCCTAATGAAACGGGGCCGCCGAGCCTTCACTTACGGCAAGTCAGAGCAGCCGTATTTGCACTCGGGCAATAATATGCAGCCCTCTGTTGGAGCACATCAGCGGCGCCAGCTCTGCGGTCTTGTCCTGCTGAGTATGGCAGAAACCCGGCTGCACCTATTTGAGCTCACCCGCCTTACTGGGTATGTGTATGAAACTTGTATTGGTTGCCCACCCTGTCTGACTTTGTTTTTTCCCTTAACACACTATTTGGTAATTTTTTTGTTAGTATATTTTTAGCCTAATTTTTTAACTTTAAATTAAATGGGTTAAGTGATCGAACCCTATTGCGTCATGTTCTTGCCCTCTTATGTAAGTAGTATTCCCCAGACTTTTTTAATGAGTGTACAGGTTGGATGTGCATGTAGGCTCATTACAAATGTCCTTTACTCCAACCCTACCCCGCTCACCTATTTGTCCCTCTTTTCTATTGTTGCAATGCACACCTTTTTTTATTTTTTTTCTTGTTTTGTTTTTTTTTGTTTTTTTTTGGGGGGGAGACTCTGGCTATCCTTTGCTCCCCTGGCTGCTGACCCCAATCCTGCACCCATCTTCACAGGCAGAGGAGCCCTACAATACTGCCCCCAGGAGGACTCGCTCTGTGGTGGAGCGAGCCTTTGGTCTCTTGAAGATGAGGTTCCGTTGTCTTGATCAGACTGGGGGGGGCACTACAATATACGCCTGCAAAGGTCATTAAACTAATCATGGCTTGTTTCGCTTTAAGAGAGGGAGTCTGCCATTTCTGAGTAAAGTCTCAGTAAAAAGGGTTTCACACAGTGGGGCATCCCGATCTGGGATTTCCAGGGGGAAGACCAGTGGCCGCTCTGGGTTTTGTTCTGCTTTATGTGAGGGAACCTGTGTTACTTTAATAATAATGTAAAGGAGGTGGGTTATTCCATCCTAACCTGATTTGGTCATGATGTTTTAAAGCAGGCCAAAACCCATGTAACCCAGCCCTTTGGAGTGTGAAGAAATCCAGGGTTGGGTTACAGGCATCATGTCTCTGGGGCATTCCAATTTGGGATGTCCTGCACGTCACTGCGGGGGAACGTCAGAGCTATACCAGGAGCTATGCCATCTTTACACAGGAGCAGGACGACATCATCATGGATGTGAGTATGCGAGCGTGCGTTTATGTGCGCGCACACATTCCTTATAATAAAAAAAAAACAAAGTGCAAGAATAGTCTGAAACAACTTAGTTTGTCACGTTACATACCAGCCCACCTTAGTTTAACACATGTACGCAGCTACAAACTAGCCTACATGCGGATAGCAGAACTAGGGCAATGTGAGGCAGAAAGAGGTTAATAAAGTGACTTTAGTTAGGCCAGGAAACTTGTTAATGTATTTTGTGGATTAATGGTGGGTCCTTGTATCTTTTTTTAACAGATGATGCTGCGGAATCGTTTTTTAAGAGTTTGGGCTTTTCATTAAATCACGCTGAAGGTCCGGTTTAAAAAGTGCCCCAAAAAAAACACGCCCAACCAAACCATAAAAACAATGCTAAACTAATGTTGTTTATCATTCACAGATACTAGAAAACCACAGGCACAAGACCCCGAGGCCTAATGTTTTTTATTTTGCATTAAAATTTTAATTGTTTTTTAGTTTTGGCCAAAAAAAAAATAATATGAAATATCCAAATCCAAAAAAAAAATAAAAACAACGTTTGAATTAAAAACAAATAAAAAGATTTGGTGTGTTGTCTTTCCTGCAAATGTACAATCACACAACATCATCACACATTTACATGACACAAAAGGTTTAGATATGGGACAATAAATCAAAAACAATCAGAAAGAATTAAGGTATGCATTAATGGCAAGGAAAAAGGAACACAAAGGAGATTAAGGTATGCATTAATGGCAAGGAAAAAGGAACAGCAAAAATTTAACAGAAATATATATATATGTGTGACATTGGCAGTTGGTGCCATATGCATATTCCAATGGAGGTTTAGGGATGTGCGCTTGCGTGTAGCCAGATTGGCAACTGAAGAGCCATGGAGATGTAAGTATACTTGCTCAAACCACCAAAATGGAAGGTCAAATACGACGGAAACCAAGCAGGTACGTTCAAAAAGCCATGAAAAATCAGGGAAAAACGGGCCGCCTGCGTGAACGTGAACGGGAGCCCCGATCAAATTGAAGGCACCCGAGAGAGCAAAAAAAGCTTTCTGAGTAAAGTGAAATTGACGGATCAGTTAGGGAGCCATTCCGACGGAGGCTCTGCATCACATTTGAGCCACGATTCAAACGGGAGCCCCGAACAATCGGAAGGTTTTAAGGGCAGTTCAGAGGAGGCTCTGCATCAGGCCCATAGATTACAATGATTTCTGCACAAGAGAAACAAAAAAGAAACGAAAGAATTTTTGTATATTTACTTGAAACTTGTTTAGACATTATCTGTATGGCATAGATAATTCTGGAAACTAGGATATTTGTTCATATCATATTGTGTCTTGGGATTCTGGGTATGACCCTCATATTATTTAGAGGTACGGGGCGAAGCTTAGTGTTTCATTTAAGCCTGGGAATTTGTGTGCCTGGAGGCGGAAAATCCATCGTGTTTCGAGTCTGAGTGTGGTTTTATCATGTTTGCCCCCCCCGTACCAATGGGTGTATCCTATCCAGGCCTTGAAATTTTAAAGTAGCTGGATTGCTACTATGGTGTTGCAGAAAGTGGCGCCCTATTGGTGTCTTGATGTTACCTTTTTTATGCTGTAATGATGCTAATAGACTCTCTTTTTGAGCGGACGGTTGGTCTTGTCAACATAAAATATGCCGCACCCACATGTTAGAAGATAGATAACGTGGCACGTATTGCAATTTATGAAATGTCTAATTTTATACTTGTCTTTCTGATTCAATGTGATTTCTGTCCCGGATAGAATATATTTACACATGTTGCAGTTCCCACAGCTGTATGTACCCCACACTTTACAACACTTGCCCTTTTGGTATTCTGAGAAATGGCTATTCTTAAGATTATTCGGGCGTCTGTAAATTATTTTGGGCTGTGTGGGCAAAAAAGTTTTTAGGTAAGGGTCATTCAATAGAACGTGCCAGTTGGATTGGAGGATATTCCGTACAGATACATGTGCATCTGTATATGTAAGCACTATATTTTTCTTGATGTTTTGGGGTTTGTAAAGTAATTTTTCCCTACTCAAGTTTCTAGCTTTTCTTTAGGCAGCTTTGAGAACAGGCCTACTATAGCCTCTTGATTGCAATCATGTCCAAATCTGCGTGGCCTCAGACTTAAATGTTTCTATCGTAGAGCAATCCCTGCGTGCGTATAAATTCCCCATAGGGGATACTGCGCAGGAGATGGGTGGGGTGAGAGCTGGTTGCCCTTAGCATAGTATTTGCAGATGTTTCTTTTCAATACAAAATGGTCCCAATTTGCCCCTCCTCATTTTTCTGTATTTCTAAATTTAGAAATGTGACTTTCTCTTGGTCGAAATGACATGTGAATATCAGATTTACTTAATTGATGTTGAGAGTCCGAACAAAATCCTCTAGTTCCTCCTTTGGCCCCTCCCAGATGACCAAGATGTCATCAATGTACCTGTGCCAGGCAGAGACATGGCAGGTACTTGGCCATCTGGGTCCCTCCTTATCCATGAATTGATATTTGCACAGGATCTTCCTCACAAATAAGTGGAAATCTTTTGTCACCTCAAAGAGGTCCAGTCCTCTGGACGGACAAAAGTTTAACCCTAACCTGAGTAGTTCTTCCTGATCCTCTGTCAAAGTATAATCTGTGAGATTGATTATATCCAATCTAGTGTCTTTTTCCGTGTTGAGATTTTTCTATTGCTGCAATTCCCTCTATTGATATGGGGCGAGATTTAACTTCTTTTGTACTTGGGGTGGGGGTAGAGGATAGAGAGGAACGGAGTTCCTTATTTCTCCATCCTCTTGCCTCATTCCTACGTGTGTTACCGCGCGCATTACGCCATTGTCTAAAAAATCCTGTTTTCATCTATCCAAACTGTCCCCTTCTCCCGGGGAAGGTGGGGTCCTCTGATCCATTTTACGTTTGTACTGCTCTTCCTGTTGTTGAAAGGAGATCTCCCTCCTAGGTGGACCTCTCACCTCATAGCTCTGTATTTGCGGTCTTCTTGGGGGAGGTCTCCTCCCCCAAGTTTGCCTTGGGTATCTCTGGTCCCCTTTCCCTTGAGGAGGAGGTATCTGATGAATTACTATAGCGGTCTGGTCTTTCGCGTCTCCCCCTTGTTCCCTGCTGTTCAGATGGCCATATGTAGGCTTCCCTATCTCTAAATAGTTTTTTCTCCTTGATTTAGATGATCTCTTTATTTAATTTATCTTTTTAATCTTTTATTCCAGAGTCCCTCTGTTTAAATTGTTAATTTTTCTGTTTTGTTTCCAGCTCTTCTATGATAGGACTTATTTGGGCATTTATAGCTTCAAGATATTGGGTATGTTGAACAATAAGTTATTTAATGAGCTGCAAGGAGCAATCCTGTAGTATACCTTCCCACTGTTGTTTAAAATGATCACTAGGGGTTGGAATCTGTGGGAAGAGCCAAATTCTTAGAACTTTAGGGACTATCCCAGCATCTAGATATTCCTGAAGGAACTGAATGTCCAACCAAACCTTGGACTTCTTGGCCAAAGATTTGTAAAGTAAATTAAACATAGTATTGGTAGTGTCATTTTTTTCTATAGTTTCTTTATTAGAGACCTTACATTGTGCTAGATTGAACATCAAAGCTTCCCAGTCTCTATTACCAATCTGAGTCATGGTTTTTCGAATCCTTGAAGCTCAAATTTATCGTGATTATCCTTCAGTGTGACTATTGTAGAGGGTGCACCCAAGAGAAACAGGATATTTCTCTGACCTACTTGAGACAATCCCCTCGATTCAAAGAGCAAAAGTTAATTGATTTCGTATCGAGAATCGTAAGTTTGGGTGGGTGTTTGTCATTTTTTCTTGTTTTTTTGCCCATTTCGTATTCGCACGATCGTTCGCGCATAGACGTATATGAACATACGCATTTCGTACGAGAATCGTATATTTTGCGTTAGTTCGTGTGTTTTTCCCGTCCAAATCGTATTATTTGCGTCCGATCCTATTTTTTACGTCCTTCACATGGGCTTGCGACCAATTCAGAGAGGTGATTGCTAATTGTTTTGAAGCCCATTAAAGAGCTGCTTTACGAAATGTTTGCCGGCAGCTATTTGGCCTCGGGAGTAGGATGGAGAGGAGCGAGTTTGTGGCACATCAAGGGCTTATGCTTTTTGGCATTGAGTTGATCGAGATGTCTGAGAGCAGATTGCCCCTGCGTCGTCGCATGAACATCGATAGCATGAATGATGTTGAGCTGTTCGAGCTGACCAGGCTTAATCGCGCTTCCCTCCATAAATTATATAGTGAGCTGCGGCCATGGTTAGCCCGCACCACAAGGAAGGGGCATGCAATTTCAGGTATGACCAAGATGCTTGGCTGCCTGCAATTTTTGGCGAACGGCTCGTTCCAGAGGCTGGGTGCCCTCTCCGTGGGGATGTCACAGCCTACGCTGAGCCGCGCACTATCTAAATTTTTGGAAGGCATGGCTGCCATAACTCCAAAATATATTTATTTTCCGGATGATATGGCAGCCAGAAACGCCATTAAGCTTGGGTTTTATAATGTGGCCGACATGCCCAACGTTATTGGTGCTATTGACTGCACACATGTGGCACTCGTACCTAGGGCTGCCGACGAGTATATATATAGGTATTGAGATTGGTTATTATGTTGGCCAACGTGTAATGTAACCTGTTTTCCTTTGCGGCAGCATATTTGTTTATCCCTCATTTGTGTAGCTGCTTTATCTAGGCTTTTCATTAGTCTTTCCCAATAGAGTGCAGACATGTTTTTTTTTATTTATTTTTTTTTTTGACAAATATCAATTACCCTTTTTGTATGTTTTTGCCTTAAGGAATCGAAAAATGGGACACTCCCTTAATGTCCAGGCCGTGGTTGGTCCGGACATGCGTTTTATGAGTGTCCTTGCCGGCTACCCAGGATCGTCGCACGACTCGTATATCCTCAGGCGATCTGGGTTGTTTAGGAGATTTGAGGCAGGTGAATTTTCGGGTGCATGGCTGCTTGGTAAGTGTGTCCTATTTGTGTGCTATTAAATGTGGGATTAATCTTGTATTTGTTGATATGTTTGTATTTGAATTATTTACATAAGCCAGAAACTGCCTTTTTGTTGGGTCATATATTATGAACTCCAAAAAAAAATGCTTGGCTCGCTTTGTCCTTCAGAATGTTTTCCCTTTAGTTAGGATGTCTGTAAGTTCCATGTCCCTAAATATATTGGTTGGGAGTTTATACCCAAGGATCTGTGAGCTTTTGCTCCTTTTGTAGTATTGGTCTTTAAATGTCAAAGTGGACTTAAACTGCATACATTGTAGTTTTCATCTAAATGTGGATAGCCCCTCAGCAGCATCCTAATTGTAACATGTCAGAAACCTCTAAATATATTTAAATTCCAACTACCCTTGGCCGTGCAGATGTTTGTTAATTAATTGGTATATTGAAGTGCCATTTTTAATTATGTACTACATTAGTGGCAATATTTATTTTGCTAATGTGCCCTGGGTGTTTTTTTTGGCCCTTTACCTTACATCATTATGATATATGTAAAATTCTTTGTGTTTGTTGTGTTGCCTTTTTAATTTTGATTACATTTAATTGTCTGTTTAAGGTGATTCTGGGTACCCACTTCTACCCTGGCTCATGACGCCTGTGCTGCGGCCCCAGGATGCCTCTCAGGAAGCGTACAACCGTGCGCACCGCAAGACCCGGGCTGTTGTGGAGAGGGCCTTTGGGCTGTTGAAGACACGTTTTCGTTGCTTGGACCATACTGGGGGCGCCCTGCAATATGATCCCAAGAAAGTGATCGACATAATCATGGCATGTGCTGTTTTGCACAATTTTGCGATCCTGGAACGTGTCCCACGTTATGTGGATAGCCTGCCCTCTACAGCCCTAGAGGATGATGTAGAGAATTTTGTTGGGCCACCCAGTGAGTCTGCCCAATCAGTTAGAGCAAACTTGATCTTGCAGCATTTTAGTTAATTTTATTTCGTGTCTCAACATTCTGTGTGTCTGTGTTATCCTTTTTGTTAAATATGTTGTTTTGCCGTTATGTGGCAATACCTCAAAGTAAAACATTTTTACCTTAATTGTTGCCTAATGTATTTCATGTAGTTTCCTTAGCTTGATATTTGCATTGTTACACCTCTTAAAACCAAAATTATCTGGTTTAGCCCAAGCTGTTTAAAATGTGTTCCCACTAAAAACGCCACAAGTATTGTAAGTGAGAATTTTTTTTTACTTAGAAAAGTAAAAATTATTGTGCTTAACAGAAAACATTCCACATACATCTGTGGTTACAAATGGATGACATAACAAAAAAAACATCGAGCACATCTACACCTGGAAGTGAGTGGCACAACCAAACAAGGACACCCAGTCCAAAGGCCAGCCTAGTCCAGTCATTAATATTGCCTGTGCCCAGGGATATTTGGGCATGGCCATAATGTCACACAAACATGTCTGCAAACAGGAGGAGCACCAACCAAATACATATTTAAAGCCATAAGTGGCCAGATACACTCCACATAGACCTATGGCATTGGCTAGTGGCCTTAAGCATTACTCTAAGGAGCTATATGGGAGCAAATACAAAACACAACCTGCATGAGCAACACAAAATGGATTGTTTGAAACCTCAAAGGACAAGTAAATACAGTGGGGGTTAAGAGAAAAGATGTCCCACACACCCATGGCTTAATAGGGTGGCTGCCCATAATACCCAGGTGGAGGTCCAGGTGGAGGTCCATGTGAATGGGACCTAGCCTGGGCCATGGCAGCATTGTGAATTTGAAACTGCTCCACAATGTTTCTCTGCATATTGGTCATCTCAGCCATGGCTGACTGGATGCCATTACTTGCAGTGACCACGTTGCTGTTGAGGGTACGCAACTCCGCGAGGATGCCCTGTAAACTGGTATTGATGGTGACCATGTCGGCATGCCTTTCCTCACGCTCTGTAATGAGCTGTGCCTCATAAGAGTCCCTTTCTTGGGTCCATAATTGAAGCAGGGCACTCTGCCTCCCCTGGGAAATTGTGGGGCGGCGTAATGGAGTCCGCCGCACAATTACCCTGGCTCTTGGGCGTGCCCTGCCGCGTGGTGTCGTCCCCTCAACAGCAACAGGCCTGCTTTGCAAATCCTCAGCAGCAGAGTGAACACTGGGGACTGTTGTGTCAGTCTCCCCATGTGCATGCACAATGGATGGAGATTCACTCTGCTGCTGAGGATTGGCCAGAGAAACATTATGGAGCAGTTCCAAATTGGGACCCAGGGGGAGGTCATCCGACGTGCCCTGCATGGAGACATCATCATCTTCCTCCATTTCCTGGATCTCTTCCATGAGTGTGCGGGTCTGTAGGGACATATAAAAAAAAAAGTGTAAGTTGGCGTCCAAATTTGGGATTCCCACAGTTTAACACATTCTTAAGCACTTGGTAGTATTTATGGTACTAAATTAACTTACCGGAAATCTCGGATCTGGGCTCCTATGCTGTACGGACCTGGTAGGCATAACCAAACTGGGGGGTGAGTTTACCCTTGCTGAGGGATCATGCTGGGCTGAAGAAGAGAAAAACAAACAAGGTAAACACACACATAACCATTTTTTGGATAGGTAATCAAATAAACCACTATTTGTAATATTAAGCAACTCTAGAGCAATGGGGACATTTGTTAAAAGACACGCAAGTTTAGATAGGTGCAATGGCTCGCGAAAACTGCTAACTGACCTCAGTTCTAAGTCAGGAAGTGTACCCAGTCAGCATACAACTTGCAACACACATTTTTGGATTTAGCCTACCATTCGCTAGGTCCGGGGTACTCAAACAATTCTTGTAAAGGTCCATTTAAAGGTATGTGGTGAGAGGTGAATGTCTGGCCATGGGGCTGACGCAGGGGGTGTCTAGTTAGAAATAAACACACTGGTGGAGGGGCTTGAGATTTCAAAGTGCAAACTAATAAAGGCTGCTTGCCCTTGCTGGGCTGGATGGGGCAGAGCTGAGGGGACAGGGATTGGATGGCTAAAGGGGGGAGTTCACGAATTGATGGTGATGGGATGGATGGAGCAAATCTGTTACAAATGTATGGGGCTTATGTGGGGGGGGGGGGCATGGGGGGACTGTGGCAGATGGGGAAGAGCAGGGGCAGCGGGACACGATTGTGCCAAGAGAAAGATGTACCAAGTTACTGTGTACCTTGCAATGCCACTTCCTGTGCAGTACTTCATATTGCAATGCTATGTTTCAGGGAGCCATGACATTGGGCAGGAGAACAACCACTACATCGCCTATCAAGGGGGCAGCTCTGAGCACGTCAACACAGAAGTAACTGAGTGCAGGGCTGTCTGGGCAGGGGTCCTGGAATCTGGTGCCAAGGTCCGCATTGGGACCCCGGCCCGCCAGTTGAGTCTCGCTGCTCTAGGTCAGATATGTTTGGGGGTGGGTAATTAAATTGTTAACTCAAACACAACTCACACAACAAATAGGCAACCCATCCATAATGATGTGTGTTTTGTGATTGATTCAAAATATATCACTTTTCAGGAGAAACTTCATGACTTGACCAATACAATTGGAAATTTGATCTTTGCCATAATGGATGTGGTCCTAAATGTGTGATTCACAGGGACCAAAAGAGGACACAAACAGGCACAGTAGTGCGAGGCCAAGCAAGGCAAACCATAGGGCCATCCCGTCATCTTGTTACTAGTGAACTTTAGATTATTTAGCAAACAGGCAAACATGCAGATTTAAGAGTACTCACCGTGGGTACGGGTCGGTGAGTCTGTGTCCCTTAGACCAGCATGTCCACCGACCGCGACCGGATGGAGAAGTCCCAGCACAATCTCCTCAGCAGGGGTAAACTCCAATTTTGAAGCCACCTCCAGTTTTCAGGCTGAAAAGAGAAAATCGTTTGGTACTCAGAAAAGGTGCATACAGTACATCCTAAACATTATATTTGGAGACATCATTTATTTACCTGTAATTATGCCTTTTAATTTCTTTTTGCCGTACAGCATACTTCAGATCAGAGATTTTCTTCTGAATTTGGGACACATCTTTCCTCTCTTCCCCCGCTGCATTTACTTGTCGTAGGATGGTTTCAAACAATTCCATCTTGCGCTGCTTTGTGGTGTGTTTTGATTTGCTCCCATAGAGCTCGTCATAGTATAATGTAAGGCCACTAGCCAATGCCATATTTTGGTCATGGGAGAATCTCCCACTCAACTGGCCGCGGCGCAATGTGCGGCCAGATGGTTGGCTTGGCTGCTCCTCCATGTGTGCAGACACATGTGGTGACATTATGGCCTGGGGCTGGGTAGGGGAATGGCCGGATTGTTGGCTTCCCAATGACTGGACTGGACTGGCCAAGGGACTGGGTGTTCTTGCGTGGCTGGCCACCGAACTTCCAGGTGTAGATGTGGTCATGGTGGAAATTCTGGGCCCTCTTGGGGGGCTATGTTCCCGGCTGGTGCCAGGTCGGGGGCTCTGTTCCCGGCTGGTGGCAGGTCGTGGGCTTCTGGCCCTGCTGCGGGCCCTGTAGGGGCTTCTGGCCCTGGATGGGGTTCTTCGGGCCCTGGCTGGGCTTCTGGCCCTGGATGGGGTTCGGCGGGCCCTGGCTGGGCTTCTGGCCCTGGATGGGGTTCTGCGGGCCCTGTAGGGGCTTCTGGCCCTGGATGGGGTTCGGCGGGCCCTGGCTGGGCTTCTGGCCCTGGATGGGGTTCTGCGGGCCCTGTAGGGGCTTCTGGCCCTGGATGGGGTTCGGCGGGCCCTGGCTGGGCTTCTGGCCCTGGATGGGGTTCTGCGGGCCCTGTAGGGGCTTCTGGCCCTGGATGGGGTTCTTCGGGCCCTGGCTGGGCTTCTGGCCCTGGATGGGGTTCTTCGGGCCCTGGCTGGGCTTCTGGCCCTGGATGGGGTTCGGCGGGCCCTGGCTGGGCTTCTGGCCCTGGATGGGGTTCTTCGGGCCCTGGCTGGGCTTCTGGCCCTGGATGGGGTTCGGCGGGCCCTGGCTGGGCTTCTGGCCCTGGATGGGGTTCGGCGGGCCCTGGCTGGGCTTCTGGCCCTGGATGGGGTTCGGGCCCTGGCTGGGCTTCTGGCCCTGGATGGGGTTCGGGCCCTGCTGCGGGGCCTGGGTTGCCGAACTGCCCTACTTGAACCCATGGCCGGTGTGGGCTCCCTTGTGCGGCCTCTTCTGGGGGCAGAGGTGGTGGGTGCTGCTGTTGCCTGCTTTTTGGCTGCAGGGGCACGTGGCTTGGGGCCCCTTTTTTGGGTTCCTGAGGGTCCAGTGTCCCTTGGTGGGGCAGAGGTAGTAGTCTTGGCTCTCAGCTTTATCCTACCTTGCTGGGACCTGGTTGTTGGGCCCTCCGTGGTCTGGCTTTGCTGGGGTCGCTTGGTCATTGCCTTTTTAGGTGCCATCTTCCACAAATGCTCAAAGAGAATGAGCTTTGGGTGCAGGGACCTTTAAATAATGAGCCCAGCGTGTGACGCCTATGCGCACGACTACGCGCTCGTACGAACGTACGTTCGAGCGGAACCAGGAAACCGCTGGGGTTTCACTTATCTGCAGCCTTGAAGAAGCATAAAGATGGCGCCCACTATCTTCACCCGTCAATAGGAAGAGATCCTCATGCTGGTAAGTGGCTGCCTGTGCATTTTAATCTAATAGTCAATGATGGCCTAAATGTAAATGATGCGTTTGGAACTAGTTTGGGGTCTCTTAATGTTTAATAACTGGCTCCTCACACTTCATCCTCAAGGGCCGAGCCTGGCCACGTTTTCACCTGTCTATGCTGATGTCCTAATTCGGGCAATTGCTCCGGCTTAGCAACAGTTAATTAACCTGTGGAGTAGCGGGGCTAGCTGGCAAACCTGGCCTGTCTCGGACCTTGATGCGGATGTTTGAGGAACACTGTTTTCCTAAGCCATAAAAACACAACGGGAAGCCACACACGTGGTCCAAAAGCCTAAGCATAAGCCTACATCTTGGATGTTTAAACCATCCTAACATGCCATAGATGCAGGTGGCCTGATTCTTGATGTTGGCTATTATCTGTATGTACATGGTGTGTGATACATATAACATAAGACCAGACTCTCATTCACAGTCAACGTCCTCTTTAAGGCACTCCCCAAAAATGGCTGCCACTCTAAATGTGTGTGTTAATGACATGAAATTCTCAACTTGTGATGCAACACATATGGGTCTGTGTGTAAAAGTAAAAGCTCTGTGTCCATTATGTTTTTCAGATCATGCTTCAGCGCCGGTATGACTTCGCGCCCAATGTGTGCGAGAAAAGGGACATCGCCCGGGAGATCATCGCGGAGATACACCGTGTCACCAGCACCACCTTCACTCACACCCAGATAATGCAGCATTGGTCGGACCTGAAACGTCTGCACATGCCCCGGGTGCGGAGGTTTTTTGGAATCCATTTCCCAAGTAAGTACAAAGCAATTGCATGGTATATGTTCCAAATGTATAAGTTATGCCTTTATTTATAATGACTTTTCTTTGGTAGTGTTGGAAATGGATTTCAGAATTCGCCGCACCCGGAGGCGTACAGGCCGACCAGTGCTGCATGAGTCTGCATCTGTGAGTGAAGGTGGTGGATCTCCCGGGCGACGGACCTACCCCTCCTCTGTGGCCTCCTCAGACCAGCCCCTGGACCTTACCACAGAGGAGGGGCCCAACCGCGTGGGCGTGGAGTCATACCTGGCCAGGCATGGGGAAGGCTCTGGTATGTCACTCTTCATGTATAGGCACAAAGATATACATGGCAGGCCAAAAACTAAGTTATCCTTTATTATGTATTTGTAGAAGCTTCTGGTGCGGGTGAGATAGTGGAGGAGGAGGCAGCAGAGATGCTGGAAGTCGATCCTGGCGAAGGTGAGTGATGTCAGCCAGACTGGGAACCAGATATGTTGGGAATAGTGACTCTATACAAGTACTAACCAAATGTCACATGTTTCTCCAGGGACTTCTTCACAGCATAGCCAGGACCAAGGGCAGCCTGTTGGCCCCAACCAGCCATCTGTCGGCCACCAACTCCGTAAGTCTCCATGCCATTATTCATATTAATGTTTGGTTAGCTAATAACACACACATAACTAAAGGCGTAGCCAATGTGTAGTTCACACTTTCATGTGGGCACTTCGTTAGCTTAAAGAGGACCCTAACTTGTATTAAGAACATAAGAATTAGCCAACACACTGTACCTACAGATTTGAAACATGGAAAAACACCCTTCAGCCATCTAATGCATGTTATTAGACTGAACAAAACCAATATTGCGGAATATGGAATGCGCAATATTTACAGGCAGCATGGGATACAGATTTAAAAAAGTAAGGTGCTGCCATGCATTGTGGGAGTGATGACCTTTCCCTCAACCCAGCTATGCTCTGGATTCCCAACGCACCACTGTAAGCTACTCCCCTGTACTTTAGCCAACTCTCCACTCCTCATTAAGTGTTATGCTTCAGAGTCCAGATGGCGGCGCTGTAATCCAAAAACCTCCTAAATGTACGTTGATCTGGTGCCTAATCATTTGGGAATAGTTATTGCTTTTCATTAAATAATGTTGAAGGTCCGGTTTCAGGAGTTTAAACACTTACCTGTGGGAAATGCATTAACTTTATCCCTTGGAAGAATGACATATGTCATGCATTTACATGTATTTGATTAACCCCAAATCTATTTCCAGCATACCAACCGGTCTGGTACTCCTATTTATGTTTATTTCGCTATTGCTTACAGGGATTATCCCCAAAACCAATGCAGAGAAAAAAAAAAGAATCAAGGAGTTGGTGGCCGAGCTGCTGGCCATACAGGCGACGTTGGGGCCAACAGATGAAGAAGAGGATGATGAATAGTGCCCTTGGTCCTGGCTACTTTGTTTAACTTGTTTTTAGAGTTGTTACAATTTTAAACATGTTTTATGTTTTTAAAAAAAAAAAATATATATATGTTTTTAAAAAAAAAAAAAAAAAAAATTTTATGTGTTTTACCAAAAAAAAAAAAAGTGAGACTAAGTTTTAAACAAAACAACTAAAAAAAAAAGATGTTTTGAAAATTACTCAAAACAAAACAAACCAAATAATTTAAATAAATTATATTTTAAGCCTTCCTAAATGTGTCTTTTCTAATATGCACACCCAAAAAAAATTACACAAACCAGAAAAAACACGCTTAGAAACATATAGACATATGTACATTATGTGGTTTTCTTACGTTTTAGGGACCGAGAAATGAAGTTGGATGCAAGCGCTAAGAGGTTTAGGTAAGTTTTAGGGACCGAGAAATGAAGTTGGATGCAAGCGCTAAGAGGTTTAGGTAAGTTTTAGGGACCGAGAAATGAAGTTGGATGCAAGCGCTAAGAGGTTTAGGTAAGTTTTAGGGACCGAGAAATGAAGTTGGATGCAGGCGCTAAGGGGTTTAGGTAAGTTTTAGGGACCGAGAAATGAAGTTGGATGCAGGCACTAAGAGGTTTAGGTAAGTTTTAGGGACCGAGAAATGAAGTTGGATGCAGGCGCTAAGGGGTTTAGGTAAGTTTCTGGTTGAGGGTGCGCATGCGCAAGATCTTATAAACATACGAACGCACGAATCTAAGAGGCCAAAAACCAATGAAAACCAGAGGCAAACGCAAGTAATTGGAAGAGGTGGACGATGGAAGCAGCAGAAAAAACAGGCTGCCGCCGCAACAGGTGAGCACATGAACGTGATTTTTACGATTGCCAACTGACTGAGGCAAGTTCGGGAGATATCATACGAACGGACGTATCTTTTAGGATAGAAACGTATTTGCTTATTGAATCACTCGCAAGTTCATACGAATGCACGAGCGGACGTGAAAAATAGGATGATCGTGACCCAAATCCAAGCTGTTACATGTTTCTTTGAATCAACCCAAATGTGTTATAAACTAGGGTAGATCTCCTCGCTAAGGTGATAGATGGTTTTTAGCTTTTTACATTCCATGACAGAATAGCAGTAACAGATAACTCTGTATTATTTACAGAAACTAATATAGATATCCACAAAGTGGCTGGATCAAATACATATATTATTGGCAATGAGTACAGATCTCCTGAGAATGACTGGATTATACAGCTTAAGATAAAAAGAGGCAATTTGTGCCTGAAATAGCATTAAATAATATATAACCAAAAAAATGTATTTAATTTCATTGCTATTTACATCATTTAAAGAAAACTTTTTTCTAAAAAGGCCAGCCAATAGTGCAGCACACGGATTCGGTTCCATTTGTTTTTTCAACTACAATAAGGGAAAGTGCCCCATTCCTCTCCAGGGCCACAAGTTTGGACCCGTACTGTCAGAGAACAGGTGGGCCATTTAATGAGACTAATATAATATGTACAAGATGTGAACTAATATAAGATAAGCTCAATATACAAAATAAGGCAATTAATGAACAAACATGTTAGTTGGGTCTATTATCATGATATTGTTGTTCTTACATTTCAATGTAGCATAATTCTATACATAAATAAGGTAATATAAGTCTGACAATATACTTTGTGATTTCCACATTAGGGCACTGAAGAAGCCTGTAAATAATGTAAAAATGGTTAAAAAATTAAACACTATTATATAGCACTGTGCTAGAATTTGAAAAATGACAATAATAAGTTCACAATAGAAATTGCTCAATGTGAGAGAAGTCCTTTTTCCAGAAGGAAAAATAGATAATTGTAGATATAAACACAGAGCAATATATAGAAAGCTGATCGGGCGATGCAGTAAATGGTATCCCAGGGTGCATGCACCTCGCACTCAGGGTGATTAAGAATCCTCCACCAGCAATGTAAACTCTTACCAGCTTGACATAAATCAAATGTCTTCAAGAATATCTCAGATTAAGACACACAGGCTTCCAGTCAATTCCTTTTTAAGATGTATGTAGCTTCTCATAAATTAAATGCCTTCCAACATATCTCAAATGACAGGAAAAAGGCTTCCAATCAATTCTTTTTAAGGATGAATGCTCGCCAATCATAGACAATATCCAAATTCAACCATGAGCACACAGAAAAACATAGAAGACCAAATATAGTGTAATTCTGCAAAACTCAATAGCTTTAATTAATATTAATCAAAACATATAAGTAAAATCAGCATGTAGTTTAAATTCCAATCTCACCGGCCCTGGAATCTGATAACCGAACCGATCAAATATGGAAAACACGGTACCGTTGAAAAATAGATTGAAAGGATAATTTCCTTCCAAATGCAGGCTCCACCGCTCGCCACCGCCGACGCATTTCGTCGCCGCTAGGCAAATTCAACTAGGCTGGTGGCGAGGCAGAGCGGCGGAGGTTATATAAAAAAATGGCCAGTATCACGTGACCGCAAAGCTCCGGTCACATGAAAATATAAAATGCGCACTCTAAATTAAAAAGTGACATATCCTCAGTTAGTAAAATCTGGATCATTTAGTAAAAAAATGATCAGCATCCCTAAAGTACTGCTGGTTGACATTTATTTGCCAAAGCGCAAAGAGGATGAAGTATTCAGCGAACGCCAAGGACCTCTTGGCGTCACTAGGGAACAATGCGTCATTCTAACATCAGAACCACGCCAATTGCCCTCAATCTTGTCTATCCCTACAAATGACATAAAACTAGGGTCACAATTATTTTTTTTTTTTTTTTTTTTTTAATTCTTTATTTTGAATTTTACAGGTTTATAACATACATATATTCAATAGGGTCAACAATGCAGGAAACATAAAAGGAATAGGGGAGCTCAAGTAGATCACCATCATAACAGAGGAGTCATATCGCAGTTGGGTAATGATATCAGGCAACAGTACATAATGCCATATGATGCGGATACCTGCTATAGGGGATCACAAGGCGGGAGGACACTACGTGATGAAAGCCGCCTGGCGACCATCCGTCCACTCCGCCCCGTCCCTTCTCCGCCTCAGTAGATACACTTAGCCATGAGGCTTTCTGCTAAGAATGGTTTCAATTCCCTCTTATCGAGTAGGATCTCAAGCCCTCCCCAAGGTACAGGGACTAGACGTACAAGGGGGGGCCGAGGGGGGGTGGGGGAAAAAGAGGGGAGGGGGGGACGATACAAAAGGCTTGAGGGAGGGGTAGGTGTAGGTATAGGTGTAGGTATAGGTAGAGGTATGGCGTGTGGGACAGGGCACCAGGCCGAGCGCCGCCCAGTAGTTGTCCAATTCAGGCCCAGCGCACGAGAGGGCAGGGTATATCTCGCTCGAATGGAGCATGACCGCGGGTGGCACCACAGACGACACAGCCCCCAGTCGATCACGCAAACAAGTTACGGAACTCTGCTGATTCTTCAAAAATCAGCCAGGGAAGCCAAGTGACTCTGTACTGCTCATCCCTGTCATGGAGCGCTAAAGTTAAATCCTCCATTTCCTTAACGAGAACAACCTCCCTCACCCAGTCCCTAACAGAGGGGGCTTTCTTCTGCTTCCAGAATCTGGGTATAGCCTGTTTGGCCACGTTCAACAGGTGAATCAGCAATGTTTTCTTATATTTTCCTATCGGGGACTTCGTGGAGTGAAGCAGGACCTGCGCCGGGTCTCCCAGCAATTGTGCCCCTGTCAGCTGTGCCACAATGCCCAGGACCGCCCCCCAATACTCCTGGATTCTGGGGCACCGCCAGAACAAATGGAATAGTGTCCCACGTTCCCCTCCGCATCTCCAGCAGCTCGTGTCTGCTGAGTCATACATCTTGCCTAGCTTGTCAGGAGTGTAGTACCATCGAGTCAACAATTTATAATTTACTTCCTGGATTCTCGTGGCTACCGAGGATTTATGTATCAAGGTGGCTATCTTGGTTCTCTCCTTCTCACCTAAGGGCCGACCCAAATCCTGCTCCCACTCCCCCCAATAAGCAGGCGGGGACTCTACTTCCCGGATGAGCAGCGCATACAACAAGGAAATCAGATGGGGCTGGGGCTGCCCTGTCAAACACAGCGTCTCAAAATCGGTAGGCCTCCTGAAATTCTCCCTGCGGTAGCCCAATCTGGACAGAACCGACTGAAACCGCAATAATGTCCAGGGATCCAGGTTCCCTTTCTCAAATTTCGCCCTCAGCTCACCCAGCGCGGTCCACCCCCCTTCCGATAACAAGTCACTTCCCCTTAGTTGGGCCACCCTTCCCCATTCCCTAAGGTCTCTCCTGGTACAATCAGGCATGAGTTGCGGGTTATCCAATAAAGCCACCATGGGGGAGGGCCATGGGGAGATATCAGAGCGCTCCCTGGAACTCCGTAGGACATCCAGGGTGGGCGCTACGGTGGGGTGGGATCTCAGGGCTGGTACCCGATTCTCTCTGTTCCAGACAACGGCATCCAGGGGGGCAGGGGCCAGGGAGTGCTCTAGCTGTACCCATCTCTTCGTCTCCCCGCACGTGTGCCACTCACATACCCTCTGCAAATGGGAAGCCACCCAATACGACCGAACATCCGGCAAAGCCATACCACCTAAGTGTTTGGGCTTGAACAACACCTGGCGGCGGAGCCTTGCCCTCTTCTTCTGCCACACAAATCCCAGCAGAACTTTCTCCAAGTCCCTGAAGAAGCGGGTAGGTAACTTGATCGGGAGCGCCTGGAACAGGAACAGTAGTTTTGGCAGGATCGACATTTTAATTATATTCACCCTACCCATCCACGAAAAGGTAGGGGAGTCCCATTTTTCCAAATCAGCCTTTATTCTCTGGAATAGGGGCAAGAAGTTTAAGGCGAAGATGTTCGTCAGGCGATTCGGCAGTCGTGTACCAAGGTACGCTATTGAATCCTTGGCCCACTTAAAAGAAAATGCCTGCTGAACAGTCCCTGCCACCTCAACAGGGAGGGAGATGTTTAACGCCTCTGATTTCTCAAAGTTAATTTTAAAAAAGGATAGCCTCCCGAAGGCTTCAAACTCCTTCATCAATACAGGGACAGAGACCGTAGGATTTGTGATGAAGAACAAGAGGTCGTCCGCGTAAGCGGCAACCTTATGAATACTGCCAGCTACACTCAAACCCCTTATGTCCACATTCTTCCTTATTTTACATAGAAAAGGCTCCAGAGTCAAGGCGAACAACAAAGGCGACAGTGGGCAGCCTTGTCGGGTTCCGTTACTGATCGGTAATGGGGCGGAGAGGTGCCCATTCACCTTGACTCTTGCGCGGGGAACTGTATATAGGGCCTCAATATGTTTCCTAAGGTTTTCCCCTAAGCCTATATGTCTAAGGGTTCCTTGCATGAAAGGCCAACCCACCCTATCAAAGGCCTTCTCTGCGTCTGTGGACAACACCATCATTGGCACCCCCGCGGACTGTGCGGAGTATGTGACGCTAAGCGCCCGCACCACATTGTCCCTGGCCTCCCTTCCCAACACAAAACCCGTTTGGTCCAAATGGACCACCTGGGCCACCACCGGGGCCAATCTGTTGGCCAAGATCTTTGCATACAGCTTCAGGTCAGTGTTGAGGAGGGAGACAGGGCGGTAGCTCCCGCATGACAGAGGGTCCTTTCCCGCTTTGTGCAAGACTGAGATGTGGGCCTCAAGGTCTCCACCTGAGAAGGCGCCCGCCACATCCGGGTCTGTGATGGTATTCCCGGCCCTAACCATATGAGGGCCCAGGATAGAAATGAATGCTTTATAGTAGTGGACCGTGTAACCATCAGGCCCTGGGGCCTTCCCCGACGGGGACTGTTTAAGCGCCTCTAGCAACTCCTCCATCCAGATCGGGTCCTCCAAGGAGGCCGCAACTTCGTCTGCCACCGAAGGCATGCCTGATTCCTTAATGTAGTCTTCAATTCTATCCAGTTGCGACCGTGTCGGGGCCCCTTTACTGAGGTTATACAGGCCCGAATAGTATGCCCTAAATACATCTGCTATCCCTTCTGTGGTATGCCGCGTTTTCTGCTCGCTATCGAGGATTGTCGAGATGAAGTTCTGGGATTGTTGTTGCCTGAGGGCCCTAGCTAGCAGAGCGCTGCTTTTATTACCGTACTCATAGTAAGTGTGTCTGCATCTCCTGATAACATGCTTTGCTTTCTGCCGTAAAAGGGCGTTAAGTGCCTCCCTAGTCTGGGTCAGCTCCCCAAGTACCCGTGTCGCCTCAGATTGCTTGTGGGATAGTTCCAGGCCCCGTACCTTATCCGTGAGCTTCACTATTTGGGCCAGTCTTTCTTGCCCCGTGGCTGATCAGGATGCCCCTGATCACGCTCTTGTGCGCCTCCCATAATGTGAGTAACGAGACCTCCCCATTACTATTAGTTCTGAAGTAGGATTCTAGGCCCTCCTTCACAGCTTGAGTCACCACCGCGTCCTTAAGGAGAGACTCGTTCAATCTCCAAGTGGAGGAGGGGGGTGGCCTGCCCACGAGCTCGAGGTCAAGAAACACCGGGGCGTGATCTGAAAAGGAGGTGGGGTATATCCCGTCTCCCGTGGCCAGGCTCAACAGGCTATGTGTCACCCATATGTAGTCTAATCTAGAGTATGTTCCGTGTACATGTGAGTAAAAGGAGTAATCCTTCGTCCCAGGGTTCCTGACCCGCCAGGCATCCACCAGCTGCAGCCCATGCAATGCCTTCTTCAGAGAACGCAAGGCCAGATGCGAGAGCGCTGACTTCCCTGCCGAGGAGCCCAGTAGTGGTTCCAGAGCCAAGTTAAAGTCACCCCCCAGAATGATCTCCCCCTCCCTGAACTTCTCAATCTTATCCAGAGTGCGCTTCAGGAATGGTATCTGCCCCTGATTGGGAGCGTATACAGAGGCCAAAGTGTACATTTTTTGATTAATCAATCCCTTAGCCAGCACCACCCGTCCCGATTCGTCTCTCCAGACCTCCCTCAGCAAAAAGGGGACGTCCTTGGAGATCAGGATTGCCACCCCTTTTTTCTTAGCATCCGCAGCACAGCTGGTGAAAGCCTGGGGGAACAACTTACTACAGAGTCTGGGCATGGAATCTCGCCTGAAATGTGTCTCCTGTAGGAAAATGATTTGCGCTTTACATCTCTTTAACTCCTGCCACAGGATGGTTCTCTTCTCCGGGGTGTTAAGGCCCTTTACATTCAGGGTAACTACTTTTACAGGGGCCATACCTGCAGGAAAGAGACAAGGGAGGGTAAGGAGGATCAGGGGCCGTCAGGCAGCGGCGCCCCGCCGCACGTCCGGCCCCACACGCCAAGTGGGAGAGGAGAGTTATGACCAGAGGGAGGAATAGAAGAGGGAGGGAAACAAAAGGAGAGGAGATGGGTATCAGGGATATGGAAGAAAGACAGGAGAACTTAAGAGATAGACAAACAATTGCCGTGGTGGGGCCAAGGACTAGCTAGTAGTCCAACAGAAAACCGGTGCCTTTTAAAGACGCACTAAGTGGGGGAGAAACTCCAAACCACGGGCTGATAAGCCCAGTGCGCGGTCTATTCCCGACAGGAGAAGGCCTAGGACTTCTCCAGAGGGGTGCACCAAATGGGGGGGAAGTGGAAGACCAAGCCTAAGTAAACATCGGGTAGGGAGTCGCACCAATATTATGGCTTCTCGGTGAGGCAAGTCGTGACCCCATATCGCCATCGCCCCGTCAGACAATATGCTGACAGTCCGAGGCGGCTGGGCACCACCCACCGCAGCGCAACCCAATCTTATTTCAAGAAGGGGGGGGCCCCCCGGGGCAAGACAAGAACCCAAGCAGACCGGTCCGACCCGCCAGGGCGCAGGGGAGACCTCAATCAACAAAAGATAGATCAACAGATTCTGAACACGGCGGAGTGGTATGAAGCCAGTATTGTAGCTGCCCAGCGAGGTGCGCCACCGCCCCAAGGCACCACCACCACGCCAGGCACAGCGCGGATAGCCCAACGCAGTCCGGCCCCTCGCACAGCAGCACAACACAACTGTGTATTAAGGAAGAGCTTCCATGAGAGGCAAGACAAGAATCCAAACAGATTGGTCTGGCCTGCCAGGAAGCAGCATAGACATCAATCATCTAGAGTTAGAACAGTTAACTCTGTATATGGCAGTACGGCGCCAAGTCAGTATTGTAGCTACTCAGCGAGGCATGACGCGGCCCCAAGGCCTCATCGTCCTGCCAGACAAAGCGCAGGCAGGTCGCGACGGAGTGGCACCACGCACAGCAGCACAACACAACCACGCCTCTGGAAAGGGTCTCCATGAGGGGCGGGACCTGGATCCAAACAGATCAGTCCGGCCCGCCACGGAGCCGCGCTGGCATCAAACATCAACAGATAAAACATTCAAGTTCTGAACATGATAATATGTCGGCAATCCGGTGCTGCAGCTCCCCCGCGAGGCACATCGCGGCCTTAAGGCGCTATCGCTCTGTCAGATATAACTTAGACAAACCGAAGCGGAACGGCCCCGCGCTCAGCAGCCCGGCACTCCCGTTCGTCAAGCAGAGGTTCTCGTGAGGGGCCGGATAAAGACCCAATCCGATCGAGCCGGCCCGTCAGGAGGCAGCGCAGACATTAAACATCAACAGTTAAAACAGTAAATTCTGAGCATAACAGTGTGGCGTCAACCGGTATTGTAGCTGCCCAGCGGGGCGCGCCGCGCCACTAAGACGCTATGGCCGGACAGGCAAAACGCAGGCTGACCAAAGTGGAATGGCACCACACGCAGCAGCACAACCCGTTCGACTATCATAAATGAGCTTCCATGGAGGGTAGGACAGTCACGCCAGTATTGTGGCTACTCAGCGAGGCGCGCACTAGGACCTAATCAGATCCGTCCAGCCCACCAGGAAGCAGCGAGAGCAACGATCAACAAGAGAATAACAGCAAAACTCTTAACATGTCAACACAACCCATCGGGGAGGGGGGGGGGCCCGAACGTGGGGCCACCCCTGGGACGATGCCCGGGGCGGGAGGCGGGGCCGCTAGCGCAGGGCCACAGGCCCCCCTCCCCGGGCAACCGCCCGCCACCCACCCCGGCGCAGCCCCCGCCGCCACCGGCCCCCCAGCCACCGAAAGCGGCACCGGGAGGGATATGAGGTTGGGCCGATGATGGGGGGGGGGAGGCACCGCCAGGGGCCCGGTAAATCATAACCTCATCTTCTGCGGCCTCTCGCGCCTCTTCTGTCTCCTCCGGGGGCGCCTCCCGGGTGCTGCGGCAGCCGACCGTTGTACACGGCCAGGTCGGGAACCGTCCAATCCAGGACGTCCACGCTCTCCACCTCCAGAAAGTGGAACAAATCCGGCAGTTGACCAGGTCCCTTGAGGACGAACAAGTCTCCTCCCCTACGCACCATCAGCTGGAAGGGATGGCCCCATCTGTAAGATGCACCCCGCCTCTGGACAGCCTCCAGTAAAGGTCTCAAAAGCTTTCTCATCTGGAGCGTTCTCCGCGAGAGGTCTTGCAGAATGATCACCTGTGCACCTTTGTAGGCGACCGGACCTTTGTCCCATGCGCGACGAAGAATCTCTTCCTTAATCTTGAAGAAATGGATACGGCAGATAATGTCCCGAGGCCGATTCGGATCCTGCGGTCGAGGGCCCAGTGCCCTGTGCACCCGGTCCATCTCTATGCGATTGGTATCAGGGAGATTCAAGATCTCATTGAAGATGGAAGTAACTGCCTCCATTAGGTCTCGGGGCTCCACCGACTCGGGGACACCCCGGAGGCGTAGATTATTTCTGCGGCTCCTATTCTCCGCGTCATCATGCGCCAGAAAGATATCCGACAGGAGGCGTTTGCTGCGGTCCTGCTGCTGCTCTAGGTCTGCTATACGCGTCTCGAGGGCTCTGTGCGAGGCTTCCATCCCATCCATCCGCTCAGTGACTTCAGCGACGGAACCCTGGAGCGCCGCCAACTCTCTCTTGATGGTGCCCTCCATCCTGGACACGTATCCGTCAAAGTCCCCACGTGTCGGGAGTCCGCGCAGGGCCTCCTCGATATTGACTTTTACCGCCTCTGCAATTGATTGAGAGAGCTGAGCAAACGGCAGTGTAGGTAGGGAGTCCTGTGGAGGGAGCACCCCTATTTTGTATGACACTTGCCGCGGGGGGCTGAATGATGCAGCATCATATATTCTCTCCTCCCGGGTGGCCGGCCCCATTGGCAGCAGGGCGTCTACTCTCCCACCCCCATATGGTGCTTGCGTTGGGGTCATTCTCCAGGGACTGCGGAGATCCGGCGCGGTCGTCCCGCGAAGATCCCGTGTGCGCCTGCCACGACGGCTGTGGGCTCAAAGGAGGGGATGGGGTGCCCGACACGGAGCTGGCAAGGGACTGCAGCTCCTCAGCTTGCGGGGAGGTAGGGCCCCGTCCCCGTGCCTGCGGGGTCGGGATGCTCCTTAGCAGGCCTCTCGGTGGGGAATCGGGGCTGAGCTGCCCTAATGATGCAGCCACAGCGCTTGGCCCAGGGTCTCTTTGGGCAGGAGCCATGTTGGTGTGGGTCGAGGCTTCTCTCCCCCTCCCCCCAGGCGGGCGCCCCCCACCGTGAAGGGCAACATCTTGCTGGGAGGGCTGACCCCTGGGGTGAGGGCGGGGGGGGAGGGCCGGGGCGCGGGACCAACCTGAAGCACGCCGGGTGTTCCGTCCCGCCAGTCCGCCTCACAATGCACTTCAGCTGACACTGTCAGCAATCGACCTCCGGTCTCATGGTGCTCCCGTTCTGGGACGCGGTGTGAGCGCTGTGCCTCCGCCTGGGTATTCTGCAGCACAGGGGAGTCCCCCGCCGGGGGCTGGATGCTGCAGACGGCAGTCCCCTGCTCCGCCGCAAACTCGCGCCCACGTGGGCGCTCCTCTTCAGCCGCCGCCGCCATCTTCCCTGTGGCCGTCCTCCGGACCTCAGCGCCGCCGGAGCGAAATAGGGCTGGAATGGTGCCCGATCTGCCCTTCCCACTCGGTCCCCGCTGCTTCCCCCTCTTGGGCATGTGGGTGGAAAGTGGGTCACTGCTCTCCTGCCTCTGCTAAACAGGTGCTTGGTGCGGAGCTCCGTCTCGGTGCGACCTCACGCGGCCATGTCAAGCCACGCCCCCCAGGGTCACAATTATGATGTGATGATGAGCGGATAGGCTGTGGGCTTCATATCCACGTTTCACATTGTATATGTGTTCACGGATACGGATTCTAAGTTCCCAGGTTGTACGTACGACATACATCATCTGGCAGGGACACCAGATGAGGTAGATCACCCCTTTGGACCAGCAGGAAATAAACTTAGAGATTTTTAAACTCTTTCCAGTTCCTGAAAGGATGATTTTGGTTTCTCAATTGGACTGCACCCTTTACATCCTGCACAATTACCGCACTTATAAAATCCGATAGGCAAATTATTTCCTATCGATCTGGGTTGCAGTGGGTCCACATTACTTCTGACCAGACGGGCTCTCAAATTAGGGGCTTTTTTAAAAATTATTCTCGGGCGCTCAGGTAATATAGGGCCAAGGGTGGTGTCGGCTTTCAAAATATGCCAATGTTTGGCTAATAGATTTCGAACCTCTTTATATTGTGTATTAAACCCGGTGATGAATGGGACATCGTTTTCAACACTGGTACTTGCCCCTAAGGGTTCCCTTTTGGAATTATTTATAAGGGATTCCCTTGGGCAATTTCGGACCCTTGCCCGTTGTTCATGTACTTGTTCTTTGTTATACCCCTTGTCAGTGAAACGGCGCATGAGCAATGCAGACTGTAAGTACAATTGCGCCTTACCCGGGTGAATTGCCCCCTAGGTATGGCTACAGGCCATACCTAGGGGGCAATTCACCCGAGTAAGGCGCAATTCTACTTACTTAGAGGACTATGATAAACAGTCTGCATTGCTCATGCACCGTTTCACTGACAAGGGGTATAACAAAGAACAAGTACGTGAACAAGGGAAGGGCAAGGGTCCGAAATTTCCCAAGGGAATCCCTTATAAATCATTCCAAAAGGGAACCCTTAGGGGCAAGTACCAGTGTTGAAAATTATGTTTGTGTTTGTGTGGACCTAATCCTAAAAAACTGTTCATGGGATTTTTATCATTGGGACATTTTTTTGCGATAGTGCTCCTTTAATGATAGAACAAGGGGACACAACCTAAAGCTAGTTGGAGGGAAGATCAGAAGCAAGGTTAGAAATTATTATTTTACAGAAAGAGTAGTAGAAGCTCGGAACAAACTTCCAGGTAGATGAAAAATTGACAATAAGTGAATTTAAACATGCCTGGGATAAGCATACAGCTATCCTAAGATAAAGAGTACATACAGTATACACATAAGGGCAGACTAGACATGCTATGTTTCTATGTAAAGCATATCTTGTAATACGAGATTTATGTTTTTCAATAAAACCATGTAAAAGCCCCATTTCTGTATTGGTCGACAGCCTTTCCTGCCTAGGAGACTCCCCCAAACTGAAACAGCTCTATAGGAGATTTAACAGATAACATACAACTGCTATGTGCACCTTGCAGCTTTTCAAGAAAAACAACACTTTACATTTGAAATATCCCCCACAAACTCATATTCTCTGGAAGTACACACCTCAAGCTTTCTAGAAGTACCGGACTTGTTGATGTGGGCACAGTTTTCTAGATGTAATTCTTCGATGAATTCTCAGGCTGCACAGGGTTTCCCAAAAAACAAGAAAAAATAGATTTAACACAAGTTAAATCTGAAAAAGCAAAGTCCCCCGAACAGAATAATGTCCAACATGCATAGTGTGGTAAAGTGTATGGAAATGTCATAAATGGTGTGTATTTTTCCCCTGCTGTGCTGTATCAGGCACGATCCATGCCGGGTTTTCAGGACCCAGGTCACATTCCCCAGTCCTTTACAGGTTTGTTCCCTGATCTCAGGCCTTGCACAGGTGATGAGGCTGTTAGCAGGGGAAGCCTGAATAAAAGGAGCTACTGAGCCTATCAGTGTGCTGTTGAATAGCCTGGAGGAAAGAACCCAGGCAGTACCTGCTGAAAGTGAGTGACAGACCTGTATGCAGCAGAAGGACTTTGCTTGTGACTTTGCACTTGGAGTTCTGGATGAGCAGCGTGGGCTGGTACTCCTCCTGTAACCAGGACTTATAGTTTATTGGTCTGTCAAACCAAGGACTTTCACAGGAGATGGTGAAGTAAACCACTTGATGTTTTGCATTTGCGCTGCAATATTCTCTGATGTAAGAGATAAGTGTTGTTTTGCTGATGAACACTTTATTTTTCTGAATTAAACCGCATTTGCTATTGAAGAACTGTTGTCCGTGTCACTGCCGTTCACCTCAATTGCTCACAATTGGTGGAGGATGCGGGCACAATGACTGTTGCTAGGGGCAACAGAGTGACAAAAACACGCTGCATTTTGGATGTCCTGGGTGAGAGCGGCAACCAAGATGTCTCAAATGGAGGAGGTGATTAAGCAGCTAATCCAGGCTAACCTCCAGCAGCACCAAGCCCTGGCACAGCAGCACCAAGCGCAGCAGCAGACCATGGCAAACCAGCAGGAGACAAACTGCCTGTTGATAGAATAGATTGCTGCACTCAGAGAGACTGTCCTAACCAAAATCTTACATCCGGAGCGAAGCCTGGCTGAGACGGGTGGTGCGAGGAGAGTCGTACAGCAGGTCCTACAAAAGATGACCCCTGAGGATGATGTTGAGGCCTACCTCACGGTGTTCCAGCGCATGGCTGAGAGAGAGCAGCTGCCAGTTGCCGAGTGGGCAGACGTGATTGCACCGTTTCTGGCAGGTGAGCCCCAAAAAGCGTATTTTGACCTCAGAGAGCAAGAGGTACGGGACTATGCCAAACTTAAACTGGAGATCCTTGCTCACTGTGAGTGGGGGCACATAGCCATGGATTGCCCCCTCTCCCCTGAGCCCATGCAGGGTGATGCTGCCCGCAGAAGGTCTCTGTTTGCAGAACCGGGTTGTGCCGCCATTCAGCGGTCAGAGAATTAGACACAGGTTGTGATGGTGAGAATGAATGGTTTCCCAGTGAAGGCGCTGTAGGACTCAGGTAGCCGGGTAACTTTGGTCCGGGCCAACCTTGTGCGTACAGGTTAAAAACCAAAGAAACATCTTAATGTGCTTTGAATCCAGTGGGATATCGTGACTTACCCTGTACCCTGAACCCCCGCTGGGACATTGACCCATGGAGTCGGCGTGGTAAAACGCATTATGTATGATGCTATAATTGGTCGTGATTTTTCCTTGTTCTGGGACTTGTGGGAAAGGTGTAACGTTTCTGCAGTCAGCGAAGTATCTCTTAAACAGTCACAAAGTCCAGACAGCTCATAAACCCACAGCCCTTGGGCTGGCTTGGAAGCACGGATGGATCTTTGCAAATCCTTAACAAGTAATCTGTATCAGGTGTCCAGCTCACCAAAACCATAAAATGTAACATTTAATATTTCCATTAAAAACATACATGTCCTGGGGGGCGTGGCTTAGCAATGGCGGCGTGAGGGCGCGTTTTTGAGGAGCTCTGCAGAAGAGACAGCTAAACGAGGGAATCTTACCTTCTGTTTGCCCATCGACGGGATGTCCAAGCGGCGGAAGAGCAGGGTGACCCCTGGCAGTGACAGAGCTGGCAAAATAAGCAAGTTTTTGAAGGTGAGACAGCCGGCCGGGAGCAGCAGAGGAGAGGACAACATGGCGGCGGCAGTGGAGCGGAGAGATGCATCGCGGGTGACGGCGGCAGAGAGCCCATCATCTGGCCCGGGGGGGCGGCCTGGAGGTCGCTCACCCTCTCAGGCGGCGAGCCCGTGTGCCCGGACGGCGGGGACAGAAGAACCGGAGGTGGCGGGTCCTGTAGCCGGAGGCGAGGCGCGGCCGGGAGCACCGCAGCGCACGTGCGCCACCGAGTCCCTAGACGGCGATACAGGAGGCAGGAGCCGGGAGCTGTGGAACGGAGCAGGCGAGATCCCCCGCCCGACGGACCAGGTACAGGGGCAGCAGAGCGCTGAGAACGCCGTCCTCTATGGCGGCGGTGGAGTCAGCAGAGGACCGGCCGGGAGGACAGAGAACGGGGAAATAGGAGCCCTCCCCCTGCCAGCACAGATAAACAGCTCCAGCATCGGAGGCGCGGTGGCGGGCTGCCCAGGCAGGGAGTCGCAGTGCGGGGTGGAGGAGTCCCCCCCACCTACAGATCAGCTGGCCCACAGAGCAGGGGTGAATCGGCCCCCACAGTGCATGGGAACAGCATGGCCAGAGGGACTCGGACTGGGCAACAGGGACTGGGAGGACCACCCGGCGGCAGGGACCATTATGGGGACCCGGAAGGGAATTGAAACTAATGATCCCCTGGAGATGAGACCTGGGGAACAGCAGCTGAGGCTGACCAACCATAAATACCCGCTTAAACAGCAGGCTCAGTCCCTGGGCCAACCAGCAGTGTGCAGTGGGCCCCCCCCCAGCAGAAGAGCCTTGGGCACAGCAGATTGGGAAGAGAAGAAGTGGCCCTGGCACAAGTGTGACAGCGGTGGAGATACATCCCCCTCCCCGTGGCATGAATACACCTGATCTGGGCGATGAGGACGCCCGGGTGCCCCTTACCAATGAGGCCCACGCGGGTGGTCCCCCAGAGAGCAGTAGACATAGTGCCGCACCCCGGGAGAGCGAAGGAGACGGAGAGTGGCGGGGCTTGCCCCGGGAGCGGAACGCGTCGCCAGATCCGGCTAGTTCTGGGAGCCGCCCAAGCGGCGCAATAGAAGGCCAGGAATTTAATATGTCGCCCCTGGCTAGCCTTGTCTTCTTTTCTGACGGACCTGATAGCCCGGCTCAGCCTCGGTCGCCCGCCGGATCTCAGTTGTTGCCAGCCTCCCCAGACCTAGCACCTCGGGGACCCGTACCGAAAGAGCAATATAATCTCGACATATTATTGAAATTTTTGCCATCCAGACGGGACTTTGAGAATTATACTAATAGGATGGAATCTCTGCTGAGAAGGGAGCTTGAAGAGGTGACACGAGCGGTCTCGGAGGTCTCCGGCAGAGTAAGCTCCCTCGAACGCCACCGGACCGACACGGATCAGCGGCTGGAGGCACTGGAGCGGGCGCAAGCAGCAATGCAACGGGCTCAAGCGGACTCTAACCAACAAACAATTAGGGCCCTGATGCACATAGACGATCTGGAGAACAGGAGCCGCAGGAATAACATACGGATACGCGGACTCCCCGAAGCTCCGGAGAATAATAATCTAAATTAAGTGGTCTCCAGGATATTTAACATTGTACTGGACAGACCTCCTGAGGAACACATTGAAATCGACAAAGCCCACAGGGCTCCCGGCCCGCGCTCCATGGATCCTGACAGGCCAAGAGACATAGTTTGTCGGGTCCACTTCTACAAAGTTAAAGACGATATCATGAGAAGGGCATGGGATAGGGGCCCTATCCCCTACAATGGCTCGCGGATTACCTTGCTCCCGGATCTTGCCAGACGCACCCTTCACATGCGTCGCCTTATGAGACCGCTGCTGGAGTCTATCAAGTCGGTTGGAGCGGCTTACAGATGGGGCCACCCATTCCATCTGGTGGTCACGAAGAGAGGGCGTTCGTTTGTTCTGCGGTCGCACTCACAGCTCCCGGATCTCTTTGGCTTCTTGGAGATCCCGAGTGTTCCGGTGGACGACTGGCTGGCGCCCGACGTGGGGATCCCTGGAGAACAAGGAAGACGTCCGCCTCCTAGAGGACCCAGGCCGCAGAGGAATAGAGCCAGAGATGGTGGACGCCGACAAGTTGTTTAGATCAGCTGGGGACATCGGGGGCGCGTCGCGGCCCGGTCTGCCTCCGCCGGGTTTGCTTACGGTCCGGGGTGTGCGGGCCTCGCACCCGCCACCTTGGGCCGGTTCCTTGTGGAGCCCTGGTCTTGTCCCCCCCTTGCCTAGACCCGTTGGACGGAGATCAAATTGTGGAGCTGGACCCTGCGTACTGGACTGCAGCCGTACAGAGCTGTGAGCGTGGTTGGCTATCCTTTCTCATTCACGGATGGATATAGGAGGGCGCGGGTGTGCTGGGGGGGTGGCGCCGGTCATGAGTCAATGTGAATAAGTGCCGTTGGCTCGTGGGCGGCGTGGCCTGCTCTGGCTCCCGTGGCGGGCTCTGGGGTGGGCGGGGGGGTCTTGGTTGTGGATGGATGACCTGGGGGGGGTGGGCGACGCGTCCTGCTGATGAACACTGGCAGACTACGGTGGCTTTTTGAGGTTGGTGGGGGCGGAGGATGAGAGCTTCCTGGTCTCCCGAAGCCGGCTTGCCCTTAGCTGAAGGGGAGTTGGCGAGAAGGGGCTGGGAACCTATTGTTGGTAACTGTTAAGCATGCAAAGATGTTCTTCTGCTCAGGTTAATGTTTAATGTTATTACTGAATGGTGAAGATGTTTACCGGAGGCTTGGGACTTTGGAGAAGTGGACTCCCATAGTGTGTGTATAAGAGAGAGCATCTCCTCGCTCGCGGCTGTGGCTTTCCACTTCCCCCCAGTAGGCCTGAACGCTCGTCTCTTATAAAGAGGACCAAAGGAGCGTTATTGCTAACGTTAGCATTAGCATTTAGTACTTGTTCGTTTCTTATTGTTATCTGTTTCTGTAGTCTTCCCCCTTATTTAGAGAACCCTAGTGTCACAACCCCCCCTTATTTCCCTCTCTCTGGTCCTTCTTCCCTATCCCCCAAGTAGCGCGTGGACAATGGCAGAGTTGGTGGTCAGCTCATTTAATGTTAAGGGGCTAAATGTCCCGGAGAAAAGGTCACAAGTGTTATATGATATGCATAAACACAAGGTTGCCATTCTGCTTCTCCAGGAGACGCACTTTAAAGAGGGACATATTCCGAACATTAAAAACAGATATTATCCTACCTGGCATCATGCACCTAATCCCAATATTAAAGCAACAGGGGTTTCGATTGCCATCCATAAGTCTCTTCCCCACAAGACCATAGAGGTCAGGACGGACCCCAACGGGCGATTTATATTTCTTAAAGTGGAGTTGTATATGAAAATATACACCATAGCGAATATCTATGCCCCCAACACTGACCAGGTGGGCTTCTGTGTAAGAGTTCTGAGGATGTTGGAGGGGTTCTCGGAAGGCACTTTGCTAGTGGGAGGAGACTTTAATATCTCCATGCAGCCTGAGTTGGACTCCTCCTCCGGGGTGTCGGCAGTATCCCTAAGTAAACGAAACAAGCTGAAAAAAGTGCTGGCTGACATGCAGTTGGTGGACTCGTGGCGGGCCCTGCATGCACGAGACAGAGACTTTACGTTCTTCTCTTCTGCTAAGAAATCTTATAGCAGAATAGATTATTTATACTTGAGCCATCATGCCATGGATTGGGCTCCGCAGGCGCAGATCGGCCAGATCGTGTGGTCAGACCATGCGCCGATATTCCTCTCTGTGTGCCTGCCCGGGCTCTACCCAAGGTGCTGGAATTGGAGGCTCAATAATAATTTGCTTGGGGACGCTGTCTGCATGTCGGGGGTACGAGAAACGATCAAAGAATTTCTGAAGAATCATGCACAAGACCCCACACCCCTTCCATATCAATGGGAGGCCTTGAAATGTGTAGTGAGGGGAGAGTTCATTAAGCACGGAACCAGGCTGAAAAAGCAGCGAGCCGCCTCAATCCGGGATACTATACAGCTCATTCAATCCCTGGAACGGGACCATAAAAGGAACCCAACAAATGGTTTGCTCCTCGACTTACTGAAGGCTAGGGAGAAGCTACAGGGATTATATAGTCAAGCGTACCTAAGGTTTAGGGAACGTCAGAAGGCCATCTATTACGAATCAGCCGACAAATGTGGGAGGCTACTAGCCAGGGCGCTACACCCTAGAAGCGCGACCACTTATGTACCCAGTATCAGGGGATCAAAGGGGCATATGACTATGATGCCTTCCCAAATAGTAGACGCGTTCAGGGACTACTACCAATCCTTATATAATTTAAGGCAGGACCAGATCACCCCAATGTCTGCGGACCCCCCGGAGGATGTAGTTAAATATGTACACGATACCCCTCTTCCCCCCATTCCTGAGGAGGAAGCGGAGGCATTGGAGGAGCCTTTTTCGGTGCACGAGGTGGCCAAGGCAATTAGAGAGACGCCGCAAGGTAAAAGCCCGGGGGCAGATGGCTACACCCCCAAATTTTATAAGCAGTTGGCTCCCGAGCTAATTCCCTTCCTGGTCAGAGTGTTTAACTCCATAGGCCCTAAATGCGGGTTCCCGGGGCAGTCTCTAGAGGCCATTATTACAGTCCTACCCAAGCCGGGGAAGGACCCCTCTTTGTGTAGCAGTTACAGGCCAATATCACTAATTAATGTAGATATTAAACTATACGCTAAAATTATATCTTCTAGGCTCCAGCCGTTACTTCCGGGAGTGATAAACCTAGACCAGGTGAGGTTTGTGCCGGGGCGGGAGGCACGGGACAACACCAATAAGGTATTGAACCTGATCGCATATGCAAACTCCAATAAGCTACCTGCGTGCCTGTTATCATGCGATGCAGAGAAGGCATTCGATAGAGTAGATTGGATGTTTCTTAAGGCCTCTCTCCAGCAGGTCGGTGTTGGTCCGTCCCTCCTGTCCAGGATATTGGCGCTATACTCCGGGCCTACGGCAAGAGTAAGGGTGAATGGTCTCCTCTCATCGGCCTTTAAGGTTAATAATGGTACACGGCAAGGTTGCCCACTCTCCCCATTGCTATATGTCATTACAATGGAGCATCTAGCGGTAGCGATACGGCAGAATCCTGACATTAGGGGCGTGGTAGTGGGAGACCGTGAATACAAGGCCTCCTTGTACGCTGACGACCTGCTGCTGCATTTGGGAGCCCCTTTGACTTCCTTTCCTGTGGCCCTCAAGGAATTTGAGACCTTCGGGCGTGTGAGTAATTTTAAAATTAATTACTCGAAGTCGGAGGCTCTGAATGTCTCCCTCTCGCAGCAGATGGTAAGACAGTTGGAATCCGACTTCTCATTTAAATGGCAGCCCCACTCCATAAAATACCTCGGCGTCGAGGTGCCTGCCGACCTGTCCCGTCTATACGAACTTAACTACTCCCCCCTGCTCCTGAAGACGTTGAGTGAGCTGACTGCGTATAATAATAGGCAACTCTCATGGTTCGGGAGGATTAATGTGTTAAAAATGGATATTCTCCCCAAATTCCTTTATTTTTTTCGAACGATCCCCATATATTTACCCAGCTGCTTTTTCAGGAGGCTGAAAACGGCTTTCTTGAGATTTGTGTGGGGCACAGGGAAACCCCGGATAAGATTTAGTACGCTTACTAGGCTTAAACCGAACGGGGGGGCGGGGCTTCCCGATCTGAAAACATACCATGCAGCAGCCATGACTCTCCGCATCCTGGACTGGGCCGAAAGAGGGGAGAAAAAACAGTGGGTGGAGCTAGAGAAGACGCTGTCTCCCGTTAACCCAATCTCTCTGCCGTGGGGTGGCTCTCTACCCAAACAACGGAGGGATACCCTTCCATTCTTGGCAGGGCAATTCTTGAAGGTGTGGGACAACCTGACCAAGCGGGGAGAGGTGATCCATAGGCCCGGCCCTTTGACCCCACTTTTTGATAACTACTCCTTTGCTCCGGGCGTGCGGGCCAGGGGTTTCCTGGCGTGGGAGGCGTCCTCTAATGTTACTATAGGAGACATTATGGCCTCGGGCAGGTTCCCCACGTTGGAAGAGATGAGGCAGAACGCACCGGGTCGACGTATCTCGTGGCTCCTGTATAATCAGTTGAGTGCCTTTATAAAATCCCAGAACCTAGCGGATCGGGGCGTTAGGCCTTTAACGCAGTTGGAGCATACGTTGACTCGAGCCCCCCCGGATAAACATGCAGTCGCTGTCCTGTATCGTACGATGCTGGGGATTAGGCATAGCTCACCGCCGGGATTCATTAGAAAATGGGAAAAGGAACTGGGCGTACAGTTAGATGACGAAGACTTAGATAAGATTTATCTATTCACCCATAAACTCTCGACCCCATGTGCAGCACAGGAAAGGAATTATAAGGTTTTGACCCGGTGGTATAGATGCCCGGTGGATATCCATAAATACAATAACTCCAGCTCTGATAGGTGTTGGCGGTGTTCGAAAGAGCTTGGCACCATGTTACATATCTGGTGGGGTTGCCCTACTGTTGGGAGCCTCTGGGAGAGGGTCGTGTCAACCTATAACTCCATTATGGGGGAGTCGGTGCAGAACACCCCGCAGTTGGCGTTGTTGTCTCTGCTTCCTGGGTCCATTTCTGGGAACAAAAAGGGGATCTTGCGACACTTCATCACAGCAATGAGAACAGTCATTCCAAGACATTGGAGGTCTGCGGTCTTGCCGACGTTCGTGGAGTGGGCCCAGGAGGTTGAGAACATACGCAGAATGGAGGAGATGATTATGGAGGCCAGGGGCATGCAGGAGGCGCACACGCGGGCATGGGCGGTGTGGATTGACTACAGAGATAATCGCCTACCCTCTGAAGCACCATAGACGGTGATTGGCCACGCGCTCCTGCCTCCCTTACCCTAATCTCCCCCTTCCCCCTTGTTCCTCCCTCCCCTTCCTAGTGTCTCCTTAGTTCTGTATCTAATCTCTTCTTTATCTCTATTTCCTTTTCGTTATTGCTGAAGGTCTGCAGGGGACAAGGTAGGCCGAACCCGCTCCCGCCTGCATCAATCCTGCTCTGATGTGACGGCCCGCTGGACCCTCAGACTGGCCCCATGGGAGGACTGGAGCCTCCAGCTAAAAGGCTAGGCTGGCGAGATTGTTATTGCCTACGGGATTAGAGTACGGCTTGAGGCACCGCGGTATGGAGCCGGGGTCGGGCGGGAGGCCGTGATGGGCGGGAGGGGGCGGTGGTTGATTTCGTTTGCACGATGACTGTTTTTGATGATAATAGTTAAACCTGCAGTCCGACATGCTTATGTTAGATTATCATTCTTGTCATTGTTATCTTGCTATGTCTTAAATGTACACTGTTAACCCTGAAAACTTGAATAAACTTATATTATACAAAAAAAACATACATGTCCTGTGTGAGGTGTAGTCTCATCTCGCCCCTCTCAAAAGGCGTTTCGGGGAAAGATACCCCTTAATCATACCTTAATTCTGGGGAAAGATGTTCCACTATAAGAAGACCGGCTTTCCTTCATGTGGTGGGCGCCATTGTGCTAGTGCATGAGAATTCACATGAACGAGCGCACCGCCCGGATCGCTGATAGGCAGAAAAGGAATGGTGTCATATGCTAGGACCTGATTGGTTAGTAAAGGAACACTGAGGTGCACCCATTTAACAGTGTCCTACCCTGTATGATTTTAAGACATTTACTATATGGCAAAGCGGAGAGAGGAAGAAAAGAAATAAATTCCAATCCTATCCCCACCCAGACGCCAGATTATAAAAAAGTAGTGTATATGAATGATCCATACCCAAATGCTGTTGTTTCAGATTGACTTATTTATGGACAATCTCTATTCATGGGGTTTGTTGTGCGACACTTTATACATGTGTCTCCTTTTGTCCAGTGGGTACAAAGTCAGGCCTGTATACTATTTTGCTGGTTCTGGGGTTTAGGCCTCCCCCAGTGTGTTTCTAAAAGCCTATGACCAAGACCCCACTATTTATAATTCAATCACATTTTATTGTTATATGCTCCATTCGCAAATAAATATGCCACATACATTTAAAAACATATTCATGATTGCTTACATACACATGCAATCATATTAAATTCATCTGAGTTCTTCATGATTGTACCTCCAACATGCATATCTTTTAATTTGTTGTTGCAGATATCAGGTAGTTTATATTTCCTTATTCTCTGGCTTTCACCAGGCTTTTCAGAATTCCCTCCCCTGGGCAAACATGTTTCGCCTATTGCATCTGGCTTCCTCAGTGCCCCTTATTCAGTGGGAAATACAATAGAGCTGCATGTTAGAGGATAATGATAAGAACATGCGGCATTTTATAGTTTTAGCAGTTTTCAAAAGTGTGTTTATATACCTTGAAAGGGAACTTCATCAATTCAATTTCGGATATATCATATATCATACATTTGTTATAGCAATTTCCCCTAGAGATCCGATCCAAAGTAACCCTGGAACAAATAGGGTCCTTTAGTAATAAGGCATATGTGTTTTTCAGCTTTTATGATTAATTATCGTTTATTTTTGCCAGAATAGGCTTTTCTTACTTGTTGTGCCTGGTTTGCACCTCCAGTGTCTCACCCAGGATAGGCTTGACTCCTGATATTCAGTTTTTCGATCACAGGCCACTCTATGAAATAAATAGAGACTCCATATAGTCCCAGTATGTCCCAGTATCTTACTGCCTTAGTGGCAGCAAGACTCATGTCATTTGTAATCAATTAGGTACTATACCTTTAAGTGCACGGAATCGTGCTATACTGCAGTTATGGCGTCCTGCCTTGTACTGCCCTCGCTCTGTTTATGGGCCTCCCCGGACTCTCCTCGCGTCTTTCCTGCTCGTCTGTCTAGGGGTATGTGGCGGCACCACTCGGGCGGCACTTTATGTGCGCTCCGGGACCGGGAGCGCGCCCCCCGCGCACATCCGCCGGAAGAGTTCACGTGCGCTTCAGGTCCTGGAGCGCATACTGCGTCCATCCGGAAATTAGACCGGATATGACGCCACCGCCGCCCAATCTCATTCTCAGCGACTCCATGTTTTTGGAGCCTTTCTGAGCATGATTGGCAAGGGTCAGGAATGCAGTTCACGGCTCCATATTTTCGGAGCCCAGCCCTCTTCACTTTGCTGAAAAGCATCCCATACGGGGAATACATCAAATGCTTGGGATGGGAGCTAGTGGCCCTCAACATTGTGTCGGCCGCTGTATCTTTTCGATACAATGTTGTTGTAATATGGCCCTGATCATCTTTTGTTATTGTGATATCAAGGAATGTTACTTTGCTCAGATTGAATTCACATGTCATTTTAAGATTCAGATCGTTTTGATTAAGGAGGATAATAAATTCCTCCAGTTCCTGCCTCGGCCCCTCCCAGATGACCAAGATGTCATCTATGTACCTGTGCCATGCTGACACATGGCACAGGTACTTGGCCATCTGGTCCTCAGCCCACAACCTCCTCTCCCACCACCCCAGATACAGGTTCGCAAACGATGGGGCACATGTCGTCCCCATCGCCGTCCCCTGTATCTGGTGGTAGAGAATGTTCTTGAAGAGAAAGAGGTTGTGGGTGAGGATGAAGTTGAGGAGCCGAAGCAGGAACAGATTGTGGTTATGCTCTTCTATGTCGAGTTCGCTGAGAAAAACCTCAACCGCCTTGAGTCCCTTATTATGCGGAATGCTGGAATATAGGGCCTCCACATCCAGAGTCACCAGGAATGCACCTGGACTCACCCACAGGTCATCAAGGACACGGACGATGTGGCCCGTGTCCTTGACGAAAGATGGTAAACCCGCCACCAGGGGCTGCAGATGCTGATCCACATACCGGCTGGCATTCTCGGTGAGAGCCCCCATGCCCGACACTATGGGTCGTCCCGGAGGCGACAGCATAGACTTGTGCACCTTCGGGAGTGCATAGAAGGTTGGAATTTTCGGGCATGGGGACTCCAAGAAGCCAGCCGTGGAGGCATCTACCACCCCCTGGTCGCGGGCCTCGTGGATGATGTCATGGTATTCCTGCGCATCCCTGGCAAGTCTGGACATGGAGGCCCTCTCATACCAGTCTTTGTTGTTGAGAATGCGGTGGCACATTTCTTCATATTGTTCGACCGACATTATGACAATATTTCCCCCTTTGTCCGCGGGCTTCACCACAATTTGGGTATTCATTTCCAAACTGTGTAGAGCCTCCTGAAGTTTGGTGTCCAAATTGGGGTGATGTTTAAATTTTTTAGGTAATTGCTCAACTTCTGTTGTTACTAGATCTAGAAAGGTTGCCACGTTATGGTTAACTCCCATAAACGGGTAATAAGTGGAGGGTTTCTTAAATTTTTTTCTGCTTTTTTGGCATGCTGTTTCCACATGGAAGCCTGCCACTTCCATTGCCAAATCTTCCATCTCTTTTTCTAATTGGTGTTCAGAAGGCACTTCTGACTGGCTTAAAGGCTCCCCGTCTTTTGGCATAAACTGATATTTGCAAATTATTTTACGTGAGAACAGGTGGAGGTCCTTGATGGTCTGAAATATATCTAACTGAGGAGGAAACAGAGATTTTAAGATTAGGACTGAATTACTGTCCCACCAAGAATTTAGAGTATATGAGGACAAATTAATTACGTCCTTCTTCATATTACTCTCTTGAGGTTGTTGTATGGCTACTTGGGTTGGCCTTCCGGAAACATTGTTGGCTTTTTGGATTTCTGGGTGGGGCCTCTTTGTCCCTCTCCGGGCTGCATTTCGCCTTGCATTTCTGCGGGCGTTCCGCCTCCTCCTAAAAAATCCTGTCTATAGCTAGATTGGTCATTTGGTTCTTCTTGGGATATATTCCTATCCTCAATTTTACGTTTCACTACATGTTTGTAGGCCTCCTCTCTATCTCTAGATGGGATTTCCCTTTGGGCAGGTGGTGGACCTCTTTTTTGCTTTTTGTCCCTCTCCATAGGAGTTCTAAACTTACGTTGTGGGCCCCAGCCATCTATATTATATCTTGTTGTCCTTTCTCTGGACGATGATGTGTCCGATGAGTTAGAAAATCGCCCTGGGTGGTCTCTTCTCCCTCTATTATAGTTTAGTTGATCAGGCCATATGTAGGCTTCCTTTTGCTTGTACGCTAGCTTATCCCTAAAAAGTTTATTTTCTTTGTTTTGTATTATTTCTTTGTTTCATTTTTCTATTGACTCTTTAATATTTTTGTCCCTCTGATGGAATTGGTCATCCTTTCCAATCCCCTCAAAAGAGGCAATCACTCTTTAAATAATGTAAGGTCACAATTATTGGAATTAAGGAATCATAAATGCTGCCATATATTTAAGGTAATTTGATCCACACCGTGATTAAAAATGTTTAATGCATAGGCTTAACAAAGTGAAGAGGGCTGGGCTCCGAAAATATGGAGCCGTGAACTGCATTCCTGACCCTTGCCAATCATGCTCAGAAAGGCTCCAAAAACATGGAGTCGCTGATCGTGAGATTGGGCGGCCGGTGTCGTCATATCCGGTCTAATTTCCGGATGGACGCAGTATGCGCTCCAGGACCGGAAGCGCACGTGGATTCCTCCGGCGGATGTGCGCGGGGGGCGCGCTCCCAGTCCCGGAGCGCACATAAAGTGCCGCCCGAGTGGCGCCGCCACATACCCCTAGACAGACGAGCAGGAAAACGCGAGGAGAGCCCGGGGAGGCCCATAAACAGAGCGAGGGCAGTACAAGGCAGGACGCCATAACTGCAGTATAGCACGATTCCGTGCACTTAAAGGTATAGTACCTAATTGATTACGAATGACATGAGTCTTGCTGCCACTAAGGCAGTAAGATACTGGGACATACTGGGACTACATGGAGTCTCTATTTATTTCATAGAGTGGCCTGTGATCGAAAAACTGAATATCAGGAGTCAAGCCTATCCTGGGTGAGACACTGGAGGTGCAAACCAGGCACAACAAGTAAGAAAAGCCTATTCTGGCAAAAATAAACGATAATTAATCATAAAAGCTGAAAAACACATATGCCTTATTACTAAAGGACCCTATTTGTTCCAGGGTTACTTTGGATCGGATCTCTAGGGGAAATTGCTATAACAAATGTATGATATATGATATATCCGAAATTGAATTGATGAAGTTCCCTTTCAAGGTATATAAACACACTTTTAAAAACTGCTAAAACTATGAAATGCCGCATGTTCTTATCATTATCCTCTAACATGCAGCTCTATTGTATTTCCCACTGAATAAGGGGCACTGAGGAAGCCAGATGCAATAGGCGAAACATGTTTGCCCAGGGGAGGGAATTCTGAAAAGCCTGGTGAAAGCCAGAGAATAAGGAAATATAAACTACCTGATATCTGCAACAACAAATTAAAAGATATGCATGTTGGAGGTACAATCATGAAGAACTCAGATGAATTTAATATGATTGCATGTGTATGTAAGCAATCATGAATATGTTTTTAAATGTATGTGGCATAATTATTTATGGACAATTACTACCATTTGTCTCTGCTGTCATCGCATTTGTGGAAAATTTCACAGGGAGCGCTGTAGGCATATGTTACCACTAAGAGTTATGTTAAATAATAGATTAAGAATAAGAAAACATATACATATATATATATATATATATATATATATATATATATATACACTCATGGTCCATATGTACCCCAGTAGCTGTGCATACCCATGTAAAAACATGAAAAACGCGAATCCTTTCTACCAAGTACATTATATGCATGAAGTGGGCTTGAATTTCATATGTTATATGTAGCCCTGCGGCCAACTTAAAAGTGGCGAACAATAAAAAATTGAAAAAAGTGCTCAGTGCTCTAAAAACAGAGACGGGCAACAAATAACCCCTAAATACCCAAAGCTAAATTGTTACTAAATTATTATCACATTGCTTTTGAATAAATGCAAGAGCATAAATCCTTTATAAATAGATAACTAGAGATAAATACAAAAACAAAAAAACAAAAAGGGGGGGAATGGTATCATATACTAGGACCTGATTGGTTAATAAAAGAACACTGAGGCGCACCCATTTGACGGTGTATAATCTTAATAAGGTAGCATATATATACATAATCCATACCCAAATGCTGTTTTAGATTGATTTAGTTATGGATGATTACCACCATTTGTCTCTGCTGTCATCGCATTTGGGGAACAATTCACAAAGGCAATGATATCAAATGCTAGGACCTGATTGGTTAGTAAAAGAACACTGAGGCGCACCCATTTAGCAGTGTATAATCATAATTAAGTTGTATGTATACATGACCCATAACCCAAATGCTGTTTTTAGACTGATTTAATTATGGACAATTACCACCACCATTTGTCTCTGCTGTTGTTGCATTTGGGGAACAATTCACAGGGAGCTCTGTAGGCATATGTTACCACTAAGAGATATTTTAAGTAATAGATTATGAGTAAGAAGACACATATATTAATGATCATTAAGGCCTTTCAGGATACATGTTTCCAAATTAAAAATCCAATGTGCTTCCACACTCTCCAACTTTTTCCGCAAGTCACCACCCCTAGGCCCCAGCACGACTTTCTGAATCACTTGCACATTTAATGAGGAGACTTCACCTTTATGTTTGTCTCTGCAACGCCTTGCAACATTCGATCTGATGGAATCACTACGGGAGTTATATATGTGTTCCATAAACCTTTTCTTCAGGGCACATACTGTACTGAGCACAATGTACAGGTCACCAGGTATACTACTGCTTTTGTATTGCAGTTATACAGCCCCCAGATGTTGAAATTTTTACCATTCACAGTGGAATTGAATTTATTCCCTCTCTTGATAAAACCACAACATGCACATCTGCAGATCCACAAGGGAAGGTACCTTTAATACTCAGCCATGTGTCCCCTCTTATATGCTCTGTTTGTGACATGGATGGTGCCAAGTGGGTACTGAGAGTGGGAGCTCTTCTCGATACCACTCTCACACCTTGAGAAATAATCTGTTCCAACTCCCCATCACACTTAAGTATGGGGAGATTAGACATTATTATATGTTTCACCTGGTTAAAATCTCTGGAGTAAGCTGTTACCATGGTAATTTGTTTCCCCTTTTCCACTTTGGTATCATCCATCTGGTTACCTTTCAAGATTTCCGATCTTTGCCTTATCCTGGCTCTCTCCTCAGCATGTATCAAGAGGGACTCAGGGTACCCCCGGACTCTCAAACGTTGCCTTATTTTTAGGCATTCTGACTTAAATTCTTCCTCAGTCGAACAATTACGCTTAGCTCTAACAAACTCCCCATATGGGATAGCTCGTATGGTGTGTTTAGGGTGGCAGCTTCTGGCGTGAAGTATCGTATTCCCCGTCACTAATTAACGGAATGTATTTGTATGTATCTTACCACTGACAAGATCTGCTCTTAGTAATAGATCTAAAATCTCTATTTTGTCCTGTTGCCAGTGGCCAGTAAACTTCAGATTACAGTCATTATCATTAAGATAAGTCAAAAATTCTTGAACATTGTTACCTTTATAAATGCAGATGATATCATCTATGTATCTGGCATAAAACTCCAAATATCGTTAATGTGGGTTCTCATTCCCAAAGATGCGGTGTTCCTCCCACCACCCCATATAGATGTTGACCAGGGAGGGTGAGAAGGGGGCCCCCATGGAAGCACCGCACCTCTGTAGGTAGAAAACCCCATTAAACATAAAATAATTGTGAGTAAGTAAATATTCTACACAGATACATGGAAACAAAATTCTGTCCTCCGCATATGCTGTATGCTTGAATAACATGTGCCGTAACGCCACAATGGCCATATCATGTGGGATGGAGGAGTACAGGGCCTGAACATCAAATGTGGCCAATATGTACCCCCCATTCCACTTCAACAATTCAATGGCACGTAAAACCTGGGTAGAGTCCATAATAAAACCCGGAAGGGAACCAACCAGAGGCTGGAGCTGGGAATCTACCCATTGCCCCAACCTCTCGTTGAGTCTCCCTATACCTGAAACTATAGGTCGGCCTTTTGGGGGGAATTCCCCTTTATGGACTTTAGGGAGGTGGTGAAAAATTAGTACTGAAGAAAAGGGGTTAATTTTTCTAGAGATCACCCCTAGTGCCATGCCCTGCTCCACAATAGATTCTAGAATGGCTTTATATGTATACGTGGGATCCGAGCTTAAGGTTTTGTATGTTGTATTATCAGAGAGTTGCCTTTGAGCTTCCAAAATATAGGCCTTACGGTCCATTACAACTATACTCCCACCTTTATCAGCTGGATAAATTACAATATCACAATTATTCTTTAGTTCCACCAGAGACTCTTTTTCAGCCCGTGTTAGATTGTTAGTGAATTTTTAATTCTGTTTCTTAGACAAATCTAATAGTTGTGTTATTATGGCATCATGAAATTTCTCTAGGGCCCCAGACCCTGACTGAACAGGATAGAATGCCTCATTCCTAAAGCGACAATCCTTAGGTGGATCTAAATCACCTCTCTCTCCATTTCTGGAAATGTCCCTCCAGTGAATAATATTGAGAGTGTCCTCAAAATTTTGAAGATCTGGTTGAGAATCTCGATTGTGTAATTGAGAAATGGAGCTTAGTCAGTGGCATAGCGACCCGGGGGCGGACCGCCCCGGGTGACACCAGACCTAGAGGGTGACACCCAGGGCCGTATTTACCACTAGGCACGGGTAGGCACGTGCCTCGGGCGGCGCTACAGGCAGGGGCGGGTACGGGGCGGCGACCAGCAACAATTTAATAAAAAAAAAATCACTTGCAATCAGCGATGCCCCTTTCTTGGTCGGGGATGCAGGGAGGACGGGAGAAGAGAGCTGTTCTTCACGCCACACAATACTGCACGCTGCTGCCCCCTGTGGACACAGGCTGCTACTGATTGTATGAGCTGCCTTCAGGAAGCAGCACACAGCCAGCACGTTATGGAGCCCGCCCTCCCATACACACACGTGTGTCACAAAGCTACAGCTTGGTCCTGAAATGAAGGAGAAATGGAAGCTGACAGAATGAATCCAGCATCGGCATGCCTCATGTGAGTTTAGTAATGGAGGGGGGAATGGAGACTGATTTTGCCTTGTGTGACTGCTGAGTAGGGCTGCAGGCAGAGCTGCACGTTTCTCAGCAGGCAGAGTAACCCTTTAGGAAGCCTTTCTCTGTGTCCCAGATTATCTCACATTGCTAGATGCTGCTGTGCCCTGCCATTTGTCCAGTCACAGAGTGTGTGTCAATGCCTCCACACTTTCTTATTTTACTTGACAGCAGTCCCTGTCATCAATAGACTTTTTATCTTGCCACCAGTTAAAGAGGAAGTAAAGTCAGCATAGAATTGGGATGCCCCTCTGTACAGTGTCACCCTACAAACATGATGTCAAGCCTAATACTGCTGATGCAGTGCCCGTACTTAGCAGAAGGTACTTCACAGCGGGGCATCATTGATTTGGGATGTTCTATGCAGCCAGTTTTGAGAGACTTTACTCACTTTAAAGTAGCTGACTGCCATACCATTCTGGGATCCCAGAAATGACATCCCAAAGTATGGCGATCAGTCAGAAGGGGTTTTCAATGAAAAAAACTATTATTTGGTTTTGGGATGCCCCTCAAAATTTTCTGTCTGGACCAAAAGTCTAAATTAGGATTTTGCTCTTCTTAAAACCCAATAAAGTGACTTTATTGGGGTCTCTCCTTTCCTGATTTGGATGCCCCATTGTGCATGTCCCCCTGGATTACCTGTAAACTCACCATCTCCATGGTGCATGCGCAGGGTTCTCAGCCAATCAGCATTGCTCATTCCATACAGATTTACTTTGCTGTACTGACGTCAGTGCAGCAAGTAAATTTGAAAAGAGTGAGCCCCGCAGCCGGATCCCCACCACTACCTCTAGTTGTGGGTGTGATCGTGCTGGCCATTCAGAAAGGCCTGGCATATATGCACACCTAGCTACAGGTATGCTGGGGATGCAGCTGTGGCACAGAGATGCTGCGTGTGCTGTTGGAAGAGGTGAGTAGATCGGGCAATCCAGAGGGTTTCACACACTGGGACATCTCCATTTGGGATGCTACATAACGAGGTAAACAAAAAAAAAAAATCTTATAGACTCAAGGGAGTGCCCCACTTTAACTTGACTCTAGAGGGAATTTTAGTTGAACTCCTCACACATGGTATTGAAGGGCACTGCTATTGTTTTCCACTATTAAAGTGGACCAACACCCAGGATTTTGACTATCCTGGGTGTTGGTCCACTTAGGTGGGGCACCCCGATCGGGGGTGCCCCGCTGTGTGAAACCCCCCCGATCACCGCAAAAACTCACCTCTCCCCGCTCCCACGTGACCTTGTCCGGCCAATGACAGCGCTCAGAGCCGCTCTGGTATGCGCGTCCAAAGCCGCTTGGACGCGCATACCAGAGCGCTGTCATTGGCTGCGTCTCTCGCTTCCCTCTAACAAAATTCACAAAATGGCCGGCGCAGGAGCGCGCCCTGCTAGAGGGAAGCGAGAGACGCGGCCGCGTCTCGCGCATGCGCCGTTGGATCGCCGGTAAGGTAAGGATTGTGGGCCTCCTGGGGGGTTCCTCCCCGCGGGGCATCCAAAATCGGGATGTCCCGCGGGGAGGAACCCCCCTGGGTGTTGGTCCACTTTAACAGCTCAGAACAATGGCTCTGTAGATAGGACGATTCCCCTTTAGTAGTCCATCTGCTTTGGCCTCTCATCTCCCATGAAAAGAATGATAATTCAGGCATTTATTAAAATCTGTCAAATTATTGGAGTTGGGCTTTAATACCTATACTTGGGCTATGAGAGAGATAGATGGAATGGCGGACTTATCCACATGAGGTTAGTGGAATGGCTGAGAGGGGCACCAAGGTCTGATGAAAGCCCCGGCAAAAGGGCTAGGTGTCCCCACTGGTGGTAAAGTGGACAGTGTGGTCTCTGAATGTATGGCTGGGGGCATCCCTTTTTGAATATCTTGGTCTGCTGCTTTACACATGTTGAGAAGTACAGCCACGAGGCATGTTGGGGTGCTGGGCATGGTGTGAATGTTGTCAACCTCTTGCCCTAGGGGATTATTGCAACAATATTGGGGTGCTGGGCATGGTGTGAATGTTGTCAACCTCTTGCCCTAGGGGATTATTGCAGCAATATATTTCATAGGCATGTCAGGTGATTCAGGCTTATGCCATGCAGAGTGCGCAAGTACAACTTATTTGCTCACTTTCCAGATCTCCCACCTTTGATGGGAGATCACCTCTGATGAACTAACTCCATTCAATCACTGCTAATCCCTGCAGACCTTGTTTCCACCACCTTAGCTGACTTTCTCGCTGCATCTCGCATTTACTCCTCTACGGGGTGTTACACTCACTCCACACTCCCACTTGGTGGGGGGGGGGGGATGGCAGATGCACAAATAGTGCCTAGGGCAGCATGAACCCTAAATACGGCCCTGGTGACACCGCACTATAGCATTATGTCACCTCAATTATTGCCAGCCTGTGGCACAGAGCAGTCAGTTGTGGGGATGCTATGCCCTCACGGCGACACCTACGCATCTCTCCCACAGCGCTCGAGCGCCATTTGGCAGGAGGCGGAGCGGCTGCTGGTGCCTGTCCAGAATCTGTGGACCAATGGTGTGCGCGCACAGCAGGTCACGTGGACGAGGTGGGAGCTTTTGTTCGCTGTTGCTGAGAGCGCGCGCGGTATTCGTCGCCAGAAACAGGTGAGGGCGTGTGTGGTGTTGCTGGGGTGAGCGCACGCTGTTCCTGTTTATTCGGGGATTTATAGCTGTAACTGCTCAGTGGCGTGTGTGGTGGTGTTGCATGGTGGGCGCGTTACCTGGCGGGAGATGGGTGTTTTTAATGGACATAAAGGGAGCGTGCAGGCCGATGTATGTGTGCTAGTGAGGTACTGCACAACGCATAAGCGCCTCTGCTATCATACATTGATTATAATAGGCGCGCGCCCCGCTTTTGTTCAGGTGCGATGTCTGGCCCTGCCCCGACTCCTATTGGTTGCTGCCTGTCTGGCCCGCCCCTTTTCTCCTCCAGCTGTCTGTAATCGGTGTGCTCCTTTTCTCTGCCATTGAGTTCTTTCAACATACAAACATTTTTTTTCTTTGGGGGGGGGGGGTGACACCATTTCCTACCGCCCCGGGTGACACCAGCCCTAGCAACGCCACTGAGCTTAGTATAGCTATCTGGGAAGAATCACCTGCTTGTAAGAAGTGTTTTCTTAAGGTGAGCTGTCGAATGAATCAGTTCAAATCTACAATCGTATTAAATATGTTCAAATCACTAGTTGGAGCAAATGACAGACCCTTGGATAAAAGTTGTAACTGAGTTGGCATTAAAGACATTGAGGACAAGTTAATTACTGATGAGACCTGTCCCTGTTGCTCCTCCTTCTCAATTGATAGCCGGTGCACAGCATGGTGTTTTCGCCCCGACCTCCGCCTTTTCTTCTTCCCCTGTCTTGTTTTGTTTTGGTCATGGGAGCATCCCCCCTGTGAAAATTTGAGCTCTGAGGAGGTGGTATTTGATCCCCGGCACATGATTGATAATTGCTGGTATCAGAATCAGAGAATGAGTGGTCAAAATCAGAAAAAGACACTGATTTAGGTCTGGATTTTTTCAAAATTGATTTGGGTCTGCATGAAAACGCTCTCCTTGGCCAGTTATATATTCGACCTGACTGATAATCTTCCAGATCCCGTTTGTATTTTCTTTGTTTTATATCCGTAATTAGGGATGAGCGATTCACTCCGGAACGAACCCGGATTCGTTATGAATTTCATGGAAAATTCGATTCTGAACTAATCCGAATTTCCCCGTGATTCGATCGATCAAAGTTTTCCTTTAAACTCCATTTATTTCAATTACAGGCATTCTAAAATGGTGGATGAACATGTCCAGACATACCCCCTGGGGCAAGGTATCATGGGTAAGTCACATGCAGCCTATCAGCAGCCAGGAAGCCCGGTGACATCACCGTGCTATATAAAGTGGTGGCCATCTTGCTTGTGCGCATTTCAGCCTTACATTGCGGCCAGAGCACAGCTAGTTAGAGACAGTCAGGGACAGACTTAATTTATTTAGATGTTTATATATACTCATATATCTATGGTCATAGCATTTTTAACTTAAATGTTTTCAAATGAGATTAGAAATTAATATAACATAATTTAATTTAACTTAATTTAATTTAATTAAAGGAGCAGTCCTAATACTGGTTATGGTATAATGGACTGATTCCAAGTAACAGATGACCATAAGAATTAGGTATTATGTGGGCCCCCACCCCTCTTTTGTTAGGTTGGGACCTTCTGTGACAGTTAACATGAATTAACAAACTTATTTATAATACAATTTTAATACTAATATTGATATCTGTAATATTAGCAATTTTTAAACTGTTGCAGTGTTGGATTATTAATGGGATTTGATTTATCACGTTCACTTATTTAGGTTTTATTTTCACAGTTGGGCACGTATTTAATTGTTGTTTTGATTCACATCTATATTTGGGATAAACAATTAGGAATTATTTCTTACATTTTTTGATTCGGGTATATTCTGAGGTTGACACAAAAAAACTTTTTTACTCCTGGTGCACATGGTTTGTTAATTTTTATTATATATTTTTTCAGTCTAAGAGTGAGGAAAGTTTTTTTGATTTATATATATCGTTTAATGAACTAAGATTTTTTCTACTGAAGTCACGGTAGATTTCATACTTTGTCACATTTAATTAGATTACATGATAGAGATTAAGCTTACACATTAAGGTGATTATTTAACACCATAACAGAATATTATATACATAGAAATAATTAGATTACTCATATTGAATTAGTTTGTACTGTCATATATTTATTCATTAGATCAACCTTCCTACTGAAAATGTCCCTGTTTGGGCCCGCATGAACATGCTTTCCTCCCTTCCCTTTTTGCCCCCTTTCCCTTTCTTGTATATAGATGTATATAGATTCATTGGTAATATACATTCTCAATATGATAAACAAACCCCCGTAGCTTCAGCACAAGTAGCACTTCAAAACAACAGACATTTAAATACACACATCGACAGCATTGTAGCTAATTGTCTTAATGAAACATTTATCTAATGAGAACTATAAACAAAACAGAAAACAACAAAAAACTTGCCCATGGAAGGTAGTGTTTTTTTTGCTAAGTCCCTGCGCTGAATGAATAAATAAATAGAAAGTCACAGATGTATCAAACCGGTGTTACTCTGTTACATTAGAACTTGGAATGGATATATATTGTAGTATAAAAGTGTGTGAGACCCGACTGAGGGGATGCATGTAATTAACTATTTGAAGATGTTTGTACTGACATATGTAATGTGGCTGTTTTCCTTCGCTTCCTCCCCCCAGTATCTTAATTACCATCGAGGGTCTCCTCACCTTTGTGGAGCACCCTCTGCTCGCTGCGGGCGCGCGCCCCCGCCGACCCGGCACCTCCTACTGCAGGGGAGTCTGTGCAGCTCGGCGCCGGCGGGGGCGCACGCCCGTTACTGTTCACTCCAGTGCGGCTGCGTGCCCGCCGCTGAGCATATCAGTGCGGCTGCGCTGGATGCTGCGGCCGCCCCCTGACGTTGGCCCTGACGGCAAGCATTGATTGGCCGGGTGGGGTGGGTGTGTGGGGGTTGGGCGGGCGGCGGCTGCTCAGATACATAAGGATGGAGGGAGCGAAGGAACAGCATGGCCACTTTGTGCCCTGGTGAAGTGGGAAGTCCACGGAACGCGTCGGCGGGGCGCTTTATGGGGGGACCTCAGGCGTGAGATATTGTCAACATGGTAATGTGATTCTTTTCTCTATATTACTTTCCTGATTTCATACTGCTATTGTGTGACCAGTGTCTTGTGGTCTGCTTTTGCAGACACCCTCTAGTAGTGCTTTTATATTATTTATACATATTTGTTAAACAGCCTGTTTAGATTGACCATCTATTGAACTTAGCACCCTGGAGAGATAAGGTGCGTGATAGGGCACTGGCCTCTTGATATTAAATAACTGGTTATATTGGTATCTTTATCATCAGGAGTAAAACTTACTGCTTTGATATGTAAAATAATACTAAGCCTAATATAGGGGTATCACCCCACCCCCCTTCTCTTGTATTACTGTGTATATGTTTTTTAGCATGTTATTTGTTGTGTTTTTATGTGCATTATCCCTCATAAGGAGTCTTTTTAATTACTAATAAAATTAGATTTTTTACTACAGTATACTGTGGTTTGTCATATTTTTGTGGGTAGAGTGCAGACCATCTGAGGACCTGTGTGGGGTCTCCAGAATCCCCCCCTCTTAGTAGAATTGGCAGAAGTTTAGATGGGTACAGATTGGTCTGGCACCCCCATTTTGTTATATTATTGGGCTGTGCGTGTCTAGTTTACAATAGTTATAGGGACAGAGAGTTAGAGATAGGTGGGGAGGGACCGACAGAGAGGCAGAAAGAGAGGTAGACAGAGCCAGGGAAAGATAGTGATAGATAGGGAAGAACCGGAAAGATCCAGGCAGGGACAGCATTGAAGTGACAGGGAAATTTTTTTTTTCATTTTCATTAGCCAGATCATTTTTCAATTAAATTTCAGTTCTTTGTGCTGTAAACCTGCCTTGCCACTGTGCATCCCATCTATGCAGTGGCATATTTAACCCTAGCTGTTAGACACAAGCATTTATCATAATATATACCTGGATCAGTTTAAATATTTTTGGTCTGCCTTTAACAAAAAAAACACCAGGCCGCAGGGCATCCCAAAATTGCATTAGGCAGCCTATCTGTTATACTAAATACGCTTGTTGATCCTTCCTCAGCTGAATCTGAGCATTGCATTTTGAATTGGTTTTTGGTCTTCCTTTAACAAAAAAAACACCAGGCCGCAGGGCATCCCAAACCTGCATTAGCCAGCCTATCTGTGCTGCCTTTTCAGGCTAGTTCAGTTATAATTGCTCTTAGGAGTGTATTACTTATAGTTGTGTAGTGCACCACTGCCATCTACTGGCAGAAGTTCGGTATAACAGTTCTACTTTTATCAAAGAGTATTCAGTGAATCCCTTAGACAGGAAGTAAACCTTTGCTACAGGAAGTTCTCTTCAGCCATTTTAGATTTTCATTCTCTATGGATGCAGCAGATATTTTCCTCTCCCAGAAGGTTTGAGACATCATCACCTGTAAGTGCCTTTCTGTTATGTTATTATCTATGCTGACTAGTGTTTCATGTGTACTGATATGCTGTTATTTGATTGTATTGCAGTTTCACAAAATTTAATGTATACTGAAGAACGTATAAGTATATACTAATAAAACAGTATAAAGTTGGATTCCTTTGGTGGACAATACAAGCATGGGCTTCTGTTTACTGAGATCTCCAACCAGTGTTTAGCTGTCCGTTTAGAATCACACACAGTCAGTGCTTTGAGAGCGGAACAGTGAAAAGGTGTTAGCGCAACAAGCCTGGGGATAGGAGTCGCTGCACAGACAGAATGAGCCTAAGATCAGGAAGACGCTATAACGCTGAAGATCAGCTACCCGCGACACATCAGGGCAGGGAGAGCATGCCAGGTGTCCAGCAGGATGATACACGCTCACATTCATCTAGATCAGCAAGGTCCAGTCAGTTTTCATCAGCAAGCGCCCTTTTTATCAGAGCGCGCGCCAAAGCAGAGGCCGCTCGTGTTCAGTTAGAATTAGCTGAGAAAGAGGCCGCCATTATAAAAGAAAAATCAGATCAGGAAGCAAAGCTGATAAAAGAGAGGTCAGAACAGGAAGCAAGGTTGATAAAAGAAAAATCAGATCAGGAAGCAAAGCTGATAAAAGAGAGATCAGAACAGGAAGCAAGGTTGCATATTCTTCAGCGTCAGTGTGCAGCCGCCGTTGTAGCAGCAGAAACCGCAGCTTATGCAGATATGGAGCGGTCTGAAATGGAGTCCATCTATGGAGGCCCAGATGTGCCTGAGAAACCCATTCCCTCAGCAGAACGCACTAGGGAGTATGTCAGAGAACTTTCAAGTGATGGTGCAATAAAACAGTTTCCCAATCCAGAGTCACCTGAATTTAAACCAAAACCGGCAGAACTCCTGAGTGTCCAAAAACAAACCCACAAGGCCGGTAGTACCAGAGTGATAAAAGATGAACCCTCACTGCAGCAATCCAAACACCAGAGCATGCAAGACGTCACTAAATATCTTGTCCGTAAAGAAATGGTTAATGCAGGCTTCCTCAAGTTTGATGACTGTCCTGAGAATTACTGGGCATGGAAGGCTTCCTTTATGAACGCAGTCAGAGACTTGGACTTAACAGCAGCAGAGATGTTAGACCTGATGGTAAAGTGGCAGCAGAGATGTTAGACCTGATGGTAAAGTGGCTTGGGTCAGAGTCTGCAGAGCATGCAAGAAGGATGCGCAGGATACACCTATTTAACCCTCCAGTAGGAATCGATATGGCCTGGAAAAGGCTAGAAGAAAGATATGGATCACCAGAGGCAATTGAAGGTGCACTAATGAAAAGACTGGAGTCTTTCCCCAAGCTAAACAGCAAAGACAATTTGAAACTACAAGAGCTAGGAGATATTCTTTGGGAAGTTCAGTGTGCCAAGGAAGAAGGCTATTTAAAGGGACTTGCACATTTAGATACCGCCAACAGTACAAGGCCTATAGTGGAGAAACTACCTCACCACCTGCAAGAAAAATGGGTGAGTGTTGGAGCAAAATACAAAGAAGATCATGGTGTCCCTTTCCCTCCTTTCTTTGTGTTTTCTAGGTTTGTACAGCAGCAAGCCAAGATGAGGTGCGATCCAAGTTTTTCCTTCATCACCAGCAGCCAGCTTCCAAAGGCAGAAAGGCCACCTAGACCCTACCATAGGACTTCAGTGATTGCCCACAAGACAATGGTTCCCTTTGAAGACTCAGGAGGTGCAAGCAGCTACAAGGTAAACACCTATGAAGACCCTGACAGACTTTGCCCACTTCATAAAAAACCCATCCTCTAAACAAGTGCAAGGGGTTCAGAAGTAAACCTATCAGGGAAAGGTTAGCCTTTCTTAGAGAAAACGGCATCTGCTTCAAGTGTTGTGCATCCACCAAGCATATAGCTAAAGACTGCAAAATACAAGCAAATTGCTCAGAATGTGGCAGTAACAGACACATTGCAGCTTTACACCCCAATACCTTGCATCAACCACTAGAGGTCGCTGAAACCCTGAAAGATGAGGGCAGGGAGCAAAAGGATGAATCAGCTACCCCAGTAATGGCCAAATGCACTGAAATCTGTGGTGACAGTACAAATCCACGCTCATGTTCCAAGATCTGCCTAGCAACAGTGTACCCCACTGGGAATAAAGAGAAGGCAGTGAAGATGTATGTGGTTCTGGATGAGCAAAGTAACAGGTCTCTGGCAAGGTCAGACTTTTTTGATGCCTTCAACATTACGTCAAGTGCAGTGCCATACACTCTAAAAACATGTGCAGGAGTGATACAGACCACAGGGAGGAGAGCAACTGACTTTACAATTGAGTCTCTTGACAAGAGAGTCCATCTCTCACTCCCCACCTTGATAGAATGTGATATGATACCAGATGATAAGGCAGAGATTCCTTCACCAGAAGTGGCCCTTCATCATCCTCATCTTAAATCAATATCTCACCTTATTCCAGCTGTCCAGAGGGACGCCTCTATTCTACTACTTCTTGGAAGAGACATTCTGCAGGTACATAAGGTACATCAACAAATTAATGGACCATTTAATGCCCCGTATGCTCAAAGACTTGATCTGGGGTGGGTTATAGTAGGAGAAGTGTGTCTGGGAGCAGCACATCGTCCAGATAGTGTCAATACTTCAAAGACATCTGTGCTAACAAATGGGCGTACGTCCCACCTCAGCCCATGCCAGAACAGCATTGTTGTTAAGGAAACCCTGAAACCATGCTATGACTTTTCTTCCAGTTATAATAGAGACATTTGTTGTGACATAAAGACTGACACTTTAGGGAACTCAGTGTTTCAGAAGACAAAAGATGATGACAAGCAAGCAATGTCTATAGATGATCAAGCATTTCTCCATATCATGGACAAAGAGGCTTTCCAAGATGAAAACAGCAATTGGGTAGCCCCTTTACCTTTTCGCCCACCCAGGTGTTATTTACCTAGCAACAGAGAGCAAGCCATGAAGCGCTTGAACACACTACGTAAAACCTTGCAAAGAAAACCTGAAGTGAAAAAAGACTTTACAGAATTCATCAAAAGGATGCTGGACAATAATCATGCTGAAGTAGCACCACCACTGGATAAAGATAAAGAACACTGGTATCTGCCAATGTTTGGTGTTTACCACCCACACAAACCGGATCAAATAAGAGTTGTGTTTGATTCCAGTGCGCAACATGAAGGCGTTTCATTGAATGATGTACTGCTGAGTGGTCCAGATCTAAACAACACACTTCTGGGGGTCCTCTTACGCTTCAGGGAAGAACCCATTGCCTTCACAGCAGACGTGCAACAGATGTTTTATTGTTTTCTAGTGAGAGAGGACCATCGTGACTACCTGCGTTTCCCGTGGTACAAGGACAACAACATAGACAAAGAGGTAACAGAATACAGAATGAGAGTTCATGTGTTTGGTAACAGTCCTTCACCAGCTGTTGCTATATACTGTATGCAGAAGGCTGCCCAGAAAGGTGCAGAACGTTATGGTCAAGATGCCAAGCACTTTGTCATGAGACATTTCTATGTGGATGATGGACTTGCTTCAGCTAACACACCTGAAGGAGCAGTCAACATTCTCAACAAAGCAAAACAAATGCTGGCAGAGTCTAATCTGCGACTACATAAGATTGCCTCTAACAGCAAACAAGTCATGGAAGCTTTCACCACAGAAGACAGAGCTAAAGACCTCAAAGACCTTTGCCTGGGAACAGACGACCTTCCTTTGCAGAGTCTAGGCCTAATCCTCTGGGATCTTATTAATCCTCCCCACCTTTACCTCCCAGTTCCTTCCTTCCCCCACATGCCTGACCCACTTGCTAAACCCTCCCATCTTAGCTTCATCCCCGTCCTCTGGGGTTCTCTCCCACTTTTTGTTTTCTCTTCTTTTCTCTACCATTCCCCGCCCCTTTTTCCCCTTTCTTGATTTCCTCCCTTCCGCTTGTTCTCTCCGGCTCCACTCTGCTTGGCCAACTAGTTTACCTGCAATCCCTTATTCCCCTCAGATGAGATGTCCGAACCGACAGCCTGCTCCTTGAACATTAAGAGCTTCAATATTCCGGAAAAACACTCAAAGGTACTATATGACCATCATAAACAAGGGTCAACTACCTCCAGAAGACCCACTTTCAAGAAGGACACGTGCCCAACTTACACAACAGATACTACCCTTCTTGGTATCACAGTACAAATCCAAAAGGCAAGTCGCAAGGGGGTTCTATAGCAATACATAAGTCTATTACTTACACAGCACTAGATCACGTGGCTGATGCAGAGCGGATACATCTTTCTTAAGTTGTCAATCCACCATGCGTTGCCTCGGAAAACTAGACACATTTGCAGAAGGACTCCTAATATTAGGCAGTGATTTTAATCTACCCCTAAATCCTTTCCCTAAACATCTCCTCCAGAAGAACATCTATACCCCTCGGACAACTACAGGCCTTGAGGAAAAGACTACCTACAGCTGATGGATGTCTGGAGACTGGAGCATGAGCAGTCAAAGGACTAAATGTACTTATTGCCAGCCCATGGTTCTTACAGTCATATAGACTACATATTTCTGAGTCACCATGGGACCCTAAGGCTCGAATAGGCTCATTCCTATGGTCTGACCACACCCCGTCTTCTTATCTTTACACCTATCTGGCTCAACACCAAAGCAATGAAGCTGGTATCTAAACGACAACCTGCTGAAGGATGCTGGATGTCTGACCAGGATTAAAGACGCAATTAGCAACTTTGTATCCAACCATGCTCAGGATGACTCTTCCACTACAATCCAATGGGAAGCACTAAAATGTGTGCTGCGGGGGATATTCATTCATTATATATCTGTATTATCTGGATCACTTTTTGAAGATGTGTTACTCAGTAAGGTTATATAAAATGACCCCTCCTCCATGTTCAGTTGTAGATGTGTGATAGTATACCTTGACGTTGCTATATATATATATATATATATATATATATATATATATATATGCTATATATATTGTTATATACAATTATTGTTTGAACTGATAATTTAGGGCATTACCCTTAAATATAACATTAACATGTGGTCGGATACACATATATGCTACAATGAGAGGCTCCTCCCCTGAGGCCAAAAAATTCTATAGCTGTGGTGATAATAGGCAATGCAGGGCTCTGACCTTGTATATGACATTAACAAAAGGTCGATTTGACAAGCACATCATTATCAAGGGGCAGATCTGAGACACACATGTGCTTCAATAGCTCCTCTATTGTGCAGGTAGCTTATAGGCCCCCCTCCAAGGTCAAGAATTTAACAATTGAGATTTGAATAGGAAATGTACGAACTCTGATTATATGACAGTAACATGGGGGAGGATTTGACGCGTATATGTGGTACAATGCGCCAGCTATTGTGCGTATAACTAGAAGTCATTAATTTGACACACAATCGTTACAATGCCACATGTATTTTCATATAGTTAATAGCCAAAAATGAATGTGAAATCACACAACGCTACGATCTTGCATTGACTGTCTAGATTTGATGAATATCTGTTGAAATAATCCAGCTATTACATTTACTGGGATAGGCAAGCCATTTGACAAAACAATATTTTACGGCATGTTTGTTTCGGGTCTCAATGAGTTGTTTTTGCAGTTCCTGTTCATAGAAGGAGCCCTGTATTTTTTCACCATAAAGGTCGACTAATTTATAAACCGGGTTTACACTGTTCACATTTATTGCATAAATGACAGATTTCTATAGTAAATGATGTGACAAACCCTTTCGAAAATAACCCCTACTACGTACTATTCTTTTTTTTTTTTTTTTTTTTTCAAATTCTTTTTATTTGAGTTTTTGACAGTCTTCCATCATATAAGATACAACATTTGATCTTTTCATGAAAGATAGAAAAATTACAACATACTAAAAGAGGTACAAGTATAACTCTTCATAGGAATTAACTGCATTTTCTTTATTATCATTTTATGTCAGATCCAAGTATTTAACAGCAAAACATCCGATCCTGGTCGTCATTTTTTTTTTTTTTTATCACAGAACATCGTCTACACATGGTCTTGTCGCTCAAGGTGGGGGCCGAGCACCCCCTCCACACCTCTCCCCTCGAGGTCAATTGGATTGTCTCCCTCCACCACTCTTGTCAAGTACCAGGTGGTGTCTCGAAATGTCTGATATAATTTTTGTTTGGTTTCTATGTTTAAGGTGTCAATAAAGCTTTCCCACGTATTAAAGAATTTGGGCGTTTTCTTTTCTTTATCTAAGGTTGCCTCAGCCCATTCGAATTTAAAGAGCTGTTGCAATTTTTCCATAAAGTGTTGGAATGGGGGCGGGTCACTCCCTATCCATCCCTGAAGAATAACCTTTTTTGCTACTGTGGCTATCATTAGGATTAGTTTTCTAGTTCCTTTGTCTATCCTCTGGACATCGGTGTCTATGGCACCGAATATTGCCCACTTCGGAGTAAGCGGTAGGTAACTTGTTAGCTTTGTAATCATGTATCTGTGCACTTTCCTCCAGAACCGATTGATTACCGGACACTCCCACAGACAGTGGTACAGATCTGCTCCCTCTTTTTTACACTTTTTGCAGTGGTCGGAGTCAGATAGTTTCATCTGCACTGATCGAGCTGGTGATACATAATTATAATGGTACAACCTGAGCAGCATCTCTCTATAAGAGGAAGCCTGCAGAATTGTCCAGGAGTAGTTGTACATTTTGAGCAGTTCGGCTACATTCAATTCTGGAAAGTGAGTGCACCACCTGGTCATGCCTGTATTGAGTTCTTCATAATGAAGAGTATGTCTTAGAAATTTGTAGTGTGTCGTTATGGCTTTGCTGTTTGGTGGTGTTGTGTTCAGCATTATGTCTAGCTCGTTTTCCCAATCTCGAGTGGAGAATTTTTTGATTGTTTTTTTGATATATGATGACAGTTGAAAATATGCAAATGTATGTGAGGCCGTAAATGGGAATTTTTCTTTGACTTCTTGAAATGTAAGTATTCTTTTATCATTTCGTTTCAATAGTTGTCCAATATATATGAGTCCTGCTTTGTCCCACTCCGTGAATGGGAGTGTTCGGCTCCCACTCAAGAAATCTAGATTGCCCATGATGGGTAATAGTACTGATGAGTGAGGGTTCAGTTTGTATTTTTTCCTCAATTTTTGCCACAGGCCCCAAATGGACATCAGTAATGGGTTTAGTGTAACTGTTTCCGGTAATTTTATTTTTGGCATATGAATCATGTACGCTAGCTTAATATCTGGTATCATGTTCTGATCTAACTGTGGGTCTGTATGTATGTGCGTGTTTTTGATCCAGTCTCTCAGCACTCCAAGTAGTGCCGCCATATTATAATTGAGGGGATCTGGAAGGTTTACCCCAGCATTTTCCCTTGGCTGCTGCAACACCCTTCTGCTTATTATTTTCTTCCCCCAAATGAATTCTCTGAACCTTTTGTGTAGTTCCATAGTTTCCTTATTATTTAGGAGTATAGGGAGTGTTTGTAGGTAAAACAGCAGCTTCGGGAATGCAATCATTTTTATTAGGTGGATTCGTCCCAGATATGAAAGGGTCAGGCTGGCCCAAGTTTGTAAGTTTCTTTGAATTTCCCTTATGACAGGTTTAATATTGATGTCATAGAGTAAGTGTTGTTTTTTGGGTAACAAAACACCCAAATATTTAACATGCTGTTTGTTCCACTTGAAAGGGAAGCCCTCACCCCAGGCCGGTTTTGTACAGTCACCAAGGTACAAAGCCGCCGACTTTTCTAGATTAATTGAATAGCCCGTGATAGTGCCAAATTGGGTTATGATTTCTAATATCCGTGAGAGAGTGGCTTGAGGGTTCGCTATGTATAATAGAACATCGTCTGCAAAGGCTGTTATTTTTATTTCTTCTTTGCCTATTCTTATGCCCTGAAAGGCGATTTCCTTTTCTAATAGTCTAAAAAGGGGGTCAATGGCTAAGTTGAATAGTAGTGGTGACAGGGGGCAGCCTTGTCTGACTCCTCTCCCCAGTTGGATGCCATTTGTGAGTTGTCCATTTACCAGCAAGTGGCAAGTTGGTGTTTTGTATATATATTGTATTAAGGATTTGAAAGTGTTGCCGAAGGTTCTTTCTGCTAGTACAGCATTGAGCCATGGCCACGCAATTTTATCGAATGCCTTTTCAGCATCCAAACTGAGGAGAAGGCCTTTGGATTTACCATTGGTAGTGATTGCTGCTATTGCTGTTCGTATTCCTATTGAGATATGTTTACCCCTGACAAAGCCTAGCTGGTGTTTGGTGAGCAGGTCCGGGAGAAGACACTGAAGCCGATCTGCCATTATTTTAGAAAGAATTTTGTAATCTGTGTTCAGTAGCGATATCGGTCTGTAGGATTGGACTAATTCTGGGTCTCTGTCTGGTTTTGGCAACAGGATCGTGTACGACTCAGTGAATCGGGTCATTGGGGTCCCCTGATGTATGATGCTGTGAAAAGCTTCCCGAAGCATGGGTATTATTGCGGGGTTCATGAGTTTGTAGAATTCGGCTGTGTAGCCATCTGGGCCTGGGGTTTTTTGGTTTTTAAGGTTTTTGATCGTATTTTCTATTTCTTGATCTGTTATGTCCGTTTCCAGCGTGTTCCTCTGCTCCACTGTAAGTTGTGGAAGCTGTGTCTTGTCAAGTATGTCCTGTGTGATGTTGTAGTTTGTTGCGGTGGGCGAATATAGTTCTCTAAAGTAGTCTTCAAATTGTTTTGCTATACTTATAGAGTCGTGTGTTCTGTGGCCTGTGTTTGTGTCCTTTATAACGTTTATGGTTCTATTGTGTCCCCTTGTTTTTGCCATATTGGCCAATAGTGACCCGGCTTTGTTTCCAAACCTAAAGTATTTGGCATTTTGGAATTGTATTTTATTTTTGGCTTCAGCTCCTAAGTATGTATCCAGTATTAGGGAGGCTTCCAACCAACATTTTTTATTTTCTGGTGTATTATGTTCTATATAGTTTTTATAGGCTTTGGTAAGTGTATTGTAAAGGAGTGTGTGTTTCGCCTTTGCTTCCCTCCGTTGTTTAGCAGTGTATGCTATGATCTGTCCTCGCAACACAGCTTTTGCCGTTTCCCATAGTAGTGTTGGGTTATTCATGTGTTGAATGTTGTCATCTAAGAAGTCTCCCCAACTTTTTGCCAGATATTCTTTAAATTTTGGGGATGTATATAGGTAGTTTGGAAATCTCCAGATTCTAGAGCGGGTTTGTGCTGTTTCCAGTTTCATTATCAGTGACAGGGGGGCATGGTCCGACACTGTGATTGGCCCTATGGAGGCATCCGCAACCCCCCCCATCAGTTGTTCATCTATTAGGGTATAATCGATTCTCGATAGTGTTTTATGGGCTACAGAGTAGCACGTGTATTCCCTGGCTGTGGGGTATAGGAGCCTCCACGGGTCAACCAATGCCGTGTTTTGTAACAGGAATGTGAGGGGATTACCCATGGATTGCGTGGGTCGTGATTCTTGTCTGTCCATTTTGGGGTCTATAGCAGCGTTAAAATCTCCTATTACAATTACGTTTTGTGCCTGTATTGTTATTAACTTTTGTGTGAGTTCCGTGTAGAAGTCTGTATTAGAGCCATTAGGCGCATAAATATTGGCTAAGGTGAAGCTTTGTCCTGCTATGTTGATTTTCAGAATTATATATCTGCTTTCAGGATCAATATGTTTTTCTGCTATATTGTATCGTAGGTGTTTGCCGATTAATATGGCAACTCCTCTTTTTTTATGTGTGTATGTAGTGGCAATTACCTCCCCTACCCAGTTGGCTTTGAGATTACCTTTTTCCCCTATTTTCCAGTGAGTTTCCTGTAGCCCTACAATATCTGGGTTAAGGCGGTGAATCGATGTAAGGGCTTTCCTACGTTTAACTGGGTGATTCAGGCCCCCTACATTCCAGGAGACCACCTTAAGTGTGTCCTTTACTATGGTGTCTGTCATTATTTTATCGGTTGCCATGTTCCAGTAATGATAAATTCAGTAGGGCATACCTTACTGTCCCGTATTTCTCGTCTTTTGAATGTCTACCCTGCTTACGGGGTTTCGGAAACCACGGCCCCCACCTCGAGCGACACACACCCTTGATCTCCACCTCTTGAGAATTATCACGATTCACCTTAGAGAAAATAGCTGAAGACATCATATCAAAATTATGTACATTTGCATCAATAATCTTCGACGTCATCCTGTAACAATTGTTGCCTCTCAGTAAACTTTCTATCAACAATATAAACTTTTCCAAACCTTTTACTCCACAGAGGAGTCTCAACTTTATCCTATGTTGATTTTTACCGTTCAATGAACCTTCTATTAACACTTCAAACTTTTTAAACTTTTTACCCTGTAAAGAGTCGTTCCCATAATCACCTAGATTCTGCATATTGCATTCTGGGATTATGAACAATTAATTAATGCCATGACTTTATGCCTCTAACGGGCAAGTTAGTTTCACCCTGTATTTGGTGGTAACAAATCCAGTTTGGCTTTTTTGATATCATCATATGTTTTGGTTTCTCCCGAAATGGTGACTCTTAATTTTGCAGGGTACAACAGGGCAAACCTAATTCCCCGCTGTACCAGGTGTTGGCAAATGGGGGAGAACTCTTTGCGTTTCTGGGTAACCATTACAGAGAAATCCTGGAATATCAGGATTTTGTTTCCCGCTACCACCACCTCTTTTTGTCTGCGATAAGCTCTTAAAATGTCTTCCTTGTCCTCAAAGTGTAGGTATTTAGCTATAGTTGCTCTAGGTCTGCTGCTTTCAGCTTGTCTGTCTGGTCCTAGCCTGTGCGCTCTTTCTATTTTTCTAGGATCACCTGTGGGTAATTGCAGCGCTTTCATCAGGTCATCCGTGAGGAAAGATTTTAGCCCCTGGCCTTTATAGTTTTCTGGTATGCCTACAAACCTAAGATTTGACCTGCGGCTTCTGTTCTCTAAGTCCTCCTGTTTTTCACATAGGGTGGTCAGGAGTACTACGTACTATTCTAACATGGTCTTTAAATTTTGGAGTCACTTTTTTATACAGACATAATCGGAGTATATATTTCGCCATATGTTCTGCTTATTCACATCAACAGGTCTACACTTTTTCATGTTAGGATACATGTGATTGTAACTATAAATAAGTCAGATAGTATATATTTTATGGTGTTGTGTTTTGTCAGGTAATAATACATTCTCAATATTAATGTCCTATTAAAATGCTCTATAACAGCAGCTTTGACATCATTGTTGGTAACAAAGGGGTTTATTCGCTACCTCTAGCACTGTACTGTTAGATGTGGTGTAGGCTTGGCCGCTATTGTTTGGAACACCCCCTTGCATACACTGTGGCAAATATGGAAACAGTAATAATGCTTTACAGTTAGGAGCCAATTATTACAGTAACTGAAATACATTACGTGAAAATTAAATATAAGCAAATGTACATTACTTGTAAAATGCTATTTTTTTTATTTTATTTTTAAGCTGTAGCGTAATTTTAGTTATGGTATTGGTGCGTTCTATAGCATAAATAACATGTATTAGGCATTTCCTTGTGACGGGGTTAAAGGTTTTGCTTTCGGTTTCATTTTGTGCACTTCCGGTTTGCCTATGCGCAGCAATGGCCCCAAGACGACCAGCCAGGCACCTTCCCCCGCCTCTTCCTCCTCACCCTGTGATGCTCCCCCCCCCCCCCCCCCGGGGAAGAGGCAGGGTGTGGACCCACGGGTGAATGGGCAGATAGTTAAGGTAAGTTTTTATATGAAATGTATACCTATGCATTATGTACTCTGTTGTAGCCTTCTGTCCATGTGTTATTTGCTTCTGATTTATGCTTAATTTCATTTTTTTAATTATTGTAATAATTTTTGTTATATATTACACAATATAGAAAGATTTTAAATATTTTATCTGTGTTTTTTTTAATAATATTTTTAAAGGGAATCTCAACCCCTTTTGATTCCTCATAAATATTAAAATGATTGCCCATGTCCAATAAAATCAATTTTTCAAAGTATTTTTACATTTAACAACATTATTGTTTTTCTATATTGTGAAATGAACAAGCTCTTTTTGGCAGTTTAAAGAACACCAACAAATAATTTTTATTGTCCCATATATTTATAGTTAATATTAATATTACATTAATTTAATGTTAAATTATGTTGTTCTAAATTATTAATATTTTTGTTTTTGTTTACTTTCTCTACATCTAGGACTTCTGTGTTAAGGAGTACGACTATGCCCTGAGAACCAAGAGCAGTATTGTGGAGGAGGTGAAGGCCATTTGTCCCGGCATTTCAATACCCAATTGAAGAAAAAATACAAGTCTGTGATTACTTACCTGTAGAATTGGTATTATACGTATACAGCACATCCTGTTCCAGAATGATCCTTACTCCTGGGTAATACATCCACAAGATGGCGCTCGACTGCAGAGGCAGCAAAAAAGTGGCTCCTCCCGGCCCTATATATACCAGGGACCTCCCACAAATTCCCCAGCATTGAAAAGCGGTTAACAAGAAGCTGGGGGAAATATAACCATAATCAACATTTGAACATAGTAACAACCACCATACAGAGGTACTAAGAATAATGATAACAAGGGCGTGGTGGAACAGGACGTGCTGTATACGTATAATACCAATTCTACAGGTGAGTAATCACATAATTGTATTATTCTAAGTATACAGCACGTCCTGTTCCAGAATGATCCTAACTCCTGGGACATCCAATAGCAGTGTCCGTAAGGTAGGGTGGGATCCCCAAAAAGTAACAGCGGGCAGTTTAAACCACTGCCGCCTGCAGAACTTTGTGGCCAAAAGCAGCGTCAGCTGAGGCCCTAACATTAACCTTGTAAAACTTAGAAAAGGTATGAACAGAAGACCAAGTAGCGGCCTTGCAAACTTGTTCAACAGAAGCCTGGTGCTGAAAACCCCAAGAGGCACCAATAGTACGAGTGGAATGAGCAGTAATGTGGAAGGGAGGATTCTTCCCCTTAGCAGAATAGGCCTGAATGACAGCCTGACGAATCCACTTGCTGATAGTGGATTTAGCTGGAGCCAGACCCTTCTTAGGTCCAGACGGGAGCACGAAAAGAGCATCAGTCTTCCTGAAGGGTTCAGTATCCACCAAATAGAACTTCAGAGTCCTGACCACATCCAAGGAATGTAAAACCCTCTCCTTAGGGTTACTAGGATTAGGGCACAAAGAAGGCAGAACAATGTCCTGATTGAGATGAAAGGCAGACACAACTTTAGGCAGAAAATCTGGTTTAAAGCAAAACACCACCTTGTCCTGGTGTCTCTCAAAGTAAGGGGGTTTGATGGAAAGCGCCGCCAATTCAGAAACGCGCTTGACGGAAGTATTAGCCATCAAAAAGACTACCTTAAGCGTTAAGCTCAAAGAGAGACCCCTGCAAGGCAGATAAGACCAAGTTCAAGTCTCAGACTGGTAACATAGACTTACGTGGAGGAAGCACATGAGTAACCCCCTGGAAGAAGGTCTTGACCAGATGATGCTGAGCAAAAGATCTTTGGAAGAAAATAGTCAAGGCAGAAACATGACCTTTCAGAGTACTGAGTTGAAAACCCAGATCAAAACCATGTTGAAGAAATTCCAGAATCCTAGGAATAGAAAACACACGACAGGGAAGTGATTTAGACCCACACCAGTCAATGTACGTATGCCAAACCCTATAGTAGATGGAAGAAGAGGACTTTTTCCTAGCCCTGATCATGGTATTAACAACAGAGGCAGGCAGACCCTTTTCCATTAAGATGGGAGGTTTCAGCAGCCAGGCCGTCAAAGCCAGCATTTGTAAATTGGGGGTGGCGTAACTGCCCCTGAGTGAGCAGATCTGGAACCCTGGGCAGGACGTACTGATCTACTGCCAGCTGCCACACTTTCTTGGCCAACAGGGGGCCACCAGGATGGCTGGCACCCCTTCCTGAGCTATCTTGCGCAGCACCCTGCCCAGCAGAGGAAAAGGGGGGAAACACATACAGTAGCTGAAAGCTCTTACAAGGCATTGCTAGGACATCCATGGCTAAGGCCAGAGGGTCCTGGGACAGAGAGACAAAGACTGGAAGCTCGTGATTGTGACGGGACGCAAAACAGATCCACATCTGGCTGACCGCAACAGCGACACAGGGAGCGAAACACCCTGTTGCAGAGGGACCATTCTCCCAGGCGAGAAGTCCCCCCGCTCAGAGAGTCTGCCTCCAGATTCTGCACCCCTGGAATTGTACACAGCTAAGAGGCAGGGAACATTGTCCTCCGCCCAGGACAGAATCAGAGACACTTCCTTGAGGGCCCTCTTGCTCCGGGTCCCTCCCTGATGATTGATGTAGGCAACCGCCGTCTGGTTGTCCGAGCGGATCTGAACAGCCCGACCCCGAAGGTGTGGGGTTAAGTGGGCGAGAACCAACCTGATCGCCCTCAACTACAGAATGTTGATAGGGGTGTGGTCTTCCTGAGGGCCCTGCTGACCCTGGAATTTCAGGGATTTCCAAAAGCCCCCCCAACCTGTCAGACTGGCATCCGTGGTGACTGTCTCCCAACAAGGGGCCAGAAAGGATCTGCCCACAAACAGGTTCCTTGAGTCCAGTCACCAAGAGAGAGACCGCCTGGCCAGTGGGGACAGAACAAACACCTGATCCAGGGACACAGGGTCCCGATCCCATACTGACAAGAGGTGAAGCTGAAGAGGTCTCATGTGAAACTGAGCATATGGAACCGCCTCGAAGCAGGACACCATCAGGCCCACCAGCTGCATTCCCTGCCTGATGGAAGGATGAGGACAAGACAGAAGGAGCTGTGCTTACGCTTGAAGACTCTCTACCTGCTGCTGAGGAAGAAAGATCTTGACCTGAGATGTATCCAGAGTCATGCCCAGAAATCACCATTGAAGGAGACAGAGAAGACCTGGGGTGGTTGATCACCCAGCCGAACGACTCCAGTGGGGACACCACCAGCTGGGTATCCAGCTCTGCCTGTTGGAAGGACTGAGAAGTGATGAGAATGTCGTCCAAATAGGGTAGAATGCGAATGCCCTGAGATCTCAGCAGAGCCATCACTCCTGCCAGCACCTTGGTGAATACCCTGGGAGCCGAGGTGAGACCGAAGGGCAATGCCACAAATTGGTAGTGCTGATCCTCCAGAGCGAACCTGAGGAATCTCTGATGACCTGGAAAGATTGGAATATGAAGGTAAGCATCCTTGATGTCCACTGAGGACATGAAGTCCCCCGGGCGTAATGAATTTACAGCTGAGCGCAGAGTCTCCATGCAAAAGTGTCTGAATCTGACAAATATGTTGAGGAGCTTTAAATCCAGGATGGGTCTGATGGACCCATCTTTTTTGGGAATAGTGAGAAGATTGGAATAGTAACCTTTGCCCCTTTCCCTTAAGGGCACCAGGCAGATGATCCCCAGCTCCAGAAGGTTTTGTACAGCAAAACGCCAAGACCCTGAACTGACAAAGGGGGTTTTGAGCTATCCGGGATCTGATGAATCTTAGGGGCGGCCAGGCTGCAAACTCTATCTTGTAACCGGAGGACACTACCTCCTGAATCCACCGGTCTGAAACATGACGCCTCCAGACGTGAGCAAAGAGCCGAAGCAGTCCCCCCACCCGGATGGGCAAGGGCAGCCCTTCATGCCTGAGGGGGCTTGGGGGAGGACTTAGGCTTGGAACTCCAGGAGGGGCCAGAGGGGCCAGGGCGGGCACGTCCTCTGCCCCTGCCCCAAAAATCTCCTCGGGCCCCAGCAAATGTAGCTCCCTGTCCCATTCTGGCCCCACGGTAGGAGGGAAGAAAGGAACTGAACCCCGAAAGGCCCGGGACTGTCTTTTACGCTGGGGTAACTTACCTCCTTTAGCAAACAAGTCCAGACGATCACCAAGGAGATGCAGTCCTTTAAAGGGAAAACCAGTGAGAGCCTTCTTAGCAGCGTTGTCAGCTGCCTACTGGCACAGCCAAATCGAGCGGCGTATAGCCACCACCAAGGCAGAAGCCCTGCCACACATTCTAATGGTATCCAAAGCAGAGAGAACATATGCAACAAATCCCTCACAATGCAGCTCTATACTCTTCACTACCCACCCCATCTAAGAGACTCTTGAGCAGACTTTTAATAGCCACAGCTGCAATGGCAGAGGCACAGACCGGACGCAGCGCAGCCCCCACACAGGCAAAGGCATGGCAAGCCAGCTGATCAATGCGCCGGTCCTCACCATCCCTCAGGGTAGTATAGTCAGGGGAATGCATGACAGAAGTGTTGGACAACCCCAGAATTGGTGCATCCGCTTCGGGAGGGCATGACCAACGCTTAACCACTTCAGCAGGAAAGGGATACCTCTTATCCCGACTCTTGGGTACCCCGGGAAGCCTGCTAGGCCGTTCCCACTCTTTGAGCACCAGATTATTAAAGTGAGTTTGTTCAGGAAACTCCAAGCTTGGTTAAGCAGTATGCAACAGCTCCCCCTGCTGCTGAGGAGCCACAGCAGGAGGAGAGATACAGAGTACTTAAAAAATGTGAGACAAAAGCCTGTCAGTATCATCTGGAGCCCATGGGTCAGACCCAGATTCAGCATAACCCTTAGGATGCTCATCAAATGATTTTGAATCAAAGAATAATTCTCCCTCTTCCAGGGGAGTATAACCAGTAATGTCAAAAAATTCCTCAGCCTCCATAGGAAAGAGGGTAACACCAGGTGACAAATGTCACTTCTTAGCAGAAGCCTTACGCGGGGCAGAGCCAGCAATCTGCCTTTCAATGCTGGCCACCCGAGCAGCTAAATCAGGTTGAGACTCCCCACTGGTATGCACCTCACTAGGAGTCAGATGTAAGCGTGGGGGGGTAGGTGAAGCCAGAGAGGGTGCACCACCAGGCCCAGTAACAGACAGCCCAGACTGCAACGCAAGCACCTGCTGGGCGCAGGGTGCACAAATCCGGAAATCATCACTTATAGGGGACACCCCACACGCAACACAAAGCCGGGCTTGTCCTGAAGGAACCCCCGAGCACATTATCCTGAGAAGCCTCCATATGGTGATTATCACGGCACAACAGGCCAATTGGGATTGACCCAATAACCCACTAGGGAAGTAGGAGGTAATGGAAATCAATAGCCTTCTAATAAGAAGTTAACACTAAATAGAGGGGATAGGACCGGGAGAAACCACAAAAAAGTTTGACCCGCCTGCAAGACATAAGCAAAAAGATCCCGTAAGCTAAATGCAGCACAATAAAATACAAAAATAAGCCAGCCCGCAGGGGCACTTACGGAGCGCGATAGGTAGATGCCAGACACGCAGCACAGAAGAAGCAATATACCTAGAGGGGCGGGCCGCGGAGACAGTGATGCAGAAAGCATCATCCGCAAGGCCCACCCCCCCGCAGAGTGTGAAATGCGCCCATGTGACAAGGCCAGCCAATGATGGCGCAGCAGCACCTGAGGCAAAAAGAAAACCAGTGCAACCAATTCACAAGGGATCATAACATAAGTCCACCATAGTCAAAGACATAGTGAAGACATACACCCCCCCCCCCGAGATCTACCAGGGAGAGCGAGGGAAAGCAGCAGCCAGGCTAACAGGAGCCAACTGAGGAGACAGGGGGGCGAGGGGCACACTGACGCGGGAGGGGCATCCCATAAGGCTCACCATGGGCCTGTACCGCCTACCCTTTGGTGGGGGATTGCAGTTGGAGCAGCGCTCCTTAGCACCTAACAGCGGTGCTGCCTACCATCACCCGACCAGTGCAGCCAAAGCTGGGAGGCAGGAAAAAGGAACGGGTGGGAATAGTCCTACAGGGCCGCAGGCTAATAAGCCCCGCTCACCTGCGAGTAGAGAGAACCATCTTCTTGTCATCGCAGCCAGACTGCAGAGAAGATCTGGGGAATTTGTTCCTGGTATATATGGGGCCGGGAGGAGCCACTTTTTTGCTGTCTCTGCAGTTCAGCGCCATCTTGTGGACGTATTACCCAGGAGTAAGGATCATTCTGGGACAGGACGTGCTGTATACTTAGAATAAAGCTATCATGCAAAGGTGGTCGGACTTCAACTGCTGATATCTAACAATTTATCCTTTGTTTTTGTTCCCTCTCTACAGATAAGCGTCCTCCCCTGTGTAAGCACGGGAAGGGTCTGCGGGGGGAGGGGTCCTCTTGCTGATCCCAAATTGAGGACGCAGGGGAGAGGAAGGGGATGACGCCCCAGTGGAGTCTGCTGCTGGGGTGAGGGCAGTGTGGAGTCTCAACTCCTCCGAATCGGACTCAGTATGAGTTACAACAACCTTGTGGCCACTCTCAAGTGGGGAGGAGGGAGGGAAAAGAGAGTGAGGAGGGTGGCCCCTCGGGTTTGTGCTCTGCTGGGCCCATTTTGAGGAGTGGAGGCTCCCCGCCTTCATGTCAGAGCCCTCCCTAGGATACAAGCAACACGTCATCCCCTGGTGAGTGTACTTCTTAGTTATGTTTAGTAGTTAAATTGTGTCTAAACCTTTTCTTTGATTTCAAAAATGTTTTTCGGTGCATCATAGAGACACCTCCTCCACAGATGCTGCAGTTTCGGCACTCGGGCATAGTCGAGGTAATAATTACATTAATTTAATTAGATAACTAAATGCATCCATTGTTTTTGGCCTATGTAATTTTCTTAGGAAAAGAGACCTGATATCGTTGTGAAGTGGCCATGTGGCCTCTTACGTAGCCTCTCTTCTGGTGTACCCCAACTTCAAAAGATTATGTTGCTTGATCAAGTGCCAAAATAGTTTCGTTTTTGCTAACACATGGCCAAGTGTGTCCCAATAGTTAGTCAGATTGAACTATTCCCTACAGATAAATTTGAGGGATTTAAAAAAAAAAAAAAACAATGTTCTTATGATTGTTTCTGTTATACATACAGATGTTTCCACGCAGACGGACCCTGCGTTAATTATCTCCACCCCATCTCCAGGACCCTCCACCAGCTTGGGCCCAAGCCACAGCTGTGATACGAGTAATGTTATTTTTGACAATAAGCTTATAAACATGCATATGTATGTGTCCATGACCATGTACACATGTTAGTGGCCATTCATATATGGAGACCCTCTTTTTAGAATAATCAATCCTAACTGAATCAAAGCATGGTGGTTTCCTGCTCCTGCTAAGTAACTTAATCCTACATTATAAAGGCAGTGGTTGGTTGTGTGCTCGGTTTAAATTCCAGCTAATATTGTAACACCCCATTCAATAATTATTAGATCCAATAAATACTACCATTTTGTGATTACTCACCTATAAAATGGGTATTATAAGTATGTCACACACCCCGCTTCCACTATTCATGACATAGGGGTTATGGTCCAGTAGAGGGCGAACTTCTGCAGAGATGAAAACAAAAAAGAAGCCCCTCCCGGTCCATAAATACCTGGGACCTCCCACACATTCCCCAGCATATGACAGCAGTAAGGGGACCAGGAAGAGCTAATAAAACATTCTTAACCATAAAAAGGTTCACCATATAAAGGATCCAGAATACAAAAGAGTGGGATGAAGCGGGGTGTGTGACATACTTATATCACTAATACCCATTTTAAAGGTAAGCAATCACAAAATGGTATTATTCCAAGTATGTCACACACCCCGCTTCCACTATTCATGACATATAGGACGTCCAATAGCAGTGTCCGTCATGGGTGGGGATCCAAATACAGCAAAAAATGCACCAATTTAAACCACTGCAGCTTGCAGAACCTTGCGGCCAAAAACAGCATCTGCTGAGGCCCGCACATCAATCTTATAAAACTTGGAAAAAGTATGAATGGAAGACCAAGTAGCAGCCTTACAAACTTGTTCAACAGAAGCCTGGTGCTGAAAAGCCCAGGAAGCCCCAACAGCACGAGTAGAATGAGCAGTGATCTTAAAAGGAGGAACCCTCCTCTTAGCAGAATAGGCCCCAACAATGGCCTGGCGTATCCATTTACTAATGGTAGACTTGGCGGGAGCCAAACCTTTTCTGGGCCCAGAAGGCACCACGAACAAGGCGTCCGTCTTACGAAAAGGAGAAGTAGCAACCAAATAGTACTTCACACAACGAACCACATTCAAAGAGTGCAAAACTCTCTCCTTGTCATTGCTAGGCCTAGGACACAAGGAAGGGAGAACTACATCCTGATTGAGATGGAAGGCAGAAACTACCTTAGGAAGGAAATCTGGTTTAAAGCGAAAAACCACCTTATCCTGGTGTCTCTCAAAGTAAGGGGCCTGATTAGACAGAGCCGCCAACTCAGAGACACGCCGAACAGAGGTAATAGCCACCAAAAACCTTTTGAGTGAGCACAGAAAGAGCCACATCCTGCATCGGTTCAAAGGGAGGCCCCTGGAGGGCCGAAAGAACCAAATTTAGGTCCCAAACGGGAACCAAAGGCTTTCTAGGGGGCCGAACATGAGTGACCAAAAAAGTCTTGACCAGATGATGCAAAGCAAAAGACCTTTGAAAAAAGACAGCCAGGGCAGAAACCTGACCCTTCAAAGTACTGAGCTGGAACCCCAGATCCAGACCGTGTTGTAGAACTCCAAAATCCTAGGAATCGAAAACACCCTGCAAGGTAAGGCCCTAGCCTCACACCAGTCAATATAGGACCGCCAAGTCCTATAGTAAATAGTAGAGCAAGACCTCTTCCTAGCTCTAATCAAGGTTTGAATAACCGCCTCAGACAAACCTTCCTCCCTCAGGATGAAGGTTTCAGCAGCCACGCCGTCAAAGCAAGCATTTGTAAATTGGGGTAACGTAGTTGACCCTGAGAGATCAGATCCGGAGACGGGGCAGCCTGTACTGATCTACCGCCAATCTTACAACGTCTGCGAAACTAAACCTGTCTTGGCCACCTTGGGGCCACCAAAATTGCTGGTGCCCCCTCTAGAGCCAGCTTGCGCACTACCTTGCCCACCATGGAGAAGGGGGGAAACAGGTACAGAAACCCCCAGATCCCTCCAGGCAAGGGACAAGGCATCCACTGCCAGGGCCAGAGGATCCTGAGACAGAGATACAAAGGTGGGAAGCTTGTGATTGTGCCGAGAGGCAAAGAGATCCACCTCTGGAGTCCCCCACTTGTGACATAGGGCCCAAAACATCCTGTGGTTGAGAGATCATTCCCCTCGGCGAGAGAATCCCCTGCTCAGGGAGTCCGCCTCCATGTTCTCCACTCCCGGAATGTATACTGCCGAGATGCAAGGAACATTGCTCTCCACCCATGTCAGAATCCGAGAGACTTCCCTAAGGGCACTCCTGCTGCGAGTTCCTCCTTGGTGATTGATGTAAGCTACCGCAGTACGATTGTCTGATCGTACCTGAACCGGTAAACCCTGTAGGTGAAGTGTCAGACGCGACAGAACCAAGCGGATCGCTCTGAGCTCCCAGACATTGATGAGGTTGTGAGCCTCCTGAGGACCCCACAACCCCTGGAACTGATGATCTGTCCAGAAACCTCCCCAGCATGACAGGCTGGCATCCGTGGTAACCGTCTCCCAACGAGCGTCCAGGAACGATCTGCCCCTCATCAGATTGCTTGATTCCAGCCACCACTGAAGGGACTGCCGAACCCTGGGAGATATCAGAAATGACTGATCCAAGGACTGTGGACATCTGTCCCATTTCAGCAATAGATGGAGTTGTAGCGACCTCATGTGGAATTGAGCAAAGGGGACTGCCTCGAAGGAGGCCACCATCAAACCCACCAGTCATCCCTAGCCGAATGGAAGGGCGAGGGTTGGTCAGGAGAACACGTATCAGATCCTGAACCCTCTGCACCTTTGGCTGAGGTAGGAACACTCTGGCCTGACTGGTATCCAGATCCATGCCCAGAAAGGAAATCTCCCTTGATGGGGAGAGAGAAGACTTGGGGTGGTTGATCACCCATCCGAACCTCTCCAGCGTCGTCACCACCATCCTGGTGTCCAGCTCCGCCTGGCAGAGGGAGGAAGCTGTAATGAGCAGGTCGTCCAGATAAGGAACAATGCGAATGCCCTGGGCTCTGAGCAGGGCCATAATGCCAGCCAGAACCTTGGTAAACACCCTCAGTGCTGAGGTCAGCCCGAACGGGAGGGCCACAAACTGAAAATGCTGATCTCCAACCACAAACCTGAGAAATCTCTGGTGTGCTGGGAAAATTGGTACATGAAGGTAAACATCCTATGGACGTCATGAAATCCCCCTGACGAAGGGAACCGATGGCTGAGCACAGAGTCTCCGTGCGGAACCTCTTGGTTCTGATGAACCTGTTGAGAAGCTTCAAATCCAGAATGGGTCTTATGGAGCCATCCCTTTTGGGAACCATGAAAAGGTTGGAATAATAGCCCTGACCTCTCTCTGAAAGAGGCACCGGGCATATGGTCGCCATGTCCAGGAGGTTCTTTACAGCCGACAGAAGCCCCTGTGCCGCCCGAGGATCCGAAGGCACCCGAGACCTTAGGAATCTGGGAGGAGGCCGGTACTCGAACTCCAGTTTGTACCCAGAAGAGACCACTTCCAATATCCACTTGTCTGTGACCTCCTGGGCCCAGACCTGGAAGAAGAGCCGCAGCCGTCCCCCCACCCGCAAGGGTGAGGGCGCCTCCTCAATGTTGAACTGGCTTGGGAGCAGTCTTGGGTCTGGAACCCAAGGTAGAGGCGCACGTCCTCTACCTTTGTTCCAGGAATCACCTCTAAATCCAGAGTAGGCAAGGCCTCTGCCCCCTCTGGCACAGCGAAAGGAAGGATTAAAGGAGCTTGCCCCCCAAAAGGAGCGACGCAGCTTGTTACGCTGAGGTAGCTTCCCACCTTTCGCCACAGAATCCAATTGGTCTCCAAACAGCCGCGTTTCCAAGAAGGGCAAAGCTGTTAGTGACTTCTTGGCTGCAATGTCAGCCGCCCACTGGCGCAGCCAGACCGATCGGCGCATGGCCACCAAGAGAGACGAAGTTCTACTACACATGGTAATCGTGTCGTCCATAGCCGCCAAAACAAAATTCATGAACAATTCACACCTCTTAAGGGTTGTGAATTCAATGCTGTCCGGGTTGAGCTGGGACCCATTTAACATGTCCCTAATTTCAGACCTGGTAGCCACAGCCACGAGTGCTGATGCACAAATAGGCCGCAAGGCTGAACCCACACTGGCAAAGGCATGACATGCCATCTGATCAATGCGCTTGTCCTCGCCATCCTTAAGGGTAGTGGCGTCAGGAGTATGTACAACTTGTTGGTGTTGGACAATCCTAAGATGGGCGCATCGACCAGCGCTTCACTGTGTCAACCGGAAAGGGATACTTCCTATCCCATCCCTAAGGAACACCGTGAAGCAGACTCGGCCTCTCCCATTCTTTCAGAATCATGCTGTCAAAATGATCCTGATTTGGAAACTCCAAGCGGGGCTTAGAGAACCCAAAGTATTCCCCCTTCTTCGGAGGGGCCTCCGCTGGTGGGGAAATATCCAGAACCTCTAACAGATGGGTCAGGACCCTGGGGGTATCAACAGCATCCAGCGCCTGCCCGGCATCAGAATCAAAGAACTGCAATTCCTCAAACAATTACCCCTCCTCAAGCGGGGAATAATCAGCCCAATCAGGGGAGTCAAAATCATCAAAATCAATTACCGGCGTAGCCGGTGACAGATGCCTTTTCTTAGCAGTGGCCTTTCTGCCCACTGAGCTAGAAATAATTTTCTCGAGGTTGGCCAGCCTGGCACATATATCCGAGTGCGACTCCCCACTAATGACAGTGTCGGGGGGCGTGGCCAAGATGGCGACCTGAGCAGACGTGCCTGATCGGGGCTTCCTGCAAGAATCCTGATTACTTACCTTTAACAGCGCAGACTGGGCGGCCAGAACCCCTGTTGAGGCTCTCCCTGACCTAGGGATTGAGCCTGGGTGCAGAACTGCGGCGGCGGAGGCAGCCATCAGTGTGTCGGAGTGGCGGCGGGGCGCGCGTGAGGTCCAGAGGTGGCGGTGTGTGAGCGGAGGAGATCGGGCGGCCCCATCCTGATCCGGGCTGCGGCGGTGGTGGAGAGGCAGGCGCCCGGACACACTGCGGTGTAGAGGAGACGTCGGGCCGCGGCCGGATTGCGAGGTAGAGAAGCGGCGGCCGGCGTGTGAGCGGAGGGGAGGCTGGAACTCCTGATCTGGCGAGGCGGCCTCACACTGACGGTGAGCGGCGGTGGCGGCACTGAGAGCAGGGCGCCCGGAGAGAGGGAGCCGCACACCTGCGGGGAGGTGACTGCAGCGGAGAGACACGAGCGGCGGCGGGCCCACGTGGAGGGGCGAAGTCCGGAGGCATCTCGAGCGCCGGTAGTGACAGGTCTAAGGAGCGCTGAGGAGAGGGCGTGAAGACACAGGCAGCCGCCATCTTGGAGGGGGTGAGTGAGGAAGGAGCTGGCCAGAACCATTAGCAACATAATAAAACCCGGCAAAACCATCTCTGCAGCCTGTTGCTGGGTCTCCCTTTCTCCTCCCCCTCCCATCCTGCTGCCCCCTGTTTTTTCCCATTGGCACATCCATTCTAGCTATATCAGCCATAGAACCTGATGCAGACATCAAGGGACAATTAATGTATGCCTGAAGTGGCATGCCTCCACAGCCCTAGGGAGAACATCCATAGGCCTGGCTGAGCTCTTTGGGGGCAAACTGTAGTCGTGCCACCGGAGGCTGATAAACCCCCCATTGCCAATCCTGGATCTTGAATAGCCCTGTGTGTGCGCCTGGCACCGTAGGTCCTGAGGGGGCAGGGAAGCCACTGATATTTGCTGCTGCGCCGCGTCCGTGTGGATAGCCCGGCGCCTCCTACCCGGAGCAGGGGCGACACCCGTCCTGCGTGCTTGAAGCACATCAGAGGGGCTAAAGACACAAGGCTCTGCCCTGAGATCCCCTTTCCTGTCTGTGGGGCTGGTTTAGGACTCCCTGGACGCTCTGCTGCTCGCTATATCCCCCCGCAGGAGAACCCTGAGCGCTCGGAGGGGCTGGTGGACCCTTGCCTTTGGATCCTACCCCGACGGGGCTGTCCTTGCCCGGGGGCCCCCCTACATATGAGAGGCAGCAAGAAACGTAGAACCGCTGTGGTCGCCTGTAGTACGCAAACCATGGAGACCCTGTGTGGGGCTGAGCTGGGAGCCTCCAACCCTGATACTGCAGCCATAATGGCAGCTATTGCCTCATGCCAGAGTGCCCTCACAGCTAAATTTGATACCCTTCAGGAACAATTTAACTACTTCCGCCATGACCTGGATAAAATTTGTGACCGCGCTGGGGAGGCGGAGAGGAGGATCGGAGAAGCAGAGGACCGACTGTCCACCCATACAGGGGAAATTGCTACCCTGCGGAGGCAGGTGACCATCCTCATGGGGAGGGCCGAGGACGCTGAAAATAGAAACCGGAGGAACAACGTCCGGATCCTAGGACTACCCAAAAAGGCGGAGGGAGCCTCTCCAGAGCAGTTCGTCGAAAATCTCATAAAGGAGACTTTGGCACCTGTGAACCTGACCAAGTTTTTTACGGTGGAGAGAGCGCACAGGATCCCCATGAGACCCCTCCCGCCGGGGACACCGCCAAGGCCTTTTATTTTCAAAGTCCTCCACTACAGGGACAGAGACGCTATCCTGGCTGCGGCTAGAATGAAAGGGGCGGTGACCTTCAACAACGCCCGGTTATCCTTTTTCCCGGATTTCACCTCGGAGGTCCAAAAACTGAGGCGCTCATTTAATGGCGTGAGAGAGAGGCTCAGACGGAGAGGGATTAAATACGCCATGATGTTTCCAGCACGCTTGCGCGTGCAAGATGGAGAAACAACCAGATTTTTCACATCGGCTGAGGACGCTAATGCATGGCTGGACTCTCTGCCCGGGGCCAAGCGGCCTGGACTCGGGGTGGGGACAACATCCCTCTAAACCTAGTAATATTGGAATTGATGGTGGTGCCCTTGCCGGGGACCCTCCCCTCTGCTGCGGTCCTGTTGGCGCTGGGGGGTCTGGTCTCTAAATGCCACCCGGCAACAAAGAACCATCCTGTTCAGATCGTTTGTTTGATGGCTGCTGAAACTGTTGCAATCTGTTGTAATTTGTTGAGAATTGTTCTGGCTGCGCTAGTCGCACCGTATCCTGATATGATCGTTACAGGAGAGCTGCGGCTCTGGATTCCCACGGAGTGAAGCCCCCCCCCTTTTGAGCCCCCCCCACCTTACTTTCGTAGTACTCCTGTTAACCTCCCTTGTCCGGACTGTCCCCTTCTCCCCCCCGCCCATATTTTCCCCCCCCTTCCTAGTCATTCCTGCCTGTTGCCCCTGTTTACCCCCAATCGCCCCCTGGGAACCCTTGGTGACTTAGTCACCAACCTGTACATGGTTTGGGTAATGTTATGTTATGGGCCCATAGGCAGTGGGTTACTGCACCCCGGTGCAACTAGTTACACCGTTGTTGTATTGCATTGTTGGGGGGGTATGAAGCTCGCCAAAGTTGGGATATGGTGGAGCGGGGAGGGGGTGGTTGGGAATGGTATCTGTATGTTTAGTATAAAGTTTAATAGTTTGCGTAATATGTGTTGTTATGTTGGTAAGCATGGGATGAATGGCAAACGGACCCTAAAAGTCGGACGGTTACAGCTGGAGGGGCAGACTATTCGGTGCAGGATGATGGTTGGTCACGGGGTTGGCACTCTGATCTATGAGAATGGGTGATTGTAGGATTCTCTCCTGGAATGTCAGGGGACTAAACGATAAAATCAAACGGTCTACAGTCCTCCAGTTTGTTAAGAGATATAGACCCAATGTGGCGATCCTCCAAGAGACCCACCTGGTGGGGCGGAGGGGACTCGCTCTTAAGAGACCCTGGATCCAGGACTCCTTTCATGCTCTCTTCTCGTCCTATTCTAGGGGGGTATCGGTACTGATATCCAAGGGAACCCCATTCGTGCTGTATTCTGTGCAGACGGACTGGGAGGGTTGCTATGTAATCCTCCACGCCAAACTTATGGATACAGATATAATTATAGTAGGCATCTATGTCCCCCCGCCTTTCAACATACAAGTGTTGCACCGGATCATGGAGAGGGTAGTGAGTTACCCCCCGGCCCCGATTCTGTGGATGGGTGATTTCAACATGGTGCTGAACCCTGCGTTAGATAGACTGGACAGGAGACCGGGCCCTAGGACACAGCTGGCATCCTAGGCAGAGGCGATGGGCCTGCAGGAACTATGGAGGTGGAAACACCCAACTGATAAGGCTTACTCCTGTCATTCGGCCACGCATAGGTCCCTGTCCAGGATAGATCTCGCGTTTTCGACACCTGATCTGCTAGCGAGGGTGACGTCCTGCGACTATCTCCCGAGGGGCATATCGGACCACTCGCCTATGCTGTTGGAGGTTGGACTGCTGCGGACGCGGGCGAGCCGTGTGGGATGGACCCTAAACCCCCTGTGGATAGAGACTCCCGAAGTTAGGGATAGTCTGGCCTCTGCTGCGGAAGTGTTCTGGGAGTGTAACGCGGACGAAACGACTGCGGAGGTGAGATGGGATGCCTTTAAGGCGGTCACTAGGGGATGCGCCATAAGTGCTATAGCGGCGGTCAGGGGGAAGAGGGGGAGGGAAAGGGCAGACCTCGAAAGTAAACTTGCGAACGCGGAAGAGGAATTCATCGCTTCAGCGGACGATAGGGCCCATTCCAATCTGACGTCTCTTACGCGGGAATATAATCTGCTATTATCTGACTCAACTAGGAAACTATTGCTACACAAACAGGCGACAATTTTTGACAAAGGGGACAAAAATGGCAAGACTCTGGCCTATCTGGCGAGGGCTGAGAACAGGTCCAACAGTATTGCTGGGATTGTGAGAGCAGGGGAGACGGTAACAGAGGGGGGAAAAATTGCACAACAATTCCTCGAGTACTACTCGGCCTTGTACTCCTCTAGGGTAAATTACGGGATGGAGGAGCTGGAGAGCTATCTTGATCAAATTAAATTCCCTGAGCTGGCCCCGGAAGATCGGGAGGCTCTTGACTCTCCCATCACTATTGATGAAGTCAGAAATGCGATGAGGGCACTTCCCGGTAGAAAGGCACCGGGGCCCGATGGATTGCCGGCCGAGTGGTATAAGCAGGGGATGGACAGGATCGCCCTTAGACTCTGGGAGGTTCTGAAACAGGCGCTGGATAGCGGAGGTCTCCCGGCTTCCTTCCATGAAGCGCATGTGGTTCTTATTCACAAGGAAGGGAAACCCGCCGATATTTGTGCATCATATAGACCCATCTCCCTCTTAAATCAAGATGCCAAGATATTGGCTAAGATTCTAGCCACCAGGCTAAACAGAGTCATACTACAATTGATCGGGCCTGACCAGTCAGGCTTTATGCCGGGACGCACAATAGGGATAAACCTGCGCAGACTGATGTCCAACCTGCAGATAGCACATGACAACTGCGGTAGCCGAGCGATAGCCTCACTGGACAACGAGAAGGCCTTTGATTCGATTGAATGGGTCTATCTCTGGGCAGTGCTGTCCAAATTTGGGCTCCCTGCAGGTTTTATATCATATATTAAGCTGTTATACGACCGCCCGACGGCCAGAGTGCGGGTCAATGGCTGCTATTCTGACCCTTTCGTATTGCAGAGGGGGACTAGACAGGGCTGCCCACTCTCACCGTTGCTCTTCGCGTTGGCCATTGCGCCGTTAGCAATCATAATTAGGAACTCTCCTGCCATTGCTGGGTGGAGGCTGGGGGAGATAGAGGAGAAAATCTCACTTTACGCGGATGATACCCTATTATACCTAGCGGATAGCTACGAGTCTCTGGAGGCTGCTTTGGATACCATTGGGGTCTTTGGGAGATTTTCCGGCTTGAAGGTTAACTGGGATAAATCCAGCCTGATGCAAGTTGATGGGACTGACCCTCGGGATGTCTCCCCAAGGTCTCAATTAAAGAGAGTCCAGCAATTTAAGTACCTGGGGATTGTGGTCAGTGGACGGACTGACGAGTTTGTCTCCCTTAATATCTCTCCGGTAGTGGCGAAATTAAAGCAAAGAGTCACCCAATGGGCGAACCTTCCACTGTCGGTTATGGGCAGAATTAATATATTTAAAATGATTTTCCTGCCTAAATTCCTGTACATATATCAGGCCTCCCCGGTGATGCTTCCTGTCTCTCACTTTAAAGCACTGGAGTCGATCATATTTGGCTTTATATGGGGTCACGCCCCCCCAAGGCTAAATCGACAAATAATGAAGACGCAAATAGATGCCGGGGGACTGGCGGTGCCACACATGCAAATATACTTTTACGCAACGCAGCTCCTATTTGTCCACTGGTGGCTATGCCAGCCGAAGGACAATCCTGTGGTCTGCTTGGAGGTGGCGCTTCTGGGCTCCCCGGAAAGGTTGGCCTCCCTGGTATACAGGAGTACGAGAGGGATCCGAGAGGCGACCACTTGTATGAGGGCAGCGAGTAACATCTGGGAGAGGGCAGCTAGGCTAGGGATGAGGGCCGGGGAAGCTCCGACGTGGTCCCCATATGCCCCTCTATGGGATAATCCTAGGTTACCAGAGACAAATGCCATGCAGGACCCGTTGTTCTGGGCGAGGAAGCGCGTTCAGCAGATTGGGCAACTATATAGAGGGGGGGTGCTGGTGTCCTTTGATCAGCTTAGGGCGGAGTTTCAGCTGTCCAACCGAGACTTTTTTCGATATCTACAACTCAGACACGCATTGCACGCCCAATTCCGTGGGGAGGGCCCGAGGATCTCAGAGTCCAGGGCGGAAAATCTACTCAGAGACGGAAACCTTAAAAAGCCTGTTTCCGCATTGTATAGATGTCTGATGGGAGAGTTGGAATCCCCTAGGGGCAAGATTGAGGCTAAATGGCAGGACTTGGATCCAAGCCTAGATCAGGACGACTGGGAGGAGATAATGGAGAACCTACATACATCGGTAGTAGAAGCCAGGGACAGATTCATCCAAACTAAATGGATTCACCAGGCCTACATCACCCCGGTTCGTCTGCACAGAATGGGCTTAACAGATACGGATGTATGTCCCAGATGCGGGAAGAATAGTGGCTCATGGCTACACATGATCTGGTCCTGCGAGGTCCTGACGGCCTTTTGTGAGGGGGTGATGGGTTGATCAGTAGGGTAGTGGGATTTCGGATACAAGGGTCTGTCTCGATGTGTCTTCTTGGGGTGGTGGAGTCGCTCTCGGAACTGAGTGCTATGAAGGCGCTGGTCCGGTTGCTGCTCTTCTACGCTAGGAAGTGCATCCTGCTGAACTGGAGACACCCGGCTAGGCCTTCGGTCCAATCCTGGAAACGACTCGTCAACCAGAAACTCACCATGTATAAATTGACATACGCCGCAAGGGGAGTGCCCGATAAGTTCGAAAAGGTCTGGGATCCTTGGCTGCAGAACCAAGAATCAGCATATGATGCTGAGTGACTGAGAGGGGGGCCTGAGGGAGAATTTTTAGGGTCAAGAATGCCATCTGGGCGAAGGCTGGGGAGATGGGAGCGGGTCCTGGAGCCTGACCAACGTGCAATGAAGGGGACTTAGGAGCACGCTAGCCCCGATGAATAACTAATGAATAACTATTGTATATCAGCTTTCGTGTCCGAGATAGCACCCTGATGGCAGCAACAATTACCAGAGGTCCGGTATGAAAGTTGTGTGAGTGAGTGTTGTGTTGTTAATTAAATGCCAGTTATGATGTTGGGTGCCTGCGGCACCTTAAGGTCTTACAAAATGACTCGTCTTGTTCTGTCTTGTTTGTCGTTTATTGCAAAATAAAAACTTTAAAAAAAAAATGACAGTGTCACTTGGGGTACGGATGATGCGGGGTGTGGTAGGAGAGGCGGGCGGTACTGACCCAGATGCCTGGGGTCCCGACTGCCGAGTTATGGCCTGTTGCGCACATGGTATACAAATAAGTACATTCTCCCCCGTAAGGGATACCCCACAACCCACACATAGCCGGGATTGTCCCAAGGGGAGCCCGATCCCGGTATCCTGTGGAGCCTCCATATGGTGATTTTAAGGTAGTCGCAATGACCCGAGGGAATTACGCTGGTAAGCAACCCGGGATGCCCCTTAAGTCCCAAGTGGGAGGATTTATAAGTGCCCCAAATTTCTTTTAAGCAAGGCACAGGGAGTCCTCCTGAAAGACACAAAAGGAGTGGCCATAAGCACATGCACACACACCTATATATACATACATATATATTATATATATACCATTATAATCAAGGAAAAAGTGACAAAAGGACTAGCGCTGTCCCCTGACAGAATGGGGCACATGGCTAAGTCAGGTACATAAAAAGGGGGGAGCCCGGGAGGGCACTCACGTGCTTTGTACAATGGCTGCCACCGCTCTCAGCTCAGAGAAGGAGAGTGAGAGAGGGAGGAAGAAGGGGCGGACCAGCGCGGATCGCGCGCCGCGCTTGGCCCCGCACCCCTACTCACACAACCAGCAGCACGGTTCCCAGCCGTAGGCTGGGCTCCGTAATTGGCACCAAAGCAGAAGGGGGGCGGGTCGTGGCAATGCGCGAGCGCCCGGCCCTGCCCCCTTAACACCGCAGCCTGAGGGGAAGAAGCTCCCCTCAGCAGAAGCAAAAAATACCATTTTGTGAGTACTCACCTGAAAAATGGATATTATCGGTGTGCCACACACCCCGCTTCCCTTTTAATACTTACGATCGGGTTACTCCACCAGCAGGTGGCGACGTGCAGGGAGAAGTCTTGAAAACGAGCCCCTTCCGGCCTATATATACCTGGGACCTTCCACTGAACCACCATTTAAAAAGCAGAAAGACAAGGTACCAGGAAATCCAACGGTAACCTCAAAATAAAGAAAAGCTTCACCATATAAAGGTTTCGGGATACCGAAAAGGGCGGGTGAAGCGGGGTGTGTGGCACACCGATAATAACCATTTTTCAGGTGAGTACTCACAAAATGGTATTATTCTCGGTGTGCCACACACCCCGCTTCCCTTTTAATACTTACGATCGGGACATCCAAAAGCAGTGTCCACAAGGGATGGGTATCCAAAGGAAAGGTGAAGCATAACTTAAATGACTGCAGTCTGCAGAACTTTGTGGCCAAAAACAGCATCCGCTGAGGCCCGCACATCAACCTTGTAAAACGTAGAAAAAGTATGAACAGAAGACCAAGTAGCGGCCTTACAAACTTGCTCAACAGAAGCTTGGTGCTGAAAAGCCCAAGACGCTCCAACGACGCGAGTAGAATGAGCAGTGATACGAAAAGGAGGAACTTTCCCCTTAGCAGAATAGGCCGCAATAATGGCCTGACGTATCCATTTGCTAATGGAAGATTTGGCCGGCGACAAACCCTTCCTAGGCCCACAGGGCATAACAAAAAAGGCATCAGTCTTACGAAAAGGAGAAGTAATAATCAAATAGTACTTAACACAGCATACTACATCCAAACAATGCAAAACCCTCTCCTTGTCATTCTTAGGCTTAGGACACAGGGAGGGAAGAACAATATCCTGATTCAAATGAAAAGCAGAAACAACCTTAGGAAGAAAGTCTGGTTTGAACCGAAAAACCACTTTGTCCTGATGCCTCTCAAAGTAGGGCGCCTGAATAGACAAGGCCGCCAACTCCGAGACACGCCGAACCGAAGTGATAGCTACCAAGAAGACAATCTTCAGTCAGGGTAGACAAAGCAATATCTTGCAAAGGCTCAAAGGGAGGAGCCTGAAGAGCAGAAAGAACCAAATTCAAGTCCCAAACAGGGAGTAATGGTTTCCTGGGAGGCCGCACATGTGTAACCCCCTGGAAAAAAGTTTTAACTAAAGGAAGAAGGGCGAAACGCTTCTGAAAAAAGATAGATAAGGCAGAAACCTGCCCTTTCAAAGTACTCAGCTGAAGACCAGAGTCCAGCCCTGATTGTAAAAACTCCAGAATCCTGGAGACCGAAAAGACCCTACAAGGCAAAGACCTAACCTCACACCAAGCGATATAGGCTTTCCAAGTCCTATAGTAGGTGATAGAAGAAGACCTCTTTCGCGCAGCGATCAGAGACTTAATAACCGAGTGAGAAAGACCCTCCTCCTTCAAGATGGAGGTCTCAGCAGCCAAGCCATCAAAACCAGCGTTGGTAAACTGGGGTAAGACAGCCGACCCTGAGTGAGCAGATCGGACCGAAGAGGCAGAACGAGCTGATTCGCTGTCAGCCAAACGATGTCTGCGCACCACACTCGTCTTGGTCCTCTTGGGGCCACAAGAATGGCGGACACCCTTTCCAGAACCAGCTTCCGTACCACTCAGCCTAGCATGAGTATCGGAGGAAACAGGTACAGAAAACCCGGGTTCCCCGGCTCAGGGATATGGCTTCCGCCGCCCGAGCCAGAGGATCCTGGGAGGGTGACACAAAGATCGGGAGCCTGCAATTGTGGCGAATGGAAAACAGGACCACCTCCGGTGTCCCCCACCGGAGTGGACTGCAGACTGCCGAGAGACAAGGAACATGTGTCTTCGCCCAGGTCAGGATCAGGGACTCCACTCTGAGAGCACCCAGACTGGAAGTCCCTCCCTGATGATTGAAGTAAGCAACCGCTGCTTGACTGTCCGAGCGTAGCTGAACCAGAAGGCCCAGACCATGATGGGACAAAAGAGCAACAACCAGACAGAAGGCTCTCAGCTCCAGAACAGACGGCCGAGGATTGGAAAGAAGGATCCAAACCAACTCCTGAATCAGTTAAAGCAAATTAGCCAGCTCACCAACCTTATATCCGCACGGACAGGGGAGATCCTGAACACAAACTCCTCCAACGTTAGAAAGTCCAAAACCAAGTGTTAGGTCCAGCGTATCCATAAAATGTAACTTTAAATATGATTCCATAAAATAAGCTTGCATTCTTAAATGTGGAAGTGGCCCGAAGACAGAAACTTAACGTGACGCGTTTCAGGCCCGGCGAATCACAAAGGTAAAGTGAACAATCGCAGCCACTGGAGCACATATCCCCCTATGTGAAACAACAACATTCCCCATAAGTAGAAATGCCCCAGGGAGAAAAAAGCTGCACAAGCAGCCATAGCATAAGAACGGCCCCACGTGCGCAATGGTGGGGCCGTTTTACCTGTGTAGTTTTCAGCAGCAAGGAAGCTCTTCCCCCACCGGCTGCAGCGTCCAGGTCTGAGACCAGGGAAGCGAGGGGCGGGCCCGGAGACAGCGCGTCCCAGCCAGCAAAGGGAGGGAAAAACAAACAAACAGTGAAAAACAGGCCCCAGCAGCCCTGTCCATGCGCTGACACTAAGACCTTTTCACAGTAAAGCACTCATGCACATTACACCCCCCCCCCCTTAGCAAAGGGAGAAGGCCAAGCAGGAGAAGGTGACCTAAGGAGACTTTATTCTTCTGTCTTGTCGCTTCATGCAGAGAGAAAAAAATGGTGATTCAGTGGGAGGTCCCAGGTATATATAGGCCGGAAGGGGCTCGTTTTCAAGACTTCTCCCTGCACGTCGCCACCTCCTGGTGGAGTAAACCGATCGTGAGTATTAAAAGGGAAGCGGGGTGTGTGGCACACAGAGAATAATGGCGACCAGGCACTAATGTAAAGCACCAAGCACACACATTCACACTTGAAAGAAAACAGAAAAGTCTGCTCCCCCCCCCTACTGGAGGGTTAACAGAGGGACCCGGAAGGGGGATAATCCCGTAAGTATGGTGTAAGGGATATATATATGCAATTAGGGACAGGGCATCCCAAACCGAGACCACCAACCTGGATTCCGCCTACCCCTTTATATGGGGTCTCACAGGGGAGCATGGCTCCCTAAACACCTATTAAGGTGATTCCTACCCTCGCCCGGACCTGCAGCCAAGGCTGGGAGGCTAATATTGGGCTTAATGTATAAAGGTCCGGGCAGAAATAGGGCAAAAAATGGCCGAGCATAAGCCCGGCTTACCTGCAAGGAAGAGAAGCAGACATCTTCTGACTTGCTCGCCGTCCTGCAGAGAAGGAACTGGGAATGTGTGGGAGGTCCCAGGTATTTATTGACCGGGAGGGGCTTCTTTTTTGTTTTCATCTCTGCAGAAGTTCACCCTCTACTGGACCATAACCCATATGTCATGAATAGTGGAAGCAGGGTGTGTGACATACTTGGAATAATTTAATTTAAAAGGTCAATGTATTTAGATCATATTGCCTCAGGTGTTATTGACCTCATTAAAAAAGCACTATCGCGAAAAATGGCCCAATGATAAAAATCCATATAAATATGCTGGATGGCAAGTGAAGGGGTCACATACACCCGGCCTCAAATATCCAGCCAGGCTTGTTTTTCTTTATTTTAATGGAAGAGAAAGGACATCAGGGGTGACAGGCTCTGTCATCCCTGATAGACTAAACCTGTAGACCCTGGATATTATTCCTAGCAGAAAAAGAAAACGGCAAACTTGACCAGAGTTTTATTTAGTTTGGGTATATAAGTGACCCTTTCCCTCATTAGCTGAGTTGTTTATATGGGTTTTTAATATTACACAATTTCACGATAGCGCTCCTTTAAGTACATTCTTCTGGTGGGCAAGTAGGCCTTATTTGGTTAGGTTATGTCCTTTGTGATGTTAGACTAGGGTGGTTATGTAGAATGGCTACACAGGTTCTTTAATTTTGCCATCTAGCATTCAGAAAGGTTGGCCTGTTATGTATGTTTAAACGTATTGGTAATTCTGTATTCTGTATTGGTAATACTGTATTTTTGGAACTGTGGAACTGTGGTACTTAATTGTGTATTTTCTTTCCCACAGCTTGCACAGAGTAGCATCACAGACTGTGGCAATACATCATGGAGTCCCAAAGAATGCTGCTGGAGAGGAAGAATAAGACGTAAAAAGGCTGGGGGGAATTAAGTTTGCCGCTGTGCGGCTGTTTTTGGTGCTGGCTTTTTTTCTAATATTTATTCTTTTGAATACATATTTGTGTTTGGTTTTTATTTACAATAGTATTGTCTGACTCCACACACACAAAAAACATATCTGAAATTTTATTGAAAACAAAAAAAAAAAAATGAAAAAAAAAAAATAAAAAAAGGTTGAACATTGAAAAAATAACATTCTAAACAATGGTGGTGTTAGAGCAGCATTGTAACGCTCAGGCGCAGCATTGAATGAGGGTGAGTGCCTCTAAAGTGCCTTTACAGCGACTGGCATACATCACATTTAACACTGGCAAACTGATTCCTACAGCGGGCCCTCAGTGAATGAGATGCCCTGTTACAGCGCCCGATAGCCGATCACAGCGTATACTAGCTGTCGCTCATCTGCCGATAGCTGGTGCTAGTGATGCTGCCTGTGTGTGCCTGTGTTATTTATAGGCCACCAACAATCTCTTCTTAGGCGTGTTGAGGAATATGGTGCCCCTGTCTGTAGCTTTCGTGATATACGGCCATCTTTTAAATATAGGATTCAAATGCTTTTGCAACTGTGGCCCCACACACCATGCATATATAGAAAATTTCTCCGGTTTCTGTGGCACAGTTCTAAAACATGAGACACACACTTGTTAAGAACACATTGTTAAGTCCAGACATATAAAATGTCTGTATTGATGAACGCTATATAGGCCAATATATTTGTTAAGACCATAAAGCAATGATACTACAACAGAGCAATCTATAAATATATACACATTAAATAGCAGACCTACACAATTGTGCATGCGGTGGGGTATTGTCTGGGACATGCAGCGGATATGTCTGGACATATATTTTTAGAAGGAATGCATATTGTGCATGCGCCCCAGGATGTGCAGCAGATGTCTGGACATGTGGTTTGCTGCATGCATGCCTTGTAAAAATACAATGGCACAATATACAACAAACCGGGTATACGTGGATTGGACTTGAAATGCATATAGGGAGCAAGCTGAGCATGACCATGCCGAATAAATGGAAAGCCACACCCACAAAGGGGCAGGCCCCTGTCAACTTACAGGAAGTAGGCGGTATTCCATGTCATATAGATGCTACACTTATGTACTTAAAGCACAATAAAACCTGGAATTTTGACTATCCTGGGTTTTGTTCCAAGTGTGACACTCCCAGATCACCTCTTTTTGGTCCTACAGCACATGCAAGGGCTCTCATCCAATCTGAAAAGTTTGACGTGCATATGTAATGTTTGGCCAACAGCTTTTGTGTATGGCAATCCATGCAATAGCACAAGCATTCCCTGCAGGTTGTGAGCACTCCCAACCTATCTGAATGGCTGGGTGTGGGAGTGCACATCAGCGAGGGAGTCCAAAAGCAGGTGAGTGTTGTGCCCCGGGGGGGGGGGGTCCTTCAATACCCAACTGGGATTCCCCGGGGGGGAAAGCCAGGGGCCAGCCTGGAAAACACATGCAGTGGACCCAAACCCACAGTGATCGGTTCCTTCCCCCCCCCGGGCATCCAAAATCAGAATGGCCTGCTGTGTGAAACCCCCAGGTCACCCATACACTTACCTTCTTTTCCAATATGACGTCGCATGCGCAAGCCACATTCACTCCAGCAGGGTACGTGCCTGCGTCATGCATTTGTGAATGGCGGTCATGGGCATGCTCCCCGTTAAGAGGGTAGCGGAGGATGTGGCCACTGTTGGACCGGGAAGAGGCGAGTTTGCTTCAGTGACCTGGGGGGTTACACACAGCAGAGCACACTGGAACAGGGTGCCCCAGGGGCAAGGACCAAAATCTCAGGATAGTCAAAAACCTGGGTTTTGGTCCACCACGTATAATCCATATACAGTACAAATATGGGTCATTCTTATTCTTTTACTTTTATCGACTCTTTTATTCCTTAGGCTTGATACAGCAAAAGATAGTAAACAATAAAAAAAAAAAAAAACATTACCTTTCACAGAGATTATTTTCCAGGATTCAATCCACGGCAACCAGGCACCTCCAGCAGACATGGCTATAGACGTATCATTTACAATTGTTTAAATGTCAGATTTAGCTTTTAATATCTGGTTGCAAAGACTCAGCTGCTATTTATTACAAAGTGTGAATAAAACTCCCCAAAGTTTGAAAAAAAGATTCTATCATTTGTCAGAAACGTGTCAATGCAATCTAATTTAAAATAGTGTTTTTTTTTAAGAAAATGTCTAAAGTAATGTGTGGGTGAATAAATACAGTTCTACAATATTACCTTTTCAGCTATAGTGGAGATTAAGAGTGGTACCTTTTGGTGAGCCTTTTGGTACCCTTGTCCAACCTCAGCCTAATTACGGTAATTTTAAAAATACACCATTCCAGGATCAATGGTAGATCACTTTGGTAGCTTAGTAGTCCCATAATTATGGACACTTTTCCAATACTTTTTGGTGTACATCGCCAAGAACTATGAAATAAAATACCATTTTGAGATTACTCACCTGTAAAATGGTTATTACAAGTATGTCACACACCCCGCTTCCGAATATTCATGACACCTGTAGAGGGCGATCTTGCAGAGATGACATGAAAAAAAGGAACCCCTCCCAGTCTATAAATACCTGGGACCTCCCACCATTCCCCAGTATAAGACAGCAGTAAAGAGACCAGGAAAAGCCAAATGTAAACAGCAAAGAAAAAGGTTCACCATATAAAAGGATCCCCAAAAAAAAAAAAAAAAAAAAAAAAAAAAAAAAAAAAAGGGCGGGGTGTGTGACATACTTGTAATAACAATTTTACAGGTGAGTAATCACAAATGGTATTATTCCCAGTATGTCACACACCCCGCTTCCGAATATTCATGACACTTGGGACATCCAATAACAGTGCCCATAATGGGTGGGGATCCCAAAAAGGCAATAATGCAAACTTAAACTACTGCAGCTTGCAGAATCTTGCGGCCAAAAACAGCATCCGCTGAGGCCCGCACATCAACCTTATAAAACTTGGAAAAAGTATGAACAGAAGACCAAGTAGCAGCCTTACAAACTTGTTCAACAGAAGCCTGATGCTGAAAAGCCCAAGATGCTCCAACAGCACGAGTAGAATGAGCAGTAACACGAAAAGGGGGAACCCTCCCCTTGGCAGAATAGGCCCCAACAATGGCCTGTCGAATCCATTTACTAATGGAAGACTTAGCGGGCGCCAGATCTTTCCTGGGCCCGGAGGGCACCACGAAAAAGGCTTCCTCTTACGAAAAGGAGAAGTAGCCACCAAATAATATTTCACACATCTAACCACATCCAAAAGAATGTAAGGTCCTCTCCTTGTCATTGCTAGGCTTAGGACACAAGGAAGGGAGAACTACATCCTGATTGAGGTGGAAGGACGAAACCACCTTAGGAAGGAAATCCGGCTTAAAGCGGAAAACTACCTTGTCCAGGTGCCTCTCAAAGTAAGGAGCCTGAATAGACAAGGCCGCCAACTCAGAGACATGCCGAACAGAGGTAATTGTTCACTCAGAAAGTTGCCTTTTTGGTGGCTGAAAAAGAGCAATATCATGCACCGGCTCAAAAGGGGGCACCTGGAGAGCCGAAAGAACCAAGTTTAAATCCCAAACCGGCAGCAAGGGCTTTCTAGGAGGCCGCACATGAGTAACCCCCTGGAAAAATGTCTAAACCAGGGGATGAAGGGCAAAAGACCTTTGAAAGAAAACCCCCAGGGCAGTAACCTGCCCCTTCAAAGCTGGAACCCCGAGTCCAGACCATGTTGAAGAAACTCCAGAATTCTGGGAATAGAAAACACCCTACAAGGCAAGGCCCTAGCCTTGCACCAGTTAATATAAGACCTCCAAGTCCTATAGTAGACGTTAGAGGAAGATCTCTTCCTAGCTCTAACAAGTCTGAACCACCACATCCTCCTTTAAGATGGAGGTTTCAGCAGCCATGCAGTCAAAGCCAGCGTTGGTAAATTGGGGTAGCGTAGCTGACCCTGGGTGATAAGATCCGGAAGAAGAGGCAGATAAAATTGATCTATTGCCAGCCACACGACGTCTGCGAACCACACTCGTCTTGGCCACCTTGGAGCCACCAGAATTGCTGGTGCCCCTTCTAGATTCAGCTTGCGCACCACTTTGCCCACCATGGAGAAAGGGGGGAACAGGTACCCCAGTTCCCTCTAAGGCAGGGACATGGCATCCACTGCCAGGGCCAGAGGATCCTGAGACAGAGACACAAAGGCAGGAAGCTTGTGATTGTGACAAGAGGCAAAAAGATCCACCTCCGGAGTCCCCCACTTGTGACAAAGGGACTGGAATACCTTGGAACTGAGAGACCATTCTCCTCGGCGAGAGGATCTCCTGCTCAGGGAATCTGCCTTTGTGTTCTCCACTCCCGGGATGTAAATGGCTGAGATGCATGGGACATTGCTCTCTGCCCAAACAAGGATCAGAGATACCTCCCTGAGGGCACTCCTGCTGCGAGTCCCTCCTTGGTGATTGATGTAAGCGACCGCCGTCCCATTGGACTTGAACTGGCAATCCCTGCAACAGAAGAGTCAAGCGAGACAGAACCAACCAAATGGTCCGTAGCTCCAAAACGTTGATAGGGGTATGAGCCTCACGAGGCCCCCATAACCCCTGGAACTGATGTTCCTTCCAGAAGCCCCCCAGCCCGACAGACTGGCATCCGTGGTGACCGTTTCCCAACAAGGGGTCAGCAGTCCCTTCAGTGGTGGCTAGTGTCAAGCAATCTGTTGAAGGGCAGATCCTTTCTGAGCCCGGGGAGACAGCAGACAAGACTGATCCAAGGACGGACACTTGTCCCAAGTCGCTAGAAGATGGAGCTGAAGCGTCCTCATGTGAAACTGGGCAAAAGGGACTGCCTCAAAGGAAGCCACCATCAGACCTACCAATCTTATCCCTGGCTGGATAAGATAGCTGGATAGACGGGCGAGGATTGGAAAGCAGGAGCCGAACCAAATCTTGGATCAGAAGAATCTTGGGCTGAAAGGCATCCAGAGTCATGCCCAGAAACGAAACCTCCCTGGACGGGGAGAGGGAGGACTTGGAATAGTTGATCACCCAACCGAACCTCTCCAGCATGGATACCACCACTCTGGTGTCTAGCTCCGCTTGGCTGAGAGGGGAAGCCAAAATGAGAAGATCATCCAGGTATGGTACAATGCAAATGCCCTGGACTCTGAGGAGGGCATCACCCCCGCCAATACCTTGGTGAATACCCTTGGAGCCGAGGTAAGCCCGAATGGAAGGGCCACAAACTGAAAATGCTGATCTTCCACCACGAACCTGAGGAATCTCTGGTGTGCCAGGAAGATAGGTACAGAGAATCGTCAGCCGACCGCAAGGTTTCCATGCGAAACTTTCTGAAGCGGATAAACCGACTGAGGAGCTTCAGATCCAAAATGGGTCGGACGGAGCCGTCCTTCTTGGGCACCGTGAATAGATTGGAATAAAATCCCAAGCCCCTTTCGGTGAAAGGCACTGGGCAAATGACAGCCATGTCCAGCAGATAACTTACTGCCGCCCGGAGCCCCTGTGCGGCCAGTGGATCCGAAGGCACTCGAGACCTGAAGAATCTGGGAGGAGGCCGGATCTCAAATTCCAGCTTGTAAAGTGCCGCAGCCGTCCCCTCGCCTGCAAGGGTGAGGGCGCCCCCTCATTGCTGAGCTGGCTTAGCAGCGGGCTTGGGTTTGGAACTCCAATTGGGACCTGGACGGGCACGACCTCGGCCTCTACTCCAGGAATCACCTCTGAGGGTAGAGAAGGCCAAAACTCTGCCAGTTCCGCAAGGGATGCCCTACAACCCACACACTGCCGGGGTTGCCCCGAGGGGAGCCCAAGCCCGGTATCCTGAGAAGCCTCCATATGGTGATTTTAATGTAGTCGCAATGACCAGAGGGATTTACGCTATTAAGCTACCCGGGATGCCCCTTCAGGTCCCAAGTGGGAGGATTTTTTTTTTTTTGAAAACCCTAAATTAAACTCTAAGGGACCCTAGGATCGGGAGAACTCCCTCTTTAAACTTCAAAAGAAGGGATCCCACCTAGAAGACATGAGAACAGACATAAGTGTCAACATGCACATCACCCACCATATAAGACAGTTAAAAATGGTGAAATAAGAGGATTTGCCTGGGTGAAGCACCAAATGACCACTTGACCTCCAAATTATACTCCCTATTGGTGGGGGAGCGGGATAGCCCCCCGACGTTCTGGAGAGAATGGGAGGCTGACTTGGGGATGGAGCTAGATGAGGGTCAGAGAGAAGATTTCATCTCTTGCCCACAAATCCTCTATTGCCACCAGGGTACAGGAATCTAACTATAAGGTCCTGACCCGATGGTACTATACACCAGACAGGCTCAACAGAATGTCCGCCTCGGTGGACCCACATTGCTGGAGATGTGGAGCCGAACGGGGCACTCTGATGCACATCCTCTGGTCCTGCCCCAAGATTCGCTCATATTGGGAGGGCGTGCTTGCCATAATCTCTCAACTCACAGGGGGCCAGCCCCTCACAGACCCAGCTCAGATCCTGCTGTGTCTGACGAGTCACTCTGTAAGCGAATATAAGAAAATCGCTTCGGGTTCACTTGTTAAATGCAGCTAAGTTAGCAATTCCAAGATTTTGGAAACAAAGAAGAGCCCCCACGGTGAAGGATTGGGCCGCGGAGGTGTTAAGCATATCGGAGATGGAGGATCTCACACTTGCTATACATGACGGGGATGAGCAATACAGACACACGTGGATGCCCTGGTTAATTTATCAGGAGTCTGAAGAGTTCAAGCAGTTATTCGCGGAGCCAGAGAGCCGATGACCATGACCTGCAACACTGCGCTGATGTGCTGCGGTGGGAGTCCACCCCCTCCTCCGTTTTGGCCTCCTTCGCGGGAGGTTTTCCCCACCCGGCGGCCTCCACTTACCTCTGAGTTATTTGCCTGTGGTCCTCTGTGCCGCATAGGTCATCCAGCTGCTACCTCGCCCTTCTCTACACCCGAACCCTTACCCATATAACCCTTGCCCCACTGACCTATTGTGTATTGTATTTTATGGTATTCTGTATTTTTCGTATGTATGTTTATATGCAAAAACCTTGAGTGCTTGAGAGAAGCTGGCCTCGGGGGGGGGGGGGGAGATGGACGGGCCACAACGAGCAGGCCAAGCGCCCGGCCCCGCCCCCTCAACTGCACCTGTTGAAAGTGAAACCAGCCCAGCAACAACGGCCGCAAAAACACATACAAACACACACACACAATCCACACACCTTTTCCCCCAAATAAAGTAAAACAACCCACAGGAGAAAAGACCTCCCGCCCCCCCTAAGGGACATGGTAGGGGGGAGAACCCACATAAATAGGTGAAAGGGTAAGAGGGATGGGGCATCCCAAGCCGGAATCACCAACCCGGACACCGCCTACCCCTTTGTATGGGGTCTCACGGGGGAGCAAGCTCCCATATACACCATAAGGTGCAGCCTACCATTGCCTGGACCTTCAGCCTAGGCTGGGAGGCAGACTACTATAGTTTAAATTAAAAAAGGTTCAGGCAGCAATAAAAACAAAAGGCCGGGGGGTTACCCCGGCTACCTGCAAGGAGGAGACAACCATCTTCTGACTTGCTCGCCGACTGCAAGGACGAAAGACTGGGAATAGTGGGAGGTCCCAGGTATTTGGGGTTCCTTTTTTCATGTCATCTCTGCAAGATCGCCCTCTACAGGACAGTTACCCAAGTGTCATGAATATTCGGAAGCGGGGTGTGTGACATACTGGGAATATCTAAAACACTCTGTTCTACCTTTAGTGCATTTATCTGTGTTTGAGAGACCCAACTTGGATGATTTGAGAGGTGATGCAGTTAAAATGATAGAGCCTTAACATTTCTCTGAAGGATGATTGTAGGGCTGCCCATGATTACTTACTTCATAAATATTCATTCTAGGCTACATATTCCAAAATTTCCCCCAGAAATTTTTGAATTGTGGTTTTGATGTACTGTATGAGGTTGCCTGACAATAGTTGTGCTACTAATTTAACCAAGAAAATATGCTGTCAAAGTTCAGGCGATGTCTATTATGTTCTATTCACAGCTTCTCCCAACCTAAAAAAATGATGCTTTGCTGTGCCCTATCTGCAAAGCCATTGTTTCCCAATAATAGCAAAAATATGGCGCAGATTTAACTGAAACATTTGCCTAATTTACACCCTTCCCAGGTGGATATACAGCAATTAGCGGGTTTGCAGTTAAAGCGGACCTTCACTCTGAATAAGAGTCTATCTTATGTGTTTCCCACACCCTGTACATACAGATTGCTGACATTAAAAATCATCCTACCTGCATCTACTGCATGTTATGAGCCTTTAAACATCCAAGATGGCGGCTTATGGAAGCCGCCATCTTATCAGGCAGCCTGCAAACAGGAAGTGCCTCCTGACTGTGCTGCTCTGCATTCTGGGACTGCTGACCTTTACCTGACCCTAGCTCTGCTCTGTCTGAGCAAAGCACAGCTATAACCCATCCTTCTGTACTTTATCCAACTCTCCTCTCCTCAGTAAGTGTGAAGCTTCTGAGTCAAGATGGCGGCGCCCGTATCCTAAATTCCTGAACAGAGTTGCAGCCCAGTGGGGGAAAGAATAATAAGTTAGTCATTAAAAACGTAAAATATATTAATTTTAGATGCTGGGGAACCGTTTTTTAAGAGTTTGGGCTTTTCATTAAATCACGCTGAAGGTCCGGTTTAAACTGTCAAGCATATGTAAAATATAGCACAAATTTGTATGCCTTGGTCAATACCTGGATTGGTGTGACCCGAGTACCCCCAATCCAATCTCACAATATACACAGTGGTGCAGCCATATAAGCAATATTTAGCAAGTTTACTCATAAAATCACTTTTGGAGGTGCCACTTTAGCATCCCAAGTAAAATCCTTTATTTAAGATTAACAAATCTGCATGCTTTACCAACAAGTGTAGGGTCTGTATATAGAACAGCAGCTTAGCAGAGTTGTTACCCAACCTCACCCTCAAGGCCCACCAACAGGTCATGTTTTGCGATCTCCACTTAGCCTGTTCTATAGCTTTGTCTGAGCACTAAGTACTTTCACCTGTGCATTTATGTGGATATCTGCAAAACATGTCCTGTTGGTGGTCCTTAAACATTGGCTTAGGGAATGCAATCATCTTGGGGAATATTGGCTTAAGGAATGCAATCATCTTGATGAGGTAACATCTTACTAGGAGAGCAAATTTTCTTAACATTTAACCCTAGCATTTATGATATTTTTAAAGTAATAGCTTACTTCAGGTGCTCTTCATGTGCAAGAAACACTTACACGCTGTGTATAAGAATTGTATTTATATCATGATAATTGATCTTAATTATCATGCTTAGTTTCTGAGGGCAATTTACGGATATGGTATAGAGCAGTTACTATCATTATTAAAGCTATTGGCGTCCTCTACAGTGATAAAATATCAACACTATGGTAAATAATTACTGATTTTATTTTACACGTTTGCTTGCTGAAGGGATGCTGGATACAAAGATAAATATACAATCTACCGTCAAAATTGTATGTGAACAACTTGTCCAATTGCAATCACTTAAGCAATTTTCAGTTTGAAAGTTGTTCTGAGGAAATGGACCATAACCTTTCCATCAACATTTCTATTCCAGTCATTCTTGTGTGGGGCATCTTTTGATCATCTGCAAAGACCCTCTTATTCCTTCATGGTGGACTCTCTCCTGTTGTCTCTTCAGTATCAGAATTTAGCATATGATCAAGGGGACAAGTTTCTTGGGTCTTTCCATCAGAATTTTAAGGAGTGGGTCTGTTGGAAATTCAGACAAGGGTGTCACTCACCAAAGAGTAATTACATTAACTTCTGGTTCATAAGACAGACCAATAGCTTCAAGAGGGCATCCCTAGCAGTTGGGATGTTCTATCCAGTGTTGAGTGCCTTCTAAACCCACTGGGGATGGAAACAGTCTGCATTTCTTTCTTCAAAAATCACATCTTAAGAGAAGCATAGAGGAAGACCATTTGCACCCTCTCCCTGTAGAGGTTTTCTGATAAAGGCTTCTCAATAAGAGGTCTAAAGTCTCCAGAGTTCCACTATTCCCTGGTTTTGGGGTTCTGGCAGAAACTGGACATAAACTAAATTAACACATTTAAGGAAGATGTTTTTAATAAAGTGGAGAGCTGGCATTGACTTAACTACTTCTAGCCCAATGTAGATTGTCAGACTTTAAAGGCAGCCATTATGCCCTGGCACACCCTGCAAGGAAGCACTGCTATGGTAAAGCTGTGTGATAACAACACTACCGGCCGCCTGGTCTGGGGCAGGGCACTGACTGAAGGAGTGTTCTAGTGTTCATGCCATTCGTCTGCTGCAGGCTTTGGAATAGGCACATTTTCTACCACACAAAATCCTGAGAAATTGCTCCACATAACAAGGAATAAAAGGTTAAATAGTATAGTGTCCAACCAGTCAAGCTACAGGGGAGGAAAGGGACCCATGAGCCAACTGTACAGAAGGGATAGGAGAAGAAATTGAATGAGGTTAATAGATATACTTAGATGCATGCCAGTGGCTGGGTCTTAAGCCAACCCAACAATCTTGCACACTTGGAAAAGAAAAAACTCTCTGGCACTCACTTGCCCCTTCTGCATGCATGACACTGAATTATTGTCAACATCTACATTTCGCCTCACAGATTTTCTCCTGTTAGTATCCATTTTGGAGCTTCATTTCCCAGCATCCCAGCCATGGTGCTGCCTGAGTTCAACCGACAATGCACAGTATCCGGAAACCCAGTAACACTTGTTTTCAGGCGGCCTAAAGCTCCAGAAAATGCCATTTTGTTTGTAAAGTTGACCGCAGCAGGAGTTAAAGTAAATAAATAAAATATTTAAGCACGGCAAACGGAATTGCCCTGGGGAGGGATGCAGCTGAGCATTGTTTGCTTTAAAGACTTTTTTTTTTGGGAGTCTTGTTCTCTATACAGTATAGGTATGATGCTCAGGGGCCAAAGCTCAGTGTTTTCCAGCTGAACACCTAAGTTGATCATGCAGAACACCATGCAGCAATCACTAATCCTTTAGAGAAGAGGTCTTCTTTGTGTCTGCTGTTTCAGTCTTTAGTTGCCTATCTACAGCCAACAGTGTTTAAAGACAGAAAAAAGTTCACTGTATGAGCCTTGAAATATTTAATTTTTGCACCAAAGCTAATCGCATTTAGTTATGCCACTGTTACAAGGTACACACCCCCTTTGATGCCAGCTTTATTTGAATGCTTTGCATAGTGCACTCCCAAGTAGCCGATTGTATAGGTTTATACAATAGCCATTATTTATGTGACGGTGGGCAAAATTATTTACAATAGTTATAGTATGTCCCTTTAAACTTTCCATTAAAAAAAAAAAATCAATTTGATTCCTTTTTCTCTGAGAATCTCGGCTAGCGCTCCCCCAGTGAGCCATATTTAGACCACAGCATAAACATTGTGATCTAGATTTGAGGTTCCAATGGTTTAATCAGGATATATATATATATATTTAGTTTAATGGGACATACTATAACCATTGTAAATACTTAATTATGCCAACAGTTGTCCTGTGAGAAATAAAGATGGTGCTTCAAAATCTTAAATTTTGAAGAAGTGTGTGGAATAATGTTCAATTTCAGAAGAACCAGAAGTCGGGAGCAAAACAAACGAGATAACATTGATATCAAAAAAGTCAATACATTTTTTATACATGACTTAATTATCAAAGTAAATTGATGAAAATAGTCAAAACAAAATTGTACAATTCAAGAAGAAAAAAGGAAAATAAAACACCTCAGAATTCAGGAGCAGTCCAAAGAAGAACATATACACAAGAAACAAAAATCCCTATTAACTGCAACCACTTTTCAATGCTTCTCAATTCTGCCTGACAAAACCATAGCGTGGTAATTTTGTACTGTATTTATTTTATAAGTAAAATCACAAATCAAGATACTTGCTAAATATTAAACCTTTTAGCCTTATTTAGATACCAACCTGGTGTCACTCTCATTTTGTTTATACTACCATGGGTTTGGCTTTCTCTGATTAAAACTGCCATGTGTTTCAGTCAGGTGCAACTCAAGCACCAAAATGAAGAGGATGTCTGATGGTATCCGGTGATGTCTTCTTCCTCCCCCCTCCCAATCTTCCCATACATAATCCCAGAAGCACAAAGAGGTTTAGTACCAGTTCTTTTACATCATCCCTGTCTCTTTTCAGTTCAGAGCCATGTATAGTTTATCCACCCATTCCAGTGTCCACATGGGCAAATTTCACACAGGCATTGCTTCAGTCTAATGCCGGATTAGTCTGAAAATGTTCAGGTAGGTCTGTGTGTAATTGGAGAATTCTTATATTTCTTTTTAAATATTAATTCACATTTCAGGCAACAGCTGATAGCTACTCATACTCCAGAAACTGTTTGTGATAAAAAAGCAAATACCTGAAACAGAAAAAAGAATTGTCAGGAAAACCAAGACAATTGCAAACGGTTGATTTATAATAAAATATAATAATGTTGTATAAGTCCTTGTCAAGGTAAAAAAAAATACAATTCTGTGATTACTCACCTTGTAGAATCGGTATTATGAATACTATCTGGAGAAGGACGTGCTGCATACTTATAACAGCTGGGATATAGTCCACAAGAGGGCGCTTTACTGCAGAGATGGCAAAAAAGAGGCCCCTCCCGGTCCATATATACCCGGGACCTCCCACTAATTCCCCAGTATAACAAAGCAGTAAGGGAACCAGGAGAAGCCAATAACAAATGTAACCATGTTAACAAGGAACAAATCACCATAAAGAGGATCCAAGAATAAAGTAATCAGGGTGGGATGGAGCAGGACGTGCTGCATACTTATACCACCAATTCTACAAGCTGAGCAATCACAGAATTGTATTATTCTAAGTATGCAGCATAGAATAATCCTGGTGTCTCTCAAAGTACGGGGCCTGAATCGACAGAGCCACCAACTCAGAAACACGCCGGACAGAGGTAATAGCCACCAAAAAGGCAACCTTCAGGGTAAGGAGAGACAAGGTAGCCTCATGCACAGGTTCAAAAGGAGGACCCTGAAGGATGGAAAAAACCAAATTCAAATCCCAGACCGGTACCATGGGTTTGTGGGGGGGGGGTACGCACATGAGTGACCCCCTGGAAGAAGGTCTTGACCAGAGGATGCAAAGGACCTCTGGAAGAAAACAGCCAAGGCGGACACATGAGGTGCTGAGCTGAAAACCCATATCCAAACCATGTTGCAGGAACTCCAGGATCCTAGGAATGGAGAACACAGGACAGGGAAAGGCCGAACCGCCCTCAGCTCCAGGACGTTGATCGGAGCGTGAGCCTCCTGACGGCCCCACAGCCACTGGAATTGGAGGGCTCTCCAGTAGCCCCCCCCAACCTGACAGACTGGCATCCGTACTGACCGTCATCTGCCCCCCCAGAAGATTCCTAGAGTCCATCCACCACAGGAGGGACCGCCGGACCAGAAGAGAGAGAACAAAGACCTGATCCAAAGACAGGGGACTCTTTTCACAGACTGAAAGGAGATGGAGCTGAAGGGGTTTCATGTGAAATTGAGCGTAAAGGACTGCTTCGAAGCAGGCCACCATCTGTCCCACCAATTGCATCCCTTGCCTGATGGAAGGACGAGGGCTGGACAGCATGGAATGAACCAGAGCTTGAGAATCCACCTTCTGCCGAGGAAGAAAAATCCTGGCCTGAATGGTATCCAGATTCATGCCCAGGAAGGGGGTCACCCGGGACGGGGAGAGGGAGGACTTGGGATAATTGATCACCCATCCGAACGTTTCCAGGGCAGTCACCACCATCTGGGTATCCAACTCTGCCTGCTGGAGAGAATGAGATGTAATGAGAATGTCGTCCAGATAAGGGAGGATGCGAATACCCCCGGCTCGGAGGCTGGCCATCACTCCTGCCAGTACCTTGGTGAACACTCTGGGGGCTGAGGTGAGACCAAAGGGAAGTGTCACAAATTGGTAGTGCTGGTCGTCCAGGGCGAACCTGAGGAACCGCTGATGCCCTGGGAAGACTGGCACATGAAGGTAAGCATACTTGATGTCTATGGAGGTCATGAAGTCCCCCGGGCGCAAAGAGCTGATAGCAGAGCGCAGGGTCTCCATGCGAAAGTGTCTGGTTCTGATGAACCTGTTGAGAAGCTTTAAGTCCAGGATGGGCCTGATGGCACCATCCCTTTTGGGTAATGTGAAAAGATTGGAATAATAACCTTGACCTCTCTCCCCCGGAGGGACCGGACAGATGACCCCCATACCCAATAAGTTCTGTACAGGTCAGAGACCTGAGAAATCTTTGAGGGGGCCGTGCAGCGAACTCTAGCTTGTAGCCGGAGGACACAACCTCCAGAATCCACCTGTCTGAGACCCGTTGTCCCCAGACATGAGCCAAGAGCCGCAGCCGTTCCCCCACCCGTAAGGGTGAGGGAGCCCCTTCATGGCTGTGCGGGCTTAATGACAGATTTGGGCTTAGATCCCCAGGAGGATCCAGGACGGGCACGGCCTCTAACCTTGCCCCAGAAATCCCCCCTGTGCCCCGCAAAGGGTACCCCCCTCCCTGACCTGGATCCACGAAAGGAGGGGGTAAAGGACCCTGAACCCCGAAAGGGCCGCAGTTGTCTTTTGCGTTGGGGCAACCTACCTCCTTTTGCAAAAAGGTCCAACCGGTCACCAAAAAGCCGCAGCCCTGTGAGAGCCTTCTTAGCAGCATTGTCAGCTGCCCACTGGCGCAGCCAGACCAAGCGGTGAATAGAGACAACCAGAGCCGAGGTCCTGCTGCACATCCTAATGGTGTCATCTAAGGCAGAAAGTATATAAGCAATAAACAGCTCACATTGTGATAAGGCTCTAAATTTGGCACTAGAAGAATCATCAGGATAGCCTTCTAACAGGCCCTTGACCTAATGGCCACAGCAGTAATAGCAGAAGCACAGACCGGGCGCAGGGCCGATCCCGCACAGGCAAAGGCATGGGAAGCCAGCTGGTCAATACGTTGGTCCTCGCTATCCTTCAATGTAGTGGAATCAGGGGAATGCACCACAGAAGTATTAGACAACCCCAAAACCGGAGCATTCACCTCTGGTAGAGTTGACCAACATTTAACCACATCAGGGGAAAAAGGGTACCTTTTATCCCATCCCTTAGAAATACCAGGGAGCCGGCTAGGAAGCTCCCATTCCTTGTGAACCAGATTATGGAAATTCCAATCGTGGCTTTGTAGTACCAAACAATTCCCCCTGTTGCCTGGGTGCCGCAGCAGGGAGAGAAATGGAGAGTACTTTAAAGATTTGACTCAAAATTCTATGGGTGTCGTCAGCATTCCAATGCTCTGAGCCGGCATCAGCGCCAGGGAAATGCTGATCATCGGAAAATTCAGAATCTGAGAATAATTCCCCCTCCTCAAGCGGGGTACAGTCAGACAAATCAAGGAAGGCAGGTGCAGCAGGCACCAAGTGCCGTCTTTTAGCTGGGGCCTTACGGGCCACAGAGCTAGCAATCAACCTCTCAATGTTGGCCAGCCTGGAAGACACATCAGACTCCCCACTAGTGTTAATCTCACTGGGGGTCACGATCAACCCGAGGGGGCGTGGGAGAAGACATGGTGGGCGCAGGCCCAGACAAGTGCAGCCCAGAGTGCCGCGCAAGCGCCTGCTGGGTGCAGAGTACACAGACCCGCACATCATCGCTCACATGGGATGCCCCACACACAGCCGGGCTTGCCCCGATGGGACCCCGAGCACAACGTCCTGTGAAGCCTCCATATGGTGAATTTTGGTGTCACTATGACCAATGGGAATTACGCTGTGCAGCTACCTGGGATGCCCCTTAAATGTCCGCTAGTGGGAGGATTTTATAATTATTTAATTGAATTTAATTATTTTTTAATTTAATATAATCTAATAATGTCAATAGGGCTAATAGAGGGCACAGGACCGGTAGAAACCTCTAATTAGTTTGTCCTGCCTGAAAAACACAATACACCCAATCAGACTAATATACACAATATAAGAAAAAATTGCATTCAAATACAGGCCCGCTGAGGGCACTCACGGACGCCAAAGAGCTAGCACTTCACCAGACCACAGGGACAAGATGGCGCTGAGAGGCTCAGGAGGGGCGGGCCGATGTGTAACGCGCCAAGCGCTAGGCCACGCCCCCTCAAGGAACGCGGGGACAGGCCGAAGGCAGGCGCCCCGCAGCCAATCAGCATGCAGCCAGCCTCGGGTGTGACACCGCCCAGCGGACGCCGCCGAGCGCGCGGGCCTTTCAGACGAGAAAGAACAGGAGGAGAGGAGGAACGCTGAGCACAATGCCAGCGCAATTTATCCAGTGTCACAAAAGCATAACCTGTTCACAGTGCAAGCAATCACACACACACGGACACTGACCTCCCCCCCCCCCGACGAACAGGGCAAATGGGAGAAGGGGAAAGTAGAAGCTCTTGATTACATTTGGGACATGTAAAGGAGGGCTAAAGTGGAAGGGCATCTCAAATACAGGCTCACCAAACCTGTGCCGCCTACCCTTTGGTGGGGGATTTGCGGTGGAGCAATCTCCAGTAAAGCACCTCTAATAGGTGCTGCCCACCATCACCCGACCACGCAGCCAAGGCTGAGAGGCAAGTAAAGGTGGAACGGGTGGGAATAGGACACAGGGCCAGGGGCTGTGAAGCCCAGCTTACCTGCAAAGAGAGAAGCCATCATCTTGACCTTCACAGCCCACTGCAGAGAAGGAACTTAGTGGGAGGTCCCGGGTATATATGGACCAGGAGGGGCCTCTTTTTTGCCATCTCTGCAGTAAAGCGCCCTCTTGTGGAATATATCCCAGCTGTTATGAATACTATCTGGAGCAGGACATGCTGCATACTTAGAATAAAAACACATTTTTGTACATACCTTGTAAAATGGCTTTCCATTAGTTGTCCATACAGGGACACCAGATTCATAACTGATGGGTTAACTTGTTGCCCGGAAGGCAGGAAGCGAGTTGTGGCTCCTCCCTATTGCAGGTATAAGACCCGGTCAGGCCAGAGCCTTCTATGTATGAAATCAGTTGAGACTTGGTCTCTGGGAGGAATGCCCAAATAATAAATACATTTAACAACCAAAAGGCTAAAGAATTTTAATAACCTAAGACACACAGAAGGCAATGGAAATAGGCACAGTCGTGAGACCCTTGGGCTGGAGCGTAAATGGCCACAAGACTGTATGGACAAGTAACGGAAACTGAATATGCCGAGGTATGCACAAAAATTTAATTTTTCTCATCAGGTTGACCAGAATTCATACAGGGTCCTGTAATTCATAACTGGTGGGACATTTAAAGACGTACCCAATAAGAAAGGAATGTCAGATCAACGGAACAAAAAAAACCTGTCACTTGTGCAAAAGGAGCCACATTCAATCCAGTAAAATAATGACCGAGATCAGATCTTGATCTGAAGCACCGAACACGGCCTCAGCGGATGCTCGGGCATCCACCTGTTGCGGCCTGCCTTGCACACCAAGTCCACTGAAGGCTGGTGCCGAAAGGCCCAGGATGCACCTATAGCTCTTGTAGAGTGAGCTGTTAAATGAAAAGCAGGATCTTTAATCGCTAGCAGAATAGGTCTGACAAAACCTGTCTGATCTACCTGCTGAATGTAGGCTTTGGCATCGTCAACCTCTTCTCGGGTCCTGTAGGAACCACAAACCGTAAATCTGTTCTTTGCATTAGGTGTAGCTTTTACATATTTTAGTGTGTGCACTAAAAACAAGAAAACCTTATGGTGAACCAGATCTGGACATTAAGTAGTAAGAACAATGTCTGGATTCAAATGGAAAGTTGAACCACCTTTGGCAAAATATTTTCCGGCAGTCTTAGGACCAACTTGCCCTATGAAAGGGCAGGAAGAGAACTTTGGAGTATAATGCTGCCAACTCTAACCCTGCGGACTGAATTGATGGCCTCCAGGAACATCAGGGTTATTACTGAGGCCTCAACCATGGGTTCAAAGGAGGTCCTTGTAGTGTCAAAAGACCAAACTAAGATCCCAAAACTGGTACTGGAGCTCTTCAGGGAGGGCAGAATTGAGCTGTACCTTGAATGAATGAGTGGACTAAAAAGTTCTGAGTAATCATACAATGAAAAAAGGGTAGACCTGCCCTTTAAGTGAGCTTAAGTACAATCCATCATACAAACCCTTCTGCAATTATAAAATGTGAGGGATGGAAAAGCCTTGTGGCGAATGATTAAGTGATTCGGATCAAGTGAAGTGCACCATGATTGCTAGCAGATCACAGCCGAATAGGCCTTCCTGGCCGAAATCAAGGTGGCCACTATCCGAGGAGAGAGCCCTCTTTCACGCAGTATTTGGAGATTCAATCGCTATGACGGCAAAGCCAGTCATAAATAAGGATAAAATAGCAGGCTTTGAGACAGCAGATCCAGTTGGTTTGGAAGAGGAAGAGGCTACCTGTCAGTCTGACCAAGTCTGCATACCACGTTTGCATTAGCAATGAGAAGAGACTAGTCAAGGGAGCTGGCAGGGCAAGGCATAGACAAGACGTAACTAGGTCCACGGGGTCCACTTAGGGTCAGGATTGGATTTGGGGTGCCAGGGGGATTTAACTACACCCATCCTCTTGAAGGCAACCCTAATTCTCCGAGGACAATATTCCAGACTTGCAAAATAGGTGAAAAATAGTAATGTTGACGCAATCGTTGGATGGTTTCTGCTGTGGTATTTTAGTACTTTTACCGCCTGTTACTTGCTTTACCAAATACTCAAGTTGTTCTCCATATGGACAACTGCCAAGAATGCTACTTTTTAGGCACTATTAATTAGGATGAAAAGGGGAAACCACTTTAGGAAAAAAAAAACTGTTTAAAAAATGGAAGACGGCCTTGTCCTTATGTAAAACTAAATAAGGAGACTTAACTAATAAATCTGCCAAGTTAGAAGCCCTCCTTACTGAGGTTATTGCCACTAAAGATCGTTTAATGACTCTTAAGGTTAAATTCAGGTCCCAAACCGGCAGAAATCTTTTCTCAGTTATGGGTTTCTGAAAAAAAGATAAAGCAGATATTTGTCCTTTACTCAGTTGAAGACCTTCATCAAAACCTTTCTGCAAAAAATTTAAGATTCTGGAAACAGAAAAAGTTCTAGAAGTGAACCCCCTAGTTCTAGAAGTGAATACAATTCTGTGAAACTCACCTGTAGAATTGTTTTTGGATACATGCAGTCCAGGTCGTCCCATATCCTTACAGATTGGTGTTCGGCCCCAGGGGGCCCCTGACTGCAAGATCGAAGATGTAGCTCCTTCCCCGCCCCCTATAAAGGCAGGTGTCCCTCTATCATTCCCCAGTGGTTAAAAAGCAGTAGTCAAAAAAAGGGGACCGGCCGGGAGGCCTAAGAAATCATGTTACTTCACATAGCTTCAGCTTGTACTCTAAGCAAAGATTAGAACAACAATGTCCAATGAAGAAAAAATAGTTGATCATCATAACAGGCAAACAGGACATAATGAACACAAGGGCGGCTTGGGACGGCCTGGACTGGATGTATCCAAAAACAATTCTACAGGTGAGTTTCACAGAATTGTGATTTTCCCTACATCCTGTCCAGGTCATCCGATATCCTTACAGATGGGACATCTAAAAGCAGTGTCCAAATGGGAGCGGGATCCCCAGTGCGGAACAGCATGTAGGTCATTTCACTACCGCCTGAAGCACCTTTCGGCCAAAAACAGCATCAGCTGAGGCCCTGACATCCGCCTTGTAAAACTTTGTAAAAGTAGGAACTGAAGACCAAGTAGCGGCCTTGACCAAGTAGCGGCGACTTGTTCAACTGATGCCTGGTGCTGAAAAGCCCAAGAGGCACCAATAGCTCTGGTAGAATGAGCTGTGATCCGTTAAGGGGGTTCCTTCCACTTGGCAGAATATGCTTGTACCACCGCCTGTCTGATCCACTTACTGAGGGTGGACTTGGCTGGTGGCAAACCTTTCCTAGAACCTTCTGTTAGGACAAAGAGCAAACCCGATTTCCTGAAGGATTCAGTCGCAGCCAGGTAATACTTTATGGCTCTGACCACATCCAAAGCATGGAGGGTCCGTCCTTTGGAATTAGCCGGTGCTGGACACAAGGAAGGTAAGACAACTTCCTCATTAAGGTGAAAGGGAGAAACGACCTTAGGCAAAAAATCAGGTTTAAATCGGAAAACCACCTTATGCCTGTGCAGCTCAAAGTAAGGTGGTTTCATACAAAGCGGAGCCAGCTCTGATACACGAGGCACCGAGGTGATCGCTACCAAAAAGACCACTTTAAGAGTCAAATTAGACAAAGCAGCATCGCACAATGGCTCAAAGGGAGGACCCTGAAGAGCGGATAGTACTAAACTAAAGTGCCAAACTCTGTAGTATATCATGGAAGAAGATTTCCTCCGGGCCTGAATCATTGTCTGCACAACCGTGGTCGATAACCCCCTTCTCCGATTGAGGATTGAGGTTTCAATAGCCAGGCCGTCAAAGGCAGTGTCCGTAAATTGGGGTGTTGCAGCGACCCCTGTGTGAGAAGCCCTGGGTCGACGGGCATGATGTAGTGATCTATTGACATCTGAACTATGTCTGCAAACCAACTCCTTCTCGGCCAACGAGGAGCCACCAGGAAGGCTGGTACCCCCCTTCCTGGGCTATCTTGCGCAGCACTTTGCCCAGGAGAGTCTGTTGCAATGACCAGAGGATCTCTTGAGAGGGAGACGAACCTTGGAAGCTTGTGATTGTGTCTGGACGCAAACAGATCCACGTCCGGCTGACCCCAGCGGTGACAGAGCGTGAAAGGTCTTGCTGCTGAGAGACCATTCCCCCAGGCGAGGCGCTCCTGCTCAGGGAGTCAGGGAACATTCTCCTCTGCCCAAGTAAGAATCTGGGTTACCTCCTTGAGGGCTCGCTTGCTCCGAGTACCGCCCTGGTGATTGATGTAGGCGACAGCCGTCTGATTGTCCGAGCGAACCTGGATCACACGACCCCTTAAATGGGGAGTCCGGCGTAGAAGCACCAACCGGATCGCTCTCAGCTCCAAGAGATGTATGGGTAAGCGGTTCTCCTGCGGACCCCATTGACCCTGGATCTTCTGGGACTGCCAGACGCCTCCCCAGCCTGTCATCCATGGTAACTATCTCCCAATGGGGAGTCAAAAAGGACTTGCCCACCAGCAGGTTCTGGGAGTCCTACCACCACAAGAGGGACTGTCTGGCCAGGGGGGGGGGGGACAGCGAAAAGTCGTGTTCCAGGGACTCCCGAGTCCAATTCCAGTCGGTCAGCAGGTTCAATTGAAGAGGTCTCATGTGAAATTGTGGCAAAGGGCACTGCCTCGAAGCATGACACCATTAGGCCCACTAATCTCATCCCCAGACGTCGACGGCTGCTAACAAGACAGCAGGAGAACCTAGACCTGAGCGGTGTCTATCATCATTCCCAGGAAGGATCTCACTGTTGGAGTGACAAATGAATTGGGGTAATTGATTACCCCATAGATAGTCCGACTATCGCTCTAGGCCGCAATCAGCAAGTCGTCCAGATAGGGTAACACACGAATGCCCTGGCTCCTCAGGATAGCCATGATGCCCACCAGCACCTTGGTGAACACACGGGGGGCTGAGGATATGCCGAACTGGAGTGCTACAAACTGGTAATGCTGATCCTCCAGAGCAAACCTCAGGAAATTCTGATGTCCCTGGAAAATCGGGATAAGAAAGACGATCAGCCAGCATTCCAAAAGATATTGTATTCAAATCCAACAGGTCGATATCACAGCAAAGACCAAAAAGATCCAACAAAATCCAACGTTTCGGGGCATCTAGCGCCCCTTCATCAGGGAGCAACAACAAGCAAGCAGAGATTCCCCTCCACTGAGGATTAAATGTCCTCAGAGGGCCCGGGTTTACCACCTGATGTCAGTGGGCGTGTCCCCCGTGACATCAGAGCTGATGCAGCCAATCAGAACACCACCAGCCAAACAGATGCATTTACAAACCATATACATAATACAATCATGTGAAACAAGTAAACTAAGTAAAATATAACGCGGTAGAGACCTGATGCGGTCGCTAAACAGGGGCTAAGGAGGGTAGGTCGTACCCTGCAGAACAACGTGCCAGCAGAGCAGCAGGCCGCTGCGATTGACAGGCGGCGCTGACAGGGCTGCTCCAAAGGCTGCTCCTAGTAGTCCAGGAGCTGCCAGTCCCGCAACTGGTGTATACCCACCTGCGCCGGTTGCTATCAGCGCGCCGGCGCATGCGGGGAACAGCGGCAAACCAAGCGCTGCCGGGGGAACCTCTCCACCTCAGGCCTCCCGGCAACCCATTCGGTTCAGGTTGCACACGAAAATGAACAGTACCAATGGGAGGGTAGGTCTGCCCATAGCGCCCAAGTCATGCTGTCACCACACCGCCACACCCTCGTCATGGCAGGCTCCCACGAAGGGTAGTGGCGGCGCTGGCCGCCCACATCTGGCACGGGGCGGCCGGTGGCGGACCCACATCCGAACTAGCGAATCATGGGATCCGCCTGTGGCAGCACGGATCGAGCACCACTGGGGAACCTCTCCACCTCAGTGCCAAAGGTTAACCAGGCAAAAAATACACCATATGGAATAAAACCACCAAAAAGGTCATCTGCGCCTCAAACACTTAGGGGTGAGGTGGAGGGCTTCCCCCCCACAGCCGGCACAGCGGGCCCCCACCCACAGGGATGGTAGTCCGCCAGCAGGCCGCCGTGTGACAGAAAGCCGCACTCAACGGGAGAGCCTCCCCACCTCAATCTCACCTACATGCTATGAACAAAATATAGATGCATGTCAATAAATGTCTGTACCACTGCAGACATCGGGAAGAAAGGACCTCCATGGTCACACTCGATCCACTACAGACACCCAAAAGGGTGAGTATAAACATCCCCTCCGGGTCCCGACCAGGAACAGGGAAGGGGGGAAAAAGGAAGGGGGGGAAAAGGGGTCTTGGGTAGTAAAGGGAGGGTAACCCCATAGGGGAAATGTACCAAAGAACAAAAAATCAATGTCATTCCATCAAATCAAGAAAGCAAGTGTATCCAAACACGGTGTTAAGTCCCCTCGGGTATACAGTATTCAGTCTGTGTATCCAGAAAGTCTCTTTGCAGTAGTGGGGTATGCCGGTCTCCCCCCCCCCCGGGGTGGTTTCTGGACATGTTCTATTACCATCCCTCTGAATTCGTGTGTTTGGTGTCCCATTTTGACAAAATGTGCCGCAACTGGCTTCTCAGTCAATTGATTCTCCTTTTAGGTGTCTGTTGATATTGATCCGGATGTCACTGCGATGTTGCTGAAACCTCTTTTTAAAAGGGCCCACAGTCTTGCCTACGTATGCCAATCCACATGGGCAATTTTAACAAGTAGACACAATATTCAGTAAGACAATTAAAGGGGCCACCGAGTTTAATCATTTGTCCCGAGTGTGGGTGTGCAAGTTCTGCACCCAGAATCAATGAATTACAGATATTACAGTTGTTACATCGAAATGTACCTCGTTTAGAGGACATGAGAATCGGGGGTCTGGAATATTTCTCTTGTGGATCCGCTTTCACAAGCATATCCCTAAGGTTCTGATTCTTATAGTAAAGTTTCCTAAATGGTCGTTTCAATACCGGACACACGCCCGGATCTGCACAAAGAATGTTATGGTGTCTCCTTACAATGCGTTCTATTGCAGGGGAAGCGTTATTGAATGTCTGCGGAAAGAAGATACCCCCATCCTTCCTCTTTTCACTGTCCTTCTTACGTGGTCCCAGGACCATCCCTGTGGGTGGGGGGCCCGCTGTGCCGGCTGTGGGGCCCCAGGTTTGGGGCTCACTATGGAGGGAAGCCCTCCATCTCACCCCTAAGTGTTTGAGGCGCAGATGACCTTTTTGGTGGTTTTATTCCATATGGTGTATTTTTTGCCTGGTTAAACTTTGGTGGAGAGGTTCCCCAGTGGTGCTCGATCAGTGCTGCCACAGGCGGATCCCATGATTTGCTAGTTCGGACGTGGGTCCGCCACCGGCCGCCCCGTGCCAGATGTGGGCGGCCGGCGCGCCGCCACTACCCTGCGTGGGAGCCTGCCATGACGCGGGTGTGGCGGTGTGGTGACAGCATGACTTGGGCCAGCAGCCCTGGCCATGTGCTGACACTAAAAACTGCCAAGGCCTTTTCACAGTAAAGTAAAGCACTCATGCACATTACACACACACACCCCTCCCCCCCCCAGCGAAGGGAGAAGGCCAAGCGGGAGAAGGTGACCTAAAGGGACATCGGGGCAGGGGCATCCCAAATCCAGATCACCAGCCGGATAGCCGCATTGCCCCACAAGTGGGGTCGAGCGGAGGAGATAAGCTCCTAGGCACCTAAAGTGCCATCTACCTTTGCCCAGCCCGCAGCCTAGGCTGGGAGGCTTCCATTTAACTAGGCATAATAAACACACTAGAACTGGGCAGAAATAGACCAAAAGGGGATGCCGGATTTTACCCCGGCTACCTGCAAGCAGGAGACTTCATTCTTTTGTCTTGTCGCTTCATGCAGAGAGAAAAAACTGGTGATTCAGTGGGAGGTCCCAGGTATATGTAGGCCAGGAGGGGCTCGTTTACAAGACTCTCTCTGCAACGTCGTCACCTGCTGGTGAGTAACCCGATCGTTAAGAATTAAAGGGGAAGCGGGGTGTGTGGCACACCGAGAATATATAGATATTAGTGCATTGGTGATGCAGAGAAAAATTGTGGGGGCGGCAACAGTGATGTGCTGTGTGCTTTACATATACCATAAAAAAATATACAAAAAAAAAATAAATAAATAATAATTGCATTGTTGTGTAGTTATTATTGCCAGCACATAGTGTGACCAGAAAAGGGGCTAACAGATGCTGCAGGCTAAGAGCGTTTACGTTCGCTCTCCACTGTAGGTTGATTGAAGGACCAGGTCAGCAGGGTGAAGACTGAAAGCTGGATGAGGAAGCGACTCCCTCACTAAGCAGATGATATAGCAAGAAAGAGCACTGGAGGGACACAATGTAAGGTAAGCAGATATTTAGATATTTTTTTTTTGACTTGCCAATCACTTTAACACACCGTTTCTGTGCACCGCATCAGTCACTCTCTTGCTTGGATTGCGACCGCCCCTCCTATCCATCCCCTTGAGTTTCAAGTGGATGTGTAATTGATATAATATCCATGCCCCTCGCGATAAGGCAATGCCAAGGGGCAGGAGAAGTATACCCAAGTAGCAGCTTGTCCATCTCCTGAGCAAGAATCACTCACACTCTGGTTATAAATTGGTAGTAGGGGGTTCATTTTTAAGGGGTGTCTCCTAACAGTAGCTGCATAGATAGATATCAGTGAAGATTAGCATGTTCCACCCCCTCCCTGTCCAAAGACGAAACATTATAGGTATGGGGCATTTGTTGGTATATCCCTTTCGCTGCCAGCCTACCTGGAGTTTTTGTCACACTCTGTTTTGCACTATTTTGTAATATTATTATATATTATTATATTCCCTAAAAAAAGGATAAAAAAGCAGAATCAAAGCCACATTTTCCTAAAAAAACTATGTGCAAACAAGAAAAAACAAGTTTAATCTAAAAAAGCAACATCCCCTGAACAGAACGATACCCAACATGCATTGGTACTGTCAAGGGAAGAGTTGCCAAACACCCCAAAGTAAAGCATGTGCGTAACAGTGATTTTACTTGAAAATTTCAGCTCTGCAAAGTGCGCACCTTGCGATTTTTCAACCAAAACAACCCTTTACATTTGGAATATCCCCCATAAACCATATATTCCCTGAAAGTACACGTTACGCTTTCTAAGCATACCCAACTTGTTGTAGTGGGCTCATCTTTCTGGAATTAATCCCTCAAATAATTCTTTGGTTGCGCAGGGTTTCCCTAAAAAAATGTATAAAAAAGCTGAATAAAAAACACCTTTTCCTAAAATATAAATATGCAAACCAGAAAAAACAAGCTAAGTCTGAAAGCGCAAGATCCCCTGAACAGAACAATACCCCACATGCATAGCTACTTTAATTGCCAGCCTACTTGAGATTTTGTCACCCTCTGTTGACAGGTCATTTTTTCCCCATTTTGCGCCATGTTTTGCACCATTTTTGCTGGAATTTTCAGGAAAATTATATATATATTTTTTTGCAGCAGAGTTTAGGCTTTAACATGAAACGTCTTGTTTGTAAATTTTATTTTGTCTGTTACAATATTAAGTAAAAAAAAAAAAAAAAAAAAAAAATGTATTTTATTAAGGAAAACCATATTGCATGTGAAAGCCCCATTTCTACCGATTAGAACGGTACCACATATTTATCGGTAGCCCCCCCGTTCCTGCCCAGGAGACCCCCCTAACTGAAACAAGTACTTTATAACATTTACAAATAAAATACAACTACCATCCACACTACAATGGGTTAAATCGAGAAAAATACAACTCTGAAGTACTCACCTGTAGAGTTGGTATTATACGCATACAGCACGTCCTGCTCCCGAATAGTAACATGTGGGTAATCCTCTGCCTCAGACGCCGTGCACTGCAGACATGCAGAAAACAAGCTCAGGGTGGGGTGGAGCAGGACGTGCTGTATGCGTATAATACCAACTCTACAGGTGAGTACTTCACAGAGTTGTATTATTCTAAGCATACAGCACGTCCTGCTCCGGAATAGTAATAACATGTGGGACATCCAATAGCAGTGTCCATAAGCAGGGTGGGATCCCCAGAAAAAGCAAGGCACAGCGGACAGTAAAGGTGCTGTCACCTGCAAAACGTGCAACAGGCATGACATGAGCAAAGGCTCTAACGTCAGTCTCATAACAGGACCATGAAGGTATGAACAGAGACAGGCCATAATTCTAGTAATTGAACTAACAGAGAAAAAGCCCTGGTGCTGAAGGGTCAGTGGTACCCAAGCACCCAGATAACGGAGTAAACAGCAAAAGGGAAGAATCACTCCCCTGAAGGAACATAGGTCAGTGTAGTGACCCAACCAGCTCACAGGCAAGGAAGCCTTGTGGCAACACTTGTAACACCCCCAAAGGGAAACAGAAACAGGTCACCCGACCAAGGCGGGAATACAGACTTAATTATCAGGAAACCAAGGCTTCCTCAGTATCAGGAGGCATCCAGGAGGATTGATCCAGAGGCGCAATGGCGCTGGGATATCAGGCGCATACCTAAGGAGGTGCCTGTAGATTCCAAGAACAGCAGCCCCCCTAAAGGCCAAGAAAGCCGGCATGGGGAGAAGTGCAAAAACCTGTAGAGGGATGTAGGCCCTCCTATTAGTATTATTAGGAACAAGCCCGTGGCTAGACTAAGGGACTGAAGCAAGGTCCAACTGACCACCTGGACCGGAGGCCCAGCGTAAAAGGAACGCCCCCAGGCATGGGGTGTCTGTAGCCGTATATACCTGTACATGTATATGTATGTATACTTCGAGTCAGGGTTAAGCAACCAGATCCATAGTCTCAGGCACGTGTCTGACGGAGTCAGGAGGCCCCAGAGACGCGGGCTGGACTACAGGGCAGCTGAGATAGCATCCAAGCAGGGTCCCCAGGAAGTCCGCAGGGTAAAAACAAATGAAAATTGATCCCCACAGGGGCTATGGAACTACTGGGGAAATGCAGCTAGGCAATCCCCAAAGGAATCCCCTACAAGGGTGACAGAACCAGACTCCTGCAGGAAGGCCAGGACAAAACCTACACCTTCAGAGTCCCCAGATGGGGAGCCAACCCCAACTTAAGCTGCAATGACTTTAAAGGCCCTGGGAACGGAAAACGCCTAACAGGGAAGAGACTAAGGGCCATGCCAATCAACATGGGATACCACAAGCCGTTATAGGCGTAGTAAGGAGGAGCTGGGAAGCTAGCTCCCGACCCCCTCTTATACTAAAGGCACCCAGAGGATGAGGCCCGTCCCCAAGGGGCGAATGAATCAGCAGTCAATCCCAGGAGACCTTATATTGGTGGCAGAACCACACTCCTAAAAAAGAGATACCACAATTCAGCAGCCTTCAGCAGAGGCGTCTGCGAACCATTACTCCCAAAGCCGCCTAGGCCATAGATCCCATGGGACCCTCCATCAGGCCAACCGTGCACAGAACCCACCAGTAGGTTGATGAAGAGAAGGCATATGGATTAACAAGGCTATGCCTCAATACTCAGCCCCCCTGACCGGGGTCAGAATATTCTGGGGCAGTAGGAACAAGGGCAGAGGCCCTGTGTCAAGAGGGAGACCCCCAGAGCCACGCTAGGCTCTCCAGGCAACACCGGGATAGCATAACCTGCTGCTAAGGGCGTCCATTGAAGCAAATACCGCTGAGAAGCAGGGGGGTAGACCCCCGCCTAAGACAGGACCAGGGACCCCCAGAGGTAACAACCTGTCACAAACTTTAGACCAGCATTAAAAACAGGCCATTGTCTTCCAACAGACCAGGAGTCCCCCATACACCGACCGATCCTGACGGAGGAGAAGGCCAGCCATATAGAGTAAACGGGGGCCCACTGTTTCAACAAGACCTAGAATCACCGGGGGTTGTGGAAGGATTTTCCCATTCCCCCGTCAAACCTGCGGTACTTGGTACCCAGGGTGACCATTCGCTAGGAGATGCTGGTAAGGAAGGGGAGTGCCCCCCTGACGGGGCCTTCGCATATGGGAAGCTCAAGAGGAACCACCTTACCAATAAGGCATAAGCACAGACCAAGCACAGGGGTGCTGGGACATATGTAGGTTCAGTAACTTACTGCGCTGAAGAGCCCAAGGGCACGGTATATAAGTGACATCATCTTGATGTGCCGCCAACGGGCCCACCAGTCGCCATCTCGCCTGATGAAGGTAAGGCGCCAGTAAAGGGGGGCAGAGCCCCCGTAACCAGGGGTCCCCTAATGCCAGAGAAGAAGGCTGCAAGCCTGAACCGATTTCCCAGGAACGGGGGATAGCGGATAAGGGACCATGAGGGGATGAGGTGGTTGAGCAACCATCCAGTAGCTCCCAGGGGACACTGTCTGCCAACTGGCCCGCTTTGGTCTGATGCAGAGACTGGGGAGTAAGGAAGGCGACCCGGTAGGTCCCAACGCAGACGCCCCACCTCGGGCGTGTCCCCAGTCACGCCAGGCTAGTAGCCTGGGCACGAAAGAGAGGCCCCAAGAAATGCCTCCATCCGCAGGGTTGATCCTGCGACACTGTCTAGACATGCCCCTCGATTCAAAGAGCAAAAGTTAATTGATTTCGGATCGAGAATCGTAAGTTTGGGTGGGTGTTAGTCATTTTTTCCTGTTTTTTTGGCCATTTCCGACTCGCACGAGCCTACGTACGATTTCGTATATGCTCTTGCGATCATCGGAAGTTCGTTCCTAAATCTTAGGTTCAAAACCTAAATCTTAGGTTCAAAACCTAAATCTTAGGTTCAAAACCTAAATCTTAGGTTCAAAACCTAAATCTTAGGTTCAAAACCTAAATCTTAGGTTCAAAACCTAAATCTTAGGTTCAAAACCTAAATCTTAGGTTCAAAACCTAAATCTTAGGTTCAAAACCTAAATCTTAGGTTCAAAACCTAAATCTTAGGTTCAAAACCTAAATCTTAGGTTCAAAACCTAAATCTTAGGTTCAAAACCTAAATCTTAGGTTCAAAACCTAAATCTTAGGTTCAAAACCTAAATCTTAGGTTCAAAACCTAAAACTTAGGTTCAAAACCTAAAACTTAGGTTCAAAACCTAAAACTTAGGTTCAAAACCTAAAACTTAGGTTCAAAACCTAAAACTTAGGTTCAAAACCTAAAACTTAGGTTCAAAACCTAAAACTTAGGTTCAAAACCTAAAACTTAGGTTCAAAACCTAAAACTTAGGTTCAAAACCTAAAACTTAGGTTCAAAACCTAAAACTTAGGTTCAAAACCTAAAACTTAGGTTCAAAACGTAAAACTTAGGTTCAAAACGTAAAACTTAGGTTCAAAACGTAAAACTTAGGTTCAAAACGTAAAACTTAGGTTCAAAACGTAAAACTTAGGATAATCGGATGTGTTTTCGTGTAATTCAGAGAGCAGTTTTCCAACCTCTAAATACGTTTTAAAAGAAAGCCACTGCCGACACATTTTAGCAGTCGGATTGCTGTTCTTGAACAGGTTTTTTGGCTATGTGGAGGAGTCTGCGCGTCTTGAGCTCCAATGAACTGCATGTATCAGCATGGCCGAGGCCATAAATTGTATGGCAATGCATACCTGATTCAATACATTTCATGTATGCCTTATAAAAGCATTTTAATGTGGACCTTAATTAGTCCTTTGCATGTAAACCTTTATTTTGCAATACATCCATATCTTTGCGTTAAAGAAACTTATGTCCTTTGTTATTTATTTTTAAATTGATGTACTAGAATAATATTTTTAGTTTGAATTTATTGGTGTAGTTGTTTACCTTTGCTTTGTTTAATTATTTAAGCACATCTTTGGTCAGATGCATCACACTTACTGAGGAGAGGAGAGCGGGATAAAGTGCAGGATGTGGGTTACTGCTGTATTTTGCACAGACACAGCAGAGCTGGGGGCACGGAAAGGTCAGACATCAAAGAATGCAGAGCAACACAGTTACAAGGCCCTTTCTGTTTGCAGGCTGCCCGAGAATACCTGACCCGCCATCTTGGCTGTTTCTAGGCTCATAACATGCAGAAGTTGCTGGGTGTTTTTTAATTTTTGAGAGCAAATCTGTATGTAGAGGGTGTGGGTAACCACACAAAAAATTTAAAGTTGTACCATTTGAAGCCAAAATATTAAAATTAAATCCACAAGTAAAAAATGCAAGTTAACTAAAAATTAAACAAAGTAAGATTTACTTATGCAAATGCATTCATTAATGGTTGGTTACTACAAAATGAATGAAATAAAGAAAAATAAAAGGCCAAATATTTAGAATGCACTTTAATGAGGCAAGTTTGTAGTGCGCAGCCGCAAGATCAGAAGGATTTACGTCCAGACAAAAAAGGAAAAAGGGCAAAACCAATGTTGCAACCTGAGAAATGAAACGGAAAATTCAGGATGGAAACTGACATAGGTCTGATTCCCGAACTGCCATACGAACGGACATACATTTTAGGATAGAAACGTATTAGCTTATAGAATCACTCGCAAGTTCATACGAGCGCACGAGCGTTCGGGAAAAATAGGATGATCGGCACCAAAATCAAAGCTGTTACATGTTTCTTTGAATCGACCCCATAGTCTTGGCGTCCAGCAGACCCCAGGGAGACTAAAGTGCTAGAGCTTCGCAAGAGGCCGAGAGCCCCCCCCGCGCAGGGGGCCTGTGACCTAAGACAGAGTTGTCATATATGAACTACCAGTGAAGGTAGAATTGCTAAGCCTGCCATAGGCCAACGCGTTCCAGACTACCTCATACTGTTGAGGGGGGAGGAAGGAAAATATAGAGGCCAAAGCCCCATACCGTTAAGGCAATTAACAAGTGCGCCCAACACTGTAGGCCCAGTCCGGCCTGCGCCAATTTCAGAAGGGAAAGCAGGGACTAGAAGCACCCTGACGATCACTGAGGGGGGGGGCGCCCAGCAAGAACCCATCCTGAGCCCAGGGGGATTACATCCCGGAACCACCAGAAGGAGAAGGCATATTCCTGGATGTGAGACATCTGTGGCAGTCGTCCCCTCGCATGCTTGAGAGGTTTTGGCAGATTTGGACTTGGTCCTGCCAGAAGGCCCAGGGGCTGCCTGCCCGCCCCATGTTGGAAATCCACACCAAACAGCTGGAAACACATCTCAGATTCGCGTTTGACACTAACGTAGGGAGGGGTGACCCTGCCTCGTGGAGGCCGGAGCGGCCTTCTGCGGAAGGGTGCTATAGCCTTTTCCCAAAAAGGTCCAAGCGGGCCCCGAATAACCGCCGTCCTCTGAATGGAAGGCAGGTGCGAGCCTTTTTTGTAGCTCCATCGGCGCCCCACTGTCGCAGCCAGACCAGGCGGGAATGGCTACCGCAAGTGCTGAGTTGCTAGCACACATCTTGATGGTGTCATCCAGTGCCGATAGAATAAACTTCACAAACGCTTCGCAGTCTGATAGCGCACTAAACACCCCCCAAGGGAGGTCCTCAGGACGGTGATCTAGTATCTGACAAGAGTCTTGGCGGACACCGCCGTGATGGACGCGGCACAAACCGGGCGCAGGGCCGTCCCAGCACACGAGAAGGCGTGTGAGGCCAGTCTGTCAATGCGCCGGTCCTCAGCATCCCGAAGGGTACGGTAAAAGGGAGCAGTCATAAAAGGGGGGTTTGTGACCCCTATAACCGGCGCATCCACCACCAGGAGAGCTGACCATAAATTAACCACATCAGGGGGAAAGGGGTACTTCCATTCCCAGGCCCCTGGAATCCCTTTAAGCTTACAAGGCGATTCCCATTCCTGGGATATAAGATTCTGGAAATGTTCCTGTTCTAGGAACTCCAAGCGCGGCGGCGCTGTATGGAAACTCTCCCTTTTCGGCTTGGGGATCTCCCCAGGAGGGGAGATTGACAAAACCTCAAAAATTTTGATAAGGATTTCATCTGTGTCACACAGACCCCAGGAACCAGGCTCCGATTCATCACGGCCCGCGGGCATCCCATGGGAGGAGCCCGAGTCTGAAAATAGCTCACCTTCCTCAGAAGGGTCAGGGTCTTGCATATCAGCAGAATCATCGGTATCGTCAGGCACCGGAGAGCCTGGAGGGGTCCATACGCTCCGCCAATCCAGAAATCACCTGCTCCGCCGTGGGCAACGCTCGCGGTACCGATTGCAGGTCATCCCCGCTGGAGTGGGACTCGTCATGAGTGATATTTGGGAGCGGGGAGACAGGGGTGAGGAAGGGAGGTTCCTCTGTTAGCAAACCTGCCTGTTCTGCACACTGTCCGCAGACCTGTGCCCTGTCAGCCTCAGCCAGGGGTTGGCCACACACTGCACACAGCCGGTCACGTCCCGGAGGGACCCCGGTTCCATAATTCTGAAATGCCTCCATACGGTGATTATTAAGCAGTATGACGCAGGGATTTATGCAATAGGCAACCCTGGATGCCCCAAACCCGCTAGTAATGCGGGAGAATATGTAAAGAGGACCCGTTGTAATATAAGTCAGGTCGGGGATGGCAGCGAAGTCTTGGCGTCTGAAAGACATAATGGGACAAGGGGAGTGGAGTCAGTGCCATGCGCTGTCTGAAAAACATAGAAACCATGCCGCCCCGGAGAGCACTTACATGACCGAGGGAGGAGGCGAGCCACACCACGCGCGAAGATAGAGAAAATGGCGCCAGGGAACCTCGAGGGGAGGGCCAGGCCAGGCTGTGACGCGAGGCGCGTCATGCCGAGTCTCCGCCTCCCCCAAAGAGCGCGAAGCTCTAACCAACGGCAAAGTAGAACAGCGGATAATAAGCAACCTCTAATGCTGACACGCTGGAATAAGTCCACAGAAGAAGACTGTTAGTAAAAAAGACAGCTCGCACTGTACAGTGAGGCGCGACACTGACCCCATGATTGAAGGACCAAGGTCTAAGGCGAATTAGCGCTAGGGCTGCCACACACACACCCCCCCTTCTTTTTTTCCCCCCGAGTTACGGGAGGAAGCTGACGGTGTCCATGGACTAAGTCTGTGAGGGGCACGGGCAAAATTGCGGGAGGGGCATCCTCTAGAGGCTCACCATCGGCCTGACCGCCTACCCTATGGAGGGGGATTGCGGTGGAGCATGGCTCCATTCAGCACACCAGGTGCTACCTACCTTCACCCGACCCGCGCAGCCTAGGCTGGGAGGCATATTTCTCCTTGAAGAGAACGGGTGGAAATAGTCCCACATGACCTTGGCCCGTAAGGCCCGCTCGCCTGCGAGAGCGTGATACTTCATGTCTTCGCAGTTCCAGCACTGCAGAGAAATCTGGGGATTTGTGGGAGGTCCCTCGGTGCGTGTGGGGCTGGGAGGAGCTTGTTTTCTGCATGTCTGCAGTGCACGGCGCCTGAGGCGGAGGATTACCCATATGTTATTATTATTCGGGAGCAGGACGTGCTGTATGCTTAGAATAAAAAATGACATAGGGTCCCCCTTCCTGGGGAAGGGGGGACCCCATTTTTTGGGGGGGATTAAGGGTTAAAAACCCTTAAAAATCCCCCAAAAAATACCATTTTGTGAGTACTCACCTGAAAAATGGATGTTGTCAGTGTGCCACACACCCCGCTTCCCCTTTAATTCTTACGATTGGGTTACTCACCGCCAGGTGACGAAGTTGCAGAGAGGAAGTCTTGTAACGAGCCCCCTTCCGGCCCATATATACCTGGTACCTCCCACTTAACACCAGTGATTTAAAAAGCAGAAAGACAAGGTACCAGGAAATCCAACGGTAACCTCAAAATAAAGAAAAGCTTCACCATATAAAGGATCCGGGATACCGAAAAGGGCGGGTGAAGCGGGGTGTGTGGCACACTGACAACATCCATTTTTCAGGTGAGTACTCACAAAATGGTATTATTCTCAGTGTGCCACACACCCCGCTTCCCCTTTAATTCTTACGATTGGGACATCCAAAAGCAATGTCCACAAGGGATGGGTATCCGAAGGCAAAAATGAAGCATAACTTAAATGACTGCAGTCTGCAGAACTTTGCGGCCAAAAACAGCATCCGCTGAGGCCCGCACATCAACTTTGTAAATCTTAGAAAAAGTATGAACAGAAGACCAAGTAGCGGCCTTACAAACTTGTTCAACAGAAGCTTGGTGCTGAAAAGCCCAAGACGCTCCAACGGCGCGAGTAGAATGAGCAGTGATACGAAAAGGGGGAACTTTCCCCTTAGCAGAATAGGCCGCAATAACGGCCTGACGTATCCATTTGCTAATGGAAGATTTGGCCGGTGCCAAACCCTTCTTAGGCCCACAGAGCACAACAAAAAAGGCATCTGTCTTACGAAAAGGAGACGTGATAAACAAGTAGTACTTAACACAGCGTACTACATCCAAACAATGCAAAACCCTCTCTTTGTCATTCTTAGGATTAGGACACAAGGAGGGAAGAACAATATCCTGATTCAAATGAAAAGCAGAAACAACCTTAGGAAGAAAGTCTGGTTTGAACCGAAAGACCACTTTATCCTGATGCCTCTCAAAGTAGGGCGCCTGAATAGACAAGGCCGCCAACTCCGAGACAGGCCGGACCGAAGTGATCGCTACCAAGAAGATAATCTTCTGAGTCAGGGTAGACAAAGCAATATCTTGCAAAGGCTCAAAAGGAGGAGCCTGAAGAGCAGAAAGAACCAAATTCAAGTCCCAAACAGGGAGTAATGGTTTCCTGGGAGGCCGCACATGCGTAACCCCCTGGAAAAAAGTTTTAACTAAAGGATGAAGCGCAAAACGCTTCTGAAAAAAAGATAGATAAGGCAGAAACTTGCCCTTTCAACGTACTTCGCTGAAGACCAGAGTCCAGGCCAGATTGTAAAAACTCCAGAATCCTGGAGACCGAAAAGACCCTACAAGGAAAAGATCTAATCTCACACCAAGCGATATAGGCTTTCCAAGTTCTATAGTAGGTGATAGAAGAAGACCTCTTCCGGGCACTGATCAGAGTCTTAACGACCGAGTCAGAAAGACCCTCCTCCTTCAAGATGGAGGTCTCAGCAGCCAGGCCATCAAACCCAGCGTTAGTAAATTGAGGTAACACAACCGACCCTGAGTGAGCAGATCGGGCCGAAGAGGCAGAACGAACTGGTCCACTGCCAGCCGAACGATGTCTGCGAACCATACTCGCCTTGGCCACCTTGGGGCCACGAGAATGGCGGACACCCTTTCCAGAGCCAGCTTCCGAACCACCCTGCCCAGCATGGGTATCGGAGGAAACAGGTACAGAAACCCCAGATCCCCCCAGCTCAGGGACATGGCGTCCACTGCTAGAGCCAAGGGATCCTGGGAGAGCGACATGAAGTTCGGGAGCCTGCAATTGTGACGAGAGGCAAACAGGTCCACCTCCAGCGTCCCCCACCGGAGACACAGTGAGCGAAAAACCTGAGGATGGAGAGCCCATTCTCCCAGACGGGAAGAGCCCCTGCTCAACCGGTCCGCTTCCTGGTTTTCCACCCCTGGAATGTACACCGCCGAGAGACAAGGAACATGGGCCTCCGCCCAGGTCAGGATCAGGGACACCTCTCTGAGAGCACCCAGACTGCGAGTCCCTCCCTGATGATTGATGTAAGCAACCGCTGTTCGATTGTCTGAACGAACCTGGACCGGAAGGCCCAGAACGTGTTGAGTCAGAAGGGCAAGAACCCGACGGATGGCTCTCAGTTCCAGAATATTGATGGGTAAGTGGGCCTCTTGAGGTCCCCACTGCCCCTGGAACTGAAGCTCCTTCCAGAATCCCCCATCACGAAAGTCTGGCGTCCGTGGTGACAATTTCCCAAAGAGGGGTCAGGAAAGACCTGCCCTTCACGAGATTGGCCGAGACCAACCACCACTGGAGGGACTGCCGGACCCGGGAGGACAACTGGAAGGGCCGATCCAGTGACCAAGGCCGCCGGTCCCAGGACGCCAACAGATAGAGCTGAAGCGTCCTCGTGTGAAATTGAGCAAAAGGAACTGCCTCGAACAAGGCAACCATCAACCCTACCAGCCTCATCCCCAGGACGGATGGACGGCCGAGGATTGGAAAGTAGGACCCGAGCCAACTCCTGAATCAGATACAACTGCATCCCCAGAAAGGACACCACCCTGGCCGGAGCGAGGGAGGACTTGGGAAAGTTGATCACCCAACCAAAGCTTTCCAGCGTGGAGACCACCATCCTGGTGTCTGTCTCTGATTGATTGAGGGACGGAGCCATGATGAGAAGGTCGTCCAGATAAGGTACGACACGAATGCCCCGAGATCTGAAAATGGCCATTACCCCTGCCAGCACCTTGGTGAACACTCTTGGGGCCGAGGTAAGGCCAAACGGAAGTGCCACGAATTGAAAATGCTGATCTTCCATCACGAATCGAAGAAAACGTTGATGAGCCTGGCAGATGGGAACATGAAGATAAGCATCCTTGATGTCTATGGACGTCATGAAGTCCCCCTGCCGAAGAGAACCGATGGCCGTACGCAAAGTTTCCATGCGAAACTTCCGAATACGGATGAACCTGTTGAGTAATTTCAGGTCCAGGACGGGACGAACCGACCCGTCCTTTTTGGGGACTGCGAAAAGATTGGAGTAGAAACCGAGGCCCATCTCTAAGCGCGGTACCGGCCGGATGACCGCCATTTCTAAAAGATTCCTCATCGACGCCAGGAGCCCCTGTGCGGCCAAAGGATCGATGGGCACCCGAGACCGAAAGAACCGTGAAGGAGGGCGAGACTCGAATTCCAGTTTGTAACCGGACGACACCACCTCCTGGATCCATCTGTCCGGAACCTTCTGGTCCCAAACCTGGGAGAAGTGTCGCAATCGTCCCCCCACCCGCACGGGTGAGGGCAGCCCCTCATTGCTGAGCGGGCTTACCAGCAGGTTTGGGCTTGGTGCCCCAGGGCTGAGCGGGACGGCCACGGCCCCTCCCCCGGGTCCAACCTGCACCTCTGGTAGCGGGAAAGGAAGCCCCCCTACCCGCTCTAAATCCCCGAAAGGAAGGTCTAAAGGCACTTGCACCCCGAAAGGGGCGACGAGGCCTCTTGCGTTGAGGCAATTTACCACCTTTTGCAACTGAATCTAATTTATCACCAAACAGTCGCAAACCCAAAAAAGGAAGTGCTGTGAGCACCTTTTTAGAGACCAAGTCTGCCGACCACTGGCGCAGCCACACTGACCGACGAATAGCCACCAGCATTGCCGCTGTCCTGCTACTTATCGCCAGAGCATCGTCCTGAGCGGTCAGGACAAAGGAAATAAATGACTCACACTGCTTAAGAGCACTAAACTCATCACAAGCGAGATCAAGATCTGCGCATAGATCCCGAATAATGGACCTAACTGCCAACAGAAGAAGCGCCGAAGCACACACCGGCCGCATCGTCGATCCGGCACTGATAAAACCATGGCGAGCATACTGGTCAATCCGACGATCCTCACCATCCTTAATGGCAGTGGTGTCAGAAGATTGTACCACAGCCGTGCTAGACAGCCCTAACACAGGGGTATCGACGTCAGGGGGAACTGACCAAAGCTTCACCAATTCCACCGGAAAAGGATAGCGCTTATCCCAACTAGAAGGGATTCCAGCCAGTCCCGTGGGATGTTCCCATTCCTTAAGCACAACCCTCTCAAAGTGTTGTTGCCTGGGAAACACCAAACGCGGCTGAGGCACACCAAACAACTCACCCTTTGGCAGGGCGACTGCCTCAGGCGGATCTAAATTCAAAATTTCAAACATATGAGCCAAAATGGAGGGGGTGTCAAGGGATACCCCCGTAGCCTGCATCGATCTCTAGCTGGTCTGCAGGCTCATCCGACTCCACAAGGAGTTCCCCCTCCTCGTCCAGGGAATAATCGGACCAATCCACAGCTTCGCACCTCTCATCCTCCGAAGCAGGAGCTGCCAGAGAAAGGTGTTTCCGCTTCGCTGTAGCCTTCTGACCTACTTTGGCGGAAACTATCTTCTCGAGGTTGGTCAATCGCGCACACACCTCGGATTGCGAATCCCCACTTTTGACAATGTCACACGGGGTCCGGGATAGGGAGGGGGGGTAGGCGATGACGGAAGTTGCGAGGAGCCAGAAGCCGGAGCGACGGACTGATGCACAATATTCTGCTTTGCACAAGGAATGCATAATATAACATCGCCTGGGAGCGGAGTCCCACAACCCCCACACAGCCTAGATGGCCCCGAAGAGCCATTTCCGGTATTGTCGGAAGCCTCCATATGGTGATTTTATGGTATTCGCAACAACCGTGGGTTTTAGGCATAAAGCCACCCGGGATGCCCCTTTAAATTAATGTCCCGGGAAGGGAGGATAAAAATTTAATTATCCCCTTTTTTTTTTTTTTTTTTTTTTTTAAATTTCCCAATTTAGAGTAATAAGACTAGCCAGGTATAACAGAACCGGGAGGGCCACTGCAGTGAGGGGATCCCAGGATCTGTGGGGAAAGAGACAACAGTAAGATCCCCAGAAAAAAAGGGCAGCATGCAGTACCACATTCATAAAGAAAACAGCATACAAATACATAGCAAAAAGCCCCAAAGCGCTTAGAGGCAAGCCAATATACACTACAAAACAAGCTGAAAAAAAAACCTAGCATAAACGGAACGGCCCCACACGAGGGGAGGCCGCTTACCTGAATAAGCGTGCAGAGCAAAGGCAGCAGCCGCAGCAGAGTCTGAACCACCACTTCCTGCAGCCGAGTCCCCCGCACCTGACTCCTGATTAGGAGGAGGAAGTGTGGAGGGGCCGAGCTACGAGTCATGCCGCTCAGGCCACGCCCCCTCATCGCGTCATCAGGGCCCCGCCCCCTTAATTCAAACAGTGCGGCCCGCCAAATGGCGGTGCCGCATACAGAGAGGGCGCCCCGACGCCCTCGCGTTAGTGGAGGGGGGGGGGGGGGAGGAGTACAACCCTGGCAGTTCAGGCCGTGCGCCTGAAACTGCTGACAGCGCGGCCCGCACAATGGCGGCTGCATACAGAGAGGGCGCACCGACACCCTCGGATCAGTGAAATCCTGGCAGTTCAGGCCGTGCCTGAAACTGCCAACAGCGCGGGAATCAGTGGGGGGAGGAAACAAACACAATACATAGTCTTAGCAGGTCAGGCCGCGAACGTGCATACCGCGGCGCTGAGTCTGACTGTTAATACTTCAACACACAAGTAAAGTAAAGTAAAAACACTACATGCATAAAATACACCCCCCAAACCCCCCCCCCACTAGTGAAGGGACCGTAACAGGAGAGAAAGGGGCCAGGGGGAACCTCGGGACAGGGGCATCCCAAATCCGGATCACCATGCCGGATAGCCGCATTGCCCCACGCGTGAGGTCGAGCGGAGGAGATAAGCTCCTAGGCACCTATAGTGCCATCTACCATTTGCCCAGTGAGCAGCCTGGGCTGGGAGACTTCCATTAACCCCGTAGGTAACAAACAATCAAACTGGGCAGAAATAGACCCAAAGGGGGTGCCGGGGCAAGACCCCGGCTACCTGCAAGCAGGAGACTTCTTTCTTCTGTCTTGTCGCCATGATGTTAAGTGGGGGGTACCAGGTATATATGGGCAGGAAGGGGGCTCGTTACAAGACTTCCTCTCTGCAACTTCGTCACCTGGCGGTGAGTAACCCAATCATAAGAATTAAAGGGGAAGCGGGGTGTGTGGCACACTGAGAATAATTGACATGGGGTCCCCCTTACCCAAAGTAACCAGCCCGGGACCAGCTATGCAGGGCTTGTAGGAACAGGGCGCAGGGGCCAGCTTTTGGGGCCCCTGCAGGCTACAAGCCCGCATAGCCCGTGGCCAGGGGCTCTTCTTTGGGGAGGCAGGTAATGGGGGTTCTGGGGGTTAATGGCAAGTCACCCGCTAGTCGCAGGTGACTTGCCACCCCCCCCCCCCAGTCTTGTGAACTGGTATAGGGGTCATGGACCCCTTACCAGTTCACAAGGGGTTAAATGTAAAAAAAAAAAAAAACACAGACACACACACAAAGAGAAAAAAATTATTTTATTAATTTTTTTTTAAATACTTACCTCCCATCCATCCTGGAGCACTGTGTCCCTCGGCGTTCACTGGCTTCTGCTCACCTGCTGGAAGCCTTTTATAGCTGCTGGATGACAGAACACAAAGGGCTAATTAAAAAAATGAGCAGCCTGGGCTGGGAGACTTCCATTAACCCCGTAGGTAACAAACAATCAAACTGGGCAGAAATAGACCCGAAGGGGGACCCCATTTTTTGGGGATTTTTAAGGGTTAAAAAACAGCTTTTGTGGCCCCCCCACCCTGCAGCCTACGAGCCCACATAGCCTATGTGGGCCCGGGCTCTTCTGCCCCCCCCCGGGCTTTGGGGAGGCAGGTAATGGGGGTGCCGGGGGTTAATGGCAAGTCACCCGCTGCGGCAAGCGGGTGACTTGCCAGCCCCCAGCCTTGTGAACTGGTATAAGAGGTCTCATGGGCCCCTTACCAGTTCACAAGGGGTTAAATGTTAAATATAAAAAGACACAGACACATAAGTAAAAAAAATGATCTTTATTTTTTTTCTTTCTAAACTTTACTCACCTCCGATCCTGTGTCCCCCGGCGATCTCCGCTGACAGTCTGCTCGCGTGTTTGAAGGAGAGAGCCTGGGGAGGGGGGGGGGGTGGGCATCACAGCCCTCTCCTCCCCTGCTCTCTGCTCCAACCACCCGAGCAGACTGATTCAGAGTCTCGGGGGCTTGGACTGAAGAAGCCGGCTGCTGGAGACATCTACATGCTTGGCACTGAAAGGAATATATAACAGCTGGGAGGATCTATTAAGTCAAATATTTGTTAGACTTGCAGTTAAGCTCTAACAAAAAATGCATCTTCGGTTCTTTATCATTCAACGCATTGTGATCAACTTACCCTTCGCTATCTAGTACATCTTTAATGCTAGCCTTGGTTATAATTGCATCATCACACTTGAACCATTGATCTTTGTGTTGTCTGATGAAGCTTGTGTAATGTCCACTCTCCAGAGTTCCCTGGTGATTAACAACTGCAAACAAAGAATACCTGCAAAAAAAAAATACCAAATTAAACAGAAAAAAATAGATTAAGGCCAGCCACAGATGGGAAATGGTCTTAATATTAAATAGCCTAGGCTTATTAAAATACTTTGAACAAACAATGTTCTAGTGTTAAACACGTTGGTACTACTAAAAACAACCAATAATTAGCAAACATTGTGCTAGCAGGAGGGGGCGTATTCCAAGTAAACATGCAACAAAAATTGGGGTGCTGTCCCCAAACAAGTGCTCTCCCACTTTAAAAGCTGCACAAGTGAAATAATACCATTTTGTGAGTACTCACCTGAAAAATGGATATTGTTGGTGTGCCACACACCCCGCTTCACTTCTTAAATATTCATCCATTATTGGGTTAATCCACCGCAGGTGACGTAGTGCAGAGAGGAAGTCTTGTAACGAGCCCCCTTCCGGCCTATATATACCTGGTACCTCCCTTCAATCACCAGTATATTAAAAAGCAGAAAGACAAGGTACCAGTATTCCACCGATAACCTCCAAAATCAATTTTGATATAAATAAAAAAGGGCTTCACCATATAAATGCTTCGGTAATACCGAAAAGAGCGGGTGTGAAGCGGGGTGTGTGGCACACCAACAATATCCATTTTTCAGGTGAGTACTCACAAAATGGTATTATTCTTGGTGTGCCACACACCCCGCTTCACTTCTTAAATATTCATTACTCATGGGACATCCAAAAGCAGTGTCCACAAGGGAAGGGCATCTCAAGGCCAGGTGAAGCATAACTTAAATGACTGCAGTCTGCAGAACTTTGCGGCCAAAAACAGCATCCGCTGAGGCCCGCACATCAACTTTGTAAAACTTAGAAAAAGTATGAACAGAAGACCAAGTGGCGGCCTTACAAACCTGTTCAACAGAAGCTTGGTGCTGAAAAGCCCAAGACGCCCCAACAGCGCGAGTGGAATGAGCAGTAATACGAAAAGGGGGAACTCTTCCCTTAGCAGAATAGGCCGCAGTAACGGCCTGACGTATCCACTTGCTAATGGCAGATTTGGCTGGTGCCAAACCCTTCTTAGGCCCATGGGGCACAACAAAAAAGGAATCCGTCCTACGGAAAGGAGACGTGATAAACAAGTAGTACTTAACACAGCGTACTACATCCAAACAATGCAAAACCCTCTCTTTGTCATTCTTAGGATTAGGACACAAGGAGGGAAGAACAATATCTTGGTTCAAATGAAAAGCAGAAACAACCTTAGGAAGAAAGTCTGGCTTGAACCGAAAGACCACTTTATCCTGATGCCTCTCGAAGTAAGGCGCCTGGATAGTTAAGGCCGCCAATTCTGAGACACGCCGGACAGAAGTGATCGCTACCAAGAAGACAATCTTCTGAGTCAGGGTAGACAAAGCTATATCTTGCAAAGGCTCAAAAGGAGGAGCCTGAAGAGCCGAAAGAACCAAATTCAAATCCCAAACAGGGAGTAATGGTTTCCTGGGAGGCCGCACATGCGTAACCCCCTGGAAAAAAGTTTTAACTAAGGGTTTAAGCGCAACACGCTTCTGAAAAAAGACAGATAAGGCAGAGACCTGCCCTTTCAACGTACTTAGCTGGAGACCAGATAACCGTGTGGGATGTTCCCATTCCTTAAGAACCACCCTCTCAAAGTGGTGCTGTCTGGGAAAAACCAAACTCGGCTGAGGCTCTTTAAATAACTGACCCTTTGGCGGGGCGGCCGCCTCAGGCGTATCTAAACTCAAAATTTTAAACATTTGAGCCAGAATGGAGGGGGTGTCAAAAACAATCCCCTCTGACCAATCGGCGATCTCATCAGCCACACGCTGACCTGTCGGCTCATCTGACTCTGACGGGAGTTCATCCTCGTCAGGGGATCCATCGGACCATTCCACAGGTTCACAAAACTGGTCCTGTGGAGCCGAAGGTACCGGAGTCAGGTGCCTTCGTTTTGCAGCGGTCTTCAACGCTGCTTTAACGGGCATCATTTTCCGGGGGCAGGGCTGTGCTGCCGCCTCGGAATGCAAATCCCCACTTTTGACAGTGTCATGCGGGGTCCGGAATAGGGAGGGAGAGGTAGGAGATGATGAAGGATGCGATGGCCCCGCAGCCGAAGCAACGGACTGGCGCGCAATAGTCTGCACAAGGGATGCAAATAAAGATATCATCAGCTGGGAGTGGAACCCCACAACCTACGCACCCCCCAAACGGCACAGCAGAACCGTTTCCGGAATCTACGGAAGCCTCCATATGGTGATTTATGGTATTCGCAATAATGGGACTTTTAAGGCATAAGCCGACCCGGGATGCCCCCTTTATTTTATTAATGTCCCGGAAGGGAGGATTTAAAAAAATTTTTATTTTTTTAAGTTTAGGTCCCCTTTAATAGAAACTATATATATATATATATATATAGTCTATGTATATAAACATTCAAAAGCAATCCCAATAATTAGCCAGGCACATAGAGCCGGAGGGCCACATAAGCAGGGATCCCAGGATCTGCAAGGCAAAGAAACAACCATCAGATCCTTCACATGTGTATAACATAAGTATGGCACCAAGTGCCCTTAAATGACGCCCCCTTAATAACAGTGACTGCTCACTGTATTGTTTAAAAAGTATTCCCCATTTAACAGCCCCAACGGGAGGGGCCGCTTACCTGGACAGCAATCAGCCGGTAACCTGCAGCCAGCAGTCATGAGCAGACATGAAGTCAAAGTGCGGCCGTGCGCCCACGTGACTTCCTGTGTTTTGAAGGAAGCAAGGACGCTGGGCCCGCCGCAGACGCCGCATGACGTCGGCGCCGCGTCAGCGGGACCCGCCCCCCCCCTACGCCAATCAGCTGGAAACACTTACAGCTGGGCCACAGCACATGCGCCCAGGCGGCGGAGGGGGGAGGGAAAAAAACGCATGGTGCTGTATAATGCTAAATGAATGCCAGGCGAGGAGAGGGGAGAGGGGGGAGGGGGTAGGGGGCCACAAAGCAACAAACTGCGGCCAGCCAGCCTTTACCCAGCGCAGCCTGCCCTTAAAGCAGACCCAAAATATACACATGCTACAGTGAATGTATAAACATGACATATATGTTAACATGCAGTGATATAAGTGAAAACACACATACTAAAAGCACACCCTCACACCCCCCCCCCCCCCCCCATAGTGAAGGGAGAAGGGACCGCAACGGGAGAGTAAGTGGCTACGGGGACCCTCGGGACAGGGGCATCCCATTTCCGGATCACAATGCCGGTTAGCCGCATTGCCCCACGCATGAGGTCGAGCGGTAGGAGATAAGCTCCTAGGCACTTAAAGTGCCATCTACCATTTGCCCGGTGAGCAGCCAAGGCTGGGAGGCTTCCATTTCACCATAAAGGTATACAAACTCAAACCGGGCAGAAATAGACCAAAAGGGGGGTGGCGGGGTAAGAATACCCCGGCCTACCTGTAAGCAGGAGACTTCCATCTTCTGACTTGTCAGCAAGCAGAGAGAAAAAATACTGGTGATTGAAGGGAGGTACCAGGTATATATAGGCCGGAAGGGGGCTCGTTACAAGACTTCCTCTCTGCACTACGTCACCTGCGGTGGATTAACCCAATAATGGATGAATATTTAAGAAGTGAAGCGGGGTGTGTGGCACACCAAGAATAATAAAATTATGTACAATTTTATTGAAACAACTCAACATACATACAATACACATTAAACAACTCTATATGCTTTCATTTGGAATAATATATTGTCACTTGAACAGGATTATCTTTTTCTTATGTAAAGAGCCAAGGTCCACAATTCATTAGTAAATATTGCACAACATCCACAATTAATAAAGGTGCCTAATAAAAAACAATTTTCCACAATGGATTATAAAGCAAATAAAGAGCAAATACTAAGTTAAAGTAAAGGGCACCCTTGCAACGGACCACCGCTCGAAAAATAATGAAGCTGATGGAAAGAGACTGCCCCTTCCGCCCCCCTTGCTAGGCTGACCGGCCTAAAGAAAAAAAAATGGAGAGCCCGAAAGCCAATGTCGGCACTTTAAAAACCATATACTGTCCTCCCGCCGCCGACCAACTGCCTATCCCAGCAGCACTTAATCTGCGCCACAGTGCCATCATGCTGACAGTTCAATCCCCCTGCCATGCCCCCCCTGGCACTAACAAGGGTAGGTGAGGGGGAGGAACAATAGGCGGATGGCGGAAATGCAACAAGACCGTGAACTGTTGGAGCTCCCACCACATCGCTGCCCGATCAAAACATTGATCACTGTCTGAAGGGGGACCCAAACTGGGTCAAAGTTATTATCCTAAACCAAAAAGTTTATCTAAAAATTGTATGATTCCTAACCAACTATCTGTAAAATACATATAACCCTAATCACCTGAGCAATTCTTGTTACATGGCAACTAAATTTACACCTCACCCCTCTAAATCAAGATTAAAGAGCATTATAAACTAGCATCTAAGTTACACCAGCAATTACTACATGTTATAGACACATATGCTAAGATATAAAATATAACACAAACAAAAGGCGTTTGTACAGTATGAACAATTCAGTATGTCAATGTACATATATTGTCACTATGAGAAAGATTTCCAGACTTTTTGACAACAGATGATACTAGATCCATTGCTGTCATGTGTAACTACAAAATCCACAGGTATGTCCAATAGAGCAGACAACTAGATAAAACATAAAAAAAAATGTATGTATAAAAGACGCAAATAACTATAAACTAATTGTGTGCAATACTTATGGCCGGTAGTATATCAAAATTTAACTGGACAAAAAAAATATACATAATTTCACTTGTGCAGCCTTTTGAGTGTGGAGCGCTTGTTGGGGGACAGCATCCCAAATTCTGTTGCATGTTTACTTGAAATACGTCCCCTCCTGTTTGCTAAATATTGGTGCATTGAGTTATTTTTGCAAGTAGTATTGTATAGCTGTTTAGGTGGTGCCTATTTGGTTCTGACCTAGAAATTATTTATAGCGCACTATAATGACACTGTAGGATTCTACGGTGAAACGTCAGAATATATTACAGAATGTGATTGAGACATCTCAGCCCAATTCAAGAACAAGTGCACCAGACACTTTAACAGCTGTTTGTATTGTTTAGTTAAAGCTGTGAATGTTCCACCACAACCTTGTGTGTTTCAACACCGTACAGTCCTATATGGTGCAGCAACTATGCCCCAAGGGTCTTACAGTACAAATCTTTCCCACATAGAAAAATTACTTAAAGTGGACCAACACCCAGGATTTTGACTATCCTGGGTTTTGGTCCACTTCAGGGGGGCACCCCGGTCAGGTCAGTACCTAATATTGTGCTGTGTAGAGGACGGGTGGGGCTAGGAGACGAGAAGATGGAGGAGCTAGGGGGGTAGGGATGACGAGGTACTAGTAGGGAGAGTATATAAGGTGTTGTTTGGTGGATGGAGTTTGGTAGATTGAAACCATGTCTGTGTCCATCCACGTCACCATCCGTGTCCATAGGCCAGCTCAAGGCCATTATAAACCTCCAGGCTCGAGTGACCCGTTGGGGGGGTCATGGCGGTGAGGAGTCGTTCCCCTGTCTCATTGGTGGAAGCGCAGCTGCCAGGCGAGAGTCCCTGTATACTATCCACCCTGTCCAGGTCAATAGGAACCGGTCTGTATTGTCCATGTCTCTAGCGATTAGGTCTTCCATGCGTCGGATTGCTTCTAGCTCCTGTACCCATTCCATTAGTGGTGGGGGATTCTGTGTCTTCCAGTGCCTTGGAATAATAGCTTTCATAGCCGATATAAAGTGCCTCAAGATCCCCTTTTTAAAATCCGACATCGGACTCGGGATAAGTGTCAAAAGTGCCGACTGAGGTGTGTTAGCTATCTTAGTGCCTGAAATTTGCTCGTAAATGGCGAATATTTGGTCCCAGAGAGCTTTAATAACTGGGCAGCCCCACCAAATGTGGGTCATGTTGCCTGTTTCTTTCTGGCATCTCCAACATTCATCTGGGTATGAAGCCGCAAACCAGTGTATATCCGCCGGGCATTTATACCACCTTGCGAGCACTTTATAGTTTCTCTCCTGGGTGGCGTTTGCAACTGACGCTCTGAAGGTGCCCAGATAAATCCTGGAGAGGTCTTCCTTTGTGATCTGAATTCCCAATTCCCTCTCCCAGGTTCCGAAAAACTTAGGGGGTGTAGTCTGCTTCGTTCTCTGAAGAAGGGAATAGAGAGTGGATACTACGTGGGTAGGGGGTCCCTCCCGCGTGACAAGGGATTCTAATTCTGTTGGTGGTTTCCGCGACACCTCCACCAGGTTGTTGGAGGTAATGAATGCATGTAGCTCCCTGCGTAGCAGCCAAGAGACATGTCTTCCCTCTGCCTCCTGTTTCAGGTCACTTAATGTAGGTATACTCCCTGTCTTTAATATCTGTCCCACTGTTGTATCAGTCGACGCTTCCCAAATAAGAAAGTTTCGGGAGAGGAGCCCCGGTTCGAATGCGGGATTGTCAAAAATTGGGGTGAGGGGGCCCGGTCTGCGGACTAGCTGGTATTTACTCTGTAGGGGGTCCCAGGTCTCCAAAAAGTGTCTCACAAGAACAGGTGTAGAATCCCTTTGCGGTTTGGTGAGGGGGGCCGCCCATGCAATCAAGGTAGGGTTGAGAGGTGAGAGTGATTGCTCCAACTGCACCCATAGCTTGTCCTTACCCCTGCACTTCCAGTCCACTACTCTCTGTATGACTGCTGCAGTGTGGTACTCCTTCAGATCTGGGAGACCCACGCCCCCCTCCTCTTGTCCCTAGAGAGCGTTGACAATCGTATTCTCGGTTTGGTGACCCCCCATACAAATTTGGAGAAGGCTGACCTCAGTTTCCGAAAGAAGCTTCCCGGTATTCTAATAGGGACCGTTTGGAAGACATAGAGAAGCTTTGGGAGGATATTCATTTTTAAACTGTTGATCCTACCAAACCAGGAGATGTGTTTCTTGCTAAATGAACCCAAGTCTGCCAATGTTTTAGTTAGAAGAGGGGAATAATTTAGCTCGTATAGTTTGGAAAGGTCGGCTGGGATTTGGACGCCTAGATATTTGATGGAGTGGGGTCTCCATTTAAAGGGGAAACTGTGCTCCAGCTGGCTAACTGCCCGCTGCAACAGGGTGAGGTTGAGGGCCTCAGACTTCGAGTAGTTAACTTTGAAGTTACTTACCCGACCGAAGCGCCTGAATTCTTGTAGCACCGCTGGGAAGGAGATCTGGGAGGATGTTAAATGCAACAGCAGGTCATCCGCATAGAGGGAGGCCTTGTGCTGGTGTCCAGCTACTTGTATCCCTTTGATGTCAGGGTTGTTCCGGATGGCAATCGCTAGGTGTTCCAGGGTGAGAATATAAAGAAGAGGGGACAAAGGGAACCCCTGCCGCGTGCCGTTATGTATAGGGAATGAGTCGGATAAAAGTCCGTTAGCTCTAACCTTAGCAGTCGGAGAGGCATATAGGGCGAGAATTTTGGAGAGGAGGCCAGGGCCAACACCAATCTGTCGGAGGGTGGCCTTGATAAATGCCCAGTCCACCCTATCAAATGCCTTCTCCGCATCACAGGCAAGGAGGCAGGCAGGTATCTTCGTCGACTGTACATGTGATACCAAGTCAAACAGTTTGTTGGTGTTGTCCCTAGCCTCCCTCCCCGGGACAAAGCCCACTTGGTCCAGGTGAATCAGGCCCGGAAGCAGTGGCTGCAGGCGCAGGGCAATGATCTTGGCAAAAAGTTTGAGATCAATGTTGATGAGGGAGATTGGTCTGTAGTTACTGCAAAGGGTGGTGTCCTTGCCCGGTTTAGGGATAACTGATATCACTGCTTCCAGTGTCTGCCTAGGGAAGGGACACTGTTCAGTAATGCTATTGAAAGTGTCTGTTAAAAACTGGGCCACATGGGGCCCAAATTGCTTGTAGAATTTAGGGGTAAAGCCGTCGGGGCCTGGACACTTGCCCGCTGGTGCTTCCTTGATTGCCCTAGCTACTTCTTGCCTCGAAAAGGGTAGCTCCAGAAGCTCAGCCTCTTCTGCAGGGATAACCGGGAGAGGGGTGCTTTCTATATATGAGGCAGCTAACTCTGAGGGCTCCTGATTCCCAGGGATGTCACACATAGGGCTCCGAATGTTATAAAGCGAGGCATAAAAATCCCTGAAGGTGTTCGTGATACTAGATGGGGTCTGAGCTATATGTATATATGTATTTTGATGAAATAATAAATTCAGCTTTTTTCGACATTATGGTGTGCGCTGCGTAAATTAAATGCATTGATGTTATGTGGGATTGTAATTAATACCTTTTCTTAAGGACGCAGCACCCGAGCATTTGTACGATTGGGATTCTTCTTACAGCTTTTGTATGAGTACTGGACCATTAAGATATGTTTTGGACCACCATGGGGTGCCCACGTTTTATACTCTACTAAAAGTGCAAGAATTTAATTACCTCACTTGTCTCTGGTGACATTGTACCGATTTATTACCTGTACCATATGACTCACTGTTGGTGACACTTTCAATATTGATAATATATATTTTTGGCATTGTTTGCAGCAGATGTATTTGGTATGGGTAGGGTGACATTGGTTATGGGTAATTTTTGATTGTTTTGCACCATTAATTTTTCATTTTGGGTTATTCATGTAGTTACTTTTTTGATCATTGGTGGCTCTTAGGGGTTATACACATATATAGTGTTTGGTCACATATGCACTTTAGATTTGGATATTGTGATGCTGATCTTTATACCGATAGTATATGATGCCTCTCTTGATAGCATTGAGCATCATTGGTCTGGTTACATTATTCCTTTATCACGTAGTTCGGATCCGGATCACAGGCAGGGCTGTAAGAAATCATTAATACTAATCTAATATTGATCTAGTTATAATATATATTATATATATATATATTTTTTTTTTTTTTCAGCGTTCAGGACATACTGCACTTTGGGATATGCACTCACTTGTGATATCTATCTGTACATGTAATTACCTATTTGCATTTTTTTCATTTATTTATAGGAGTGACTCTTTCCTCCGCCCATGCCCCATTTTTGTTTGTCCTGTGTTAGGTTTGTCATATATGTATTTTAGATGGTTTTAAAATGTTATTTTGTGTCATGATTTAATTGATTATTTATAAGAAAGATGTACCGTATTTTTCGCCCTATAAGACGCACTTATTTTTCCCCAAAAGTGGGGGAAAAATGTCAGTGCGCCTTATCGGGCGAATGTAAAAAAAAAAAATTAAAAAAAAAATTAAAAAAAAAAAAACTCACCCGTCCCCGGCGCTCCCGCGTTGTCTGGCACAGTGCGAGAGGCCAGAGGAGCGGCGGGGGCTCTGTCCCGGCCCCGCCGCTGCGATCGCTGTCTTTTCAGGCAGCGATGACAGCGGCGGGGCCAGAGACAGAGCCCCTGCCGCTCCTCCATCTGCTGCCGGGCTCAGAACACACGCGAGCACGTAGGTCCCGGCAGTGGGTGGGCGTGGCCTGCACCGGCGCAGGCCACGCCCACCCGCTGCCCGGACCTTCGTGATCGCATGTCGGGGAGCAGATGGAGGAGCGGCAGGGGCTCTGTCTCTGGCCCCGCCGCTGTCATCGCTGCCTGAAAAGACAGCGATCGCAGCGGCGGGGCCGGGACAGAGCCAGCTCGTGAATAGGGTGGGCGTGGCCTGCGTCGACGCTGCGGCGCAGGCCACGCCCACCCCATTCACGGAGCCGGCCGCTCAGCTCAGCGGTGTCAGCGGACAGGTGAGTTTAAGTTTTTTTTTTTTTTTACTTTGGCGCCTGTCTATACTAACGGGGGGAGGGGGGAGAGGGGCCACACTGCCTATGGGAATGGGGGGATGGGAATGCCACACAGCCTTTGGGAATGGGGGGAGGGGTGTGCCACACAGCCTATGGGAATGGGGGGATGGGGATGCCACACAGCCTTTGGGAATGGGGGGAGGGGTGTGCCACACAGCCTATGGGAATGGGGGGATGGGGATGCCACAAAGCCTTTGGGAATGGGGGGAGGGGGATGCTACACAGCCTTTGGGAATGGGGGGATGGGGATGCCACACAGCCTATGGGAATGGGGGGATGGGGATGCCACAAAGCCTTTGGGAATGGGGGGAGGGGGATGCCACAAAGCCTTTGGGAATGGGGGGAGGGGGATGCTACACAGCCTTTGGGAATGGGGGGATGGGGATGCCACACAGCCTATGGGAATGGGGGGATGGGTATGCCACACAGCCTTTGGGAATGGGGGGATGGGGATGCCACACAGCCTATGGGAATGGGGGGATGGGTATGCCACACAGCCTTTGGGAATGGGGGGATGGGGATGCCACACAGCCTATGGGAATGGGGGGATGGGTATGCCACACAGCCTTTGGGAATGGGGGGATGGGGATGCCACAAAGCCTTTGGGAATGGGGGGAGGGGGATGCTACACAGCCTTTGGGAATGGGGGGATGGGGATGCCACACAGCCTATGGGAATGGGGGGATGGGTATGCCACACAGCCTTTGGGAATGGGGGGATGGGGATGCCACACAGCCTATGGGAATGGGGGGATGGGGATGCCCCACAGCCTTTGGGAATGGGGGGAGGGGTATGCCACACAGCCTATGGGAATGGGGGGAGGGGGATGTCACACAGCCTATGGGAATGGGGGATGCCACACAGCCTATGGGAATGGGGGGAGGGGGATGCCACACAGCCTATGGGAATAGGGAGAGGGGGATGCCACGCAGCCCATGCTAATGGGGAAAGGGGGATGCCACGCAGCCCATGCTAATGGGGGGAGGGGGATGCCACACTGCCTATGGGAATGGGGAGAGAGGGATGCCACACAGCCTATACTAATGGGGGGAGGGGGAAACTTACACAGCCAATGGGTATATGGGGAATGGGAGGGGGGGATGCCACACTGGATATACGGGGAATGGGATGGGGGCATGCTACACTGTCTATGGAATGGGGGCATCCCACACTGCCTATGGGAATTGGATAGGGGAATGCCACACTGTCTGTGATGGTGCGTTTTTGGTTAAAAATTTTTTTTTCTTATTTTCTTCCCCCAAATCCTAGGTGCGTCTTATGGGCCGGTGCGTCTTATAGGGCGAAAAATACGGTAATTTATTACTGTCATTTTGTGCCTCCCTATTTTTGGTCGGTAATATATTTTTGTGCAGGGGACTGGTCAATAAATATCTTGTATGCACATGGAGTTGGGGTTTGTGCAGGCTGGGGATCAGTTTATATTGCTAAGAACAGAAGACGGCCTTGTCCTTATGCAACTCTAATAAGGAGGCTTAACAGGAAAAACTGGCAATTCAGAAACCCGCTGTACCCAAGTAATTTCCAATGGAAAAGGACTTAAATGTCATTAAACTTAGAGACAACTCTGCCAGTGTTCCAAAGGTAGTATCCTGCAAGGCTGACAGAACTAAGTTCCAGTGTCAACAGTAGGAGAGGCTCAAGGGGAGGACACCCACGAGTGACCCCCTGTGAAAACGTCCTAATAAGTTTACTTTTAGCAATGGGTTTCTGAAAAAGTGCTCAATTGAAACCCGTCATCAAGACCCTTCTGCAAAAGACCAGAATTCTGGAGATAGAACTCTCTACAAGCAAAGCCTCTGGACTCACACAAAGCGATAATACTCGCCAGACTGAGTAAATGTTTGATGAAGCTTCTGGGCCTGAATCATGGTCCATATGACTTCTGGCAGAAAACCCTTCTCTGCCAAAATGGAGGTTTCAATAGCCAGGTCGTCGATGCTTGAACACTGGGGTGCCATAGAGGCCCCCCGTGTGCGAAGATCTGGTTTGTTGGGCAACCTCTAATGGTTGCCTTCTGACATTCTAATCATGTCTGAGATCCAGCTCTACTTTGGCCACTGAGGAGCTACCAGAATGGCTGGAATTCCCTCATGGGCTATTTCTCTAGTTCTAGACCTAGGAGTGGAATTGGAAGAACGCATAAGGTAGCTTGAAATAGATCATGAAGAATCAGTGCATCTCTCGCTATTGCTAGTAGATCCCTGGGCCGAGAAACAATCTAAGAGGAACCAGATCTGGGAACCCCTACAATGCAAGGGAACTAAGATCAAATCTCCCTGATGCAGACTACCCTGCTCAGATGAACGGCCTGCTAATTGCCCACTCTTGGCCTGAGGATCGCCGAAATGTATGGAACAAGCTTCTGGGCCCAGAGTAAGATCCTGCTCACTTCCTTGAGAAGCCCTCCTGATTCTGGGCACCCCTGGAAGTTGACGAATGCCACTGTCGTCAGATTGTCGGAATCCTGACCCCTCAAAATCGGGTGTCCGAGAGATGATAGAGATGATAGAATCGCTCTCAGTTCCAGGATATTCATGGGATGACTGCGCTCCTCAATCCCACTGCCACTGGATAGCTTGCGCCCCCATGATACCTGCAACCTGTTAGACTGGCATCCTGGGTGACCATTTTCCATAGAAACGGAAGCAAGGATCTTTCCCATTTGACAAGGGTGAGAATTCAGCCACCAGGTTAAGGACTGCCCTGTTGAATGTGTCAATGAAAAGGGGTGATCCATGGATTCTGGAATCCGATCTCAGACCAAGAGCATTTCTTTCTGCAGGGGGCTTTTGTGAAACCATCAGGCCCAACAGATTCATTCCTTGATGACTCGTCGGGTGAGGACAGGACAAGAATCCTGTAGTGAAGTCTCCTCTGTTCTGGAAGACCTACCCTGGCCTTGTTTAACAACCTTCCCAGGAAAAAATCTGGAAGATATGGTATGCAATACTGGATAGCTAAATAACCAACCAAACAATTTAATGTTGAAGAGACAGACTGTATATCCTTCTGGAATCCATGAAAAGATAGAGTCCTGATCAGTAGATCATCTAAGTAAGGGATTATATGTATCCACTGGTTTCTTAGAAAGCCATAAGAGCTGCCAGTCTTGGAAAACACCCTTGGGGCTAGAGACAGGCCAAAGGCCAGAGCCCCCAACTGAAGAGCGCAATATCTTTGATGACCCGGAGAATCGGGATATGAAGATATGCATCCCTTATATCCTTAGTGGTCATAAATTCCTCCGGCAGAATCAACATCACTGTGGATCTCAAGAATCCATGATTTTTTTTTTTTTTTTTTTTTAGGATGAACTTGTTGAGGCTCCTGAGAATATTGGACATACAGAATCGTCCCTTTTCGGAATATGGACCAACTGGAGTTATACCCCTGACCCCTCTAAAGGACCATCTGAGCAAAAGGACCATCTGATCTGTATCCAAAAATCTGTTACATGAAGCCTCGAAAAAGAAGCAAAATGCAAAGGCCGTCACCCACCCGCACGGTCGAGACGTGCGCTCTGGAGGGGCTTGAAGTACCTCTGCCTAATATCATCCCTATTTTGGGACTTTGGCAGTACAAAAAAATCTTTCCAATATTCCGAATAAGAGAAACCTCTATCCCCCTGAAAGGGGACCGGCAAATGGAGAACCTGCAAGGAGGCCTTCTTTGCAGAAGTCTAGTAAATCTAGCTCCAGAAGCCTCCCTTATCGACTCCAACAGACCATTTCCTTAACAGCTGGCACTTAACTTAATAATCCTCCATAGCAGAAGACATACCTGTTGATGTCTCTGCCAGTCTTAAACTGGGAAAATGCATTGACAAAAGGATGCTATGAAAGAGGCAAGGTTGGTCATGAAGATGACCCTATCATAGAAAGTGTGACAAGCCCCCGATCTATGCTCTTATACGCTGGATCCCATGAGGAGAAACTATCAGAGGGTGGCAACATAGCCTAGAAAGACCTGAACTGGAGTGCCTATGCCAGGAGGGAGAAACCATAAGTTACTCAGATCTGAGGAAAAAGGAATACTTAGTATAATACTTTAGGAATGGCCGGGAGACTGGCTTCTGCCATTCCCAGCTAACTTTCCCAGTGGACACAAAAGCCCCACTAGGTCGGAATATTGAAAGAGCCTCTCTCTAGGAAAACTTCCTACAAAAGACGTCTGTCTTCCATATTCAGCTACTATCATTGTATTACAATCTTTACAGGTAGTACAGTCTTCATCCAGTGGCCAAAGCATACCCAATGAACTTGGGGTAAACCTGTATGGTAAGGGCAAGAACTGATTACCCTGGATGCCTCCATCATGGTGAAAAATATAACAGTCAAAAAAATCCCTGAGGGCCCAAGACTGAAGTATATAACAAGTGACTACTCCGAGAACTTAGGGGTGGACCACACCAATTATACTCAAAAAGTAGTAATAATCATAATTAGTAATATATATATACTTATATCACATGCCATTATTACTTATTCCCGCAAGCAGTGACAGGTCCTCCTGAGGGCTGCGGCAGCACACAAAAAACAGTCCTGCTGTAGGAGGTGGCTGGCTGGCCCAAGCTGCTACAAGCTCCGATGCTAGTGACAGGTCCTCCTGAGGGCTGCGGCAGCACACAAAAAACAGTCCTGCTGTAGGAGGTGGCTGGCTGGCCCAAGCTGCTACAAGCTCCGATGCTAGTGACAGGTCCTCCTGAGGGCTGCGGCAGCACACAAAAAACAGTCCTGCTGTAGGAGGTGGCTGGCTGGCCCAAGCTGCTACAAGCTCCGATGCTACAAGCATCCACGGCCAGAGAAGCGGCCCCTTCCCTGAAAGAAAGAGAGCTGCCGGAACGAGACACGATGTGGCCAGAGCAGCCCCGCTCCTGGGGAACACAAAAGGGCCGTGGGCCGGAATGAGACCCAGTGCGACCGCAGCACCACCCAGCTCGTGGGGAACGAAGAAGGCCTCCAACCGGGACAAGCCCCGGGCGGTGCGACCAGAGCAGCAGCCCCACTGCCGGGAAACGTAGAAAGCCGCTGGCCGGAACAAGACCCAGCACGGCCACAGCAGCCCCACTTCCAGGGAATGAAGAAGGCTGCTGAACGAAGCCCGGTGGCATGGCCAGAGCAGCAGCCCTGCTCCTGGGGAATGAAGAGAGTCGGCAGTGTTGAAAGGAAGCGTCTCCCCGGTGCCTAGCTCTTGCTCGAACCCCACCCTCTAAAAGAGTGTGAAATTTATAATTTTAAAGTGCCAATACAAAAATAAAAAATTGTGGAAATAATCCCCCTGGTCCTTCTTGCAGGCTCATCTTTGTCCAGAGCCACACCTTTGTCTTGCAGTCCACGTCCTTTGGTTGAGTGTTAACACTCCTGTTGCTGATGACCTGGAGTGGATTAGGAGAGAACTGGGTGGTTCATTACACCCAAATGACAGCCAGTAGGGTGAGTGGCAGGCTGCAACCCCGTGGACAATGTATGTGTGACCACACACCGTGAAAACCGTGCAATTACCGCTCCTAGGTTTTTGACTAGGTAGTTTATTAATTGCCAGAGCAGTGTAGTGATTTATATGTTGGAATGCCCATGCCATAAGAGATGCATAGGTGAAACCTAGAATGCTTTGAAAAAGCAAATACAAGGCCATTTATCCAACATTAGACTGGCGGCATGTTACTCCGCAGCAGGACGTACCAACACACCAGTAGCGTCATTTTTTGGAAGCACATGGTTGGTCAGCTGGTGGTTAGACTGGTTGGGATTTTAAATATCATCTTGGGTATCTGTGGTGATCTTAAAAAGATATTGCTCCAGAAGGAGCCGAGATTGATCTTCGCATTGAGGACTCTGTCCCCTTTGGGACTTAATGAGGATTTTTTTTTTGCTTCCTTCTAAGGTCCTTACATTTCTGAGCCAGGTTTTTCTTTGGAAGCGCATATCTTTACTGGGATATAGCTAGAACAACAAGGATGGTCAGATACTATGGTTGACCTGAGCATCAGCACGGGTATATATATATATATATATATATATATATATATATATATATATATATATATATATTATTATTATTGTTTATTTATATAGCGCCATCATCTTCCGTAGCGCTTTACAAAATATATATATATATATGCTGGGTGTGGATTTTTGCACCTTTATATTTTTTGTGTCTTCACCTTGGGGTGGCCTTTGGCGAGGTGGTGACCCTGAGAGTAGTCATTTGATACAGTGTTTTCAGTTTTATTAAATAATTTTTTTTAGGGGGTTAGGCACTTTGGTTGGTGTGGATTATTGGGATGCCCCAAAATTTTAAATTGGGATGCACACAATTAGTTTATAGTTATTTCAAATTTTCCTTTTACATTTTTTTTTATCTTTATCTAGTTGTTGGCACTATTGGACATACCTCTGGATATTGTGGTTACACATGACAGCAATGGATTTGGTATCATCTGATGTCAAAGTCTGGAAATCTGTCTCCAAAGGGTCGATTCATGGTAGGTGCGCAAAACACCCCAAATCAAGTGCAAACAATTCTGCATGCGCCTAGGCTTCAGATTCATAGCTTTGTACGCATGCCAGACACCCTGCGCTCACGAGTAGTCCCAAGAAGATAGACAGCTCAGAAATCCCCTGAGATATTTCACCTGGGAGCACGGACAGACCTCTGTAAGTCCCAATTGTAGTAATGTGCTGCAGGTCCAGCTCACCAAGTGTGATAAAACATAACATTTAATGTAACATTTTAAAATATAGCATGACCTGTGTGGAGTGAATATCCTGGGCTCCCCATTCAAAGGTGACGCGTTTCGGGGTTACCTCACCCCTTAATCCTACCTTAAAACAGATGGGGATCCATTGCTCCTTTTAAGAGAGATATCAGCATACTGAGCAGGTGGTGAAATAATGACACTTCCTGCTTAGATGCTGGAAACGAAGAAACCCCGCCCCCTGTCTGATGATTGGATGGAGGGTGGAGAAATAAAAGGAGAGGGAGAGGGAAAGGATAGCTAATGGCAAAAATTTAACCCTATCCCGCACCGTCACTAGATATACTTAATGCAGGTTTTTCTGTTGTGAACTGTAATATAATATAGTTGCACATTAATGAACTAGTACTATAAAGTGTTTGAATTATACTTATAATATTCATATAGAAAATATAGTTGTCTAATATTTAGACTATATGTATAGGGCAAAACTATATTAATAAAGTTGACAAAACTGAACTATGGACTGGAAGCCAATTTACGGCATAGATCAAAAAGGTTATACCAATAATAAACAGCATGAAAATCAAAAATTAGAGTCATAAAAAATAATAGAATATAACCAAACAGATCATTGGGGATGGTAAAATTGAACTACTGTATCTTCCCTCTAGGTTCAGATTGTTTAATGATAAACCCTCTTTCTACTAAAAGGAGCAATGTGATAAAATTTATTGTGATGGTTAAAAACAAAATCCCAATAAAAATAATTGGTGGTGCCCTAATACACTCTATACAACCGGAGTCAAAAACATTTAGTTACTATTAGCTTAGAGGAAATATAGAAGCCAATGGTTATCTATTAGTACACAATAATAAATCAAAGCGGTCATTAAGACCTTTAGGCATGCATGTGTCTAAGAGAAAAATCCATCGTGCTTCATTGCTTTCTAATTTCTTGCGGAGGTTGCCCCCTCTAGGGCCTAAGGACACCTTCTGTACAACCTGAACTTTAAGGGACAAAGTTTCCCCCGCGTGTTTATCCCTGCAGTGTCTTGCTACATTGGATTTAATATGTATGCTGCGTGCATTGTAAACATGCTCCATGAATCTTTGTTTGAGGGGGCGAGATGTACAGCCAACATATTGTAGATTACAAAATGTACATGTAATCAAATAAACCACCGCTTTGGAATTGCAATTATGAAAACCATAGGTTTTGAATTTGCGGCCGTTAGTTAGAGATTCAAACTCGTTCCCCTTGGTAATATATTTACAACAGGAGCATTTGCTAGCACCACATGGAAAAGTACCCTGGATACTTAACCAGGTTTCAGTTGTTGCGGGGGTATCCCGCAGTACAGACGGTGCTAATAAGGAAGATAAAGTGGGTGCTCTCCTAGATACAACTCTTACCCCCTGTGATAAAATTCGATCCAGCTCCTCATCACTGCGCAGGATGGGTAGGCTAGACATGATTATTTCTTTTATTTTATGAAATTTACTAGAATATGATGTAACCATCGTAATGGGTCTAGTTTCATTTTGTACTGGGGCCCTTGAGTGTTTCCCCCTCAACATGTCTGTCCTATTTCTTGATTTGGCTTTATCCTCAGCATGTGTCAGTAATGTTCTGGGGTATCCCCTTGTTAATAACCGTTCTCGGATTTTTGTACACTCCTCATTAAAGGTGTCATCCCGTGAGCAATTACGTCTTGCCCTTAGGAACTCCCCGTATGGGATAGCATGCACCGTATGTCTTGGGTGACAGCTATTGGCATGGAGTATAGTATTTCCCGTGATCTGTTTGCGGAAAGTACTAGTACTCACTTGATGAGTAACGGGATCTGTTTTTAGCATTAAATCTAAAAATTCAATTTTCTCCTTATGCCAGTGTCCTGTGAATCTTAAATTGCATTGATTAGTATTGATGTAATTCAAAAACTCTATGGTATTCTCACCCTTATAGATACACACGATATCATCAATATACCTTCCATAGAACTCTATGTTCCACAGGTAGGGATTCTCCTCGTTGAATATGCGGTGCTCCTCCCACCATCCCATGTAGATGTTGGCCAGGGATGGGGAGAAGGGGGCCCCCATGGAAGCACCGCATTTCTGGAGGTAGAATATACCTGTGAACATAAAGTAATTGTGTGTTAGTAAATATTCAACACAGTCACATAAAAACCTTATATGATCCATAGTATAAGCTGTATGTTTATACAACATGTGGTGTAAAGCATGAACGGCCAAGTTATGGGGGATAGAGGAATACAGGGCTTGTACATCAAAAGTTGCCCACATAAAGTCATGCCCCCAGATTACATTCTCCATAGCTCTCAAAACCTGTGTTGAATCTTTGATGAAACCTGGAAGATTCACCACCAGGGGTTGGAGTTGGGAATCAACCCACTGTCCCAATCCTTCATTTAAACCACCTACCCCAGAAACTATCGGCCGACCTTTTGGGGGAAATTCTCCTTTATGCACTTTGGGAAGGTGGTGGAAGATGGGAGTGGAGGGACATGGATTCCTCAACTGATCCTGGGTTTTATTAGTAATGATTCCCATTGATACACCTTCTGCCAATAATTTATCCAGTATTAAACTGAATTCTACAGTGGGATCTCCTTTGAGACTAACATATGTTCCTTCATCAGAAAGTTGCCGGTAAGCCTCTGCTACATAATCGTCACGGTCCATGACCACAATGGATCCACCTTTGTCCGCTGAGCGGATCACTATATCCCTATTATCTTTGAGTTCCTTGAGGGATTTTCTCTCTGAATAAGTTAAATTGCTCTTATATTTGTTTTTGTTTCTGGGGGACCTGGCCAGGTCACATAGCTGTGAGATCACCACATCCTGGAATTTGTCCAATGCTTTACTTCTGGACTCTATAGGATAAAAATCCTCATTTCTAAAATGACATGCCTTGGGTGGCTCCAAATCCCCTCTTTCTCCAATTTTGTTGATGTCCTTCCAATGAATTATATTAAGGATATCCATGAAATTTAATGGTCCTTCAGTTGGATCTGAAGTGGGATTTGGGTCACTTGTAGGATTTTGAGTTATTTGTGGACTAGATCCTCTTGTGGATATCTCATTTTGGATAACCGGGAGGTTGACATCCTCCTTCTCTAAAAAGTGTTTCTTAAGGGCCAACTGGCGAATAAATCGGTTTAGGTCCACAATCGTTTCAAAAATATTAATATCATATGTTGGTGCAAATGATAAACCCTTTGCCAGGAGTTGTAATTGTGTGTCTGTCAGAGGTGTTGATGATAAATTAATTACTGGTGAGTTTTCCTTCCTCTCTCCCTCAGTTGGTAATTGCCTGGGGGTGTGATGTTTCCTCCCCGACCTCCGCCTTTTCTTCTGCTTTTGTCCTGCCGTGCTTTGGTTGGGGGTATTTCTGATCTGTGAAAATTTTGCCCTCTTTGTGTGGGGCGATCCTGATCTTCGGCACATGATGTGCTGGATCCTGTATCAGATTCAGAGGAGGAAAAGTTAAGATCCACAAAAGATACCGATTTTGACCTTGTTCGCTTTAATATCGATTTAGGTCCACTTGAGTGGAACCTTCTTGGCCAGCTGTAGACTCTATCAGACTGGTAATCCTCAAGATCACGTTTGAATTTTTTCTGTTTGATATTGGTGATTTCTGTTTCCAATTTTTCTAAATTTTCTTTCAATTGATCTTGTAATGTTTGATATTTTTCCTCAGTTGAATATTTCTGTAATTTATCCTTGGTCTCTATAATATCTTTATGGAGAGTATCAAGTGCTATTTGTTCATGTTTGATTAACAGCGTGATCAGTTTACTTGAAGCATCTGATAAAATAGCATACCACTGTTTCTCAAAATCCTCTCCAAAAGCAGTAGTGGATCTTTTTTTCAGCCTTAATCCCCTTGGGATCATGTCCCCATCTAAATATTTCTGTAGGGTAACTTTGTCCCACCAGATTCTGAGTTCTTTTTTCATCAGCTTTTCTAGATGACTGAATTCTTGATTTAGTTCCACATTAGATTCAGATATGTTAGTTTGGAAAAACATGTGACCCACTTTATCCAATCTCCTTTGGATGTCATCCTCCATATTATATATACAAATCCTCCGGATTGAAAATTTCTGAGGAAACACTCCAACACAGGTATTTTTAAAAGAGGATTGAGCAGGTCAAACCAGATTCACTAGTAGTCCCAAGAAGATAGACAGCTCAGAAATCCCCTGAGATATTTCACCTGGGAGCACGGACAGACCTCTGTAAGTCCCAATTGTAGTAATGTGCTGCAGGTCCAGCTCACCAAGTGTGATAAAACATAACATTTAATGTAACATTTTAAAATATAGCGCTCACGGCTTGCCCGAAATTCTGCTATTTTGAAGTGCTATTGGCACTGCCCCATATGCATTTGGCTGACTAAGCCCTTAACTGGTCCAGATGGAGGAAATTCACTCTGAAAATGGACACATTTGAGCATGCTTTTCTGCCCCATGAATCAGTCACAGGTACCATTTTGGGGTGCCAAATTTGCGCTTGTGGAGAATTTCAGACGCAAGTTTCTGCATTGGCATAAGTTTCCAGCGTAAACCATGCACTTCAAATTTTGACGACCATAAATCAGGAGGAAGCCTGAGAGCGACCCAGTACTCCAAGAAACATGTGCAAACGCATAGGCACACGACCATGAATCGACCCTATATTGACAATATTTGTACACTGACATACTGAATTTATGATTGTTCATCATACAAACGACTGTTGGTTACGTTAGTTTATTAACGTGTTATAGTTTATATCTTAGATGTTATGTGTGTCTATAATAGGTAGTAATTGCTGGTGTAACTTAGATGCTAGTTTATAATGCTCTTTTATCCTCACAGAGGGGCGAGGAGTACATTTAGTTGCCAGTGTAACAAGAAATGGTCAGATGATTAGGGTTATTTTGGAATTTGTGTGTTTTACAGATAGTTGGCTCTCTCTGGTTTTAGAACAATAACTTTGGCCTCAGTTTTGGTCCCCATTCGGACAGTGAGCAATATTTTTGATCACAATTTTGGTCATGCATGTCCCCCCCACCTTCTTTTCACCCCACCTACCTGTTTGCTGTCCTTCCCTCCCAGAAGGGGAGCATATTCGCCGCTTCCCCCCCTGGCCTTGGCGAATGCAACCGTCTCCAGGTAGGGGGTGGGTGGAGGATGCGGTGGGTGCTCCTGAGAGTTCCCTTTCACCCTGCATATCGTGCTGGGCCATGCTGCATCTCCAATGTCCGCCTATTCTTCCTCCCCCTCTCCTCCCCTCCGCTGTGTTAGCTCCTGGGGTGGGCGTAGCAGGGGGTTGAACAGTGGGCACAGCAGGAAAAGGCAGGAGGAGAGAGTGTGTTTTTTATAGCACCAACATCGGCTTCTCACATCTTGCTCTCCGCTTTTTTTTTTCAGGGTGGTCAGCCTAACGGGGAGGGAGGAAGGGGCAATCTCTTTCCAGCAGCGCCATTATACGCCCTTTGGACAAAAGGTTTTAGACCATTATCAGATGGCTCATTCACTGACATATGGGGGGGGGGGCTTTTGCTCTGGACAATACTCCATGATGCAGGGGCTGTGAATGCAACGGAACGCGTTGGGAGGTGCCCTTTATCTTGGTTAGTATTTGCTGCATTTTTTGGGGGGACGCACCAAAATGTCAGATACTTTGTGCACTTCTGGCATTTTGGTTTAGAAAATTTAAGGGCTTGACTTATTCATTACTGTTTATATTGAATGGGTTAGCACTTAGACACTTTTTGCACAGTGGCACTTTGTAGGCTATATAATCCATTGTGACATTTTATTAGGAACATTTATTAAATGTGGATGTTGGACCCTTATATCTTTTCATATGGAATAATATATTGCCAGGATTAGCTTTGTACTGACCCCTCCTGCTTATATAGTGTGTTTTAAATGTCTTGTCTATTGTATGTTGAGTTGCATCAATAAAATTGTACATAAAATGTTATTTCACTTGTGCAGACTTTTGAGTGATGTGTGCTTGTTGGGGGACAGCACCCCAATTTTTGTTATGATTCTCTGAAGGATACAATCTATTGTATCCGAGGGATTTGCAAAAACAACCCAGCCCAAGGCTTTCAGAAGAAAAGGTGTCCATTCTAAGCCTGTTAGCAGTGCCAATTCTGACTTACTTAGTAGTAAATGATCATGCAGGTATGGAATAATCGTAATTCCTGTCTGAAGTGTGCCATTGGTCCGGCTTATATCTTTGTAAAAATCCTTGGGGCTGAGGACAGACCGAAAGGCAGGGCTCTGTACTGGTAATGACAGATCCCTTGGTCTGTCTGAATTGCAAACCTCAGAAACTTGCAATGTAATGCAAGGATTGGGATGTGAAGGTAGGCATCCTGCAGGTCTAGATTAGCTATGAGGGCCTGCTCTATGAGGATGTTCCTTATTGAGCATATCGATTCTATTCTGAACTTTTCGCATCTGATGAAATTGTTTAATTTCTTCAGATTCAAGATCGTCTGATATTTTTCTGATGGCTTTTGCACCAAAAACACGTGAGAATAGAATCCTTGATTCACTGTTTGTGGCGGGACTGTTTCTATCACATTTTTGTGAATTAACTCTTGTATAACTAAAGGAAAGTCATTCCTAGTTCTGGGGTCTCTGGGTAAGCTGGTTACCAGAAAACGAGATTCAGGGATGGATGAAAATTCTAATTGGTTTAAAACTAAATTAAACTTTACAGTGTCTGTAAACTGCTTCTGGGAAATTGCTCGCCAGGCAGCTATAAACCCGCTGAACCTTCCCCCCTACCAGATTGCTTGGTGTCAGCCACCACCGAAGGGAACGCCGCACCCGGGGGGGACATCAGAAAAGACTGATCCAATGACAGCGGGGACCCGTCCCAGGCCGCCAAGATATGGAGCTGGAGCGTTCTTGTGTGAAACTGGGCAAAGGGAACTGACTCGAACGATGCCACCATCAATCCCACCAGTCGCATCCCCAGCCGGAAGGACGGGCGAGGGATGGATAGGAGACGCTGAGTCAATTCCTGAATCAGAAGAACCTTGGGCCGGGGGAGAAACACCCTGGCCTGAGAAGTATCCAGAGACATTCCCAGGAACTCCACCACCCTGGAGGGAGAGAGGCAGGACTTGGGAAAGTTGATCACCCAGCCGAATCTCTCCAGGGTGGCTACCACTGTCCTGGTATCTAGCTCCGCCTGGCTGAGAGAAGAAGCCACAATAAGAAGATCGTCCAGATAAGGCACGGTGCGGATACCCTGGGCTCTGAGAAGGGCCATCACCCCCGCCAGCACCTTGGTGAAAACCCTTGGAGCCGAGGTGAGGCCAAACGGAAGAGCCACAAACTGAAAATGACGATTTTCTACAAAGAACCCGAGAAATCTCTGGTGTGGCGGAAAGATTGGGATATGCAGGTAAGCATCCTTCATGTCTATGGACGTCATGAAGTCCCCTTGACGAAGTGAGTAGATGGCTGAACGCAGAGTTTCCATGCGGAACTTCCGGGGACGGACGAACCTGTTGAGTAACTTTAGATCCAGAATGGGACGAACGGAACCGTCCTTCTTGGGCACCGTGAACAGATTGGAATATTAGCCCAGACCCCGGTCCGAGGGGGGCACCGGGCAAACGACAGCCATGTCCAGAAGATTTGCTGACAAAAACAACTCACACCGCTTAAGGGCGGTGAACTCCTCACTAGCCGGGTCAAGCCCGGAAGTAGTCAACAGTCCTCTAACAACCGACCTGGCAGCTACCAATAAGAGCGCCGAAGCACAAACAGGCCGCAAGGCCGACCCAACACTGGCAAAACCATGACAAGCCATCTGGTCAATGCATTTATCCTCACCATCCTTGAGGGTAGTACAGTCCAGAGAATGCAAAATGGAGGTGCTAGACAACCCCAAAACAGGAGCATCCACCTCAGGAGGGAACGACCAGTGCTTCACCGCGTCCACCGGAAAGGGATATTTTTTGTCCCAACCCGGAGGAACACCTGGAAGTCGAGTAGGCCTCTCCCATTCCTTGAGAATAATGCCATCAAAATGCTTTTGATAAGGGAATTCCAAGCGCGGTTTGGTCGCCTCAAAGAACTCCCCCTTTTGTGGAGGCCAGGACCTTAGAGGTATCCAAAGAATCCCCCTGACCCTGCTAGGTACCAACAAACTGCTGATCATCCGACTCCTCAAACAGCTCCCCCTCCTCTAGCGGGGGACAATCGGACCAGTCCAGAGAGTCAAACTCATCCAAATCAAAGGCCTGCGTGGCTGTAGACAAATGTTTTCGCTTAGCCGGGGCCTTTCTGGCCACAGTACTAGAAAATTTTTCAAGATTGGCCAATCTGGCACACACCTCAGAATGCGACTCCCCACCCATGACAACGTCACATGGGGTACGGATCAGACGGGGGGGGGGGGGAGTAGGAGAAGAGAGCCAGACGCCGGAGATCCGGACTGCCGCGTAATAGTCCGCTGCGCACATGGTACACAAAGAAATACATCATCCCCTGAAAGGGATACCCCACACCCAAAGCACCTGGATTACCCCGAGGGGAGCCCAGGTCCCGTATCCGGGGGAGCCTCCATATGGTGATTTTTTATATATTTGGTCACAATGACCAGAGGGAATTATGCAGCAATGCTACCCGGGATGCCCCTTTTAGTCCCACGTGGGAGGAATTTTACAGGAAACTATTTTAACATCAGGGACCCCAGGACCGGGAGAACCCCCCTTTAATAGTAACAAGGGTCCACCTGGAAGACAAAAGACAGGCACAGCAATCAGACCCCATACAAGTAAATGTCCAATAATGTCAATAGACAAGCATCGCAGACAACCACACAAGGGGCATGGATATATACAAAAAACTAATCGGGGAGACCACAACTTTGTTCTTTTGAGGGTGAGCGCGCGCACAGAGGATACAGGGCTCAGAGTGGGCTCCGGAGTGGAGAGTTCAGCATGGGCAACCTGAACTGTGTGCCCCTGCAGTTATATACAAAAACTAATGGGGCCCCCCAGGCCCACTCACCGACCAAACCGACAGCCGACCGTCCCACACGCACACAAGCGGAGGCAGGAGAAAGGCGCGTAATCAGTGGTAGAAGGAGGGCGCGGCCCCGCCCCTCCCCCTTCGCTCCCAGCCAGTAGCCGGGTACTAAAACAGCGGCGCCAGCAGCACGGGGGCGGGCCGTAGGCGATCGCGCGAACGCCCAGCCCCGTCCCTGACCGAGTGCCCACACAAACACCACACATACAATAAAGGACCCAACAACATTTAAGTCCTCAAGGGACAAGGCCCCCCCCAAGGGTACCCGGGAGAGGGGGAATCCACGCTAGGGTGGGAGGCCAAGGGACAGGGCATCCCAACCCAGCTAACCGCTTACCCCTTGGTATGGAGTCTCACGGTGGAGCGTAGCTCCTAAGCACCATAGGGTACAGTCTACCATTGTCCGAACCAGCAGCCTGTGCAAAGTAAAATCAGTTAAAAGGGATCCGGACAGAAATAGACTCAATAGAGGGGCCGGGAGTTATCCCGGCTACCTACAAGGAGGAGACATCCATCTTCTGACTTGCTCGCCGTCTGCAGAGATGAAAGCCTGGGGAATGAGTGGTAGGTCCCAGGTATTTATGGACCGGGAGGGTCTTCCTTTTTTTATTGACATCTCTGCAAGATCGCCATCTACAGGTCAGTATAACCCAAGTGTAATGACTATTTGAAGCAGGGTGGGTGCCCGAATAAATTACGGGCGCTCCCGCGCGGCTGTGGATGAGCTAGAGGAGGAGCAGGCTCTGTCCCTGTCCCTGCTGTCAGTGCCGGAAAAGACAGCAATAGCAGCGTCGGGGACGGGGACAGAGCAGTGTTCCCTTTAAGCTGAATTGCTGAATTAATGCTCACCACCAGCTCATATCCGCGCAGCAACAGCTGCCGATGTAAGTAACTTCTTTAACCTTTCCTCGCCCCTCTTATGATCATTACAGTTCTCCTTTCAGGACAGAGAGGAGAGTGAATGCAGCAAGCTGCACTGCGGGGGTAACTGGATGTCCCATGGACTCGCATGCTGCCCCTCCTTAACCCTCTCTCTGCACATCATCATGCTCCTTCTGCTTTGTCTTCTGGGCTGTGAAAAGAATCAGCAGCGTGCAGCTCAGGGGATGGAGCTGGGACATGAATGGATGTAAGTTTACTTAATTGGGGGATGCTACTTGTGATGACGATCTCAACGCTGTGAAAGTCAGTGTTTCTGTATCATCACCTCAAACTACAGCCAGAATTATTTGTTTCACAGCCCCATGCAAGCCCTGTCCAAAATCTTGTAAAGCAGATTAAAACCCAGGAATTTCAATTAGAGGAGCACCAGGGATGCTGCCTGCACATGCAACATGGGATCCAATTTCTGAGGCGAGTATACAGGTGAGCATTGGGATTTCACATAATGAAGCAATGCAGCCCACTGATCTGTACCCCAACCAGTCAGCGGAGCGGTGTGTCATGCTGTCAGCGAAGCGGTGAGTTATACTTTTTCTTCTGCCTATATGGGAAATGGGAGGGGGGAAATGCCACACTGCTTATATGGGGGAATGGGAGGGGGGTTGCCACACTGCCTATGATAATGGGGCATGCCACACTGCCTATATGGGGAATGGGAGGGGGGCATGCCACACTGCCTATATGGGGAATGGGAGGGGGGGCATGCCACACTGCCTATATGGGGAATGGGAGGGGGGGCATGCCACACTGCCTATATGGGGAATGGGAGGGGGGGCATGCCACACTGCCTATATGGGGAATGGGAGGGGGGGCATGCCACACTGCCTATATGGGGAATGGGAGGGGGGGCATGCCACACTGCCTATATGGGGAATGGGAGGGGGGCATGCCACACTGCCTATGGAATGGGGGCATCCCACACGGCCTATATGGATAAGGGGGAATGCCACACTGCCTATATGGTGAATGGGAGGGGGAAATGCCACACTGCCTATATGGGAATGGGATGGGGGCATGCCACACTGCCTATGGGAATGGGGTAATGTCACACTGCCTATGGGAATGGGATGGAGGCATGCCACACTGCCTATGGGAATGGGATGGGGGCATGCCACACTGCCTATGGGAATGGGATGGGGGCATGCCACACTGCCTATGGGAATGGGATGGGGGCATGCCACACTGCCTATGGGAATGGTAGGGGGGAATGCCACAGTCTAATGTGGTGTTTTTGCACAACATTTGGTTTAAAATATTTTTTTTCTTATTTTCCTCCTCCAAATGCTAGGTGCGTCTTACATGGCAAAAAGAAAATTCTGCGAGTACTCACCTGTAGAATTAATTTCTCTTCCATTATTACTTCAGGACAACAGAAGAATTCAGAGACGAATGGGTTAACCTTTCCCGAAGGGTGTGGTCTGCAAGAACAAAGGTGTGTCTCCACCTCCCGGGCCTATAACCACCTGGCTGACTTGATGAAAATTGAAAAGCAGTAGAACCAGCCTCCCCGGAGGCCTACCTATCCTGTTGGAAACAAAAGGCTGGAGACAAAATACAAGACTCCTCTCTCCGTTTATTTTTTTTTGTAATGCAGAGCATTATTTACAGCAACTATTTACATATTTACCACTGCACTAAATTTAGGCATCCAAGACATGGACATAGTAACCTAGACAGGGAGGGTCTGATGTCCTGAAATAATAATGGAAGAGAAATTAATTCTACAGGTGAGTACTTTCAGGAATAAGACATTCCAAAACCATCAAATTACCACTGTATGCAATTCCTTCCTACCAAAGGCTCTACCTTATAGAATTTGGTAAATGTATGAGCTGAAAAACAAGTATCGGCTTGGCATACTTGTTCTATTGAAGCTTGATGCTAAAAAGCCGAGACCTAAAAGAAGAATCCTTTCCCTTAGGGAATATAGGCTCTTACCACTGCATGTCTAATCCATCGCTGATGGTAGACTTAGATGGTGGAAGACCTTTCCGTGGACCCTCAGGTATGACAAAATAAGGAGTCGCACCTACGGAAAGATTGTGTAGCAGGGAGATAGTATCTTAGTGCTTTTCACTACATCCAGCAATGAAGAATCCTTTCTTTATCGGACACTAGAGTAGGACATAAGGAAAGCAATTAACCTCTTCAGATGGTAACTACCTTAGGAAGAACATCCTGTTTAAAACAGAAGATGACCTTGTCCTTATGTAACACTAAATAAGGAGACCTAACTGATAAGCTGCTAATTCAGAAACCTCCCTTAATGAGGTTATTGCCACTAAAAAAAAAGATTACCTTAAGAGTCAAACTTAATGATGTATCTGCCAATAGATCAAAAGAAGGACCCTGATAAAGAGCTGATAAAACTAAGTTCAGGTCCCAAACCGGCAGAAGTAGCTTACGAGGAGGCCGCACATGAGCGACTTCCTATACAAAAAGTTTTGATACATTTATTCACAGCAATGGGTTTCTGAATAAAAAGATAGAAAAGCAGATATCTGTCCCTTTAAAGTACTCCTTCATCAAGACCTTTCTGCCAAAAAATCAAATATTCCGGTAACAGCGAACCTTCTGGATTTGCACCAAGCAATAATGCTTGCCAGACTCAGATGCAGGACCGTTCTGCTGAGATGATCGGCCTGCAAGTTGTCCACTCCAGGTATGTGTACAGCCGAAATGCATGAAACCCATTTCTCGGCCCAAAGTATAAACCAGCTCACTTCCATGAGGGCTTTATTGCTTCGGGTGCCCCATGGAGGTTGATATAAGCCACCACCATCCGATTGTCTATTTGAATCTGGATGGGATGCCCCTTCAGATGGGATGTCCAATGTCTGAAATACAATAGAATAGCTCTAGTTCCAGGATATTTGCCAGTCTGAAGAGGCTGAGGAACAGGCTAGAGACTGCCTTGTTGAAGGTGTCATGCAAAAAATGTGATCCAGAGTGTGTGGGTCTCGATCACAGATTGTGAGCAATTCCATCTGCAGGGGTCCTGGGTGAACAGTGCAAAAAGTACTGACTCAAAGCAAGATGCCATCAGACCCAACAGACATGTTCCTCAATGAATTGTCGGGTGAAGGCAAGACAAGAGACCCTGGTCACTTCTGTGTCGGAAAAAACACTTTTGACCGAGACGTGTCTAATGACAGTCCCAGAAAAGAATAACTCTTGAAGCTTCGATATATTTGACTTAAGAATTCGACTGGATAGTCAATTATCCAATGTCGATCAGACAGTCTGTGTATCCTTCTGGGCCCCCTGACATGATGTGGTCCATATCAACAGATAGTCTAAGTAAGGGATTATATGTATACGCTGACTTGTTAGAGAAAACATGAGACCTGCCAACACCTTGGTAAACACCCTTGGTGTTGAAGATAGACCAAAGGGTAACGCCACAACTGAAGATGTAGGCCACCTACAGCAATGTAGGTATGTATCCTTATATATACACTGCCCGGCTGGAGTAACTTCACTGTGGATCAACAGCTCCAATCTCTAAAAAGGCGAGATACGGCAGATCTCAATGCTTCTGCCTTCTGAGGAATTTGGGATACCCCTGACCAAGAGAATCTCCAAGGGGGTCTGGCTGCTAATTTGATCTTTTAATCTGAGGATACAACTTCCTGTATCCAAATATCTGTTACATGAAGCCTCCAAATATGAGCAAAATGCAGAAGCGGTCCCCCCACACCTGCAAGTGCGGGGGCATCCCTTCATGCCTGAACAATGAACAGGCCTTGAAGGGGGTCTGGCTTTATTCTGCCAGACACCTGTTGCCTTAATTTGGAACTTTGTCTTATTCCAAATATCTCTTCGGTATCCCAAAGAGGCCGAACCTCTAGCCAGAACCCCGGAGTATTAGAGGCCCTGGGGAAGCAGTATTAGACTTCGGCATCTGTGGCAGATTAGATGATTTACCACTAGCAGCATGCTTTACCATGTCAACCAAGCACTCCCCAAACAGACACCCCACCTTAAAGGGGAGTCCTGTCCATTTTTGGAGGCTTTGTCAGCTGACCATTGCTTAAGCCATAAAGCACGCCTTAAGGCTAACACCAGAGCTAGGCCTCTGGAAATTAACCTGCTCAATCCTCCATAGCCCGTATCAGATACCTGTTGTAGCCAACTGGTCTTGATCACCTGGGAGTAGGACTTCCATGAATGACCCCTACGAGTCCAGTTGTTTTAAAGTGGACCAACACCCTGAGGTGATTGGCCCGGGAATCTATAAGATTCCCGGGCCGATCACCTCACACACCGGGGTGAACCCCCCCTGAACACCCCAAATCCACCTACCTGGTCTTCGGCGGCGGCCGGCCGCCGCTGCCTCCCTCGCGCCCCTCTAGGATTGCGCGTGCCCGCGCTGGCCGTCTCTGAATGGCCGGCGCGGGCGCGCACACGTCAAGAGTGACGCGCGGGAGGCGCCGACGGGCAAGCTGCTTGTACGTTGCTGTCAATCAGCTTGTCCGTCGGCGCCGATTGGACGGCGCGGCCACGTGGGAGCGGGGAGAGGTGAGTTTTGGGGGCTTTCTGGGGGGTTTCACACAGTGGGGCACCCCCGATCGGGGTGCCCCGGGGAAGTGGACCAATACCCAGGATAGTCAAAATCCTGGGTGTTGGTCCACTTTAACAACCTCCTGCTCCCCAGAAATGCTATGGATGTAGCCCAGGCCTGCCGCAAGGTCGACCCCACAATAGAATAAGCAGGACATGCCACCTGATCCACGCGCTTATTCGTTGGATCCTTTGGAGAAGCTCTATCAGAGGATGGCATAACCAAAATCTTAAAAAAAAAAAAAAAAAAAAAAAGACCTGGCCCCAGAGCGTTCACCACAGGAGTGTGAGACCATAATTCAATCTGATCTAGAAGAAAGGGATACATAGTATCTAGTACTTTAGGAATGGGCAGAAGACAACCTGACTTCTGCCATTCCCTATTGATCAGATTAGAATAATGCGTATGCTCTGCAACATCCTCCAGAATCGAGGAATCAAAACCAACCATCCATCTTAACTGAGCACCCCCTTGTTTAGAGGACTTCTGAATACGAGTCCCTACTGGATAAATCCTCCCGACGGATAACCTCCTGGGAGACTACGGCAGCTACAAGATCCTCTTCAAGTTAGAGGATAAATCTTTTATTTAAAAACCTTTTTAGTAGCCAATCCTTCTAAATGACTCTCTAAAGCTTTAGGACCACTTGAGGGCTGCTGACAGAGTTTAAAGACTCAGAAGGAGACTATGGCAGCCACAATATCCTCTTCAAAACCCAGCCGAAAATCTTCCAGTGAAGGCGGCCGGAGAAGAACCGCGATCTCAGCGGTACTCGGCGCTTCGGCCGGCCGAAAAGCTTCCATTGAAGGCGGCTGGAGAAGAACCACGATCTCAGCGGTACTCGGCGCTTCGCCCGGCCGAAAATCTTCCACTGAAGGCGGCCGGAAGAGAACCGCGATGTTAGCGGTACTTGCCGCTTAGTCCCGGCCGAAAATGTTGCAGTGCGAGCGGCCGGAGGAGAACTGCAATGTTAGTGGTACTTGGCGCTTAGTCCCGGCCGAAAATGTTGCAGTGTGAGCGGCCGGAGGAGAACTGCAATGTTAGTGGTACTTGGCGCTTAGTCCCGGCTGAAAATGTTGCAGTGCGAGCAGCCGGAGGAGAACTGCAATGTTAGTGGTACTTGGAGCTTAGTCCCGGCTGAAAATGTTGCAGTGCGAGCGGCGGAGGAGATCCGCGAAGTTAGCGGTACTTGCCGCTTAGCCCCGGCCAAAAACTTTCACTGAAGTCGGCCGGGGGAGAACCGCGATGTTAGCGGTACTTGCCGCTTAGTCCCGGCCAGAATGTTGCACTGCAAGCGGCAGAAAGGAGCCACACACCGGTGCTCGCTGCTATGCTAAGCTGAAAATGTTCCATAGCGGCAGGAGCAAATTTTGAATTTTTTAAACCGGTAAAAACACATGGGAAGAGCAATAAAGAGGAAATGAATTCCCCTGGTTTCCCTCAATCAGGCTCACCAGACAAAAGCCTTATGGCTGCTTTTTCCTGTGGCGGAATTCCCAGCCAGGTAGTGTCACTTTTTAAAAAACAAAAAGGTGACACCCCACAGCTCCCCAAGACCCTGGCGCTTACCTTACCATCCTGATCCAAAAGCTGCGGAGGCAAAGTGGGTCAATTCAGTTTCAAGGAGTATAAGGGCCAAGGAACATTCAGGTTTCCATTACCCCCGCTTCCAAGGCGTAATTCATTTAACCCTTTCGCTGCCAGCCTACCTGGAGTTTTTGTCACACTCTGTTGCCAGACCATTTTGCACTATTTTGCGCTCCCCATGATTTTTGAAGGGATTTTCAGGGATTTCCCAGGAAAATTATATATTGTTTTTTTCAGCAGAGTCTGGGCTTTAACATGAAATGTCTTGTTTGTAATTTTTTAGGTGTATTCTCAATACTTTTGGGTGAAATATGTGCAAAAAAATAAAAAAAAAAATCTATTTTTTGCAATTTGTAGTGTTTTTTTGTAATAAAAAATGTAAGTTTGTCAATAAAATCTTATTGCATGTGAAACCCCAATTAATTCCAGTCACAGCGTTACCACATATGTATAGATAGACACCCTTTCCTGCCCAGGAGACTCCCCCAAACTGAAACAGCGCTTTAGGAGATTTTCAGATAAAATACAACTATGCACCGCGCTAAGCACACCTTGCGGTCCTTCCAGAAAAAGAACCCTTTAAATTTGAAATACCCCCAAAAACTATATATTCTCTGGAAGTATACACCTCAGGCTTTCTAGGCGTACCAGGTTTGTTGACATGGGCGCAATTTTCTGGAAGTAATCCCTCAATCAATTCTTTGGTTGCACAGAGTTTCCCTAAAAAAGAATAAAAAAGAAGAATCAAAGCCACATTTTCCTAAAAAAAACTAAATGCAAACAGAAAAAAACATATAAAATCTGAAAAAGCAACAACCCCCGAACAGAACAATACCCAACATGCATAGGTACTGTCAAGGGAAGAGTTGCCAAACACCCCAAAGTAAAGCGTGCGCATAACGGTAATTTTACTTAAAAATTTCAGCTCTGCAAAGTGCGCACCTTGCGATTTTTCAACCAAAACAACCCTTTAAATTTAGAATATCCCCACAAACCATATATTCCCTGAAAGTACACATGTTAAGCTTTCTAAGAGTACTGAGCTTGTTGTAGTGGGCTCATCTTTCTGGAAGTAATCCATTGAAGAATTCTTAGGTTGCACAGGGTTTCCCTAAAAACAATTATAAAAAAGCAGAATAAAAACCATGTTTTCCTAAAATATCAATATGCAAACAAGAAAAAACAAGCTAAATCTGAAAGCGCAAGGTCCCCCGAGCAGAATACCCAACATGCATAGGTACTATTAACCCTTTTAATTGTCAGCCTACTTGAAGTTTTGTCACCCTGTTGACAGGTCATTTTTCCCCATTTTGCGGCATGATTAACCGTGATTTTTGCTGGAATTTCAAGAAAAATTATATACATTACATATACATTTTTTGCAGCAGAGTTTAGGCTTTAACATGAAATGTCTTGTTTGTAATTTTTCTACTGTTTTTTGAATATTTCTGCTTAAAAAACAAAACAAAAAAAAAAGCAAAAAATATATATTTTTTAAACAATTGTCTCCTTTATTTTAAATAAAACCTTTTTTTTTTTTATGAAAACCATATTGCATGTGATAGCCCCATTTCTCCCGATTACAACGGTACCACATATGTATCGGTAGACCCCCCATTCTTGCCCTGGAGACCCCCCAAACTGAAAAGAGCACTTTATTACATTTAAAAATAAAATACAACTACTATCTACACTATAAACATAAGGGGTTAATTAAAAAAAAATGACATAGGGGGGCATTTCTGGGGGTAATTTTAAGGGTTTAGGGTTAGGCTAACCCTAACCCTTAAAAATAAAAAAATATACAAAAATAAAAATTCCCCCCAAAAAATGGGGACCCCCCCCCCGTCATTTTTTTTTTTTTTTTTTTTTTTTAAGGGTTAGGGTCAGCCTAACCCTAACCCTTAAAAATTTTTTTTTAATTTTTTATTGAATTTTAAGGGTTAGGCTAACCCGTAAAAATAAAAAAACTTTTTTTTTTTTTTAATTTTAAGGGTTAGGGTTAGGCTAACCCTAACCCTTAAAAATAAAAAAAATTACGTAGAGGGGAACCCATTTTTTTTTTTTTTTTATTTCAAGGGTTAGGGTTAAGCTAACCCTAACCCTTAAAAATTAAAAAAAATGATGTAAGGGGTCCCCCTTACCCGTCATAACCAGCCCGGGACCAGCTATGGGGGCTTGTAGGAACAGAGTGGAGGGGCCAGCTTTTGTGGCCCCCCACCCTGCAGCCTACGAGCCCACATACCCTGTGTGGGCCCGGGCTCTTCTGCCCCCCCTGGGCTTTGGGGAGGCAGGTAATTGGGGGTGCGGGGGTTAATGGCAAGCCACCCGCTAGTTGCAGGTGGCTTGCCAGACCCCAGCCTTGTGAACTGGTATAAGGGGTCTCATGGACCCCTTACCAGTTCACAAAGGGTTAACATTAAAAAAAAAACACACACAAAAATTCATTAAAAAAAAAAAAAAAGTTTTTTTTTACTTTACCCACCTCACCCGATTGTCAGTTCCTGTGTCGATCAGCTGTCAAATGACCTGGTGATCGCTGGCCAGAGGAGGGGGGGGGGGCAGGGGATCAGAGCATCCCCTGCCCAGCGATCACCAGGGTATCTGACAGCTGAGCCGAGGAGAGGCAGCAAGAGGAGTGATGTCATAAGCCCCGCCCCCAAAGGGGCAGGGCTTAACAACAAGATGGCGGCGCCCGTCGGGAGAGGAGGGGGAGAGCCCTTTCAGGCTCTCCCCTGAAGCTGGAGAGGCTGGGGGGGGGGGCGATCGGAGGCCCCCCCAGTGAAGAGGAGACCCGGAGGGAGGCAGCGCGACTGCAGGTAAGTAAATGTCATTTTTATTTATTTATTTTTTTTTACAGTTAGCAGCTGCTGCTGCCAAACGGGGGGGGGGGGGGGGGTGACCCTATTCCGGGGGCTCTCCTGGAGCCATCCGACCCCCCACGGGGGAACGGATGGCACCAAATTAAAGAGGCGACCCGGCCGGATCCAACGAGGGGTCAGGTGAGTATTTTTGATTTTTATTTTTTTTACTAGCAGGGGGGAAAGTCAAGCACATAGATTCTACGTGCTTGGCACTTAAAGTGGACCAACACCCACGGGTGATCGGCCCGGGAATCTATAAGATTCCCGGGCCGATCACCCCCCACCCCGCGGGACATCCGAGATCGGGATGTCCCGCGGGGTGTAACCCCCCCAAAACCCCCGAAAAACCTTACCCGATCTTCGGCGGCGGCCGGCCGCCGCCGCCTCCCTCGCGCCCCTGTAGGCGTGCGCGTACCCGCGCCGGCTGTCTGCGAATGGCCGGCGCGGGCGTCAAAAGGGACGCGCGGGAGGCGGCGGCAGCCGCTTAGACGTTCCTGGACCTGGCTTGTACATCGGCGCTGGGAGCGGGGAGAGGTGAGTTTTTCGGGGGGTTAGGGGGGGGTTTCACACAGCGGGGCACCCCGATCGGGGGTGCCCCACCGAAGTGGACCAAGACCCAGGATAGTCAAAATCCTGGGTGTTGGTCCACTTTAAACCGGACCTTCAGCGTGATTTAATGAAAAGCCCAACCCATTAAAAAACGGTTCCCCAGCATCTAAAATTAATATATTTTATGTTTTTAGTCACTAACTTATTATTCTTTCCCCCCCTGGGCTGCAAATCTGTTCAGGAATTTAGGATACGGGCGCCGCCATCTTGACTCAGAAGCATCACACTTACTGAGGAGAGGAGAGTGGGATAAGGTACAGGGGGGCGGGTTATAGCTGTGCTTTGCTCAGACAGAGCAGAGCTGGGGTCAGGGAAAGGTCAGCAGTCCCAGAATGCAGAGCAGCACAGTCAGGAGGCACTTCCTGTTTGCAGGCTGCCTGATAAAATGGCGGCTTCCATAAGCCGCCATCTTGGATGTTTAAAGGCTCATAACATGCAGTAGATGCAGGTAGGATGATTTTTAATGTGGACAATCTGTATGTACAGGGTGTGGGAAACATATAAGATAGACTCTTATTCAGAGTGAAGGTCCGCTTTAAGTGGAGTAGAAGCAAGCAGTCCTTGCAGTGACCACTGCAAGAAAGAAAACTGAAGTGCATCAAGTCAGCCAGGTGGATATAGGCCCGGGAGGTGGAGACACACCTTTGTTCTTGCAGAGCACATCCTTCGGGAAAGGTTAACCCAATCATCTCTTAATTAAATCTGATGGCCTGAATTAAAATGGAAGCTGTTTTTGTAACTGGGATAATGGCTAGCAATATTGGAGGTCTACTTCAGTGCACAATTTGTCATATGTATACACTTCAGGAGCAGCAGTTTCTGGGTGAATACCGCCGTGATAAATGTGAGCATGTTGCAACCTTGGAAGCTCGGGTTGGAGAAATGCAACACTGAGGATGGACAATATGGAAAAGGGCATCCAGCTGACTGAGCAGACCTTAAGTGGGGTAGATACAGAGTAATGGATCAGGAGGAACAGATAAGTACCAGGGTAAATGTAGATAGAGGGAGTAGAAAGGGTGCACAGAAAAGGAAGGCCATACCTGTGTCTGTACACCCTAGCAAAATTGCCAAGTTGGGTAATGATGCAAGTCTCAGAAACGGCAGCCCTAGTGGACACTGCTCTCCCTAACAGCCGGGAGGACAGCCCAGCTAGTGAGTGGGTGGTTGGGACTGCAGGTAGAACTAGACAGTTGGGGGCGTGGCCTGGCACGCGGATGAAGTGGACGTGAGTCGGTGAGCTCCTGCCCCACCGAGAGATAAATAAGATACAGAATACTGCTTTAACCTAAAACCAACCTTAGAGGCGCTCCCTATGAAGGGTAGAAGACGTCGGGAGAAGAAGAGAGTGTCTGCCGCCGGTCAGCGAGCGCGGAGAGCAGTGATGGAGGAGCCCGGGAGGAGCCACGTGGGCGCAGCTATGGCGCCGCAGCCTGTCCCGTCGGAGACCAGCTGCTCGGAAACGGAGCCGAGCCCCGGCCGGACTCGGGAGAGCAGAGCGACGCTGCGGCTCTTGGCGGGGAAGACCGAGACTGCCAGCCCCGGAGCTTCACTGCAGTCACCGGGAGCGGAGCCGGAGGAAGTGGCGCACGTGTCAGCGCCGTCACTACTGAGACCGCAGACAATGTCTCAGGTCGTCCAGGAGCGGCAGCCAGAAGGTAGGAGAGGCGGCGGTGGAGGAGAGACAGAGACAGCCACCACAGATAGCGCGGCGGGAGGAGCCCCCAGCGGGGAGGGGGGGAGGCGAGGAGACTGCTCTGCTATGGCGACGTCAACTCCATATTCACTGGCCCAGGTGATGAGTGTGGCGGGGGACCCTGAGAGAGAGAGGCAGCAGGGGTCACCGTCTGGCCAAACACAGACCCCAGTTAAAACACAGGGTTTAAATGCTTCCCTCTCAAACCAGCACCACCCAGGCGACCCCCATGCCGCACACCCTGAGAACACTGTGCTGCAGAGCTCCCCCCCCCCGTGAGAGCAGCAGTCAGCGCACAGCCTCCACAGCCCTAACCTATCAACATTCTGCCAAACAGCCCCGCATACCAGCCAGAGAGGCTACAGCAGGAGGGAGGCTAGAAAGCTACGGCTTTGTTGCCACTGACAGGGCAAACAGGGTGCCAACGCTGAGCTCCCATACTGCGGGGCTTTCCTCCCCCCCGCACCCGCCGCACCGCCCCCTCCCACAGAGGATGCAGCGCTCCAGAAGCACCCCTAGAACGGAGCCTGTCCCGAGGGGAGAGCTTTACCCAGTCCCCGCAACGCCCCATGCAAGCAGCAGCCATAGAGGGGAGGAACCCATCCTGGGCACTCCCTCCCGTCAAGGGCCCTGGTGCAGGGAACTGTCGCCGCTTATGCTACCGGCGGAAATGGTGGCTCTTCCCCAAGAACCTGTGTCGCCGTCAGCCATGGGTCCACCGCCCGCTGTGGACCTCCCGTCCCCGATGTTGTATCCAGATTCCCCAGGTGACGCAGCACCAGCCACCAGCAATATCCATCTAGAAACGCTCTCCTTTCTGAAGTCCATCCCCACCAAAGCTGACTTTGAAGCACTGATCAGGAGATATGAGGCAGCATACAAAAAAGATATAGCCGAGGTCAGAGGTCAGATCCAATCGCTGGATGCCAGAGTCTCTTCTAATCATGCGGCTACGGAAGCAGCACTAGCCAACATGGAGGCTAGGATTGAGAGTCAAAATTCGCAAATCTTGCAGCTGCAACTCCAGCATGATGATCTGGAAAACAGACACAGGCGCAATAATCTTCGTATCCGCGGCATTCCTGAGGCCTCCTCGAGAGAAGATGTTAAGCAAATCATTACAGTAATCTTCAATCAGCTACTTGGCAGAGAACCTAACACCCCGATTGAGATTGATAGAGCGCACAGAGCGCTGGGCCCGCCAAGCACTGATCCATCTAGGCCCAGAGACATTGTTTGCCGTATCCACTACTACAACATTAAAGAGGAAATTTCCCGGAGAGCCTGGAGGCATGGCCCGATAGACTTCGACGGCGCGAATGTTACTATATTCCCGGATCTTTCAAGACGCACTCTGCAGATGCGCAGGCTACTGCGACCAGTCCTTGATTTGATCAGATCCGCCAGGGCAACCTATAGATGGGGTTACCCCCTACACTTGATCGTGAGCAGAGATGGCGGCTCCTTTACCCTCCGGACATACCAGGACTTAGAGGGCCTGTTCTCATTTCTCAGTGTTGACCCGATCCCGGTGCCCAACTGGTTGGTGCCCTCTCCCTCTCTTCCACCCCAGAGATCCAGGAGCGCCTTACCCAGGAATCGAAGAGACAACAGATCGCGGAGACCGAGAGAGAGACCGCAGAGGCCCGTAGACAACGAGCAGTAGAAGCGGCCTGGGTGCTTCATGTTTTAACCTCCATCTGCTGCCCCACTCGTTTTATTTACTCCTTCGCTGTTTGATGTTGTTATCTCTCCCGATACTTCACTACTAGAGTTTTGGTCTTGGTTGATGCACTGTTATAATGTTGTTTGCTTCTCTCGGTGGGGAGACTGACTCCGTGACTCGCTGCCGGACATAGTCCCCCATCTAGGCCAGTCTCTGACCTTTCCCGTTTGGGGATAGGTCACAGACTTAGCGAGATCGCTAATTAGTTGTCCCTCCCTTGAGGGTCTTGGCCGGTTTATCCGGTCTCACTGTTTCTGTACTTACCCCCCCCCCTTTTTTCTCCTTCCTCTTCCCCCCCTTTTTCCCTGCTGTTCCCTATCCTCTTGTTTCTTCCCTAGTGTGTTACTCGTCCGTCCTGTCACCACCTACACCTCCTGTCCCCTAGTCCCTATCTTGTCCGAATACCCGCAATGAGCGACATTGAACTGGTTTCTTTCAATGTGAAGGGGCTGAACACGCCGGAGAAAAGAAGGGCGATCCTGAGAAACCTCAGGGCCTTGAAAGCTGGCGTGGCCTTCCTCCAGGAAACGCATTTCAAGGGGGCAAACCCGCCGACCATGAGAGACAGAACGTTCCCGACCTCATACCACAGCTACTCCCCGGACTCCCGGTCAAGAGGGGTAAGCCTGCTAATCTCAAGGTCAGTACCCTGGGAGGAGGTGGGGGTGCTGGGTGGTGGAGAAGGAAGATGGCTTTTTGTTAAGGGAAAAATCTGCTCGGAGCCCTTTACCTTTGTAAACATCTATTGCCCAAACACTAGACAGGTAGACTTCCTGGAGGAGGTCCTGACCAGGATGGCTGAGTTTGCAGAGGGTAGGGTGATGGTAGGTGGGGACTTCAATCTCACGTTGGACCCACTGATTGACACCTCCAGGGGCCACACATACCTCTCCTACACCAAACTTAGGAAACTCAAAAGGCTCTTACACACGCACCAACTGGTAGACCCATGGCGTATCCTCCACCCTGACGGTAGAGACTACACGTTCTACTCTCCCCCACATAACATGTACTCGAGACTAGACTTTTTTCTTACCCAGCACCATTCCCTGCAGAGAGTTAAGCGGGCAAATATAGGCAATATCGTACTTTCAGACCATGCTCCGATTAGTCTCACGCTGTCCGCACACACCCCGACACCCGGTTCCTGGTCCTGGAAACTCAATTCCTCTCTGATTCAGGACATAGACTTCAGGGACAAGCTAAAACAGGACCTTAGGGAGTACTTCGACAGGAACGCCACCCCGGACTCCGACCCGGCAGTGGTCTGGGAGGCGCACAAATGTGTAACCAGAGGGCTCCTTATTCAGCAAGGGACTAGAGTCAAGAAAGAGAGGGGCAAGATCACCCGTGAGTTAGTGGAGGAAATACAAAAGCTAGAGGCATTACATAAACAATCGTTAGCCTCGGGACACCTGGCGGCGCTGACTGCCCTCAGAGACCGGCTACGCAGAGTCTGTAATGACTCGGTTAAACTTCAACTCATCAAAAGTAGGAAAACCTACTACGAGTCAGGTGATAAGTGTGGTCGCCTGTTGGCTATGGCCCTGAGGGGGGAGAGAGCCAAAACATATGTCCCCAAAATACAGGATAGGACGGGAGGCATGAGGCACGAGGCCTCGGAGATAGCCAGAGTATTCAGGCAGTACTACGAGGACCTATATAATCTGCCGATGGACAGGACAAACACTAGGGCCCCAGACATAGCTGACTACCTCCGTCGCTCTGGGCTCCCTAAACTCCCGCCCGGGGTGCTGAGTGAACTAGAAGACCCAATCACACATGAGGAATTAGTAACAGCATTGAAAGACTCGGCAGCTGGGAAGGCCCCGGGACCTGATGGGTTTCCCCTACTTTATTACAAAACCTTCATAGAGATACTCTCGCCCAGAATGCTAGCGGTGTTCAACTCCATGGGCTCGGGCAGCACATTCCCGAGGGACAGTCTCTCTGCGCAAATTGCGGTAATATGGAAGGAGGGTAAAGATCCCACCCTTGCTTCCAGCTATAGGCCGATATCCCTCCTGAATGCTGATGTCAAACTTTTTGCAAAAATACTGGCATCACGCCTAGCCCCACACCTCCACCATGTAGTTCACCTAGACCAGGTTGGTTTCATGCCCTTTAGAGAAGCGCGGGATAATACCACTAAGACGCTAAACCTCATAGATCTGGCGCTGCAGAGGAGTTTCCCTACGTTACTCCTCTCGACCGACGCTGAAAAAGCGTTCGATAGAGTGCAGTGGGACTTCATGTTTGGAGTCTTGCGACACATTGGACTCAGAGATAGCATGCTGGGTTGGATTTCCAGCCTATACCACGGGCCATCTGCAGTGGTGAAAGTCAATGGTGTGACTTCTAGTTCATTTGACATCGGTAACGGGACGAGACAGGGATGCCCCTTGTCACCTCTGATATTCATACTCACGCTGGAGCCACTCCTCTGCAGCGTCAGAAATAACCAGAGCATACAGGGAGTGCCCTCCCCTTCGGGACACTATAAAATAGCGGCCTACGCGGATGACCTGCTGTTCTTCGTGACTAGTCCGGAGGTTTCCCTCCCAAACCTAGTGAAGGAGCTGGAAATCTATAAAAGCCTCTCCAGCTACAAGATCAATATGCAAAAGTCGGAGGTTCTCAATATCAATCTCTCGGCGACTAGAGTGGCTAATCTTAGTCAATCCTTCCCCTTCAAATGGGCACGCGATCACATTACTTACCTGGGCGTGAAGGTGAGCAGCTCTCCGGGTAGGCTCTTTGACCTCAACTTTCCCCCACTCTTACAAGCTTTCACTAGAGACATAGGTTTGTGGTCACATAAAAAACTCTCTTGGTTCGGGAGATGTAACTCCCTAAAGATGAACCTACTGCCCCGCCTCCTGTACTTATTACAAGCCCTCCCAATCGAGATCCCTGGCTCTTTCCTTCGGAGGATTGGGGGGATCTTTTCAAAATTCATTTGGCTGGGAAGGAATCCGAGAATCAGCAGGATTCTCCTGTCGAGGCCCAAAGAGGAGGGGGGACTCGGGGTACCAGACCCGGGACTGTACTATGTAGCTGCCCACCTCACCAGGGTTGTTGATTGGAACAGGCACGCCGCACACAAGCAGTGGGTTCGGATCGAGCAGAGGGGCTCTTCATTCCCCCTGGGAGGCTTGCCATGGATAGCAAAGCAGGCCACGAGGAAAGAGCTTACACACCCAACAATAGGGGCCACACTCAAAGTATGCCACAGAATCTTCCAACAGGAAGGGGTCTCCCCCCCCCTCTCTCCGCTCTTCCCGATACTAGGAAACCCACAATTCTCCCCGGGGATGAGAGGAGGAACAGCGGACCAGTGGATCAAAAAGGGAATCTACCGCGCCAAACAATTTTGCTGTATTAGAAACAACACGTCGCTAGAGAGGCTGGCGGAGACCCATGGACTCCCGATGTGGGACATGTGGCAGAGTAGACAGCTCATTCACTTCCTCCAATCCCTTAGACGCCAATTGAGCCACTTGAGAGAGCCCACTGGTTTCGAGAAGATGTGTGAGGAAGAGGGCCCTGCCAGACACACCCTCTCCCAAACATACAAAATGATTGTAAGTGCTCGGGACCTGGGTGTCCTCCCCTGTCTCGCTAGGTGGGGAGAGGACCTGGGAGCTGAATTCACATCAAAACAGTGTAAAAAAATCTTAGAGCTGTCGCACAGGTCCGCAGTATGTACTAAGTATAAAGAGTGCAACTACAAGGTGCTTATGCGGTGGTACAGAGTCCCGACTCTACTAAATAAATGGTCCCCTGGAGTCCCCCCGACGTGCTGGAGGTGTAACTCAGAGCGGGGCGACCTTTTGCACATCTCCTGGTCGTGCTCGGCTCTGCAGCCATTCTGGAGGGAGGTCAGAGAGGTGACGCAGCGAATGACTGAGTGGGTAATACCGTGGGACCCGGCCTTCTTCCTTCTCCACCACTCGGCCATACCCACCAAGAACTATCGGAAATCGGTGGTGTGCCAATTAGTTAACGCCGCCAAAGCGTGTGTCCCTTCGCGTTGGAAGAGCCCGTCACCCCCAAGCATCGCGCAGTGGCTCGCCAGGGTGGGTGAAATAGAGAGATTTGAGGGGATGATTGCGGCCCAGCGCGAGATGGAGGAAAAGCACAGAACGAAATGGGCCTACTGGGTTGATTTTACAATGTCACAAGAATATAGCGACCTGTTGGCGACATAGTAGTAGAAAGAACCAAATTGTCTGTTTCTCTTTTGGTCCCCCCCCCCCCCCCCTCTTCCCCGTCTCCCTTCCCCTCTTTCTCTCCCGCCTCTCCATTTTCCCCCTTGTCCACTTCTGTATCCCCCGGTATGTCCTTACCTGTTATGTTCACTGTAAATTTTATCAAACTGTTTTTGTGATGGCCTAGTCTTAGTGGTCCATTAGCATGCTATATCTGTCTTTGGCCTGTCGTGGGGGGCTCAGTGGGTGGCCTGAGCGTGCGACCCCCCGGTCTGTCCCTTGCCCCCCCTCGGTGCCGCCTGGCAGTGTAGATCGAGATGCGGCAGAGATGGTGAGAGAGGTGGCTGTTGATGGGCCGAGACTCGCTCCGTGGCACGTTGGGGGACAACGGGCCGCGCACTTGACCCCCTCTGGACACCCTTGACCTGTTGGTTGATGGTACTGCTATGTACTGGTCTATTACTGTGTATTCCATAAGCCATGTTATTGTCCTTCTTACCTGTTTTGAAAACTTGAAAACTAATAAATAAAGAATATATAAAAAAAAGAACTAGACAGTTACTGGTGATAGGGGATTCTATTATAATATATTTTATTATATTATTATTATTTATATTTGTCACCAAGACTGCCTCAACTGAATAGTTTTCTGTGTCCCTGGTGCCAGGGCTCGGCATGTGGTGAAAAGGGTGGAAAAAATACCATTTTGTGAATACTCACCTGTAAAATGGGTATTATAAGTATGTCACACACCCCACTTCAGACTTTAATAATTACACTAGGGTTAACGCACCTCTAGGTGGCAGCATTGCAGAGAACTTCTCCCAAAAACTTCAACAGGCCCCTCCCGGTCTATACATACCTGGTACCTCCCAAGAACCTACCAGTATTAGAACAGCAGTAAGACAAGGTACCAGAACCAAACAATGTAACCCTCAACGTAAAGAACCAAACTTCACCAAATAGAGAGCCAGGATACCAAAAAGGGCGGGTGAAGTGGGGTGTGTGACATACTTATAATACCCATTTTACAGGTGAGTATTCACAAAATGGTATTATTCTAAGTATGTCACACACCCCACTTCAGACTTTAATAATTACACTAGGGACATCCAACAGCAGTGTCCAGAAAAGGGTGGGTATCCGAACAGGCAATAACGCAGAAAAAAAATTCAAACCACTGCAGCCTGCAAAACCTTGCGGCCAAAAACAGCATCCGCTGAGGCCCGCACATCAACCTTATAGAACTTAGAAAAGGTATGAACAGAAGACCAAGTTGCAGCCTTACACACTTGTTCAACCGAAGCCTGGTGCTGAAAAGCCCAGGACGCACCAACCGCACGAGTAGAATGAGCAGTAACTCGGAAAGGGGGATCCTTCCCCTTGGCCGAATAAGCACCAACAATGGCCTGACGAATCCATTTACTAATGGAAGATTTGGCCGGAGCCAAACCCTTCCTAGGCCCACATGGCACAACGAAAAAGGCATCAGTCTTACGAAAAGACGACGTAGCACATAGATAGTACCTGACACAACGTACCACATCCAAGCAGTGCAAAGCACTCTCCTTGACATTCTTAGGATTAGGACACAAAGAAGGAAGAACAATGTCCTGGTTAAGATGAAAAGCAGAGACCACTTTAGGGAGAAAATCTGACTTGTAACGAAAAACCCCTTTGTCCTGATGATCCTCACAAAAAGGAGCCTGAATAGACAAAGCTGCCAGCTCTGAAACACGCCGAACCGAAGTAATGGCCACCAGAAAGGCAACCTTCTGAGTAAGAATGGACAAAGCAACATCCCGCAAAGGCTCAAAAGGAGGAGCCTTAAGAGCAGAAAGAACCAAATTCAAATCCCACACTGGGAGCAAAGGCTTCCTAGGAGGCCGCACATGCGAAACCCCCTGGAAAAAAGTCTTGACCAAGGAATGACTAGCAAAAGATTTCTGGAAAAAAATTGACAAAGCAGAAACCTGCCCCTTCAAGGTACTCAACTGAAGACCAGAGTCCAGCCCCGCCTGAAGGAACTCCAAAATCCTAGACACAGAAAAGACCCGGCAGGGCAAAGACCTAGCCTCACACCAATCGATATAAGATCTCCAATACCTGTAATAGATGGAAGAAGAAGATCTCTTCCTAGCACTAATAAGAGTCTGAATGACCGCATCCGAAAGACCCTCCTCCTTTAAGATGGAGGTTTCAGCAGCCAAGCCGTCAAAGCCAGCGTTTGTAAACTGGGGTAACAGAGTTGACCCTGAGTGAGAAGATCTGGCCGAAGAGGCAGATCGAACTGATCTACGGCCAGACGAACGATGTCCGCGAACCACACCCGCCTTGGCCACCTTGGAGCCACGAGAATGGCGGGAACTCCTTCCAGAACCAACTTTCGCAGAACCCTGCCTAGCATGGGAATCGGAGGAAACAGATAAAGAAACCCCAGGTCCCTCCAGCTCAGGGTCATGGCATCCACCGCCAGAGGGTCCCGGGACAGGGACACAAAGGACGGAAGCTTGTGATTGTGACGAGAGGCAAACAGATCCACCTCCGGCGTCCCCCACCGAAGACAAAGTGACCGAAACACCTGGGGATGGAGAGACCACTCCCCCCGACGGGACGCACACCGGCTCAGAAAATCCGCCTCCGTGTTTTCCACTCCCGGAATGTAAACTGCCGAGATGCAAGGGACATGAGTCTCCGCCCAGACCAAAATCAGAGACACTTCCCTGTGGGCACCCAGACTGCGAGTCCCTCCTTGGTGATTGATGTAAGCAACCGCCGTCTGATTGTCTGAGCGAACCTGAACCGGCAGACCTTGTAAATGATGCGTCAAGTGAGACAGAACCAACCTGATGGCTCGCAGTTCCAGAACATTGATGAGCAAGTGGGCCTCCTGAGGGTCCCACTGCCCCTGAAACCGAAGATCCTTCCAATAACCTCCCCAGCCTGACAAACTGGCATCCGTGGTGACAGTCTCCCAAAGTGGAGTCAGAAACGACCTGCCCTTCAGAAGGTTGTCCGAGACCAACCACCACAGAAGGGACTGCCGAACCCGAGGGGACAACCGGAAGGACCGATCCAACGACCCCGGACACCGGTTCCAAGACGCCAAAAGATGAAGTTGAAGAGTCCTCGTATGAAACTGAGCAAAGGGAACTGCCTCGAACGAGGCCACCATCAACCCCACCAGTCTCATCCCCAGACGAATGGACGGATGAGGATGGGAGAGGAGCAGCTGAACCAATTCCTGAATCATCAGAACCTTGGCCTGAGGAAGAAACACTCTGTGCTGGCAGGAGTCCAACAACATCCCCAGAAAGGTCACCACCCTGGCCGGAACCAGCGAGGACTTGGGGTAATTGATCACCCAGCCGAACCTCTCCAACATAGACACCACCGTGCTGGTGTCCCCCTCTGCTTGACTGAAGGAAGGAGCCATGATGAGAAGATCGTCCAGGTAAGGCACAATGCGAATCCCCTGAGCTCTGAGCAGGGCCATCACCCCCGCCAACACCTTGGTGAACACTCTCGGAGCAGAGGTGAGACCGAATGGGAGCCACAAACTGAAAATGCCGATCCCCCACCACGAAATGGAGGAACCGCTGATGAGCAGGAAAGATCGGCACGTGCAGGTACGCATCCTTGATGTCTATGGACGTCATAAAGTCCCCCTGCCGAAGCGAACCGATCGCAGACCGCAGGGTTTCCATACGAAACTTCCGAGGACGAATAAACCTGTTAAGAAACTTCAAATCCAGAATAGGACGGAAGGACCCGTCCTTTTTGGGGACCGTGAAGAGATTGGAATAAAACCCGCGCCCCACCTATGAAGGAGGAACCGGGCAAATGACAGCTAAATCTAGAAGATTCCTTACTGCCGCCAGGAGCCCCTGCGCGGCCAAAGGATCCAAAGACACCCGAGACCTGAAAAACCTTGGAGGAGGACGGGACTCGAACTCCAACTTGTAACCGGCCGAAACCACCTCCCGGATCCATCTGTCCGGGACCTCCTGGTCCCACACCCGGGAGAAAAGTTGCAACCGTCCCCCCACCCGGACGGGTGAGGGCGCCCCCTAATTGCTGGGTGGGCTTGGCAGCCGGCTTGGGCTTGGCACCCCAGACACGAGTAGGGCGGCCATGGCCTCTGCCCCTATTCCAACTGGCGCCCCTGGGGGCCGAGGAGCCCGCACCTCTACCGGCGCCGACTCCCCGAAAGGACGGATTGAACGAGACCATCCCCCGAAAGGAACGGCGAAATTTCTTGCGCTGAGGTAATTTACCTCCCTTGGCAACAGAGTCCAGCCTCTCACCAAAAAGCCTCAAACCCAGAAAGGGCAGAGCCGTGAGCGATCTTTTAGAATTAAAATCGGCCGTCCACTGTCTCAACCACACACAGCGCCGGATAGCCACCAGCAAGGCAGTAGCCCTGCCACACATCAGCATGGCATCCTCCTGAGCGGCCAGGATAAAGGACAAAAAAGCCTCGCAGCGCTTAAGCCCAAGGGACTCATCACTGGTGGGCTCGAGATCCACCCCCAAGTCCCTGACAATAGACCTGACAGCAAAAGTCAAAAGAGCCGAAGCACAGACAGGCCTTAACACCGACCCCGCACATACAAAACCATGACGGGCAAGCTGATCAACCCGGCGATCCTCGCCGTCCCTGAGCGAAGTCGTGTCAGGAGAATGCACGACCGCCGTGTTGGACAGTCCCAAGACCGGAGTATCTACCTCAGGGGGGACAGACCAACGCTTCATCAATTCCGCCGGAAAAGGATACTTCCTATCCTAGCTAGACGGCACACCAACAAGACGTGTAGGTTGCTCCCATTGCTTGAAAACAATTTCTTCAAAATGCTGTTGGCTGGGAAACTCCAGACGCTGCTTGGACACCCCAAAAAGCTGACCCTTGGGCCTGGGAGCAACCACCGGAGGCTCCAAATCCAAAACCTCAAACATCTGGCTCAGAATGGTAGAGGAATCGAGAGGGAGGCCATCATCCTGATCCCCCTCAGAACCCAGCAACTGCTGAACATCAGAATCTTCATCCTCAATGAGCTCACCTTCTTCACGGGGACGATCCGACCAATCCAGATCTCCCACCACTTCCTCATCTGAATCCGGCGGGGGCGGAGACAGATGCTTCCGCTTAGCTGAAACCTTCTGAGCGGCTATAGCAGAAAACCGCTTCTCAAGGTTGGTCAAGCGGGTACATACATCAGACTGCGAATCCCCGCCCAGGACAACGTCACACGGGGTCCGAAATAAGCGAGGGGGAGAGGGAGATGGCGCGGCCGAAGAAGTGCTAGGCACCGGAGTACTGGACTGCCGTGCAATGTTCTGCTGTGCACAAGGAATACACAAAATGACATCATCTCCCTGGAGCGGAGTCCCACAACCCCCGCACACCTTGGATTGTCCCGAAGAACCATTCCCGGTATCTGTGGCAACCTCCATGTGGTGAATTTATAGTATTTGCAGAACCCAGGGATTTATGCGGTACGTGACCCGGGATGCCCCTTAATAACCTAACACTTGTCTAAGGACAGTCACAAGATCCTGACCCAGGGGAATAGCATAAGACCCTTATAAAAATACATATAAGTATATATATATATATATATATATATATATATATATATATATATATATATATATATTGCAAAGAAAAGACACCCCCCACGAGCCAGGTATATATGACCGGGAGAGCCCTGCCAGATGGGATCCCAGGATCTGAAAAACACAAAAGGGAGAGGGACAGGCGTCAATCAGCACCATGGCCAAAAAACCACATAATATACAAAACCCCCCTCACACCACCCCCCCCCCCTCATTAACCAGAGCAACAGAAATGGTTAATGCCAACCAGCACCATAAAGATGTGCCGGAGCGAGGAGGGAGGAAAAGGAGGAGGAAAGGATCCGAGGGGTCACTACAAGACAAGCCAAAAACGCCTACCTGGAGAGGAGAGGAAAACCGCGCAGCCAGCAGAAGTTGGCGGCCTTCACACACGCATAGAAGGAGGAAGAGAGAGGCTCCGGGAGCGCGGGAGCCGAGAAGGCCCCGCCCCTCTGGGCGTCCAATCCGTGCGCGGCCCCGCCCCCAGGCAGCGTCAGCGTCTGCCGGCGGGGACCGCAAGCAGACCTCGATGACGGGACCGGCGGAGCCACCCGCCGGCTCCCAGTGTACAGCGCCGGACAGTAAAAATCACAGACCCACACACTGATAAAAGGTCCCCCCTGAGCAGCCGGACAAGCAGGCTGCAAGCGCCGGGTACGGCGCCCAGCCACCGGCGGGACCGCGGCGCAGCACGCCGCGAGGCCCCGCCCCCCCGGCTCCTAAGGGGAGATACAGACAGACATGGGGGAAAAAGAAAAACGGCAGTAATACAGTGAAATCAGACAATGTAAAATCACAAAGGGAAACACAAGGTAGAGCGCAGCAGCACACTCACACAGCATGTCACCGATTAAAAGCATGACACTGTCCCCAGCGCGTCCCACACCCCGGAAGAGACACAATATCCCAGGGCAAGACACAACCTGACCACTAACTCCTATAAAATGGGGCATCCCACATCCGGATCACCACTCCGGGAATCCCGCTATGCCCCGCAATGAAGGGTCGAGCGGAGGAGCTAATCTCCTAGGCACCAATGGTGCCGGCTACCTTATTGCCCGGCCTACAGCCGAAGCTGGGAGGCTGCCATTAAATAGAATACATTCAAACAAAAGCCGGACAGAAATAGACCACGGGGGGGGGGGGGGGGGGGGGGGGGCCGGGGGGATACCCCGGCTACCTGCAAGCAGGAGACTTCTTTCTTCTGTCTTGTCGCCACCTTGCAGAGAACAACACTGGGAGGTTCTTGGGAGGTACCAGGTATGTATAGACCGGGAGGGGCCTGTTGAACTTTTTTGGAGAAGTTCTCTGCAATGCTGCCACCTAGAGGTGCGTTAACCCTAGTGTAATTATTAAAGTCTGAAGTGGGGTGTGTGACATACTTAGAATATTACTGGGAGGGGCTGGGGGATGACCCAGCCGTCATGGACTGTCAATCTACAAGGTTTTGCTCTCTTTAGGAAAGACAGAGCAAAAAGGAAAGGGGGCGGCATGTGTCTCTATGTAAAGCAGGATTAGAAAATACAGTTTGTAACTGGATTGAAAACTGGCTGAATAATCGTGTGCAGAGAGTTGTGGTTAATGATACCTACTCTGAATGGTTACCGGCTGTAAGTGGCATACCACAGGGTTCAGTCCTGGGCCCACTATTATTCAACTTGTTTATAAACTACATAGAAGACAAGATTAGAAGCACTCTCTATTTTTGCAGATGACAAAGATATGTAGCATGGTGCAGTCGATTGAAGATGTTCACAAGCTTCAGGCTGACATGAACACTGAGTGTCTGGGCATTCACTTGGCAAATGAAGTTCAATGTGGAGAAATGTAAAGTCATGCACTTGGGGTAACAACCTGAAGGCCACATATATCCTCCGGGGAGTAAAACTGGGAGAAACTTGTTGAGAGGGGGGTACTGGTAGATCACAGGCTAAATAACAGTATGCAATGTGAAGCAGCTGCTTCCAAGGCCATGAAGATATTATCATGCATTAAAAGAGGCATGGAATCACGGGATAGGGATGTAATTTTGCCTCTTTACACGCCCTCATCTGGAATATGCCATCCAGTTCTGGACACCCATTCATAGAAAGGACGCTCTAACTATGGAAAGGGTGCAGAAGAGAGCCACCAAACTAATCGGAGGAATGAAAGATCTTAGTTATGAGGAAAGATTACGGGAATTTAATTGGTTTAGTCTTGAGAAAAAGACGACTGAGGGGGGACATGATTAACTTGTATAAATATATAAATGGCCAATACAAAAAATATGGGGAGACACTAGTTCAGGTAAAATCCTCTTTAAAGACAAGGGGGAACTCCCTTCAACTGGAAAACCAGTCTCTGCACCGGGCTCCGGAGGACCACCGCACAACTGAGCAAAACACGCTATTACAAAAAGATAGGCTGCCAGACCAGTCTACTAATGTCCTCCTCTCAAAATAAGGCGCACTACATATATATGTTTAAATTAAGCTTTAGCTGAATTCAATATGTACAAAAGCATGCAGGACAAACACCAAACATTGTGACAAACATGGTGACAAATTGTACAAACATGGACAATTAAGAACAACTAAAAAGCTAATGCTAAGAAGACAGACCTCCAATGGCTCATTATAATATCAAAACTGCACTGCTTTGTTCCCTTAACCCTTTAAGTGCCAAGCCCGTAGGTAATTCGGGGCTGCTTCTCCGTCCGTTAAGTTCCAAGCCCGTAGTACCTACGGGCTGGGTTTCCCCCCCTGCTAGTTAAAAAAAAAAAAAATATATATGTAAAAAAAAAAAAAACACTCACCTGACCCCTCGTTCGAACCGGCCGGGTCTTCTCTTCACCCTGTGGGTATCTGATTACCCCCCAGGGCTCTACTGGCTTCAGGAGGGCAACAAATAGCCGCCCCCCCTGCCTGCTTCGACAGCCGCTGCTGTTAAGTTAAAAAAAAACCCACCTACCCCTGGGCTCTTCAGTTGGGAGGAGGGGGCTCAAAACATGCCCCCTCCGACGTTCATACAGCTAGCCCCGTTTTGGGCTGTCAGAGGTCAGACAATTTGGAGGGTAGAGGGATGCGGAGGCAGGGGAACACAGCCCCCTACCCTCCAACCTGCCTCCAGTGATCAGCCCCGTCAGCGGATCGCCGGGGGACAGGCTCATCGCGGGACACAGGATCGGAGGGGAGCGTAAAAAAAAAAAATATGTTTTTTTTCTCTGTGTGTGTCTTTTTTATACTTAAACCTTTGTGAACTGGTAAGGGATCCATGAGACCCCTATACCAGTTCACAAGGCTGGGAGCTGGCAAGTTACCTGCGGCTAGCGGGTGACTTGACATTAACCCCCTGGACCCCCATTACCTGCCTCCCTAAAGCCCGGGGGGGGGGGGGGGCAGAAGAGCCTTTGGATATGACGCTTCGGGGCTTGTAGCCAGCAGGGTGGGGGCTACCAAAGCTTGCACCTACAAGCTCCATAGCTGGTCCCTGGGCTGGTTACACAGGGTAAGGGGGACCTCACACCAGGGAGGGGGGGACCTATGTCTTTTTTTTTATTTAACTAACCCTTTGTTGCCTGTCACCCAGCAGCTATAAAAAAGGCTTTCAGCAGCAGGAGAGCAGAAGGAAAGATCAGCGTAGGACACCGTGCTCTGGGATGGGTGGGAGGCAAGTATTAAAAATAATAAAATATTTTTATCTGTGTTTTGTCCATGAGACCCCTACACCAGTTCACAAGGCTGGGGGATGGCAAGTAACCCCCGGCACTCCCAATTACCTGCCTCCCCAAAGCCCAGGGAGGGGGGGCAGAAGAGTCGTTGGCCATAGGCTATGCCGGATTGTAGCCTGCATGGCCAGGGGCCACCAGAGCTGGCCCCTTGCACCCTGTTCCTACCAGCCCTGCATAGCTGGTCCCGGGCTGGGGATTTTAAAAATTCCCCGCAAAAGGGAAGGGGGACCCCACGCCAATTTTTTCTTGATTTAACCCTTTATAGTGTGGATAGTAGTTGTACAGATACATATGTGGTACCGTTGTAATCGGGAGAAATGGGGCTTTCACATGCAATATTGTTTTCTTTAATAAAATGTTTTGTTTAAAACAAAGGAGACCATTTTCTAAAAATTATTTTTTTGGGGGGTTTACTTAATATTTTAAGAACAGTAGAACAATTACAACCAAGACATTTCATGTTAAATCCTAAATTCTGCTGCAAAATATATATATAATTTTCCTGGTAATTCCTGCAAAAATGGTGCAAAACATGGCGCAAAATGACCTGTCAACGGAGGGTGACAAAATCTCAAGCAGGCGGGCAGTTAAAAGGGTTAAAAGTAGCTATGTATGTTGGGTATTGTTCTGCTTGGGGGACCTTGTGCTTTCAGATTTAGCTGTTTTTTCTTGTTTGCATATTGATATTTTAGGAAAAGGTGTTTTTTTATTCTGCTTTTTTAGACATTTTTAGGGAAACCCTGTGCAACCTAAGAATTCTTCGAGGGATCACTTACAGAAAGATGAATCCACTACAATTAGCTGGGTGCGCTTAGAAAGATTAACGTGTACTTTCAGGCAATATATGGTTTATGGGGGATATTTCAAATGTAAAGGTTTGTTTTGATTAAAGAAGCGCAAGGTGCGCACTTAGTCTGCAAACCTGAAAAAAAAAGGAAAACTACTGTTACGCACATGCTTTACTTTGGGGTGTTTAGCAACTCTTCCCTTGACAGTACCTATGCATGTTGGGTATTGTTCTGTTCGGGGATGTTGCTTTTTCTGATTTAACTTGTTTTTTCTTGTCTGTATATAGTTTTTTTTAAGGAAAATGTGGCTTTGATTCTGCTTTTTTATCTTTTTTTTAGGGAAACTCTTTGCAACCAAAGAATACATTGAGGGATTACTTCCAGAAAACTGTGGCCACATCAACAAGCCTGATATGCCTAGAAAGCTTGAGGTGCGAACTTCCAGAGAATAATACCATTTTGTGATTACTCACCTGTAAAATAGTTATTACAAGTATGTCACACACCCGCTTGGGGGCGGGATGAAGCGGGGTGTGTGACATACTTGTAATAACAATTTTACAGGTGAGTAATCACAAAATGGTATTATTCCCAGTATGTCACACACCCCACTTCCAAATATTCATGACACTTGGGACATCCAATAGCAGTGCCCATAATGGGTGGGGATCCCAAAAAGGCAATAATGCAAACTTAAACTACTGCAGCTTGCAGAACCTTGCGGCCAAAAACAGCATCCGCTGAGGCCCGCACATCTACCTTATAAAACTTGGAAAAAGTATGAACAGAAGACCAAGTAGCAGCCTTACAAACTTGTTCAACAGAAGCCTGATGCTGAAAAGCCCAAGATGCTCCAACAGCACGAGTAGAATGAGCAGTAACACGAAAAGGGGGAACCTTCCCCTTGGCAGAATAGGCCCCAACAATGGCCTGTCGAATCCATTTACTAATGGAGGGCACCACGAAAAAGGCGTCCGTCTTACGAAAAGGAGAAGTAGCCACCAAATAATATTTCACACATCGAACCACATCCAAAGAATGTAAGGTCCTCTCCTTGTCATTACTAGGCTTAGGACACAAGGAAGGGAGAACTACATCCTGATTGAGGTGGAAGGCCGAAACAACCTTAGGAAGGAAATCCGGCTTAAAGCGGAAAAATACCTTGTCCAGGTGCCTCTCAAAGTAAGGAGCCTGAACAGACAAGGCCGCCAACTCAGAGACATGCCGAACAGAGGTAATAGCCACCAAAAAGGCAACTTTCTGAGTGAGCAGAGAAAGAGCAATATCATGCACCGGCTCAAAAGGAGGCCCCTGGAGAGCAGAAAGAACCAAGTTTAAATCCCAAACCGGCAGCAAGGGCTTTCTAGGAGGCCGCACATGAGTAACCCCCTGGAAAAATGTCTAAACCAGGGGATGAAGGGCAAAAGACCTTTGAAAGAAAACTGCGGGGAAGAAACCTGCCCTTTCAAAATACTAAACTGGAACCCCGAGTCCAGACCATGTTGAAGAAACTCCAGAATTCCGGGAATAGAAAACACCCTACAAGGCAAGGCCCTAGCCTTGCACCAGTTAATATAAGACCTCCAAGTCCTATAGTAGACGTTAGAGGAAGATCTCTTTCTAGCTCTAACAAGAGTCTGAACCACCACATCAGAAAGACCTTCCTCCTTTAAGATGGAGGTTTCAGCAGCCACGCCGTCAAAGCCAGCGTTGGTAAATTGGGGTAGCGTAGCTGACCCTGGGTGATAAGATCCGGAAGAAGAGGCAGATAAAATTGATCTATTGCCAGCCACACGACGTCTGCGAACCACACTCGTCTTGGCCACCTTGGAGCCACCAGAATTGCTGGTGCCCCTTCTAGAGTTACCTTGCGCACCACCTTGCCCACCATGGAGAAGGGGGGGGGGGGGGGGACAGGTACAGAAACCCCTGTTCCCTCCAAGCCAGGGACATGGCATCCACTGCCAGGGACAGAGGATCCTGAGACAGACACAAAGGCAGGAAGCTTGTGATTGTGACGTGAGGCAAAGAGATCCACCTCCGGAGTCCCCCACTTGTGACAAAGGGACTGGAATACCTTGGAATTGAGAGACCATTCTCCTCGGCGAGAGGATCTCCTGCTCAGGGAGTCAGCCTTCGTGTTCTCCACTCCCAGGATGTAAATTGCTGAGATGCATGGGACATTGCTCTCTGCCCAAACAAGGATCAGAGATACCTCCCTGAGGGCACTCCTGCTGCGTGTCCCTCCTTGGTGATTGATGTAAGCGACCGCCGTCCGATTGTCCAATCGGACTTGAACTGGCAATCCCTGCAACAGAAGAGTCAAGCGAGACAGAACCAACCAAATGGCCCGTAGCTCCAAAACGTTAATAGGGGTATGAGCCTCCCGAGGCCCCCATAACCCCTGGAACTGATGTTCCCTCCAGAAGCCCCCCCAGCCCGATAGGCTGGCGTCCGTGGTGACCGTTTCCCAACAAGGAGTCAGAAAGGATCTTCCCTTCAACAGATTGCTTGACACTAGCCACCACTGAAGGGACTGCTGAGCTTCTCTCTTTCTCCAAAGAGCCGTAATCCCACAAAGGGAAGTGCTGTAAGCAACTTTTTGGCCACAAGCAAGGCCGAGGTTCTACCATACATGACCATGGTGTCATCCAAGGCGACAAGCACAAAGGACATGAACAATTCACACCGCTTAAGGGCGGCAAACTCATCACTAGCCGGGTCAAGCCTGGAGGTACTCAACAGGTCTCTAACCACAGACCTGGTAGCCACTGCCAAAAGCGCCAAAGCACAAACAGGCCACAAGGCTGAACCGACACTAGCAAACGCGTGGCAAGCCATCTGATCAATGCGTTTATCCTCACCATCTTTGAGAGTGGTGGAGTCAGGAGAATGCAAAATAGAAGTATTGGACAACCCGAGCACCGGGGCATCCACCTCGGGAGGGGACGACCATCGTTTTACCACGTCCACCGGAAAGGGATACTTTTTATCCCAACCTTGAGGAATATCTGGAAGGTGAGTAGGCTTCTCCAATTCCTTAAGAATAATGCCATCAAAATGCTTTTGATTTGGGAACTCCAGGCGCGGCTTGGAAGTCCCAAAGAATTCCCCTTTTTTGTGCAATATATCTTTATTGAGTTTTATATAAGCATTTATACATATAAAGAACAGCAAGAAACAGCGGAAGAATTAGCACAGAGCCGCAGCGCCTCAAGTATACAATAAAAATGGCTAGATCCATCATCTATATGTCAAAACTGTTGAAAGCTTTACAGTGATAATAAAACAAATAACTACCAAGCAATGTCTTCAACACAAACGTTACACCGATATGACAATAATGGTTACAGTAGCTATATCTGGCCAACCTGATCTCTACGTCGGTCTCCTTTTTTTATTAAGATGGGGGACCCAGCGCCTTCATCAGGAAATATACACCGGATATCAAGGAGGCTCAGACCTGGGGTCCACCAACCAACCCTCCGACCATGACCCCATTAGCCTATCCACTGACTGCTCTGTCCACCCCCGGGTAAATCCAGGGGAGGCAGAGGAGAAGAGAAAAAAGGGGAAAAAAAGGGGGGGGGAGATATAGTGATAAATAAAAGAGAGAACACAGAAGATACGAGTATGGAAAGGAAGAGAAGAAGAAAGGAAAAGAAAGAAAGAAGAAAGTAAGAAAGAAAAAGGCAGAGAGCATGTCCACATCAACCACTCCTCTCCAGCAGATCCCGGATTTCTGGGGAACTCTTAGAGACTTCCCATATTGTCCAAGTCCTGAAGTGCTTCTCAGCCCCACCCTCGACCCCATCCAGAGCCAGTTCCTCCATCCTTTTAATATTTTCTAACTCCCCATACCATTCCATCAAGGATGGTGCAGTACTAGAGCGTCAATACCGAGGTATTATCGAAGAGGGGGTGAGGGGATCAGGCCTATGTGATATGCCCCTCTGCTTCAGAGATCTGTCCCAGAGGGTCAAAAGAGGAGTTACTAGATATGGGAGTTCTCGCCTCTCAGGGCGAAACCCGGGATCCACCCAAGGTAAGGCAGACAGACTGATCGGAGAGATGTCATTTTCCAGTGCGACCCATTGTTTACTCCCCCTATGGTGGAACCAGTCAACAATCCTCACTAGAACCGCAGCCGCGTGATACGATTTCATGTCGGGGACTCCCACCCCCCCCACGCTCTCGCCTAAATAGCGTCCCCTTACTCACCCTGGGCTTTTTACTATCCCAAACAAATTTGGAAAAAGCTGTCTGTAACTGCTTAAAGAACCCCTGTTCTGGCAGCAATGGCAGAGTCTGAAAAATATACAAGAACCGAGGTAGCACGTCCATTTTTAAGATATTGGTTCTCCCCAACCAAGAGTATTGTTTTTTGGTATACGCTTTCAGGCTCTCCATTGTGCTGTTAAGGAGTGGCACGTAGTTTAATCTATAAAGTTTCCCCAGGTCTGTGGGTACTTGCACCCCAAGATATTTTATTGATTCCCTTTGTCACTTAAACAGGAAATTTGCCTGGATTAACTCCTGGGCCCGTTTGTCCAGGGACACGTTCAAGATCTCCGTTTTAGTCATTCACTTTGAAGTTGCTTAACCTACTGAATCTTTCGAACTCCCTATTGACAGAGAGCAGAGAGGTATGTGGGGAGGTTATATATAAAAGGAGGTCGTCAGCAAAGAGGGAGAGCTTCTATTCCCTTCCCCCGCATAGCACCCCCTTGATGGAAGGATTGGCTCTCAAGGCGTTCGCCAAGTGTTCCATTACCAGGACATAAAGTAAAGGGGACAGAGGGCACCCCTGTCGCGTGCCATTCCTGATATTAAAAGATCCAGAAAGAGTGCCGTTAACTTTAACTTTAGCGGTGGGGTCATGGTATAAAGCCATAATTCTATCCAACATAACTGGCCCTACTCCTACCTGGGACAATGCGGCCCTCAGAAACCCCCAATGCACCCTATCGAATGCCTTCTCGGCATCCACCGCCATAAGGCAGGACGGGATTCCCCTTGTTTGAGCGAAGTGCATCAGAGAGACAGTTTTGATAACGTTGTCCCTGGCCTCCCTCCCCGAGACAAGCCCAACCTGATCGTTGTGTATCAACGAAGGTATCAGGGGTTGAATCCTGCTTGCCAAAATTTTGGCGAACAGTTTGATATCCACATTGATCAATGAGATCGGCCTATAATTGCCCGGAAAGATACCATCCCTCCCAGGTTTCGGAATAACCGTGATATGAGCTTCCAAGGTTTGTCTCGGGAAGGGGCAGCGAACGGACACAGAATTAAACATCTTCGTCAAGAAGGGGGCAATCAGGGGTTCCATCGTTTTATAAAACCTGGGGGTAAACCCATCTGGCCCCGGACTCTTCCCTGCGGGGGTCCCCCGTATGGCCCTAACCACCTCCTCCTGCTGTACCGGATCTTATAGTGCCTCACTCTCTTCTTGGGGTATGACCGGCAGAGCTGTCTCCGCTATATAAGCATCCAAGTCACCCGCTAGCCTCCCCTGCGCTCCACGTGCCGAGGTGTTGTCAATGTTGTACAGGCTCGAATAGTAGGATTGGAATTCGTCCACTATTTGGGGGGTTTTATGTACCTCCCTACCACCTGCCGTTTTCACACTGGGAATAAACGTACAGCCCTGCCTTGGGTGGAGGGACCGGGCCAGTAACCTGCCGCATTTGTCTGAATACTCGTATAGGTGCGCCCTACATCTATCTCTGAATCTGAGGTAACATTGATCATAGAGCCCCTTTAACTTCTGTCTGGCCTCTATCAACTCTCGCAATCCCCCAGAATATGGGAGGGTCTTGTGTATCCTCTCTAGCTCCTCAATGTGCCCCAGAGTTTCTGCAATCTGTCGAGCCCTCTCCCTCTTGAGCCTTGCTTTCCTTGTTTAATAAAGACTCCCCTCAGCATACACTAGAGTGTCTACCACTTTATTGGCAGCGAAGTATCATCATTGCTATGGTCAAGGTGAAAATTGGTTACCACTGCCTTGGTCTCAGCCATGCATAAAGTGTCCTTCAACAGGTTGTCGTTTAGACGCCAAGTGTATTGTCTGGGTGTCGCGTCCGGCAACGGGAGGCTCAAGAATACAGGGGAATGGTCTGACCAGAGCATCTGACCTATCGAGGACTCAGGGTCCATTGCAAGGGCGTGGTGGCTTAGGAGGAAATAATCCAGCCTACTATACATATTGTGAGTATGGGAGAAATACGTGTAGTCCCTCTCCCCCCCATGGAGGATCCTCCAAACGTCTACCACCTGTAGGGACTGAAGGGCCTTGCGGAATCTATTGAGCTTTGAATGGGGGATCGCAGATTTTCCCCGAGAAGAGTCAATCCTTGGGTCCAATACCAGGTTCAGATCTCCACCTATGATTAACGTGCCTTCCCTAAAGTCTTCCAGCAAGCGCAGCATTCCCATTCCCGCCTCCACCTGTCCCTGGTTGGGCAAGTACAGATTGACCAGGGTGTATCTCGCTCCACACAAGGTGAATTTGAGGAACAGGTATCTGCCCCCCGGATCCACCTTAACCTGTACATTCTCTATGGGAACATTTTTGTGTATGGCGATAGACACTCCTTTGGATTTACTCTCGGGGTTAGGACTATGATACCATTTGTCATAGTACCTATTTTTGATTTCGGGGATTTTCCCTTGACAGAAATGCGTCTCTTGTAGGAGGGCTATGTCCACTCTTTCTTTATGAAACCCATATAAAATTTTCGCCCTTTTCTCTGGGATATTTAACCCCTTAGTGTTAAGCGTACATAGTTTAGGACTCATTAGTGCAGCTAAGTTACAGGAGGAGGGGGCCTACCTGGCTGGATAATGTCACAGAGTCCTATTCACGTTATACAACCAGGCCCTGGGGGTCTGGACCAGGAACGGACTAGAGAGAAAGGCGAGCGGACGGGCGGAGAGAGAGAAACAAAGAGGCAGAAAGAGAAAAGAAAAAGGTCGGAAACAGAGTCGGAACTAACGAGATTAACAAAACTAACGAAGCCCCCCTTAAAGAGGGGGTCGATTGAGAACTAAGAGGGCTGTAGCCCTCAACACAACGCAAATCCCTTCGGCTAGCGGCCAAGGGGATGGCGCAAAAACCTAATTGGGGAAGTGACCTCGCCACTTGGGAGCGAGCTCCCGCCGACCTTCTCAATGTCACAAGTTAAAGCACCCAACTCATCCATCCTCCAGGCATTGCTGACCACAGCCCCTACTACAACTTAAACACAACACCTTCAGACACACTTGCCCCTAAAATCCATGAACTACTTAATAACCAGGCTCTATTAGACTGTATAGCCCAGGCCCCCGGGCCCCCCCACGCACCCAGCCACGACGGGCCGCCCCCCCAGCCAACCACAGAGCCAGCTCAGGGAGGAAGGCTCCCCCCCCCCCCCAGACCGGGTAGTGAGGAACCCCGGGACCAGGACCATGACCCCAGAGGCCACGGCCCGACACAGTAGCCGGCCACGGCAACCCGGCCCGGTCCCCCAGGCCCCTGTACCGGGACACAGGTAAACCAGACCGCCCCCAGATGAAAGGTCACATAATCAGTCTCCGACAGCGGCCCGGAAAACCACCACGAGGACCAGGGGAAGAACGGGAGAGGCCCAGCCCAGCAAATCCCAATCACTTTGACATCAGGAAGAGTCCAATATGCAATAGACAATAAATCAACGACCTTATGCAGGGCTCCGAAAGCACCCCTACTGCTCCGGGTTCCTCCTGGAGGCAACCCCACCCTGCTCCCGAACCCATCGGGGACGTCTAGGGGCCCTCTGCGGGAGCGGGGGGGGCGGACCCAGAACCAACCAGTCCGGGACCGGGAAGGGCTCCAGGCCCAGGAAGGCAAACATGTCAGGAAGGTCTGCCGTGCTACGCAGCGCAAAAACAGAATTGCCTTTACGGATAATGAGGTAGAACGGGTGCCCCCACTTGTAGGAGGCCCCCATCTCCCGAAGCCTGTTGAGCAGGGGGCGGAGGATTCTTCTCATCTGTAGAGTGCGACGGGACACATCAGGTAGTATCGTGATCTGCAAGCCCTTCCATTCGATCTTCCCACGTTCCCACGCCCGCCTCAGGATATCCTCCTTTACGGTAAAAAAATGGACCCTGCACAGAACATCTCTAGGGGCCTGGGGGTCTCCAGCCGGACGACCCACCACCCTGTGGATCCGATCAATAATCAACTCAGTCTCCAGAGGTCTCCCCAAGAGGGAATTAAACAACTCAATTGCCGAAGAGTGCAGGGCTTCCGCTCTGACCGATTCAGGGATACCGCGAATCTTCAAGTTGTTGCGCCTATTTCGGTTTTCTTTGTCGTCAACTTGAAGCCGGAGGTCGGTTATCTGTTGCTGGTATAATTCTTGCATCTGCTCTAGGTTTACAATCCGTGTCTCGTGGCCCGCCCGGGAGTCTTCAAGAGTGGCAACTTTAGTGTCTAAGGCAGAGGATTTCTGTTGTATATCCTCAACCTCCCTTTGCAGCGCTATTTCTATTTGGATCGCCACCGCCTCCAGGTCAGCTTTAAGCTCTGCTTTTGTCGGCAAGTATTGTAAAATAACCTGAAGGTTAGGGTCGGTAACTGGAGACGGGGAAGGTTGGGCGTCCGAGGGGCATCCCAAAGGTGTCTCCGGAGGAGAACTGGCAAAACGGGCCTCTGCGCGCCCAGGAGTATTTGAAGCCATGGATCCCAAGGCACTTGCACTTAGGGACTCTACGCTGGATTCAGATGACCACTCCCGGTCTATAACTTTAGGCAAGCTATACGGGGGTCTTGAGTAAGATTCAACATTAGTGTCAATAGAAGGAATGACAAACGCCAGCCGGCTTGGGATGTACATCAGCGCGTGTCGTTCCGCCTGCTGTGGCAAACATCTTGGGCGTGTTGCTGGGTGGCAGGGAGCCCCCCTAGTATTGCTACAAGGGGGTCATGTTGCGGTGCACAGGATCCGGGACTTGATTCCCCTCCAAGGTCTGCACCCGATCCACCGGGTGCTCCCCCACCCCCGGACTGTCCATGCGACCAGTCCGCGTACCCTTCCCCTGAGCTGCCTCGCAGGGGAGCATGCTGCTTTCGGTATTGACAGCGGGGCTGTTACAGCCAGTTCCCTGCTGTCCATCTTCTGCCCCCCGTCTCCAGCCGCTCACCTCTGTGCTGACGTCGGCCTCTCCGGCGGGGGAATCACCAGTGTCGGCGGCCCGCCTGTCACCTCTCTGCTCCTCGCAGCACGGACTCCTCCCCGACGCTGCGCCTGGGGAGGATCGCCTAGCCACCGCAGCTCCCAGCTTCACTCCACGATCTCCGGCCACAGCAAAGGTGGGTTCCGGCGCCGTTCTCGCCTCGCCAGCTCCTCGGGGTCCGCCACGTCACCCGCTCGCCCCAGCGTGGCCCCCCGCCTCCTCCCGCTTGGTTTGAGGGTCTCTCGGCCCCTGCCGGCCCTTGGGATTAAAATAGTCGCCAATGGCGGCCTTAGGGAGTCTTTAGTGCTGCCCCCAGCTTTCCTCCTCCTGTTGCTCCTCATTCCTCTTATTGGGGTGCAGAGCTATATGGTCTCAGGTCGAACGGGAGCTTCACCTCATGCGTCCTCACTCCTTCATGCCGAAGCCACGGCCCGTCAGAATTCCGCTTTTTGAGGAGCGGCCTCCTCAGTTGGAGAAATTACCAGAACCTCAAAAAGGTGAGCCAAGCCCTTGGGGGTATCCACAGCACCATCAGAATCCTCAAATAATTCCCCCTCTTCTAGCGGGGAATAATCAGACCAGTCAAGAAAATCATAATCATCAAACCAAAGGCCGGCGCGGCTGGAGACAAATGCTTTCACATAACCGAGGCCTTTCTGGCAACAGAGCCAGAAATAAATTTCTCAATATTAGCCAGTCTGGCTAATATTGGCCCCCCGACTGCTGCGTTATGGCCCGCTAAGCACAAGGTATGCAAACAAGTACATTACCCCCCGCAAGGGATGCCCCACAACCCACACACTGCCAGGGTTGCACCTGTTGAAAGTGAAACCGGCCCAGCAACACGGCCGCAAAAACACAAACACACACACACAAGCCACACACCTTTTCCCCCAAATAAAGTAAAAACCCACAGGAGAAAAGGCCTTCCCCCCTTCCCCCCAAGGGGCACAGAGGGACACGGTAGGGGGGAGAACCCACGCCAATAGGTGAAAGGGTAAGAGGGACGGGGCATCCCAAGCCGGGATCACCAACCCGGACACCAGATCCAGACCGTGTTGTAGAAACTCCAAAATCCTAGGAATCGAAAACACCCTGCAAGGCAAGGCCCTAGCCTCACACCAGTCAATATAGGACCGCCAAGTCCTATAGTAAATGGTAGAGGAAGACCTCTTCCTAGCTCTAATAAAGGTTTGAATAACTGCCTCAGACAAACCTTCCTCCCTCAGGATGAAGGTTTCAGCAGCCACGCCGTCAAAGCAAGCGTTTGCAAATTGGGGTAACGTAGATGACTCAGAGATCAGATCCGGAAACAGTGGCAGCCTGTACTGATCTACCGCCAATCTTACGACATCTGCAAACCAGATTCGTCTTGGCCACCTTGGGGCCACCAGAATTGCTGGTGCCCCCTCTAGAGCCAGCTTGCGCACTACCTTGCCTACCATGGAGAAGGGGGGGAAACAGGTACAGAAACCCCAGATCCCTTCAGGCAAGGGACAAGGCATCCACTGCCAGGGCCAGAGGATCCTGAGACAGAGATACAAAGGTTGGGAGCTTGTGATTGTGCCGAGAGGCAAAGAGATCCACCTCCGGAGTCCCCCACTTGTGACACAGGGCCCGAAATACCCTGCGGTTGAGAGACCATTCCCCTTGGCGAGAGAATGCCCTGCTCAGGGAGTCCGCCTCCGTGTTCTCCACTCCCGGAATGTATACTCCCGAAATGCAAGGAACATTGCGCTCTGCCCATGTCAGAATCAGAGAGACTTCCCTGAGGGCACTCCTGCTGCGAGTCCCTTCTTGGTGATTGATGTAAGCTACCACAGTTCGATTGTCTGATCAAACCTGAACCGGTAAGCCCTGTAGGTGGAATGTCAGACGTGACAGAACCAAACGGATAGCTCTGAGCTCCAAGACATTGATGGGGTTGTGAGCCTCCTGAGGACCCCACAACCCCTGGAACTGATGATCATTCCAGAAACCTCCCCAGCCCGACAGGCTGGCATCCGTGGTAACCGTCTTCCAACAAGGGGCCAGAAAGGATCTGCCCCTCATCAGATTGCTTGGTTCCAGCCACCACTTAAGGGACTGCCGAACCCTGGGAGACATCAGAAAAGACCTAAGGACTGTGGACATCTGTCCCATTTCAGCAATAGATGAAGTTGAAGCGACCTCGTGTGGAACTGAGCAAAGGAGACTGCCTCGAAGGAAGCCACCATCAAACCTACCAGAGTCATCCCTAGCCGGATAGAAGGGCGAGGATTGGTCAGATTGGTCAGAACACGTATCATATCCTGAACCCTCTGCACCTTTGTCTGAGGTAGGAACACTCTGGTCTGACTGGTATCCAGATTCATGCCCAGAAAAGAGATCTCCCTTGATGGGGAGAGAGAAGACTTGGGGTGGTTGATCACCCATCCGAACCTCTCCAGCGTCGTCACCACCGTCCTGGTGTCCAGCTCCGCCTGGCAGAGGGAAGAAGCTGTGATGATTATGTCGTCCAGAAACCGCACAATGCGAATGCCCTGAGCTCTGAGCAGGGCCATTATGCCCGCCAGGACCTTGGTAAACACCCGCGGTGCCGAGGTCAGCCTGAACGAGAGTGCCACAAACTGAAAATGCTGATCTCCCACCACAAACCTAAGAAATCTCTGGTGAGCTGGGAAGATCGATATATGGAGATAAGCATCCTTGATGTCTATGGACGTCATGAAGTCCCCTTGAGGGAACCGATGGCTGAGAGCATAGTCTCCATACGGAACTTTTTGGTTCTGATAAACCTGTTGAGAAACTTCAAATCCAGAATGGGTCTAATGGAACCATCCTTTTTGGGGACTGTGAAGAGGTTGGAATAGTAGCCCCGGCCTCTCTCTGGGGAAGGCACTGGGCATATGACCTCCATGTCCAGGAGGTTCTTCAGTCGACAGGAGCCCCTGCGCAGCCCGGGGATCCGAGGGCACCCGAGACCTTAGAAATCTGGGAGGAAGCCGGTACTCGAACTCCAGGTTGTACCCGGATGATACCACTTCCAAAATCCACTTGTCTGCGACCTGAGAGCCGCAGCCGTCCCCCCACCACTAGGGGTGAGGGTGCCCCCTCATTGCTGAGCTGGCTTGACAACGGGCTTGGAACCCCAGGTAGAGGCAGGACGGGCACGTCCTCTGCCTCTGTTCCAGGAATCACCTCTGAAGCCAGAGTAGGCAAGACCTCTGCCCCCTCTGGTACCACGAAAGGAAGGATTGAAGGAGCTTGCCCCCCGAAAGGAGCGACGCTGCCTCTTTCGCTGAGGTAGCTTTCCACCTTTCGCTACAGAATCCAATTTGTCTCCAAACAGCCGCGTACCCAGGAAGGGCAAAGCTGTAAGCGATTTCTTGGCCACAAAGGCAGCCGCCCACTGGCGTAGCCAGACTGATCAGCGCATGGCCACAAGAAGAGCCGAAGTTCTGCTACACATGGTAATAGTGTTGTCCATGGCCGACAAAACAAAATTCATGAACACTTCACACCTCTTGAGGGTTGTGAATTCAATGCTGTCCGGGTTGAGCTGGGACCCATTTAACATGTCCCTAATCTCAGACCTGGTAGCCACCGCCACGAGCGCAGATGCACACACAGGCCGCAAGGCGGAACCCATACTGGCAAAGGCATGACATGCCATCTGATCAATACGCTTGTCCTCGCCATCCTTACGGGTAGTGGCGTCAGGAGTATGTACAACAGATGTGTTGGACAATCCTAAGACGGGCGCATCAACCTCGGGAGGGGAAGACCAGCGCTTCACCGCATCCACCGGAAAGGGATACCTCCTATCCCATCCCTGAGGAACACCGTGAAGCCGACCCGGCTTCTCCCATTCTTTCAGAATCATGCAGGCAAAATGATCCTGATTTGGAAACTCCAAGCGGGCTTAGAGAACCCAAAGAATTCCCCTTTCTTCGGAGGGGCCTCCGCTGGCGGGGAAATATCCAGAACCTCCAAGAGATGGGCCAGGACTTTGGGGGTGTCAACCGCATCCCCCAGCGCCTGCCCGGCATCAGCATCCAAAAATTGCATATCCTCACACTCAGAATCCTCAAATAATTCCCCCTCCTCAAGCGGGGAATAATCAGACCAATCAAAAGAGTCATAAAGATCAAAATCAAGTACCGGAGCAGCCGGTGACAAATGCCTTTTCTTAGCAGGGGCCTTTCTGCCTACTGAGCTAGAAATAAACTTCTCGATGTTGGCCAGCCTAGCAAAAACATCAGAGTGTGACTCCCCGCTAATGACCGTGTCACTTGGGGTACGGATAATGCGGGGTGGGGTGGGAGATGAGACGGGCGGCACTGAACCAGACGCCTGGGAACCCGACTGCCGCGTTATGGCCTGTTGCGCACATGGTATGCAAATTAGTACATTCTCCCCGGAAAGGGATACCCCACAACCCACACATAACCGGGATTGTCTTGAAGGGAGCCCGACCCCGGTATCCCTCCATATGGTGATTTTTTAGGTAGTCGCAATGACTCACGTGAGAACAGTGATGGCTGCAACCAGCAAGCAGCTCCAGAAGGACAGCGAGAGAGGAAGAAGAAGGGGCGGGCCAGCGCGTATCACGCACCGTGCCTGGCCCCGCCCCCCTCACACCAGCAGCGCGGTTCCCAGCCAGGGCTGGACTCCGCAAATGGCGCCAAGACAGGAGGGGACGCAGCGCGCGAGCGCCCGGCCCCACCCCCTCAGACACCGCAGCCTGAGGGGAAGAAGCTCCCCTCAGGAGATAACAAAGCACCAAGTTTGGCAAACGGCGGCCAGCCTAGTGACAGTATAACACCGCACACATCCACACTGAAGTGAAGAGAGAAAGATAGAGATATACACCCCCCCCCCCCCCCCACTGGAGGGATACAGAGGAACCAGGAAGGGGGGAATTCCCACACCAGGGGTGTCAGGAATATATGGGACAGGGCATCCCAAACTGGGATCACCAACCCGGCTTCCGCCTACCCCTTTATATGGGGTCTCAAGGGGGAGCATGGCTCCCTAAACACCTATTGAGGTGTTGCCTACCCTCACTCGGACCTGCAGCCAAGGCTGGGAGGCTATTACAAGGGGTTAAATATAAAGGTCCGGGCAGAAATAAGGCAAAAAATGGTCGGGTGTAAACCCGACATACCTGCAAGGAAGAGCAGCCTACATCTTCTGACTTGCTCGCCGTCCAGCAGAGAAGGAACTGGGGAATGTGTGGGAGGTCCCAGGTATTTATGGACCGGGAGGGGCGGCTTTTTGCTTTCATCTCTGCAAAAGTTCGCCCTCTAATGGACCATAACCCATATGTCATGAATAGTGGAAGCGGGGTGTGACATGATGCAACAACTGAAAAACAATATCAAATCTAAATGTTCAAGCTACCACAATAAAGACGAAGTTATTTACAAGAAACAATTCCAATTATGGAGCAACCTATAGCAGGATCCTCCAATTATGTGACCCACATATATATATAGAAAACGTCGGTTGGTACATGGTCAAGCGTCTTGAACACACTGCTGGGTCTGGGTTTAGGCAATCCCCAGGAAATATGGATATGCTTTTGACCAGGACCACACCATTTATTATTCAAAATTATTTATTGTGTATATAACTCATTAAAAAGATTTTTTTACATAATAAATATTCTCCAAGCTCTCAATTGATTATGTACATAATATTCACAGTTTATACAGATTCATACATCACATTGGATAACTCATGTTTTTCAATATATATACACAATACGTTGCTCCCTACTGTCTTAATGATCAGTTTAGATTCACTGATCCTTCATAGTTGGGCAGACATGTTTTGCCTGTTAGATATTGGCTTCCTCTGTGCCCTTGCTAAATTTGAGGAAATCTTGGGTGCTCTTTACATTCCACCATCATGTTATATCGTATGGTTATTTTGTATATATCTCGTAGTTGTGTCTATTGTACCTCAGAGAAGTCTGGCTCATTCATCCTTGTGATGTAGAATTAAAGCCTTCTGGCCCTGGTTCTTTCTATATTAGCCCTGCAATGTCATGGGCGCTGTCTGTCCTTCAGCTTGCTCCCCGGTTATGTATTACTTTAAAAATGCGCTGTCACGCTGGCATGCAGTTCCGGCGTCATATATATTGCCCCTGCTTCATTACGGTGCGTGAGCCCTCTAGGGCCCTCGAGGTCCTCTCTGCTCGTCCCCTAGACGGACGAGCAGAGAGGACCTCGAGGGCTCACGCACCGTAATGAAGCAGGGGCAATATATATGACGCCGGAACTGCATGCCAGCATGTGATCACCATGGATTTAAGCAGATGGGAAGTATTTATCTTCATGAAATTGGTGTTATATTGTAATTCATTTAATATGAGATTTTGAGAATGTATATGTTATCAATTCATACATGTGTTAGCCTTGTTTTTATGTATTAATTGGGACTGTCTACAGCAATGGCGCCGGGGTTCCTCTCCTGTCTGTCAGGCGGGCACTCCTTTATTACAGTCCAATTGGGGCAGCGATACACTGTCTCCATTGCAGAGGTGCTGGTCTCGCCCCCCGCCGCTGACGGCGGCCAGGTCATCGGGTGAGGGGGGCGATACCTGCACTTCCTGGCCACACAGCCTTTCCACCTGTTACTGAGTGGTTTAGAGGGCGTGGAGCTCTAGTGTGCGCTCCTACTGGCTGGAGGGGGCGCTGGGCCGGGGTTTAAGGGAGGAAGCCAGGGACCCGGAATTTACTCCTTCTGAAGCTGTTGGCAAATGGCGGAGCGCGCGGAGTAAGCGTCCCTGCCAAACCTGAAAGGCGGTATCTCTCTTATTGTCTCCCCTTTATGCTGCTATTTATGTGCATGCTGTGCTTGTTTAATTAATCTAAACCTCTTTGCATGGATTTATATTCACTGTCTTTATTGTGGTAGCTTGAACATTTAGGTTTGATATTGTTTTTCAGTTGTTGCATCATGTCACCTTTGGATTTTTACAGTTTTCATTTATAATTTGTTTCACCTCTAAATTATAGCACTCGCACTTTATAAAGATTATAGGATTGTATATAAGCATATATCCCCCCTTTTGTTTATCAAGATATATTGGTGTGCACTTTAGAATATGGAGGTCACTTTGCGATACCTCCATGTGTATTGTATTATTTAGAGGTAGAGACAAGAGACACCACACCGCCTGTGGTATTTTACCCTTTATTGTATAATATTGATATTTATAGCTCAGGGTAGACAATTGGTTTTAAATGAGTCGGTGTCTATGTTTTTAGATTTTTTGGTTTGGCTTCTAACATATTAAAATACAGTAACCTTTTTGATTATATGAAGGTTGTTGTGCCCGTTTATGGTCCACAATAAGGGTTATTATTGTGCATGTCTAGTTTAAAAGGCGGGACCATCGGAGCACCTCTTTCTATTTATTTTTTCATTAGTCTTATTAAAATAGTGGTGCCCGCCCAAATATTTAAACGTTCTAACCCACAGAAATCACATCATTTGGTTTAGAAGAACGTTTTCTCCCTCTAAAAAAATAAAAATTTATATATATATATATATATATATATATATATATATATATATATATATATCACCTCAGACACATTTTTAGAGTATATATTCAATTACAAGGAATGTCCAAATCTGATGGTTCAAGACAAAGTTGATAGCTTTTAGATTTGGTACAAAAAGTATTGCATTGGTACTTACTTATTATCATTGTTGATACTGTCTTGCGGCTGTTGATACTGACCGTTCATTCTACTTTCTTTGCTGAAATACAATATTAAATTTAGATCAGTTTACAATTGTAATGAAAATATTTGTGTAAAACTATCAATACTGCACAATTACCTTCTTAAACATGAATAAAATGTATATAAAAAGGCAGAGATATACACATTCAGTGGGTTAGTATCAACTGAGTAGAGGAGACCCTGAAATCTCCCTCTTCCTCTAGGAACCTACTTTTGCTAGCAGTATCATGCAGAGATGATGTGCAATTTGATCTCTGAAGACATCACAGATGTTTAGCTACAAAATTTTAGAAAAGGAAAAACGTGATTTTACAGATGTAGTGGGGGTGGATGCCCTTGCACAATCCAAAGAAAAATATGTAAAAGCGGTCCTTCACTCTGAATAAGAGTCTATCTTATATGTTTCCTGTACATACAAATTGCTCACAAATAAAAATCATCCTGCCTGCATCTACTGCATGTTATGAGCCTTTAAACATCCAAGATGGCGGCTCATGGAACATCAGGCAGCCTGCAAACAGGAAGTGCCTTCTGACTGTGCTGCTCTGCGTTCTGGGATAGCTGCCCTTTCCCTGACCCCAGCTCTGCTCTGTCTGAGCAACGCACAGCTATAACCTGCCCCCCTGTATTTTATCCCACTCTCCTCTCCTCAGTAAGTGTGATGCTTCTGAGTCAAGATGGCGGCACCTGTATGCTTAACAGAGTTGCAGCCCAGTGGGTGAAAGAATAATAAGTGACTCAAAACTTAAAATATATTAATTTTAGATGCTGGGGAATAGTTTTTTGTTCAATATATCTTTATTGGAAACAAAACAAAATACAGAGCATACTGACACGTCAAAGAACACTTGTGGTCTACATCTTAGGTCAAATAGGTGAGAGAAAATAAAATGAAGATAGGTAACTACATTTCACAGGGCCCACACCCTTAATGCCGAACACGTAATGCGGGGAGTAAAGATAGGTAACTACATTTCCCAGGGCCCACACCCTTAATGCCGAACACGTAATGCAGGGAGTATAGTCAACTACAGGAACCTTGGTAAGTCATAGACTGTATAGTACCTCCTTTATTTGACTCCTCCGGTTCAGGTCTAGTTGGAAACCACTAGGAAAGATTCCCCAAGGAGGCGTCCTTAGTCGGCCCTGTGACGATTGCACGGGTTGATCAGACCTATTGATCGTTCATCTGATCAGACCGGCCAATCGTACCCACGTGCGTCACCGCAATTCTTCAATTGGCAACACACGTGGCTATAAACTGCTGCCACCAGAGCACAACCAGTGCTCAACTCTATCACATAATACAGGCCACACACAATACAATCAGATCAAACGTATCGATCGACCCACAACCACTTCCAGGCAGGGGGCGATCGAGCGTCCTAGGCAAGTAAGGTAGCCAGGCTCTTCAGAATAGCGTGAGCCTTTTAATATCCTTAATTAAAAGCATAAGTGAACCTCTGCTGTATTTTTAGAATTTATTTAAACACAAAACACAAAACAACAAGAAACACGATGCAAGGTGCTAACAGCCGAATTAACTATAAAACACGGTAAATAAGATAAATAGCAATGCAAAATAAAAGAAGGTGGAGAATATACTTAAAAGTCCGTCTGGGCTGCGTTCTCTTTGATCAAATCAATTGTCCTCAAACGCTTTCTGGCCTTCTTTTGCTTGGATGTTAAAAGCAGCGTGTCACTCTTGATGGTCAGATCGAGTCTCTCGTCAATCTTCCCAGCCATGCTTATAGCCCCAGAACAGTGGGTCTCCCTACCCCTCCCATTTCTGCTATATGATACCAACTGACCACATTCCAAGGGAGGGGGTGACAAGCATGAGAGGGACCTAGCTGGGATCTATTTGCAATTTGTTTATTTAGTTTCCACACTGGGGGGTTTTATTACCCCCAACCACTCACGTATTTATTACTAGGTGGGAGGGGGGAAGGAAGGATGAGAGGGTTAGATAGAGGTGAGAACCAAGTGGGAGGGGGGACAAGAAATGAGGGGTTTACACCAAGCAGGCAGGTCAGCTAAAGTATATATATATCTCCATCCATCCATACACACACACACACATTACAGTTTTGGACAGTATCGTAAACCATACAAGAGCCCTGTATTCTTCCCTTCCTTTATTTATTTATAATAGGGGGTTAAGAAAGAAAAGGCAGGAGGAAGAAAGAACAAGATAGGGGGGAGGGGAAGAGAGAACAGGATGAAAGGGTGGGGAGGGAGAATGATGCTCTTTGACCGGTTCAGGAGGCGGTGGTGAAAATGGGGTTTCCGAAGGGGGAAGCACCCGAGAACGAGGAAGAGGGTATTATAGATTAAGATTGGGGAGGGCCCGGCGGCCCTAGGCCAGTGCTCTGATGCTTCATACTCCATCCCGTCTGTTTCATTCCATGTAGCAAGTCCCATAAAAAACTACAGAGAGGAGAGCAGAGCCCTGAACTCTCGTGTGCCTTGCGCCAGAATCCAGATTATCCAAGTGATGTTTAGCTTCTCCCTTCCGTTCTAGTCACCCTCAAGCACCAGCTCCTCCATTCTCCGTATTCCCTCCACCTCCTGAACCCACTCCAATATGTCTGGAGTGCGTTGGGAGCGCCAATGTCGGGGTATCACTGACCTAGCCACAGTCAGGAGATGTCTGAGGATTCCCCTCTTTGCAGCTGAGATCGAACCAGGCACCACTGACAACAGAGCTATTTGCCGTTCCTTAGGTACATCCTCCAGAGTCAAGAATTTATAGACCGAAAATACTTGGTCCCATAGTTTTTTTTATCAAGGGGCAGCTCCACCAGATGTGAAGCATAGTGCCCTCCGCTTGTCCACACCGCCAGCACGTGCCTGTGTCGACCCCCCAAACCTGGCCAGGTCAGCCGGGCACCTATACCACCGGGACAGAATTTTATAATTTTTTTCCTGGGCTTTACACGCAAGGAAGAGCTTATGGGTCAAGGCAAAATATTTGTCCCAATCTTCGGCGTCTAGCTCCCAGCTCAAATCCCGCTCCCATCTTCTGACAAACTCAAGGTCCTCTGAAGAATCCCTTTCCGCCTGGAGCACCCTGTATAGAAGTGACAGGGCATGCAATGGCCCCTCATCAACTCCCAGGATACTCTCAAATGTAGTTAGAGGCTGAGAGAGTGAGGACACCCGGGAATGAGAGGAGACGAAAGCCACCAGCTGTCTATGCAAAAGCCAGGCTACCCTCTCACCCCGTCCCTGAACCCGGAGATCCTGGAGGCATGGGGGTCGATTGTTCTGTAAGATGTCACCAAGCCTTTCTCCCATATTAGGAATCTACTTGACCCCACCCCCGGGGGAAAAGCAGGATTATCAAACAAGGGGGTAAGCGATCCTGGTCTATGTGATATTCCCTTTTTCTTGAGTATCGAGTCCCATACAGATAACAAAGAGCGTGTCAAAAGTGGAAGGTTATGAGTCTTAGGCCTCAGGGAGGGTTCCAACCAGGGGAGTGCGGTAAGGCTGAGAGGAGAGACCCCGTTCTCCACACTCACCCACAGCTTGTCCGCCCTGTGATGGAACCAGTCGACTAATCTAACTAGAAGTGCAGCTGTATGGTAGCCTTTAAGGTCTGGTAATCCCAATCCCCCTTCTCCTTTAAGCTTTATCAGAACCATGTATCTGATTCTGGGCTTCTTGTCAGATCTTTAATATATTTATCCGACCCATCCGTGAATATTGATCTTTCTTGTATGCCTTAAGGTTCTCCAGAGTCTTAGAGAGGAGGCAGTTAGTAGGCAGTTGTACACCCAGATAAGTAATGGATTCTTTCTGCCACTTAAATGAGAAATTGGTTTGTAGATGTCTTTAGGTGTCACTGGATAAGGAGATATTGAGGGCTTCCGTTTTGGAAAGGCTTTAAAGTTACTGAGGCAGCCAAATCTTTCAAATTCTTTGAGTATAGAGGGCAGGGAAATATATATGAGGAGATTAAATATACAGCAAGAGGTCATCTGCAAACAGAGTTTATGCTCCTTCCCCCACAGTGGATTCCCTTGATTGTGGGGTTCGCTCTCAGGGCTTGTGCAAGTTGTTCCATGACTATTACATACAACAGCGGTGAAAGCGGATATCCATGTTGTGTGCCATTGCCGATCCCAAATGGGGATGAGAGGAGCCCATTCACCCTGACTCTGGCCGTTGGCTCACTATATAGCGACATGATCTTCCCCAACATCTCGGGGGCTATCCCTATTTGGGCCAGAGCTGCCCGTAGGAATCTCCAATGGACCCTATCGAAGGCCTTCTCAGCATCTACAGAAAGCAAGCAGGAAGGGATTTTCTGAGTTTGCGTGTATTGCATAAGGGTGATTGTTTTCAATGTGTTATCTCTAGCTTCTCTCCCTACTACAAAGCCCACCTGGTCCTTATCAATGATCTCTGCCAGGGACCCTTGCATTCTGTTGGCTATTACTTTTGCAAAAAGTTTAATGTCAATGTTTATTAGTGAGATCGGTCTGTAGTTTCCAGTCAGGGTCTTATCTTTGTTAGGTTTTGGTATGACAGAGATATGTGCTTCCAGGGCCTGTCTTGGAAAGGGGCAGGAATCGGAGACACTACTAAAAACCTTCGTCAGGAAGGGAACGAGTCGCCCCCCAAGGGCTTTATAGAACCTTGGTGTGAACCCATCTGGGCCTGGACTTTTCCCCGCTGGAGTTCCTTTAATGGCCTTCCCTGTCTCAGTTTCCTCAAAGGGCATCTCTAACAAATCCCTCGTCTCCTCCGGCAGAGGGGGAACTGCCGTTTCCTCAACGTATTCCTGTATGCCGGAATCTAATTCCTCAGGGGGAGAGTGTCCCCTCTACCTTTTATGTTGTATAGTCCTGTGTAGTATTTCTGGAATTCCTCCACAATATGGTTAGGTTTGTGGACCTCCCTCCCCTCCTTATCTCTAATGACTGGTATATATGTTAGGTCCTGTCTAGGGTGTAGAGACCTGGCCAGTAATCTCCCGCATTTGTCTGAGAATTCATAAAACTTGGGTCTACACCTATCCCAATATTTTAGATAGCATTGGTCGTATAACCTTTTAAGCGTCTCTCTAGCCGCAACCAGTTCCACAAACTCCCCTTTGGAGCGGGTATTCTTATACGATTGCTCAAGTGCTCGGATACGGTCCAGAGTATATCGGATCTGCTGCGTCCTCTCTCTCTTCAACCTAGAGCCATGTTTCAAAAATATCCCTCTAAGAACACACTTCATCGCTTCCCACTGCACCGGCAGGGAGGTGCTGTCATTTACTTGGTCTGCGATGAAGTGTGTTATAGCGCTATCCACCTCTGTCATACATATAGAGTCCTTAAAGCGGACCTTCACTCTGAATAAGAGTCTATCTTATATGTTTCCCACACCCTGTACATACAGATTGTCCACATTAAAAATCATCCTACCTGCATCTACTGCATGCTATGAGCCTTTAAACATCCAAGATGGCGGCTTATGGAAGCCACCATATTATTAGGCAGCCTGCAAACAGGAAGTGCCTCCTGATTGTGCTGCTCTGCATTCTGGGACTGCTGACCTTTACCTGACCCCAGCTCTGCTCTGTCTGAGCAAAGCACAGCTATAACCCGCCCCCCTGTACCTTATCCCACTCTCCTCACCTCAGTAAGTGTGATGCTTTTGAGTCAAGATGGCGGCCGCCGTATCCTAAATTCCTGAACAGAGTTTCAGCCCAGTGGGGGAAAGAATAATAAGTTATTGACTAAAAACATAAAATATATTAATTTAAGATGCTGGGGAACCGTTTTTTTTTTAAGAGTTTGGGCCTTTCATTAAATCGCGAAGGTCCGGTTTAAGTAAGTTGTCGTTAAGTCTCCAATTTAAAGTGAACACCCAGGGGGGATCGGCCCGGGAATCTATAAGAATCCCGGACCGATCAGCTCCCTCCCCGCGGGGCATCCGGAATCGGGATGTCCTGCGGGGAGGAACCCCCCCAGGAGGCCCACAAACCTTACCTCAGCCCCGTTCCAGCGGCGCATGCGCGAGCCGCGGCCGCGTCTCGCGCTTCCCTCTACCTTTTGAGAATGGCCGGCGCAGGCGTGCTCCCTGTTAGAGGGAAGCGCGAGACGCGGCCTCCAGCCCTCAGAGCCGCTGAGCTGCTATGCGCTGTGATTGGCTGGAGCGGTCACGTGGGAGCGTGGTGAGGTGAGTGTTTCTGGGCTTTCGGGGGGGTTTCAGACAGCGGGGCACCCACCGATCGGGGTGCCCCACCGAAGTGGACCAAAACCCAGGATAGTCAAAATCCTGGGTGTTGGTCCACTTTAACCGTCATCTGGCCCCACCGGTGACCGGTAGGTTGAGATATACTGGGGAATGGTCTGACCAAATGATAGGGCCAATCGAGGCACGCAGGTCTCTAGCCAGGGCGTGATGACTGACGAATATGTAGTCCAGCTTGCTGTAGGAGGCGTGGCTGTGCGAGAAGAACGTATAGTCTCTCGCCCCTTGATTCAGGATTCTCCAGACATCGACCACCTGAAGGTCACTCAGTGCCTTTTTAAAGGTCGCCAGTTTAGCTTGTGGGATCGCTGACCTGCCCTGAGAGGTGTCTAGCCTTGAGTCCAATGCCATGTTAAAGTCCCCACCCAGGATTATGACCCCCTCTGCAAATTTCTCCAGTAGGCGGAGGAAACGCACTCCCACCCCCGTTTGGTCTTGATTGGGCAGGTATATGTTTGCTATAGTATAGGTCTCCCCGCCTGTTGAGAATTTCAGAAAGATGTATCCCCCCCAGGGATCAACTTTTGCATCCAATGGCTCCAACTGAGCATTTTTGTGAATAGCAATCGATACCCCTTTGGATTTGGCATCTGGGTTTGGGGAGTGATACCATCTCGTGAAGTATTTATTTTTGATTTCTGGAATTCTCCCGCTACAGAAGTGGGTCTCCTGAAGTAGTATTATATCTTTGTGCAGGCCGTATAAAGTCTTAGCTCTTTTTTCAGGTATATTTAAATCTTTGGAGTTTAGGGAGCATATCTTCAAGCCATACCGCCAGACCCTCCCCCCTCCCAAGCAAGTCCTGAGTGGAAGATAAGGGATCTGAGGGGCGGGTGGGCAGTCCCGGGTCCAGGGGCCAAATCAGTGAGCGGGCAAATAGATGAGATACCAGTCCAATGCACCTAGGCGTCTCAACCCCTGGGTATCAAGGAGTAGGGGTAAGATTAGGGAAGGAAGAAAGGAAAGGAGAAAGAGAACCGATAAAAAGAGAAACCCTCTAGGAGGAAAGAGGGTGGGTTCTAGCAGCGGAACTACTGTTCCTTGTTCTGCTTAGTCCCACCAGGCGAAAGCTCGGTGAGAGAGAACAGAAAACTATTAGGGGGTAAAGCGACCTCGCATCTGGGGCGGGGCCCCAGCAACCCCGTCTTTAATCTACTAACCTTCGAGACCAACGCTTAGGGAGCATTTAGGCCTCCGGTCATCAGTTTAGAGAGGAGGCAACTTAAGAACACCTAGTGAGAAGCCAAGTTTGTATGAAGCATCTAGCGAACAATATACCTTCTAAGAACTAGCTAAACATTTAACAACCAAAGGCAGAGAAAAACATATAACAAAATGCAGTAGGATCACATCTTTTCGCAGGCGTTGAGTAGTCACAACTCAGTGAGTAGCAGCTATTTCTCAAAAGGATACATTTACAACAGGTGCTTGACTATTTCGTCAGGGAATCTACGACCGGAGGCCCGGCACCCTATCTCCGTGGGCCTGGGCGAATGACCCCCGCCCCACCACGACCTCTACGACGGTCCCTTCTGTCCCAATGATCTCTCCGTGGGGGCGGATCTGCTCAAAAGTCCAACCAGTCCGGAACTTCAACCGGGTCGGCGTCCAGGAATCTAAACAGGTCAGGGAGGTCTTCTCTGCGTCGTAGGATAAATGTGCCGTTCTCTCTGCGGACAATAAGGTGGAATGGGTGTCCCCATTAGTAAGAAGCGTTAAGCTCCCGGAGCTTGTCCAGGAGTGGGCGCATCACTCTCCGCATGCGCAGCGTGTCGGGAAAAATCTGTGAGGATTTGAATCCTGCGGCCATTCCACTCTACCTGCTGCTGCTCCCAGGCTTTGCGCAAAATGTCCTCTTTGACTTTGAAGAAGTGGATGCGACAGCTTCCCCTGCTGGCAGACTGGTAACCCTATGGATCCGTTCCATGATTATCTCTGAGTCACTTGGGCTTCCCAGTACCACATTAAAGATATCAGAGGCAGCTGACCGTAACTGACTTTAGGGTATTGACTCTGGGATACCCCGCAGCTTCAGATTACCATAGGGTTACCAGTCTGCCAGCAGGGGAAGCTGATGCGCCGCGGGATGTCTTATGTCGCATCCACTTCTTCAAAGTCAAAGAGGACATTTTGCGCAAAGCCTGGGAGCAGCGGCAGGTAGAGTGGAATGGCCGCAGGATTCAAATCCTCACAGATTTTTCCCGACACACGCTGCGCATGCGGAGAGTGATGCTCCGGGAGCTTAACGCTTCTTACTAATGGGGAAAGCCTGAGGCTGGGATCCAGCTCAGTAAGAATGCCCCACGTTGCTTGGGTTAAGTGAAGGCTGGGATGAGGCTGACCCCCAAGGGTGGCCGAAGGTCTCTCCTCCGGATCTTGGGCTTGCTCTCTCCCGAGGATCTCTCTCAGGGCTCGAGTACCAGTGTGTGGCTTAGAGGCAATGAGGGGCTACGAACCGGCGACCACCCCACTCCATCGTGGTCAGTATGGGGATCCTGCTCTGTAAGTATGGCATCCGCAGGGGGAAGGGATCCATTCAGCAGACTGCCTGAGGGGGGTGGTTGGTGCACTTTGCATTCAGCCCTTATAATGTGTGCAGCTGAATAAGGTGTAACATTCCTCACTGTTGTTGGTGAGGGTGCTGTTTGCTGCAAGGCTCGTTCTCTATTTTTATTTTTAATGGGGCTTAATTGTGGAGAGGAGATCCCCTCTCCTGTGACATCACGCCCCTCCACACCACGAGGCGGCAGGGGCTCCATCTGCTTTATCGTTGGGTTCCCCCCCTCCTCGCTCTTGTCAGCAGCGATCAAGGGGCTGCACTGCGGGAGGTCTCCCTCCCTCAACTCCGCCGCACGTGTGGAAGTCACACGGCTCCCTCCCTGCTCTGCAACGGCGGGGGAATGGCAGTGCGGGGGAACGCTCAATCCCACCTCCGCAGGCACCGCCGCCTCCGCGTCTGTGTCTCTCGGGCAGCTCCTCGCCTCCAGCTGCCGACGCTGCTGCCTCTCGGCGGACCTCTGTCTCCCCGCTGCGGGAGGCTCATTCCCCTCCCCTCCTGCGCCATCTTGACTGCTGCCAACTCCCGAGACGGAGCTTCCTGGACCAGGTAGCGTGTGATGCCGCCGTCCATCTGGCCTCCTGCCTCTCATGACAAGGGTCTCGGTGGGCTCTCTGTGCTGCTGGATAACTGCAGGACGGGTAAGTTGCCGGAGCCCCTCTTCTGAGCGTCCTCACTCCGCCATGCGTAGGCCACGCTTGGGGAATAGTTTTTTTTTAAGGGTTTGGGCTTTTCAATAAATCATGGTGAAGGTCCGGTTTAAGAAGCTTTTTCCTGCAGGGGGATGCATATAATTCAATAACGTGGGATATCACAAAGCAGAAGATGCATAACTTCATAAAAAAACAAACCCGAAGGTAGCCGGCATTATGAAACAAACAAGTAGTAAAATATTGCAGTCAAAAAGCAGCTGATGCCAGTTTGTTAAACCTGTAAAATTTAGCAAATGTGTAAGACGACCATGTAGACACATGGACAAAATTGTTGGTTTCTGGATAACTATCATTTGAAAACCTCACTGAAAAAAGGTATGTAAAGCAGAATAGAACATTAGACACAAACAGATTAAAGGGAAAGTTCACATTTGTGGACTTTTCCTAAAGACTCTAGGGCCAGGCAGTGCGAACACTAACTAGCAAACCTGCTTACATTACCACCACTTATGTGCCGCAGTTCACCATTTGGCTGCCCTAGTATGTAAAGCTAGGAGCTGTGTTTTTGGAGGGTGGACCAGGCCTTGGTACGACCCACACCTTTTGAAAACAATGGGCGCCTCTGTACTCCAGGAACTTGAGTATGGAGGGCACCAGTTTTCAATGGCAGCTGGTAGTAAAGAGGCCACACCCACCTTCCAGAACGAAGAAGAGCAGCCCCCAGGCAGCGGGAGGACGATCAGCCTCTGGGGAGGAACTGTAAGATAAGAAGATCTGCTAGTTATCTGCTTGGGAAAGTGGACTTTTTCTTTAACCACTTAATGGACACAAAAAAATGAAGTCTTTTTATTGCAGATCTGGAATGAAGTCACATGTGAATAAAGGTGGCGCATATCTCCGGATTCTGAAATGCTTTTTAACCCCTTAATGACCCATCTAAATTTAGCTTTGAGGAACAGTACATTTTTGTACTTCCTTATGTTCCAGCGGTCAGGCAGACATGTAGGTGGGCAGCAAGTAGGTAGGGGGGCAAAAAATACCATTTTGTGAGTACTCACCTGTAAAAATACCATTTTGTGAGTACTCACCTGAAAAATGGATATTGTTGGTGTGCCACACACCCCGCTTCACTTTTAAATATTCTTCATTTAATGGGTTAACTCACCGCCAGGTGACGCTGTGCAGAGAGGAAGTCTTGTAACGAGCCCCCTTCCGGCCTATATATACCTGGTACCTCCCTTCAATCACTAGTATATTAAAAAAGCAGAAAGTCAAGGTACCAGTATTCCACCGGTAACCTCAAAATCAATTTGATATAAATAAAAAGCTTCACCATAGAAAGGCTTCGGAAATACCGAAAAGGGTGGGAGTGAAGCGGGGTGTGTGGCACACCAACAATATCCATTTTTCAGGTGAGTACTCACAAAATGGTATTATTCTTGGTGTGCCACACACCCCGCTTCACTTTTAAATATTCTTCACTTAATGGGACATCCAAAAGCAGTGTCCACAAGGGATGGGCATCTCAAGGACAGGTGAAGCATAACTTAAATGACTGCAGTCTACAGAACTTTGCGGCCAAAAACAGCATCCGCTGAGGCTTGCACATCAACTTTGTAAAACTTAGAAAAAGTGTGAACAGAAGACCAGGTGGCGGCCTTACAAACTTGTTCAACAGAAGCTTGGTGCTGAAAAGCCCAAGACGCCCCAATGGCGCGAGTAGAATGAGCAGTGATACGAAAAGGGGGAACTTTCCCCTTAGCAGAATAGGCCGCAGTAACGGCCTGACGTATCCACTTGCTAATGGCAGATTTGGCTGGTGCCAAACCCTTCTTAGGCCCATGGGGCACAACAAAAAAGGAATCCGTCCTACGAAAAGGAGACGTGATAATCAAGTAGTACTTAACACAGCGTACTACATCCAAACAATGCAAAACCCTCTCTTTGTCATTCTTAGGATTAGGACACAAGGAGGGAAGAACAATATCTTGGTTCAAATGAAAATCAGAAACAACCTTAGGAAGAAAGTCTGGCTTGAACCGAAAGACCCCTTTATCCTGATGCCTCTCAAAGTAAGGCGCCTGGATAGACAAGGCCGCCAACTCCGAGACACGCCGGACCGAAGTGATCGCTACCAAGAAGACAATCTTCTGAGTCAGGGTAGACAAAGCAATATCTTGCAAAGGCTCAAAAGGAGGAGCCTGAAGAGCAGAAAGAACCAAATTCAAATCCCAAACCGGGAGTAATGGTTTCCTGGGAGGCCGCACATGCGTAACCCCCTGGAAAAAAGTTTTAACTAAAGGCTTAAGCGCAACACGCTTCTGAAAAAAGATAGATAAGGCAGAGACTTGCCCTTTCAACGTACTTAGCTGAAGACCAGAGTCCAGCCCTGATTGTAAAAACTCCAGAATCCTGGAGACCGAAAAGACCCTACAAGGAAAAGATCTTATCTCACACCAAGTGATATAGGCTTTCCAACTCATATAGTAGATGATGGAAGAAGACCTCTTCCGGGCACTGATCAGAGTCTTAATGACTGAATCAGAAAGACCCTCCTCCTTCAGGATGGAGGTTTCAGCAGCCAGGCCATCAAACCCAGCGCTGGTAAAAACACAAATCGACCCTGAGTGAGCAGATCGGGCCGAAGAGGCAGAACGAACTGGTCCACTGTCAGCCGAAAGATTACTGCGAACCCCACTCGCCTTGGCCACGAGAACGGCGGACACCTTTTCCAGAGCCAACTTCCGAAGCACCCTGCCCAGCATGGGTATCGGAGGAAACAGGTATAGAAATCCCAGAACTCCCCAGCTCAGGGACATGGCGTCCACTGCCAGAGCCAGAGGATCCTGGGAGAGCGACACGAAGTTCGGGAGCCTGTGATTGTGACGAGAGGCAAACGGGTCCACCTCCGGGGTCTCCCATTGGAGACACAGTGAGTGAAACACCCGAGGATGGAGAGCCTATTCTCCCAGAAGGGGAAAGCCGCTGCTCAACCGGTCCGCTACCTGGTTCTTCACCCCTGGAATGTATACCGCTGAGAGACAAGGAACACGGGACTCCGCCCAGGTCAGGATCAGGGACACTTCTCTGAGAGCAGTCAGACTGCGAGTCCCTCCCTGATGACTGATGTAAGCAACCGCTGTTTGATTGTCTGAACGCACCTGGACTGGAAGGCCCAGAACGTGCTGAGTCAGGAGAGCAAGCACCCGACGGATGGTTCTTAGTTCCAGAATATTGGTGGGTAAGTGGGCCTCCTGAGGTCCCCACTGCCCCTGAAACTGCAGCTCCTTCCAGAATCCGCCCCATCCCGACAGACTGGCGTCCGTGGTGACAATTTCCCAAAGGAGGGTCAGGAAAGACCTGCCCTACACAAGATTGGTCGAGACCAACCACCACAGGAGGGACTGCCGGACCCGGGAGGACAACTGGAAGGACTGATCCAGCGACCGAGGTTGCTGGTCCCAAGACGCTAACAGAAAAAGCTGAAGCATTCTCGTGTGAATTTGGGCAAAAGGAAGAAACATTCTGTGTTGAAGAGAGTCCAGGCCGGGACGAACCGACCCATCTTTCTTGGGGACTGCGAAAAGATTGGAGTAGAAACTGAGGCCCATCTCTAAGTGCGGCACCGGCCGGATGACCGCCATCTCTAACAGATTCCTTACCGACGCCAGAAGCCTCTGCGTGGCCAAAGGATCGATGGGCACCTACCTCCTGGATCCATCTGCCTGGAACCTCTTGGTTCCAAACCTGGGAGAAGTGTCGCAATAGTCCCCCCACCCGCACGGGTGAGGGCAGCCCCTCATTGCTGAGAGGGCTTATCAGCAGGCTTGGGCTTGGTGCCCCAGGACTGAGTGGGCCGGCCACAGCCCCTCCCCCGAGTCCAACCTGCACCTCTGGTAGCGGGAAAGGAAGCCCCCCTACCCGCTCTGAATCCTCGAAAGGAAGGCCTACCGGAACCTGCCCCCCTAAAGGGACCACGAGGCCTCTTGCGTTGTGGCATCTTACCACCCTTTGCGACTGAATCAATTTTCTCCCCAAACAGCCGCAACCCCAAAAAGGGGAGAGCTGTGAGCACCTTTTTAGAAACCGCGTCCGCAGACCACTGACGCAGCCATACTGACCGGCGAATAGCCACCAGCATAGCCGCTGCCTTGCTACTCATAGCCAGCACATCGTCCTGAGCGGATAGGACATAGGACACAAAAGATTCACACTGCTTAAGCGCAGTAAACTCTTTACAAGCGGGATTGAGATCCTCATATAGCCCCTGAATTAAAGACCTAATCGCCAATAGAAGAAGGGCTGAAGCACACACCGGGCGCAACGCTGACCCGGAATAAATAAAACCATGGCGCGTGTATCTTCCCCATCTTTAGGGACAGTAGTCTCAGCAGACTGTACCATAGCCGTGCTGGAGAGCCCTAGCACAGGGGTATCGACGTCAGGAGGGACAGACCAAAGCTTCACCAATTCTGGCGGAAAAGGATAACGCATTTCTCAACTGGAAGGGATTCCAGATAACCGCGTGGGATGTTCCCATTCCTTAAGGACCACCCTCTCAAAGTGGTGCTGTCTGGGAAAAACCCAACGCGGCTGAGGCTCTTTAAACAACTGGCCCTTTGGCCGGGTGACAGCCTCAGGCGGATCTAAATTCAGAATTTCAAACATCTGAGCCAGAATGGAGGGGGTGTCAAGGGAAACACCCGCCGACCAATCACCAATAGTATCAGCCTCAAGCTGATCTGCAGGCTCATCTGACTCCAACAGGAATTCTCCCTCGTCCGGGGAGCCATCGGACCATTCCACAGGCTCACATACCTGTGAAGCCGAAGGTATCGGAGTCAGGTACTTCCGTTTTGCAGTGGCTTTAGACCCTGCTTTAACGGGCACTATTTTCCGGAGGCTGGCCAATCGCGCCGCCGCCTCGGATTGCGAATCCCCACTCTTGACAGTGTCATGCGGGGTCCGGAACAGGGAGGGAGAGGTAGGAGATGATGGAAGATGCGACGGGCCAGCAGCCGACGCAATACTCTGCCTTGCACAAGGAATGCATACAAAGACATCATCATCTGGGAGCGGAGTCCCACATCTTGCGCACCCCCTAGATGGCCCAGAAGAACCATTTCCGGTAATAACGGAAGCCTCCATATGGTGATTTATGGTATTCTCTATGTTGGTCAGAGTAGAGACCCCACTAGAAGGTACACTAGTCTGTCCATATGGCGACCCTCCTATTGTGAACTGACAGGGGGTCTGGAAAAAGCTGGTCCATTCAATATTTATCAATTCTGATTCCAGGACTAGGTCCAGTCCAGGCAATGATATGCAGGACCCAGCTCACCCACCACACCTTTGCTTATTAAAATTTCTCACTTTTATTCATTACAAAAGTTAAAAAAAGTTACATGTACGACAATGCATAATACAATATTAATTCCTGTATGTCATTCCTGACCAGATATCTCCGTTACATGAGCAGTTTTACTGACTCCCATATAATTAATTAATCTTACTGGTCTGGGCAAGGGCAAACATGTTTCGCCATCTCGGCTTCTTCAGTGCCCTAGTGTGGGAGTTAGAAAAAAAGAGATATGTCTAGTAGATAAACCAATAACAATAGATGCAAATACAGGTAATACATATTCGTGAATGATATTACAACATAAAAAATTAATTTATTAAACAGCACATTCTTAGACCACACAATATTTGGCAGCACATAATAGAAGTCATACTCATGGATGTGGCATTGCCTCTTCATTGAAATAATGAGCATAGGAACTCCACAAACCAAAAGACAAAAAACAGGAGAAAGGAGGGCAGACAAAAAAGTCCTGGGAAACATAAGGCATCCTCACCTGTACTTTTTAAGTTTTCTGCCACCGTATCAGACCCTGGAGGAGATGAGGAGCCACCTATTCAGTGCCCACCGCCTGTTAATCCATTTATATTGGTCTGGACCATAATAATATATCCAGATGTTCTAGAGAATATGATAAAAAAGAAATTTGGAATAGATCACCAAGAAAGAAAGAAAAAAAAACCATTTGATTGGATATGAGAAATGAAGGGGAAGGAAAAAGGGGGAGAGGGAGAAAGAGGAAGGGCATAGGAAGGGAGAAGGGGTATGGCACTGAGATTGTATTTTAGCCATATTTTTGGTATTCCAGCCGCACATTACCTTAAAAACACACTGGATTCAAGAGCCATTTGAAAACATCCTTCAGTTTCTGATGCTGGTCATAAGGGACAGTATGTCTCACTAAAAAATGAAGTAAGCAAGTCTTGGCTCTAATAGGAGAATTCATAGTAGATGGTAGCAGGCTATTAAAGCATATTAAGAGATTTGGATATTATATGGGTGGACCCTTACCTCCATACCGGGCAGGTTGTGTTCACAGATGGTGTTCTGCAGTGGAGTCAGCGCGCTCTACACCCTGCGCGTATATCCCCGAATATCAGCGGGAATACTACCCGCTCACTTAAGATGGAGTTCGTGAGCCCGGTGTGTTGTGGGGGGCATTCACCCCTCCAGGCGCGCTATCTCACGGCGTGTGTCTCTCAGCACCACGATGTTAATGGTGCTGAGTGTATATTTCCGGTCTATAGACCGGAAATGACCTCACGCACCGTCCTCCCCCACATTCATGTCTGTAGAAACCTCCATTTTGTCAGAGTCCGGACTGCCAAGCCTCAGTTACCGGCTCGGCATGTATACAGCACATTTTATGTATGATATATGCCCAGTATATTCTGCGTGGAAATTGCTTCTATGTGAATATGCTTCTATGTGATATTTTAACACATGTCCCAGGCTGCGCTCTTAATATTCTGCAGCCTTAATGTTCTAAAGCGGGTCCGAAGCTGCGCCCTGCGGTAGCCTAATAATTGCTATCTGCGGGCGGTTATTACACTAAATACACGTATGGTGTTGATGTGTGCTGGATCATAATTACTAATATATGCTCCATCGCAATAGTCCATAGGAGTGCCTTGGCAACGAACTCATGATATGTATATATTGTATCATGTCATTTATGTCCTTTGTACCGATATTAATGTGTGATTATTACATCATATCATTTATATCATTTATGTTGCTTATTGACAAAATGGATAGACATGGTCTGGGGAAGCCACTGCAAAGTCACCCAATCCGTGAACCCTCCATTATCCTCCAGTATGGGGCCCCTACATCCATTTTCTCCCCATTAACCCTATGTCCCCAGAATGGCAGTCATCTCCTCCTGGGTATGTCCATATCCTATAACCCCAATTGGTATTGGTATATATAATGTATAGTTATGTAATATCTCATAAGGCGGGATACCTTAGTTTACCGCCGTAATACAATGCATAAAAACCTATAATATCAGTATATCAAAACTCATTATTTATTCTGGGTGGATCCCATTTTAAGATGTTTTTACCCCTCTATCCTATCCTTCCCTCTGAATCCTCCTAGTACTTCTCAGAGTTCTGAAGAACTCTTTTTAACTCAGCACCAACCGATTTATCATGTCATAGAAATGGGGCAAATGTCAAGGTGTCATTCAGTCCCGGAAATGTGTGGGCCTTCAATCGATGTATCCAGTGAGTCTCTATTTTTAAAGTGGCTTTCTCCAGATTCCCCCCTCTAATAGAGGGGTGTATCCGGTCCAATCCTTGAAACTGTAGGGTTGCCGGATTACTATTATGATGTCTTTTAAAATGGCGTCCTATCGGGGTTTTCTCATTGTTAGATTTAATGCTGTATAAGTGCTCATACATTCGTTTTTTAAGGGGACGGTTAGTCTTCCCTACATAGAATCCGCCACACCCACAAGTAAGTAGATAAATGATATTGCTAGTATTGCAATTGATGAAATGTTTTGTGTTGTATTTCTTACCATTAAGTGATATTTCCTTGCCTGAAAGTATATATGGGCACATACTACAGTTGTCGCACCTGTAGGTGCCCCTAATACTGCAACATTGATCCCTTTTACATCCAGAAAAATGGCTACGCACCAGTCTGTCTTTTAAGTTATTTGGTCGCCTATAGATTATTCTTGGCTTGGGTGGTAGGAATGTTTTTAAGAAGGGGTCATTCAATAAGATAGACCAGTTTGACTGCAAAATATTCCGTACTGAGTTGTGTGCACTGGTGTAAGTAAGTATTAGGGCAGGGCCCATCTCATTTTTGGTACGTCTGGGTTTGTAGAGTAATCTCTGTCTATCAAGATGTCGTGCCTTCTTGTAGGCCGATTTAAGTATTGGCCTACTATACCCCCGTGCATGTAGCCTCGACCAAATCTTTGTGGCTTCTGCTTTAAATGTTTGCACTGTAGAGCAGTTCCTTCGAGCCCGTATGAACTCCCCATACGGGATGCTGCGTAACAAGTGAGCAGGGTGGGAGCTTGTTGCCCGCAGCATGGTGTTAGCTGATGTTTCCTTTCTGTACAGGGTAGTACTAATTTGACCCTGAGTATCTTTGTGTATATTCAGGTCAAGGAAAGTAACTGCGTGTTTGTCCCAGTGACTCGTGAATTTTAAATTCAAGTTATTGCTATTCAGTGTGCATACAAAATCACGTAGTCCCTCCTCAGGCCCCTCCCAGATGACAAGGATATCATCTATGTACCTGTGCCATGCCGAGACATGGCACAGGTACACTGCCATCTCGTCCTCAGCCCACAACTCTCTCTCCCATCGACCCAGGTACAGGTTAGCGAACGATGGGGCACAAGTCGTCCCCATCGCCGTTCCCTGCACCTGGTGATATAACTGTCCGTCGAAAAGGAAGACGTTGTGGGTGAGGACGAAGTTGAGGAGCCTGAGGAGGAAGAGATTGTGATTATGTTCTGACACGTCAAGTTCATTAAGAAAAAATTCGACGGCTTTTACGCCCTTGTCATGGGGGATGCTGGAGTACAGGGCCTCCACATCCAGGGTTACCAAGAAAGCCTCCGGGTCCACCCATAAACCGTCAAGGACACGTAGAATGTGTCCCGTGTCCTTGACGTATGATGGCAGGCTCATGACCAGGGGCTGGAGATGTTGGTCCACGTATTTGCTGGCATTCTCTGTGAGTGCCCCCATACCCGACACTATTGGTCTCCCCGGTGACACCAACGACTTATGGACCTTAGGTAGGGCATAGAACGTTGGCGTCATCGGGTTGGGGGTCTCCAGGAAGCCAGCAGTCCGTGTGTCTATCACCCCCTGGTCATGAGCCTGTTTAATCATGGTGTGGTACTCCTGGGCGTTCACGGCCAGCCTGGATGTGGGGGCCCTGACATACCACTGTTTGTTGTTGAGTATCTGTAGGCACATATTTGTGTACTGTTCATTGGACATGATTACAATATTGCCGCCTTTATCCGCGGGTTTAATGATGAGATCATTGTTGGTTTCTAATTCCTGTATGGCAGAGGAAAGCTCCTGTGACATGTTAGATTGTTTTACTGTTTTATGTCTCAGTTGTTCCAATTTCTCTACTGTCATGTTGACAAATGTCGCTATATTGTGATTCAGGCCCAGAGGGGGATAGTATGTTGATGGTTTTTTAAACGGGGTCAGGGGTTTATCCCGTGTGCAGTGGCCCGCTACTTCTAACCCCAGATCTAACATGTCTTGTTCCAATTGTGTTTCCGAATGTTTAACTACATCCGTTGATACATCCTTATCCATGAATTGGAACTGGCAAAGTATTTTTCTGGCGAAAAGATGGATGTCCTTAGTTGTATCAAATATGTCCAGATCTTTCGCTGGACAAAAATTCAGGCCCAACCGGAGCAATTGCTCCTGTTGTTGCGTTAAGTTAAATGTAGTAAGGTTAATGATGTCCATTTCTCTGTCTCCCTCTATAGGTCTCAGACTTTCCCCTTTAGTCACATCAATCGTTGTTGGTAAAGGGGCCTCTGATTCTTTTCTCTCTGTGAGGTTAGTAGTGAAGAGGGGGCGGCACTCTCTGGAATGTCTGCCCCTTGCCTTGTTTCTACGTTGGTTGCGGCGCGCATTGCGCCGCCTTCTAAAAAATCACGCTTAGGCCTCTCTAATTCACTATCATTTTCAAATGGGGGTGGGGTCCTCTGATCCATTTTCCGTTTTTGATAGTGCTTTTGTTTTTCCCCTGGTATATTATCCCATTTTTGGGAGCCTGATCTATTTGGGGGGACAGAGTTCTTTGCCCAAAATTGTTTCCGACCCCTTTCCCTCGATGAGGAGGTATCGGAGAAACTGCTATATCTATCTGGTCTATCCCTTCTGCCTCTAAAACCTGGCTGCGTTAGCGGCCAGACATATGCCTCCTTGTTCTTATATGCCATTCTATCTCTACATAGTTTTTGTTCTTTTAATTGGATTATTTCTTTATTGAGTCTCTCAATGGATTCCTTGATACCATTATCCCTTTGTTTAAAAAATTCATTTCTAGGTTTACTTTGTAGTTCTGCTATAATAGATTGTATTTGTGTGTTTAGGGCTTCCAGATGTTCTGTATGAAATTTAATGAGAAGTTCTATAAGTTGCAATGAGCAATTTTGTAGAACTCTCTGAATTGATCACTCGGATTTGGGAGTTGGGGGAAAAGACGTATTCTAAGGCCCTTAGGCACCAAGCCATTGCTGAGATACTCATGGAGATACTGGATGTCCCACCACGTTCTCGATTTCTTAGCTAGGGATTTATATAATGAATTGAGCAGTGTGTTGGTTTGCTCATTTGTCTCAATGGTGTCCTTACTTGAAATTCTGCATTGTGTCAAATTGGACAACATTCTTACCACCCAAGCCAAGAATAATCTATAGGCGACCAAATAACTTAAAAGACAGACTGGTGCGTAGCCATTTTTCTGGATGTAAAAGGGATCAATGTTGCAGTATTAGGGGCACCTACAGGTGCGATAACTGTAGTATGTGCCCATATATACTTTCAGGCAAGGAAATATCACTTAATGGTAAGAAATACAACACAAAACATTTCATCAATTGCAATACTAGCAATATCATTTATCTACTTACTTGTGGGTGTGGCGGATTCTATGTAGGGAAGACTAACCGTCCCCTTAAAAAACGAATGTATGAGCACTTATACAGCATTAAATCTAACAATGAGAAAACCCCGATAGGACGCCATTTTAAAAGACATCATAATAGTAATCCGGCAACCCTACAGTTTCAAGGATTGGACCGGATACACCCCTCTATTAGAGGGGGGAATCTGGAGAAAGCCACTTTAAAAATAGAGACTCGCTGGATACATCGATTGAAGGCCCACAAATTTCCGGGACTGAATGACACCTTGACATTTGCCCCATTTCTATGACATGATAAATCGGTTGGTGCTGAGTTAAAATGAGTTCTTCAGAACTCTGAGAAGTACTAGGAGGATTCAGAGGGAAGGATAAGATAGAGGGGTAAAAACATCTTAAAATGGGATCCACCCAGAATAAATAATGATTTTTGATATACTGATATTATAGGTTTTTATGCATTGTATTACGGCGGTAAACTAAGGTATCCCGCCTTATGAGATATTACATAACTATACATTATATATACCAATACCAATTGGGGTTATAGGATATGGACATACCCAGGAGGAGATGACTGCCATTCTGGGGACATAGGGTTAATGGGGAGAAAATGGATGTAGGGGCCCCATAATGGAGGATAATGGAGGGTTCACGGATGGGGTGACTTTGCAGTGGCTTCCCCAGACCATGTCTATCCATTTTGTCAATAAGCAACATAAATGATATAAATGATATGATGTAATAATCACACATTAATATCGGTACAAAGGACATAAATGACATGATACAATATATACATATCATGAGTCCGTTGCCAAGGCACTCCTATGGACTATTGCGATGGAGCATATATTAGTAATTATGATCCAGCACACATCAACACCATACGTGTATTTAGTGTAATAACCGCCCGCAGATAGCAATTATTAGGCTACCGCAGGGCGCAGCTTCGGACCCGCTTTAGAACATTAAGGCTGCAGAATATTAAGAGCGCAGCCTGGGACATGTGTTAAAATATCAAGGCTTCACATAGAAGCAATTTCCACGCCGAATATACTGGGCATATATCATACATAAAATGTGCTGTATACATGCCGAGCCGGTAACTGAGGCTTGGCAGTCCAGACTCTGACAAAATTGAGGTTTCTACAGACATGAATGTGGGGGAGGACGGCGCGTGAGGTCATTTCCGGTCTACAGACCGGAAATATACACTCAGCACCATTAACATCGTGGTGCTGAGAGACACGCGCCGTGAGACAGCGCGCCTGGAGGGGTGAATGCCCCCCACAACACACCGGGCTCACGAACTCCATCTTAAGTGAGCGGGTAATATTCCCGCTGATATTCGGGGATATACGCGCAGGGTGTAGAGCGCGCTGACTCCACTGCAGAACACCATCTGTGAACACAGCCTGCCCTGTATGGAGGTAAGGGTCCACCCATATAATATCCAAATCTCTTAATATGCTTTAATAGCCTGCTACCATCTACTATGAATTCTCCTATTAGAGCCAAGACTTGCTTACTTCATTTTTTAGTGAGACATACTGTCCCTTATGACCAGCATCAGAAACTGAAGGATGTTTTCAAATGGCTCTTGAATCCAGTGTGTTTTTAAGGTAATGTGTGGCTGGAATACCAAAAATATGGCTAAAATACAATCTCAGTGCCATACCCCTTCTCCCTTCCTATGCCCTTCCTCTTTCTCCCTCTCCCCCTTTTTCCTTCCCCTTCATTTCTCATATCCAATCAAATGGGTTTTTTTTCTTTCTTTCTTGGTGATCTATTCCAAATTTCTTTTTTATCATATTCTCTAGAACATCTGGATATATTATTATGGTCCAGACCAATATAAATGGATTAACAGGCGGTGGGCACTGAATAGGTGGCTCCTCATCTCCTCCAGGGTCTGATACGGTGGCAGAAAACTTAAAAAGTACAGGTGAGGATGCCTTATGTTTCCCAGGACTTTTTTGTCTGCCCTCCTTTCTCCTGTTTTTTGTTTTTTGTCTTTTGGTTTGTGGAGTTCCTATGCTCATTATTTCAATGAAGAGGCAATGCCACATCCATGAGTATGACTTCTATTATGTGCTGCCAAATATTGTGTGGTCTAAGAATGTGCTGTTTAATAAATTAATTTTTAATGTTGTAATATCATTCACGAATATGTATTACCTGTATTTGCATCTATTGTTATTGGTTTATCTACTAGACATATCTCTTTTTTTCTAACTCCCACACTAGGGCACTGAAGAAGCCGAGGTGGCGAAACATGTTTGCCCTTGCCCAGACCAGTAAGATTAATTATATGGGAGTCAGTAAAACTGCTCATGTAATGGAGATATATGGTCAGGAATGACATACAGGAATTAATATTGTATTATGCATTGTCGTACATGTAACTTTTTTTTAACTTTTGTAATGAATAAAAGTGAGAAATTTTAATAAGCAAAGGTGTGGTGGGTGAGCTGGGTCCTGCATATCATTGCCTGGACTGGACCTAGTCCTGGAATCAGAATTGATTTATGGTATTCGCAATTCTTTTGGGATTTAAGGCATAAGCCGACTCGGGATGCCCCCTTATTGTAAATGTCCCGGAATTTTTTTTTTTTTTGGGAGGATTTAATTCAAAAAGAAGATCCCCTTAATAATCTATATATAAATATAGAATATAGAATATAGAATATATATATATATATATATATATATATATTTTTTTTAAATATAAATACGCAAGTATATATAAATAAATATGTCCCAATTTAGGAGAAAGAGACTAGCCAGGCAATAAAGAACTGGGAGGCTACTAATTGAAGGGATCCCAGGATCTGTGGGGAAAAAACAAACCAACAGTAAAAAACCCCCCCAGAAACCAACGGCAACATGCAATATAACATACATACACAGCACCAAGTGCTTTGAAGAGGCTATAAAACTGGCCTCTGATTTTCCTCCTTATATATTTTTCCCCTTTTTTTTTTTTTTTAAACAAAAGTATGTTTCCATTAAATATATTACTTTTAATAAACAGTCAAACCCATAAAAATATAGACGGCCCCACACCAGGTGAGGCCACTTACCTGCCCCAGTAAGGCTTACAAAAGCCCAGCACCCAACCAAAGAGGTGGTGGAGACAGGCAGAAAATGTCAGCGAAGGCGGGAGTGGCCGATTAAAACAAAGGAGAAAAGCGGAGGGGGGAGGGGAGCTGGATAAGGTGAGAAAAACGCAGGCAGCCAAAAGCAAGCCTGACACCATACAGCCTGCCCCGGTCACCCCTAAAGCTGACCCAAAGCTCTGGCTCTACAGGCCAGCAGCAGCCCGCAAAACAGAGACTGCCATATAAGGAGGAATCAAAGTCAGGCCATATGCACACTCACTTGCAGTGCAGCCTGACAACGTTGAAATAAGCAAAAAACACATGAACATACAGTAAACCATACACACAATACACATCCCTCTACCCCCCCCCCCATAGTGAAGGGACCGTAACGGGAGAGTAAGGGGCTAAGGGGACCCTCGGGACAGGGGCATCCCATTTCCGGATCACCATGCTGGATAGCCGCATTGCCCCACGCATGAGGTCGAGCGGAGGAGATAAGCTCCTAGGCACCTATAGTGCCATCTACCATTTGCCCAGTGAGCAGCCTAGGCTGGGAGGCTTCCATTCCACCATCAAAGGTATAAACACTCAAACCGGGCAGAAATAGACCAAAAGGGGGTTGCCGGGGTAAGACCCCGGCTACCTGTAAGCAGGAGACTTCAATCTTCTGCCTTGTCGTCAAGCAGAGAGAAAAATACTGGTGATTGAAGGGAGGTACCAGGTACCAGGTATATATAGGCCGGAAGGGGGCTCGTTACAAGACTTCCTCTCTGCACAGCGTCACCTGGCGGTGAGTTAACCCATTAAGTGAAGAATATTTAAAAGTGAAGCGGGGTGTGTGGCACACCAAGAATGGATATTGTCAGTGTGTCACACACCCCGCTTCCCCTTTAATTCTGACGGTAGGGTTATCCTCCAGCAGGAGGCGACGTTGCAGAGAGAAGTCTTGAAAACGAGCCCCTTCCGGCCTACATATACCTGGGACCTCCCACTTAACACCCAGTGAATTCAAACAGCAGTAAGACAAGGTACCAGGAAATCCAACGGTAACCTCAAAATAAAATAAAGGAAAGCTTCACCATATAGAGGATCCAGGATACCAAAAAAGGGCAGGTGAAGCGGGGTGTGTGACACACTGACAATATCCATTTTACAGGTGAGTACTCACAAAATGGTATTATTCTCAGTGTGTCACACACCCCGCTTCCCCTTTAATTCTGACGATAGGGACTTCCAAAAGCAGTGTCCACAAGGGGTGGGTATCCGACAGCAAAATGAAGCATAACTTAAACGACTGCAGTCTGCAGAAACTTGCGGCCAAACACAGCATCCTCTGAAGCCCGCACATCAACCTTATAGAACTTAGAAAAAGTATGAACGGAAGACCAAGTAGCAGCCTTACAAACTTGTTCAACAGAAGCCTGGTGCTGAAAAGCCCAAGACGCTCCAACAGCACAAGTAGAATGAGCAGTGATACGAAAAGGGGGAACCTTCCCCTTGGCCGAATAGGCCCCAACAGCAGCCTGACGAATCCATTTGCTAATAGAAGACTTGGCCGGAGCCAAACCCTTCCTAGGCCCACAGGGCACAACAAAAAAGGCATCAGTCTTACGAAAAGGAGCAGTAGTAAGCAAATAGTACTTAACACAGCGTACCACATCCAAACAATGCAAAACCCTCTCCTTGTCATTCTTAGGCTTAGGACACAAGGAGGGAAGAATATCCTGATTCAAATGAAAAGCAGAAACAACCTTAGGAAGAAAGTCCGGTTTGAACCGAAAGACCACCTTGTCCTGATGCCTCTCAAAGTAGGGCGCCTGGATAGACAAGGCCGCCAACTCCGAGACACGCCGAACCGAAGTGATAGCCACCAAGAAGGCAATCTTCTGAGTCAAGGTAGAAAGAGCAATATCCTGCAAGGGCTCAAAGGGAGGAGCCTGAAAAGCAGAAAGAACCAAGTTCAAGTCCCAAACAGGGAGCAATGGCTTCCTGGGAGGCCGCACATGCGTAACCCCCTGGAAAAAAGTTTTGACTAAAGGATGAAGCGCAAAAGGCTTCTGAAAAAAGATAGACAAGGCAGAAACCTGCCCTTTCAAAGTACTCAGCTGGAGACCAGAATCCAGCCCTGATTGCAGAAAATCCAAAATCCTGGAAACTGAAAAGACCCTACAAGCTAAAGATCTAATCTCACACCAAGTGATATCAGCTCTCCAAGTCCTATAGTAGATGGTAGAAGAAGACCTCTTCCAGGCACAGATCAAAGTCTTAACAACCGAATCAGAAAGACCCTCCTACTTCAAGATGAAGGTTTCAACAGCCAAGCGGTCAAACCCAGCGTTGGTAAATTGGGGTAACACAGCCGACCCTGAGTGAGCAGATCGGGCCGAAGAGGCAGAACGACCTGATCCACCGCCAGCCGAACGATACCATAATCTGCGAACCATAATTGCCTTGGCCACCTTGGAGCCACGAGAATGGCGGACACCCTTTCCAGAGCCAGCTTCCCTACCACCTTGCCTAGCATGGGTATCGGAGGAAACAGGTACAGAAACCCCAGATCCCCCCAGCTCAGAGACATGGCGTCCACCGCCAGAGGATCCTGAGAGAGCGACACGAAGGTCGGAAGCCTGCAATTGTGACGAGAGGCAAACAGATCCACCTCTGGTGTCCCCCACCGGAGACACAGAGACCGAAAAACCTGAGGATGGAGAGCCCATTCCCCCCAGACGGGAAGAGTACCTGCTCAACAGATCCGCTTCCCTGTTTTCCACACCCGGAATGTAAACTGCCGAGAGACAAGGAACATGGGCCTCCGCCCAGGTCAGGATCAGGGACAACTCTCTGAGGGCACCCAGACTGCGAGTCCCTCCCTGATGATTGATGTAAGCAACCGCTGTCCGATTGTCCGAGCGAACCTGAACCGGAAGGCCCAGAACATGCTGAGTCAAATGAAAAAGAACCAGACGGATGGCTCTTAGTTCCAGAACATTGATGGGCAAGTGGGCCTCTCGAGGCCCCCACTGCCCCTGAAACTGAAGATCCTTCCAGAATCCCCCCCCATCCCGAAAGACTGGCGTCCGTGGTGACAATTTCCCAAAGAGGAGTCAGGAAAGACCTGCCCCTCAAGAGATTGGTCAAGACCAACCACCATTGAAGGGACTGCCGATCCAATGACTGTGGTCGCCGGTCCCAAGACGCCAACAGATGAAGCTGAAGCGTCCTTGTGTGAAATTGAGCAAAAGGAACTGCCTCGAAGAAGGCAACCATCAACCCTACCAGTCTCATCCCCAGACGGATGGACGGCCGAAGATTGGAAAGAAGGAAGCGAGCCGATTCCTGAATCAGAAAAATCTTGGATTGAGGCAGAAACACCCTGTGCTGACAAGAATCCAACCGCATTCCCAGAAAGGATACCACCCTGGCCGGGGCGAGGGAGGACTTGGGATAGTTGATCACCCAACCGAAGCTTTCCAGCGTGGAGACCACCGTCCTGGTGTCCGTCTCCGATTGATTGAGTGAAGGAGCCATGATGAGAAGGTCGTCCAGATAAGGCGCGATGCGAATGCCTTGAGATATGAGAATGGCCATCACCCCTGCCAGCACCTTGGTGAACACTCTTGGAGCCGAGGTAAGGCCAAACGGAAGTGCCACGAATTGAAAATGCTGATCCTTCATCACGAACCGAAGAAAAGGTTGATGAGCCTGGCAGATGGGAACATGACGGTAAGCATCCTTGATATCTATGGATGTCATGAAGTCCCCCTGCCGAAACGAACTGATAGCTGATCGCAGAGTTTCCATGCGAAACTTCCGTGTACGGATGAACCTGTTGAGGAACTTCAGATCCAGAACGGGACGCACCGACCCGTCCTTCTTGGGGACTGTGAAGAGATTGGAGTAATACCCGAGGCCCACTTCCAAGTGCGGCACCGGCCGGATGACCGCCATTTCCAGAAGATTCTTCACCGACGCCAGGAGCCCCTGCGCGGCCAAAGGGTCGGTGGGCACCCGAGACCGGAAAAACCGCGAAGGAGAGCGAGACTCGAACTCCAGCTTGTAACCGGACGACACCACGGATCCATCTGTCCGGAACCGCCTGGTCCCAAACCTGGGAGAAGTGTCGCAATAGTCCCTCTCATTGCTGAGCAAGCTTGCCAGCAGGCTTGGCACCCCAGGACTGACCGGGATGGCCACGGCCCCTCCCCCGGGTCCAACCTGCACCCCTGGTAGCGGGAAAGGAGGCCCCTCTGCCCGCTCTAGCTCCCCGAAAGGAGGGACCAAAAGAAGCCGCTCCCCGAAAGGAACGACGCGGCCTCTTGCGTTGAGGCAACTTACCACCCTTGGTAACCGAATCCAATTGGTCGCCAAACAGGCGCAAACCTACAAAAGGAAGAGCTGTAAGCGACTTCTTAGAGCTAAAGTCCGCCGTCCACTGACGCAGCCACACCGACTGACGAATAGCAACCAACAGTGCCGCGGTCCTGCTACACATCGCAAGCGCATCATCCTGGGTGGTCATGACAAAGGAAATAAATTACTCACACTGCTTGAGAGAAAAGAACTCATCACAAGTGGGATCAAGATCTGCGCACAAATCTCTAACAATGGACCTGACAGCCATCAAAAGAAGCGCCGAAGCACAAACCGGCCGCAGTGCCGATCCAGCACTGATAAAACCATGGCGAGCCAATTGATCAATCCGACGATCCTCACCATCCTAAATGGTAGTAGTGTCAGGGGAATGCAACACAGCCGTATTAGACAGCCCCAACACGGGGGTATCGACGTCAGGGGGAACAGACCAAATCCCAACTAGGAGGAACTCCAACAAGACGCGTAGGTTGTTCCCATTCCTTAAGGACAACCCTCACAAAGTGTTGTTGTCTGGGAAACACCAAACGCGGCTTGGGCACATCAAACAACTCACCCTTTGGCGGGGGGACCGCCTCAGGCGGATTCAAGGCCAAAATCTCAAACATTTGAGCCAAAATGGAAGGAGTGTCAAGGAACACCCCCGCAGCCTGATCTCCAGCAGTATTAAACAATTGTTGGTCTGCAGGCTCGTCCGACTCCTCTAGGAGCTCCCCCTCCTCAGCCGGGGGACAATCGGACCAATCCAACACTTCCAACACCTCATCCTCCGGAACAGGCGACGCCGGAGAAAGGTGCTTCCGCTTAGCCGTAGCCTTCTGAGCCACCGCGGCGGAAACCATTTTCTCGAGGCTGGCCAACCGTGCACACACCTCGGATTGCGAATCCCCACCTTTGACAACGTCACACGGGGTCCGGAATAGGTGGGGGGGGGTAGGAGATGACGGAGGTTGCGAGGAGCCAGAAGCCGGAGTGCCGAACTGGCGCGCAATATTCCGCTGTGCACATGGAATACATATTATGACATCATCGCCTGGGAGCGGAGACCCACAACCCCCACACAGCCTGGATAGCCCCGAAGAGCCGTTTCCGTAATGTCGGAAGCCTCCATATGGTGAAATTATGGCATTCGCAATAACCCAGGGATTTACGCGTTAAGCAACCCGGGATGCCCCTTTTATAATTAAAGTCCCGGGAGTGGGAGGATTTTAACCAATAAGACCAGCCAGGTATATCAGACCGGGAGACCCACCGCAGTGCGGAAATCCCCGGACCTGTAGGAAAGAGACCACAATCAGCCCCCAGAAAATATAACAAAAGGCCTGCTGCAAGCAAACATACACATACAGACACTATACATTAAATAGACAAGGTATACTGGTAAACACATACATATGAATATATATATACATATGAATATATATATACACATATGAATATATATATACATATGAATATATATATACACATATGAATATATATATACACATATGAATATATATATACACATATGAATATATATATATATATATATATATATATATATATATATGAAATTTTAGATATCAACATGCAGCCCTTTATACCCCAAAGGGCATTATAAAAAGTGCACCATCACAGTGATGAGCCAGTGCAACCAATCCTAGGAGTAATTACATCCATATGAGCCACAACATAGGAATATATAACCGCATGAAACATGTCCCAGAAAACTTGCATGACAACAGACATAAGCATAGCCCATACTTGCGCAAGCCTCTCAGAGCCCTCCTCAGCAGTCCGGACGCAGCAGACAACTCGAGGAGGGAAGACGCAGGGTGGGCCGGACAAAGCGCGCAAAGCGCTCCGGCCCCGCCTCCCGCTCACGTCAGCACAGGCCGCGTAGCAACGCGGCCCCGCCCCCTAGAGACGAGCACCACGGCTTCGCCAAAAAATGGGACGCCGTACGAGCGAGGCGGGTGCCAGAAAAACAAGGCATCCCGCCCGCACCAGTAAAAAATACATACAACTAGACCACCAGGGACACATCTACCACCGGAAAAGGAGCCCCCGCAGTCCAGGAACACCTGCGGACTAGAGCACAGTGCCGGCCCCACATGCTGCTATCAAAAGTGCTTAAAGCATACCGCCGCACATACAAACACACTCTAGTCAAAACAAGCCCAGTATAGCCACCCCACAAACGCCACCCCCCCCCCCCACGCTAAGGGAGAAGGGACCAGGCGAGGGAAGGCTAGGCTAAAAGGGGGGACCGGGACAGGGCATCCCAAATCCGGATCACCGACCGGATAACCGTGTTGCCCCACGCGTGCCGTCTACCATTACCCAGCCAGCAGCTTAGGCTGGGAGGCTTCCAATATCCTTAACAGAGTATACAAAAAACAAGCAGCTGGGCAGAAATAGACCATGAGAAATGCCGGGGTCTGACCCCGGCTACCTGCAAGCAGGAGACTTCTTTCTTCTGTCTTGTCGCATATTGCAGAGAGAAAACACTGGGTGTTAAGTGGGAGGTCCCAGGTATATGTAGGCCGGAAGGGGCTCATTTTCAAAACTTCTCTCTGCAACGTCGCCTCCTGCTGGAGGATAACCCTATCGTCAGAATTAAAGGGGAAGCGGGGTGTGTGACACACTGAGAATAGACTGGTAGTTGCGTGAGAGAATAGGTAGCTGGGGCCAGGCATGTAGGTGGACGGACAGAAGAGTAGGTGGCTAGGTGGTTAGGAAGGTAAGTTGGCAGACAGGTAGGTGGTTAGGCAGACAGGTGGGTGGTTAGGCAGATAGGTAGGTAGGGGGATGGATAAGAGGCTGGGACAGTGAGGCAGGTGGGTGGCCAGAAGGCAGGCAGGAGGGTGACAAGTAGGTAGATGGCCATGATGGCAGGTGGGTAGGCAGACATGACGGCAGGTGAATGGGTAGGTAGGGAGGCAGGCAGCATGAAGTGGGTGGATAGGTAGGCGAGCATGAAGGCTGGTAGGTGGGTGATTAGGTAGGTGGGCAAGCAGGCAGGTGTTGAAGTGGGTGGGTGGCATGGATAAGGATGATCTCACAGGCAGATGGGGAGGCTTAGCAAAGGACATCTCGTGGGGCGGCAACATCCGGAGCTGTGGTGGGGGCAGGATGGACAGCATCTCGGCGGGGCTGCAACATACGGAGCTGTGGTGGCTGGAAAGACGGTATCTCACTGGGGCAGATGGTCAGCATATCAGTGGGGCAGCGACATACCGAGGTGTGGCAGGATGGACAGCATCTAGGTGGGGCAGTGACATCCCAAGCTGTGGCAGGATGGGCTGCATCTCGACGGGGCAGCGACATCCCGAGCCATGGTTGCAGGACAGCATCTTGGCGTGACGGGCAACATCTGGAGCAGTGGCAGGACAAACAGCATCTTGGTGCGAAGGGTGGACCGGCATCTCCACGTAGCCGGATGGTGGCTGCCATCTTGGTGGGGAAAGCGACGGTTCCTTCCTCGCTGCCCTGATCCATTCAGCGCTGATTAGCAGCTGAAGCGGTGGATTAGGGCGGGGGGGTTGCAAGGTAAGTAAAAGAGCACGCCCAACACTCCTCCCTAGCCCCCTGCACACTAGCCCCTCAGGGACTTGGGAACTCCCCTTTTCCACTCTGTATATAGCATGGGGAAGACCGTAAACTCAGTTTCTGCAGACATGCTAGATGTGGGGTTGTCCCTTAGGCGGTCAAAGCTACTAAAGTTGAACATTTTTTAGAAGTTTAAGGTGGACCAAAACCCATGGTCGTGGCCTTGATGCCTTCCTCCTGAGTCATCCCAAATCAGGATGCCCTGCTGTGTAAACCCCAACACCCAAAAAAGCATGCCATCGATCTGCAATAAATAAAACTAGACTTTTTTGGAACGCTTCTTCAATTTTTGTGTCCGTTAAGTGCTTAAGTCCACTATATGCGGTTTCCTCCATCCCATAGAAAGTCAAAAAGGTGTGCCCGAAGCCCCCAGTAGCAGCCTGCATAACTGGTCACAGAAGCTTGACGTCAAGGCTCAGGATGAGCCTCCCCACCCTACCAGACGTAGGCACACGCCACCACCTACCTACTTATGGAGACCTATCAACCACCAGGCCAGTCCACAACCCCTCTGGAATAAGAACACAACGACCATGTTAAGAAAAGCAGGAAACTCTACCAAGTAAAGGAAGAGGGGGGTGGAGTTCAGTCTCCCACCGAGTGGCGAGTCCTATAGCACCTTCTGTTCACTCACTGCTAATTGTTTCTGAAACACACACAGACAATATAATTATATATATAGTCAATATTCAAAAGCAACTATGCACATACATGGTTCACCTATACAGTTAATGATATTAGTGGTGAATAAAAAATAGTTTGTAGATAAAGGCCTCATTATTGCGGACTACCAATAGATGTGGCCTGTTCCAGTTTAAATACAAAAGGCTGGGATGGCAAAATGATACCCTTTGTAGCAAGTTTGGGGTTCTGTTTTGTAGCAAGATGGTACCCTAATTTTGCTTGTAGCAAGTTTGAGGTCCCGGGGACGGACTACTCCGACTGCAGGAGTGTGCCTGGAATAAGGCGCCCCCCCCCTTCAGCCGCCGGTATTTCCCGTTTAAAAAAATAAATAAAAAGGACATTTACTCACCTGCGATCCCTCCTGCCAGCTCTCCTCTTCCCCAGGGGGGCCCCCGATCATCCCCCGGCTCGACACGCCCTCTCCCCCAGCTCGACACGCCCTCTCCCCCTGCTTCCCGATGGGCACCGCCATCTTAACGATTAGCTCTGCACATTTGGGGGAGGGGTGGATGACATCACTCGGCAGACATCATCACGGCGGTTCTGCTCTCATATGCAATGATCGCTGGGCAGAGGGGCAGGAGATCATCTGATCCCTTGCGCTCCCCTCCTCAAGTGATCACCGCATCGGTCATTGAATCGGCGAGGGACACAGGAGCTGACAATCGGAGGTGAGTGAAATTTTTTTTTTTATAAATGACATTTTTGTGTGGTGTTTTTTTTCAGTTTTTTTTTTATGGTACATTTTTATTGAAGAGAAAAGGTACACAGGTCAAAATCAGCCAAAGTATACAGTGCAATGTTAACCACAATGGACAACAATAATAATAATAACTGGAGAATGTAGGGTTATGCCCACCCAGGCACTCCAACCAGGACCAGACCTCAAGAGAGAATAAAATTGCATGTAATTTTACTAAACAATGTCACACTAGATGAGATTTCTTCTTTTTTCCATGCTTGGATATTTGAACTGCCTTAACCTATGGGATTATCCAAGTATAATTTGGTGCTGATTTAGCCCAAAGAGGGCAACCATCTTTTGGAAGATATCCATTATCTAGAGGATACCTGTATATACCATACAAGGCTTAACCCTTTGTTAAACTCTGGTAAGAGGCTATATAACCAACTGTGGTGGCTGCCATTGAATATTGATATATTTATACACGGGTGAATTTTGAGATTCTTCATGTGACGGCATATATGTGTTGCAAAGGACATTCTCATTTCACTGGAAGCTTGGAGCTCTGTACTCTTATTTAACATCTTTTTGACCATTGAGAGGAAGGACTTCTTGTAAATACGTTGAGCTCCAGATTTGTTATAGTGTGTTATTGTTCTAACTTGTGTAGCGCGGTAATTTTCTCCTTTTATCTGTACCATTTCGTATTCCTTCTATTTACCTGCAGTACACTATCCAGCAATGGATATTTTCTGTTTTAGCACACAAAGGAGGTATTGACTTTGGGGATTTAAATACTGGCATAAATAACCCTTTGGTGGAACCTAGTTTGGATAGCCAATTCAAAGATCTATATAAAACTTTAAATAAGGAATTGAGGCTAAAGTGGGATATAGCAACCCTAGAAAAATATCTGAGTAAAAAAATGGTTCCGCAGCAACTCAGATGGACTTTACAAATCCATGATTGAGATGAAAATATGGACTCCAAAAAGGAGTGGTTTGAGTTATTTAACCCTTTCGCTGCCAGCCTACCTGGAGTTTTTGTCACCCTTGGTGCCAAACCGTTTTGCACTATTTTGCGCTCCCCATGTTCAAATGTGATTTTTGAAGGGATTTCCAGGGATTTCCCAGGGAAATGATATATTGTTTTTTTCAGCAGAGTCTGGGCTTTAACATGAAATGTCTTGTTTGTAATTTTTTAGGGGTATTCTCAATATTTTTGGGTGAAATATGTGAAAAAAATAAATATAAAAAAAAAAATAAATTTTTACAATTTGTAGTTTTTTTTGTAATAAAAAATGTAAGTTTTTCAATAAAATCTTATTGCGTGTGAAATCCCAATTTCTCCCAGTTACAGCGATACCACATATGTATAGGTAGACACCCTTTCCTGCCCAGGAGACTCCCCCAAACTGAAACAGCGCTTTAGGGAATTTTCAGATAAAATACAACTATGCTATGCAATATGCGCACCTTGCAGTTCTTCCAGAAAAACAACCCTTTACATTTGAAATACCCCCAACAAACTATATATTCTCTGGAAGTACACACCTCAAGCTTTCTAGGCGTACCAGGCTTGTTGATGTGCCCATAGTTTTCTGGAAGTAATCCCTCATTGTATTCTTTGGTTGCAAAGAGTTTCCCTAAAAAAAGGATAAAAAAGCAGAATCAAAGCCACATTTTCCTAAAAAACTATGTGCAAACAAGAAAAAACAAGTTTAGTCTGAAAAAGCAACATCCCCCGAACAGAACGATACCCAACATGTATAGCCCGGGACCAGCTATGCAGGGCTTGTAGAAACAGGGCACAGGGGCCAGCTTTTGTGGCCCCTGGCCCTGCAGGCTACAAAGCCCGCATAGCCCGTGGGCCCGGGCTCTTCTGCCCCCCCCTGGGCTTTGGGGAGGCAGGTAATGGGGGTGCCAGGGGTTAATGGCAAGTCACCCGCTAGTCACAGGTGACTTGCCACCTCCCCCAGCCTTGTGAACTGGTATAGGGGTCATGGACCCCTTACCAGTTCACAAGGGGTTAAATGTAAAAAAAAAAACAGACACACAAAAGAGAAAAAAATATTTTATTAATTTTTTTTTTACACTGTACTCACCTCCCATCCATCCTGCTGGAAGCCTTTTATAGCTGCTGGATGACAGAACACAAAGAGTTTATTAAAAAAAAAAATGACATAGGGTCTCCCCTCCCAGGGGGCGGACCCCATTTTTTTTTGGAATTTTAAGGGTTAAAAACCCTTAAAAATCCAAAAAAAAAAAAATGAAATGGGGTCCCCCTTACCCATCATTACCAGCCCGGGACCAGCTATGGGGGCTTGTAGGCACAGAGTGGGGGGGCCAGCTTTTGTGGCCCCCCCACCCTGCAGCCTACGAGCCCACATAGCCTGTGTGGGCCCGGGCTCTTCTGCCCCCCCCTGGGCTTTGGGGAGGCAGGTAATTGGGGGTGCCGGGGGTTAATGGCAAGTCACCCGCTGCGGCAAGCGGGTGACATGCCATCCCCCAGCCTTGTGAACTGGTACAAGGGGTCTCATGGACCCCTTACCAGTTCACAAGGGGTTAAATGTTAAATAAAAAGACACAGAGACCTAAGATATAAAAGATCTTTATTTTTTTTTTTACTTTACTCACCTCCGATCCTGTGTCCCCCGGCGATCTCCGCTGACAGCCTGCTCGTGTGTTTGAAGGAGAGAGCCTGGGGAGGAGGGGGGGGGGGCGATCTCAGCCCTCTCCTCCTCCCCATCTGCCCTCCTCCAGGCACACGAGCAGACTGATTGTCTGTCTCACGTCCCGGCAGTAAGAGGGCTGCTGGTGACATCATAAGATGTCACCTGGCCCCGCCCCCCTAGCAGACCCGTTCCAGGAAGTGGGGGGGGGGGGGAGGGCAATTTCTGCCCTCTCCTCGACACCGAAGAGGCTGGGGGGGGGGGCGATCGGAGGCCCCCCAGTGAAGAGGACACCCATCGGGAGACAGCGAGGCCTCAGGTAAGGAAATGTCATTTTTTTTTATTTTTTTTTACATTTAGCAGCTGCCGAAGCGGGGGGGGGGGGGCCTATTCCGGGGGCTCTCCTGGAGCCATCCGATCCCCGCGGGGGATCGGATGGCACCAAATTAAAGGGGAGACCCGGCCGGATCCAACGAGGGGTCAGGTGAGTATTTTTGATTTATATTTTTTTTACTGTCAGGGGGGAAAGTCAAGCACGTAGATTCTACGTGCTTGGCACTTAAGTGGAGTGGAAGCGAGCACGTAGAATCTACGTGCTTGGCACTGAAAGGGTTAATGAATGTGGCCTCATGCTAGTTAACAAATTAATATCAAAGAAAAAGGTTCAGCTGACTAATTTGGAGTCAATTAAAGCGGACCTTAAAAAGCAACTTACACCTATGAGTACCACTGATACATTTATCTCCAGATTTAGTGAATTAAAGATCAAACTACAAAAGGATGAGAATGTAATTAGGAGTAGGAAAATTAGAAAACAGCAAAGAGATATGCAGGACTACTCCACTAATAAAGTTTCCAAGTGGCAATTTTTGGAGGGAGTGTTTCCAGATGAGGTGGAAGGTAGACCTGCAGCATTGGAAATACCCGTTACCCCCGGTAGACAACCCCCGGGACGATCACAGAGAACGACTGATTATCGGCAAAATTCCAGCTCAGTGGGGAAGGTAAGGGATCGGAAGTGGCAACACGTGGGATACAATAATAATATTAAGGGGGTCAATTGGCGAAAGCAACCACTTCCCTGCCGACACAGAAATGGTGAGGTGACCACAACTAGGCAAGACCTCCCATATATTAGAAACAGACAATCTCCAGTGAGGCAGTCAGGGATCTCCTCTACCCCTTTTCGGAGCCCCGGGGGGCCACGCACTCGCGATTGGGAACTTGCCCAGAGAGACAGGGGGAAGTCCATCGAACCCCCAAATCGGGGCAGATTGCCAGTAAAACGCAAAGGGTGGGAAAACGAGGAAGGAGAGGGGGAACCAAACATCAGAAGGCAAAGATTCCACTAGGTCAGGGGATCTTTAATCTAAGCTCAATTACACTAACAGAAAATGAGCTAAGATTATTGGATCGGGGCTTAAAGTATGCCCCTCCAAAGAAGGTAGACAAATTTGAAGTACATCTAGATTTCCAGAAATTTGTACGGAAACTCTCAATTTTTTCTAAGTAAAAAATCTGAGGTACCTACAGATACCCAGTTGATGCCACTTGAGCACACATCTGGGTCGGCGGTAAATCCTCTAGTGGACTCCAAAAGGGAACAGGAAGGGGAACAGGTGAGGCACACTTTCTTAAAAAATAAATCGGTGTTTAACCCCCCCCCCCTCAATGAGTTCCCAATTGGATGTCTTTAAAAATCTTGTTACAAATGATTTGAAAAAAATTCAGCCTGGTAGGGCAAACCACCCTCGCTGGATTTCACAAAGTATTAAAGATCTAGAACAGAGGAACAACTTGGCAATTAAGCCTGCAGATAAGGGTGGAGGATTAGTTATCTTAGATAAAGGAGACTATATATCAGAGATGATGCGCTTATTAGCTGATACTAACACTTATCAACCCCTAGAGAAGGATCCCATCAGGGAGTATCAGCGGGAATTTCTTGCGCTCCTATCTCGGGGCCAACAGTTGAATGTCCTGGGAAAAAAAGAGTTTGAGTATCTTAATATTGGAATTCCTAAAACTCCAACCATTTATTATTTACCAAAGATTCATAAAAATGTTGAAAAACCCCCGGGATGACCAATAATTAGTGGAATCAATTCCCTAACCTGTAGATTGGGGGGAGTATGTTGATAGTTTTTTGCAACCCCTGGTATCCTCATTACTGGCCTATCTTCGGGATTCCAGTCAAGTGTTAGAACTATGTCAAAAGCTGTACGGACCCCTGGATGTGATTCATATAGCGGTATCGGTTTGCTCTTTCTTTGACATGTGGTATTGACTTTGTCTTGATTGCTTTTTTGCTGCCCCTTGCTCCCATTGATTTGTGTATATAAACATATGAAGGTATTAGCACGTAGCACTTGGCACTTTTGACTAGTTAGTTATTATTGCATCATAATAGAGTTTAAGCACTTTGCACTTTATGTATTTGAGGGATTGTTTTATATACTTGTGTATATATATTAATTGTTATAGAGTAGATATCTTAATCTTGTTTGGAAGCAGTTTATTTATTCACCAGCGGGGGGCAGGAGTATTCTCTAGAGATTTTCTTCATATTATAAAGATAGGAATTGATATGAGCAACCTAATCCGCAGTTTCTTTTGAGTAAATATATGTTTATAATAATTTTGGGTATTAGATTATTGTGATATTGTCAATTGATTAATAGATTATATCATCCAGGAGGGTAAATTGTTTTTATCATGTCATGTGTTTATGTTATGTGTGTTTTATGTGGTATATGTAGTTTTTAATTTATGCGCTGAGAATAAATAAAAAATTGAGAATTTTTCTGGTGGAGTGCCCAAATTTTTTGGAATTCTAATTTTTGGTCTTTTGTTAGAACTATGTCAGACATTAATCCCTTCTGAGGGATGGTTGTTGGCTACTGCTGATGTCACCTCATTGTATACGGTAATACCTCATGACCTAGGAGTCATAGCGGTTGGCCACTTTCTAGAACAAAAATCTGGTTTACCAAAAAAACTAATTGACTTTTTGATTGACTGTCTAAACTTCTCTTTGAACCACAACTATTTTTGGTTTGGGGGGAAGTTTTTCTTGCAAGTTAAGGGTGTAGCCATGGGGGCGAAGTTTGCCCCCAGTATGGCAAATCTATATGTCGGCTATTGGGAGAAACGTTTTATCTATGAAAATGCATGGCCCTCATTGAGAATATGGCGCCGGTATATTGATGACGTGGTTATCGTATGGGATGGGCCAAAAACATCCCTTGATGAATTTTTCTTAGCTGTAAATACCACCTATAATTTAGAATTTACTGCAGAGATTGATCATAGGGAGGTAAATTTTTTGGATTTGACTATTCGGCTAGAGGAAAATCTTCTCTCTACCCGAACTTATTTTAAGGCTACGGACAGAAATGGCTACGTTCCGAGAGAGAGTTGCCATCACTCGACGTGGCTTGAGACCATTCCTAAAGGCCAATTCCTACGATTAAGACGTAATTGTAGTAACATCAAGGAGTATGATAAGCAAGCACAGGATTTATCGGCAAGATTTATTGAAAAAGGTTATGAGGCAGAATTTATTAGGGGACAAAATATGGCTATAAGGGCCTTAGAACGTGATACTCTGTTTAAACCGAGGAAGGAACATGGCATGAAGGGGGATGTTAGTCAATTTGCTTTCCTAACAGGGTATAATATGCAATATCATAAGATATAAAACATCTTGAAACGGCATTGGCATATTTTGCAGGATGACCCTATATTGGGCCCGGTGTTACCTACTCACCCTAAATGTATCTTTAGACGAGCCCCTAACTTGCGAGATAAACTCGTTCGCAGTTATATAGATCCACCTAAGACTATCTCTTTAGTATCAGAGCCCCCTATTGGTTTTTTTTTAGGTGTGGAGCTTGTTGTGGTTGTAAAATTAGTCAAACTAAAGACAGGTCATCAAAGCCCTTTTTAGATACAAGATCTGGGAGAACATATAAGATACATAATTTTATTTCTTGCAACTCCAAGTATGTTGTGTATGCCATTTGGTGCCCCTGTAAATTGGTATATGTGGGTAGAACTACCCGGACTCTGAAGACAAGGATCAGAGAACATATATACAACATCAAGAGGGGCTATGATGCGCATAATTTATCTGCACATTTTAAACGGTACCATGCATCTGATCCAAAATGTTTATCTTTCCAAGGTATTGAGAGATTGGAACGCCATTGGCGTGGGTCTGATCTGGTTAGGGACTTATCGCGAAAAGAAGGACGTTGGATTTTTAATTTAGATACTTTGCACCCTAATGGATTGAACATAGAATTTGATTTGAACTGTTTTATTGATAGGTCTAAGTTTATCTCATCATTTTTTTATTATGTTGTATTGGCAAAAGTTGTAGGTGGACACGTCTCACTTCCTGATTGGTTCTTTCCCACTCTTATTTGTGGTTTTTATTATAATTATAATATATACCTGAACAGAACAGTTAGTTCTGTAGTTTTTTTTTTTATTAGCAGTGCCCCTTTTTTATCCAGTGCGCTTAGGGCTCTTTCCGCTTTAGCTAAGCTTTATATTGCTGGGATAATTGCAATATCATCCTGCTGTCTGAAACCATTGGGATAATTGCAATACTATCCTGTTGTCTGAATATGTATGTTGGGGCCCTGATTAATTTAGGGCCCTTATGCAACTTGTTATTTTTAGCTACGGTATTTGAGATTTTGCCGTTTCCTAGAAGTTGCTGCCATGTTTCAATAGTGTTTCATTAGCGCATCAATGAAACAGCGCTGTATAAATGTTGTGGACCTCGCCCCGCGAGATTACAGCAGCCGTGGTCATGGCTGTGCTATTTTAAATGGCGGCCGTGAACTTGTTATTTTTTCAATCTGTTTTGCCCTGTGATACTTAGGTTTCATCTTATCTAAGTGACCGCTATAGTATGGGAAAGATTGCGGCTTCAGCCGCGTTGTTTTGACAGCTGTCATAGCTGCGCTGTCTAGGTAATACACACAGCTCTGTCAGGTGTTGCTCTCTGACAGCTTACCCCACCCCTCCTCCAATCATTGGTCAGTTTCCCCGCTCTCCATTTGACAGACAAGGGGCGGGATTATAGACGCGTCTGGTTCAATACATGACACGCTCCCCGTCCTCACGTGACTTGCTTCCTCCGGATATAAAATACGGAGGTTGCTGACAAGCTAGCATCCGGGTCAAAGTCCCAGTCGGGGACGAAACGCGTTGGAGCTAGTACTGTTTTTAAGAGTGGTGGAACCCAGCGAGGATGTGGTGAGACGTGTCACCTTTATTTTATGAACGCTTATGGATGTTTTTTTACATTGTGAGTGCATAATTGTGGAATAAAATTGCATGTCATTTTACTAAACGGTGTCACACTAGATGAGATCTCTTCTTTTTTCCATGCTTGGATATTTGAACTGCCTTAACCTATGGGATTATCCAAGTATAATTTGGTGCTGATTTAGCCCAAAGAGGGCAACCATCTTTTGGAAGATATCCATTATCTAGAGGATACCTGTATATACCATACAAGGCTTAACCCTTTGTTAAACTCTGGTAAGAGGCTATATAACCAACTGTGGTGGCTGGCACTGAATATTGATATATTTATACACCGGGTGAATTTTGAGATTCTTCATGTGACGGCATATATGTGTTGCAAAGGAAATTCTCATTTCACTGGAAGCTTGGAGCTCTGTACTTTTATTTAACAACGGATCTAGGTTCACATTACATTCCCCCCCCCCCCATAATGAGGACCCCCTCTGTGAAGACTGTTAACTTGCCATAGGTCTCATGGAGAAATTTGTACTGATTGGAGTTGGGGCAATAGCAGCATGCCAAGGACACCTTTAGTGAACAAACAGGTATCTGCCCTCCGGAGTGGGGGGGAACGCTCCACAGTCCATAGCAGCGCATTACGTGTGTCCGGCGCTTGCTGATATCAGTGGGCGGACACAGCAAGCGCCAGAGGACAGAAGCCAAGAGAGCCTGCCAGACAGCCTGCTGGTGTAATAACAGTACACACACCATACACACAATACTGTGTAAGGTGCTTTGTGTGTAATCATTACACAGTACACAAAGCACCATACATTTACACATTATCTTATAGTGGTCTCTTATAGTATAAGACATAGTTCACACTGTTACCCAATGTATAATTATCTCCCATATCTCCCACTATTTTTACATACTCTGAATGAGAAAACTGCTGAAATCGGCGGTTTCTGGCATTGAATCTGCCTCCTATTGGTTTCATTGTGAGTGCAGCGGATTTTGTAGAAGAGAGCTCCCGAGAGAGTTACCACACAATTCGCCGCAGCCTCCTTTTAATCTCAATAAGAGGTGGAAAAATTACAGTTTCCAACACATGCTATGCCATGGTGAAATGTAATTTATTGGAATTAGTAATAAATACTTCTCAACATATAATTAAATATTGTTTTTGTGACTATGTTTAAATTATATTTGATTTTTAGCAATGAGAATACATAATGCATATCAGGTACTTACATTCCCAATAACTGTAGCAAAATTACAGTTTTGAGGTAGCCACCAAAATTATTTTTTGGTTTGGGGTCACCACAACATGAGGAACTGTATTGCGGGGTCACGCCATTAGAAAGGTTGAGAACCACTGCTTTACATTTAAGGTAGTACACTTCACCGTACAGGAATTAGGAATAGAAGGCCAGCACACTCATATAGTAGCTTATAAAGAGGCAATATTGGTAATTAAATGGGTGCAAACTTAATATATGGGACAAATGTCCCAGGAAATACCAACAAAAAATATTTAAAGAATGCACACCTGACTACAAAATTATATAGTTGCAAGAAAAGTGAGTACATTTATTTATACACAAAAGATATCTTTGGAATAACGTGCAGATAGCACGTGAGGTGAAGAAGCAGATACAATACTAGTCATATTTACAATATGTACAATATATAGTGTAGCAAGTCCCGGAATTTACATTAGTTTGGTTGCATCTGATATAGTGGAGTATAGGCACTTCGCTCCTCCATCTTGCATCTGGACATTACGCATCATGCACGTTATTCCAAAGATATCTTTTGTGTATAAATAAATGTACTCACTTTTCTTGCAACTATATAATTTTGTAGTCAGGTGTGCATTCTTTAAATATTTTTGTTAGTACACTTCACCGTAGCCATAGCTCGGCCTTACCATACAAACACAATTTCAAACGCAATCACAAAGCCGACAGGGAAATGAGGGGCGCCGGGAAGGGGGGGGGGGGGGGAAGGAGTGGGCACAAGCCGGGCCCACCCCAGCGAAGGCTAAACACTGCCCAGCCAGTCCACCCAGGAAGTAGTGTAGGCGACAGATCACATCCAGGCGACGGCCGGGGTCAGAGGGTCTGGGGCAGAGAGCCCTGTGGATACGATCTATTGCAATTTCTGTGTCTGAAGGTCGATTCAGGATTTAGTTGAAAATGCTGTTACCATGTGTTGGAGATCTTCTGGCTCAGTAGCTACCGGCAGGCCCCTCACCCAGATGTTTTTGCAATGGCTGTGGTATTTTAGGTCATCAAGGTGCAAGATTGTAGCCTGCCACGCTCCTCTCCAGGGCCTTTATTCTTTGTAAGGACATTTGGTGTGACTGCGCCAGGCCGTCGACCTCTGAGCCCAGGTTTTCGACTGAATTTTGCAGGTCTGAGATATCCTTCTTAAAGGTGGGCTTAAATTTCTGCTTTAACCCTTTGAGTGCCAGCCTACCTAGATTTTTTGTCACACTCTGTTGCCCGACGACTTTTCACGTTTTTGCGCTACACGTGTGCAACCTTGATTTTTGAAGGTATTTCCATGAAAATTATATATTGTTTTTTTCAGCAGAGTCTGGGCTTCAACATGAAATGTCTTGTTTGGCCTTTTTTTAGTGTATTCTCAATACTTTTGGGTGAAATATGTGCAAAAAAATGAAAAAAAACCTATTGTTTACAATTTGTAGTGTTTTTTTTGTAATAAAAAATGTAAGTTTGTTAATAAAATATTATTGCGTGTGAAAGCCCTATTTCTCCCGGTTACAATGGTACCACATATGTATAGGTATACCCCCTTTCCTGAAACAGCAGTTTAGGAGATTTCAGATAGAATACAACTATCCAATATGATTGCATAGTTGTAAGGGGTTAATAAAAAAAAAAATAAATGACATAGGGTTCCCCCTCCCAGGGGGGGGGGGGGGGACCTCATTTCTTTTTTGGAATTCTAAGGGTTAAAAACCCTTAAAATCCCCCCAAAAAATGACATAGGGTCCCCCTTACCCAGCATTACTGACCCGGACCAGCTATGGGGGCTTGTAGAACAGGCTACTAGCCCACATAGCCACGTGGCCCGGGCCCTTCTGCCCCCCCCGGCCGTTGGGGAGGCAGGTAATGGGGGGCTGGGGGTTATGGCAAGTCACCCGCTTGCCGCAGGTGACCTGCCATACCCAGAGCCTTGTGAACTGGTATAAGGGGTCTCATGGACCCCTTACAGTTCACAAAGGGTTAAGTTAAAAAAAAAAAAAAAAAAGACACCAGACAAATATTTGGAGGGGGCGGAAATTGTACAGAATCGCTGGCCCTTTCAAATGAGGGGTAAGGTAAGTCTCTGTTTTTTACTTTTTTTTTATGGGCCTCTAAAGTCAGCTACGTGACTCTCACGTAGCTGGCACTTAACGGTTGGAGAGGCAGCTACGTGAGAGTCACGTAGCTGGCACTAGAAGGGTTAATCTGCCAGTACTAACTTGTCGTATTCTGTTTGAGGCGGGGGAGGGACAGACAACATAGGGGCCCCACATCGCCTGTGCTGTGCTTCCGGAGTACCCCAGGCAGGATCTGTGCCCAGGGCTTGAGCATGGAATTTTTTTTTTTGGGCTTGTGGGGATTGCATATGTGGGGCGCACCCCTGACTGTGAGCTTTGATTTGCGGCCAGCTTGGGCACCCGTTATCTCAGTTAGCAAAGTCACGCTTCTGTGGGAGTTGCCAGGGGCTGTCCTCGGGGCTCTGGTTTGAGCGCCTTGAGGGGGTGAGCGGTTCCGAGAGCCCCCGTGGGGGAGAACCAGTCCCCATCCATGGTTGGCAGGCCCCCTGAAAAGGCCAGAGAGCCCGGGCTTGGCGGGCTGATGGGTGTTGGACCGCGGAGGCGGCGCGGGGACATGGCCCACTTCATAATCGACGCCGGACTGTCAGGGTCTGCTGCTGGTACTTTAGGTGAGTGGGAGGGGTGACCGTGAGTGGTCACCCTAGGCTGGCCCGTGAATACTGTCTCCCCCACACTGCCCCCCCCAGAGTCTCCACTTGTCCATTTTTTGGGGATAGGGGAGGGCCCCCCCAGCTGACTGTCCCCACCTTGAGAGTTCCCCCGGCTTCCCCTGCTTCTCCTTGGGGCTGTGGATGTGCTATGGTAGCTCCACACTGGGTTCGGCGGGAGAGAGCTTCCTCTGCTGCTCGCGCACGGCACATCGCAAGCCGCTCAATCTCCCTCCTCCGCCTGGCTCAGTCTTCTTTGAGGGGGCCACAGTCCATCCACCCCCTCGCACTGACCTGCTCCACGCTGCCAGTCTCCCCCAGCAACTCCAAGAGGGACGATCCTCCTCTCCCCTCAGCCATGCTGGATTCGGCTGTCGCCTCCTGTTTCTTCGCCGCCATCTTGGAATCCTGGGCTACGACCACAGTGCTCCTGCTGCCGGTCAGGTATGAGCTGATCTTTTTCATCTGAGCTGGTGGCGATGCCCTCTGCCCCTTCCTTTTCTTCACCATCTCTCACTGGGGTTTGTTTCTGCCAGTAACTTCTTGTAAAAAGCACTTTTCTCTGCCGACCGAAGGGAGCCCAAGCATCCTCAGTCGCTTATGTCCGGCCACACCTCCTCCATTTTTTTTCACCATCAAACTTTGGGAACTGGTAAGTGGTCTATGAGACTCCTATACCAGCTCACAAGGCTCTGGGCCTGGCAAGTCACCTACGGCTAGTGGGTGACTTGCCATTAACCCAGAGCCCCCGCCCCCCCCAAAGTCTGGGGCCTTTAGGCTGTGTAGCCTGCAGGGCCAGGGTCCACCAAAGCTGGACCCTGTGCCCTGTTCTACAAGCTGCCATAGCTGGTGCCCATGCTGGGTAGGGGTGACCTAACCATTTTTTAAGGGTTTTTAACCATTAAAATGCCCCAAAAATGCCCCCCGCCTATTTTTTTTCTTGATTTCACCCATTATTGTGTGGATAGTAGTTGTATTTTATTTGTAAATGTGATAATGTGCTATTTTCAGTTCCTGTCTCCTGCACAGGAACGGGGGGCTACCGATACAGATGTGGGGCAATATGGTTTTCTTTAATAAAAAAAATGTTTTATTAAAAGTTACAATTACAAACAAGACATTTCATGTTAAAGTGAACCAACACCCAGCGGTATCGGCCTGGGAATCTATAAGATTCCCGGCCGAACCGATCCCTCCCCGCAGGGCATCCAAAACCGGGATGCCCTGCTGTGTGAAACCCCCCAGGACACCAGTTGCACTTACCTTATTGCCGGTCCAACATCGCATGCACGCTTCTCTCTAGCAGGGCGCATGCCCGTGCTGGCCATTTGTGAATGCTCTGACCGGCTGCGGTAAGATGTCGCATTGACGTGCATACCACAGCGGCTCCGAGGGCGCTGATTGGACAAGCGGCTGCGCATGCGCCATAGGAGCGGGGTGAGGCGAGTTGTAACTTGCGATCTGGGGGGTTTCACATAGTGGGGCACCCCCGATCGGAATGCCCCGGGGAAGTGGACCAAAACCCAGGATAGTCAAAATCCTGGGTGTTGGTCCACTTTAACCCTTTAAGTGCCAGCCTACCTGGCGTTTTTGTCACCCTTTGTTGCCAGACCATTTTGCGCTCCCCATGTTCAAATGTGATTTTTGAAGGGATTTCCAGGGATTTCCCAGGAAAATGATACATTGTTTTTTTCAGCAGAGTCTGGGCTTTAACATGAAATGTCTTGTTTGTCATTTTTTAGGTGTATTCTCAATATTTTTGGGTGAAATATGTGCAAAAAAAAATAAAAATTTTTTACATATTGTAGTTTTTTTTGTAATAAAAAATGTAAGTTTGTCAATGAAATCTTATTGCGTGTGAAATCCCAATTTCTCCCGGTTACAGCGGTACCACATATGTATAGGTAGACAACCTTTCCTGCCCAGGAGACTCCCCCAAACTGAAACAGCGCTTTAGGGGATTTTCAGATAAAATACAACTGTGCTATGCAATATGCGCACCTTGCAGTTTTTCCAGAAAAACAACCCTTTACTTTTGAAATACCCCCAACAAACTATATATTCTCTGGAAGTACACACCTCAAGCTTTCTAGGCGTACCAGGCTTGTTGATGTGGCCATAGTTTTCTGGAAGTAATCCCTCAATGGATTCTTTGGTTGCAAAGAGTTTCCCTAAAAAAAGGATAAAAAAAGCAGAATCAAAGCCACATTTTCCTAAAAAAACTATATACAAACAAGAAAAAACAAGTTTAATCTGAAAACGCAACATCCCCCGAACAGAACAATACCCAACATGCATAGCTACTGTCAAGGGAAGAGTTGCCAAACACACCAAAGTAAAGCATGTGCGTAACGGTAATTTTACTTGAAAATTTCAGCTCTGCAGACAAAGTGCGCACCTTGCGATTTTTCAACCAAAACAACCCTTGACATTTGGAATATCCCCCATAAACCATATATTCCCTGAAAGTACACACGTTAAGCTTTCTAAGGGTACCCAGCTTGTTGTAGTGGGCTCATCTTTCTGGAAGTAATCCCTCAAAGAATTCTTTGTTTGCGCAGGGTTTCCCTAAAAAATTTATAAAAAAGCTGAATAAAAAACACCTTTTCCTAAAATATAAATATGCAAACCAGAAAAAACAAGCTAAGTCTGAAAGCGCAAGGTCCCCCGAACAGAACAATACCCAACATGCATAGGTACTATTAACCCTTTTAATTGCCAGCCTACTTGAGATTTTGTCACTCTCTGTTGACAGGCCATTTTTCCCCATTTTGCGTCATGTTTTGCGCCATGTTTTGCACCATTTTTGCTGGAACTTTCAGGAAAATTATATATATATTTTTTTACAGCAGAGTTTAGGCTTTAACATGAAATGTCTTGTTTGTAAATTTTTTTTTTTTTTTACAATATTAAGTAAAAATAATAAATAAATAAAAATTTTTTTTAAAAAATTGACTCCTTTATTTTAAATAAAAAATGTATTTTATTAAGGAAAATCATATTGCATGTGAAAGCCCCATTTCTACCGATTAGAACGGTACCACATATTTATCGGTAGCCCCCTGTTCCTGCCCAGGAGACCCCCCTAACTGAAACAAGTATTTTATAACATTCACAAAAAAAATACAACTACCATCCACACTACAAACGGTTAAATCGAGAAAAAAAAAAATGACATAGGGTCCCCCCTCCCAGGGGAGGGAGACCCCATTTTTTTTTTGATTTTTAAGGGTTAAAAACCCTTAAAAATCAAAAAAAAAATTGACGTGGGGCCCCCCTTACCCAAAGTAACCAGCCCGGGACCAGCTATGGGGGCTTGTAGGCACAGAGTGGGGGGGCCAGCTTATGTGGCCCCCCCACCCTGCAGCCTACGAGCCCACATAGCCCATGTGGGCCCGGGCTCTTCTGCCCCCCCCTGGCCTTTGGTGAGGCAGGTAATGGGGGTGCCGGGGGTTAATGGCAAGCCACCCGCTAGCGCAGGTGGCTTCCCATCCCCCCAGCCTTGTGAACTGGTATAGGGGTCATGGACCCCTTACCAGTTCACAAGGGGTTAATAGTGAAAAAATCACACAGACACAGAGAAAAAAAATCTTTATTTTTCTTATTTTACACTGTACTCACCTCCGATCCGACGTCCCTCGCCGCTGTCCCGCGCCGATCATCTCACTGACAGATGCCGGTGGTGATCGGCGCAGGGCGGGTGACAGGTGAGGGGGCTCCGATCGGAGCCTCCTCACCTGACATCCGCCCTGCTCCGATCACCACCGGCATCTGACAGATGCCGGAGCTCGGAGGGGGTATAGGAGGAGCGGGATGACGTCCTCCCGCTCCTCCCACAATGGGCGGAGCTAAGCGGCGGCGGCCATCGCCACCATTACAAGAGGTGAGGACCCGGAAGAGGGTCCTCACCTGAAGACTGCGCAGCCCAGGGGGGGGATCGGACCCCCCCCCTGGTGAAGAGGAGACCCGGACAGAAGGCTCGGGCGCGGAGGTGAGTAAATGACAGTTTATTTTTTGTTTTTTTTTACAGCGCCGATGTCAGCGCTGGAAACGGGGGGGGGCGACTGGTTTCGGGCCCCCCCCTGAAGACGGAGGACGACGGGGGGGGGGCGATCGGATGCCCCCCCCCAGGAAGAGGGGACCCCAAGCTTCACGGGGATACCGGAAGTGGTTTTTTTTTTCTATTCTTTAACTGTTTGAGGAAATGCCAGGCACGTAGTTTCTACGTGCTTGGCACTTAACGGTAGGAGAAGCAACCACGTAGAAACTACGTGCTTGGCCTTTAAAGGGTTAAAGCCTAAACTCTGCCCCAAAGAAATATATAGAATTTTTCTGATAATTCTTGGAAAAATCACATAGCACAAAATGGTGAAAAATGACCTGTCAGAGGGTGACAAAATCTCAAGTAGGCTGGCAATTAAAAGGGTTAAAATTAGATACCCATGTTGGGTATTGTTCTGTTCGGGGGACCTTGCACTTTCAGATTTAGCTTGTTTTTTCTTGTTTGCATATTGATATTTTAGGAAAAGGTGTTTCTTTGCTCTGCTTTTTTTTATCCTTTTTTTGTGAAACTCTGTGCAACCTAAGAAATCTTCGAAGGGATTACTTCCAGAAAGACGAGTCCACTACAACAAGCTGGGTACGCTTAGAAAGCTTAATGTATGTACTCTCTGGGAATATATGGTTTGTGGGGGTATTCCAAATGTAAGGGCTGTTTTGGTAGAAAAAGTGCAAGGTGTGCACTTTGTCTACAGAGCTGACATTTTCAAGTAAAAATATCGTTACGCTCATGCTTAATTTTGGGGTGTGTGTTAACTCTTCATTTCACAGGTCCTATGCATGTTGGGCATCTGTTCGGGGGATTCTGCTTTTTCAGATTTATCTTGTTTTTTTCTTGTTTGCATATAGTTTTGGGGGGCCTGGGCCCACGTCAACAAGCCTAGAAAGCTTGAGGTGTGTACTACCAGATAATATATATTGTTTGTGGGTTATTTCAAATGTAAAGGGTTGTTTTTCTTGAAAAACTGCAAGCGTCAAGCACAGTTGTATTTTATCTGAAAATCTCCTAAAAAGCTGTTTCAATTTGGGGGGGGGGGGGGGGGGTTAGTCTCCTGGGCAGGAAAGGGTCTCTAAAAATATGTGCTACAGTTGTTGTAACCGGGAGAAATGGGGATTTCCCAGGCAAGAACATTTTTTGACTAACAAACTGTAAAAAATAGTTTAAAAAAAAATGTTTTTGCCCATAAAAAATACAACTCTGTGAAGTACTCACCTGTAGAGTTGGTATTATACGCATACAGCACGTCCTGCTCCAGTAGTAGTAATAACATGTGGGTAGTCCTCCGCCGCCGTGCACTGCAGACATGTAGAAAACAAGCTCCTCCCGGCCCTTCATATACCGAGGGACCTCCCACAAATCCCCAGCATTGAAAAGCAGTGAGGAATAGAGACCAGGAGAAAGCAACCACCCAAAACTGGCAAAAATATCAAAGATAACCATCACCAACAGAGGATTCAGAACAAGGTGAAACAGGGTGGGGTGGAGCAGGACGTGCTGTATGCGTATAATACCAACTCTACAGGTGAGTACTTCACAGAGTTGTATTATTCTAAGCATACAGCACGTCCTGCTCCAGTAATAGTAATAACATGTGGGACATCCAATAGCAGTGTCCATAAAGAAGGGTGGGATCCCCAACAGAAGGCAGCAGCAAGCAGTCTAAACTACTGCCGTCTGCAGAACCTTGCGGCCAAACACAGCGTCAGCTGAGGCCCGAACATCAACCTTGTAAAACTTAGTAAAGGTATGTACAGAAGACCAAGTAGCGGCCTTGCAAACTTGTTCAACAGGGGCCTGGTGCTGAAAAGCCCAAGAAGCCCCAACAGCTCTAGTAGAGTGAGCAGTAAGACGAAAGGGGGGAGTCTTCCCCTTGACAGTGTAGGCTTGAACAACAGCCTGACGAATCCATTTACTGATGGTAGACTTGGCGGGAGCCAAACCTTTCCTAGGCCCGTGAGGCACAACAAAGAGAGCATCCGTCTTCCTAAAGGCCTGCGTGGTAACCAAGTAAGACTTGACACACCTGACCACATCCAAGGAATGCAAAACCCTTTCCTTAGGGTTACTAGGATTGGGGCACAAGGAAGGAAGTACGATATCTTGATTCAAATGAAATGCAGACACAACCTTAGGCAGGAAGTCTGGCTTGAAGCGAAACACCACCTTGTCCCGGTGTCTCTCAAAGTAGGGAGGCTGAATAGACAAAGCAGCCAACTCAGACACACGTCTGACCGAAGTAATGGCTACCAGGAAGACAACCTTGAGCGTGAGCACAGCTAGGGCGGCCTCATGGATAGGCTCAAAAGGAGCCCCCTGCAAGGCCGACAACACCAAGTTCAGGTCCCAAACAGGAACCATAGGTTTCCGAGGGGGGCGCACATGAGTGACCCCTTGAAAGAAGGTCTTGATAAGAGAGTGATGGGCAAAGGTCTTCTGAAAGAAGATGGACAGGGCCGAAACCTGGCCCTTCAAGGTACTGAGCTTGAGGCCTAAGTCTAGGCCATGTTGTAAAAACTCCAGCACCCTGGATACTAAGAATTCCCGGCAGGGAAGAGACCTGGATTCACACCAGTCAATGTAAGCCCGCCACACTATAGTAGATGGCAGCAGAAGTCTTCTTCCTGGCTTGGACCATGGTAGCCACAACAGACGCAGACAAACCTTTTTCCCTCAAGATGGCGGTTTCAATAGCCAGGCCGTCAAAGCCAGCGTTAGTAAATTGTGATGGCGTAGAGACCCTTGGGTCAGAAGGTATGGTAACCTTGGCAGATCGCACTGATCTACTGCCATTTGAACCACGTCCGCGAACCACACTCTTGGCCACCTTGGGGCCACCAGAATTGTGGGTACCCCTTCCAGAGCGATCTTGCGCAGCACTCTGCCCAGAAGGGGAATTTGTGGAAACACATACAGGAGACAAAACTCCTTCCAAGACATTGACAGGGCATCCGTGGCCAGAGCCAGAGGATCCTGAGACAGGGATACAAAGCTCGGGAGCTTGTGATTGTGACGTGACGCAAAGAGATCCACGTCCGGCACACCCCAACAGTGACAAAGTGACTGAAATACCCTGTCGCAGAGGGACCAATCCCCCTGACGGGAAAACCCCCTGCTTCCCGTCCCCGGAATGTAGACAGCCGATATGCACTGTACATTGGTCTCTGCCCAAGTTAGAATCAGAGACACCTCCTGGAGAGCACCCTTGCTCCGGGTTCCTCCCTGATGATTGATGTAGGCTACGGCCGTCCTGTTGTCTGAGCGTACCTGAACCGCCAGACCCTTCAGGTGCTGGGTCAATCGTTCCAGCACCAACCTGACCGTTCCAGGACATTGATAGGAAGATGGGCCTCCTGAGGGCCCCACCTCCCCTGGAAGCACAGGGACTTCCAGAAACCTCCCCAGCACGAAAGACTGGCATCCGTCGTGACCGTCTCCCAGGAGGGAGCCAGGAAGGATCTGCCCCTTGTCAAATTCCTGTGGTCCAACCACCACGCAAGGGATTGTCTGACCGAGGGGGGAATCACCCAGCTGTCGTCCAGAGAAGCTGGGTCCTTGTTCCAAACTGACAGAAGGTGAAGCTGCAGAGTTCTCAGATGAAACTGGGCAAAGGGCACCGCCTCGAAGCTTGCCACCATCGAGCCCACCAACTGCATTCCCTGCCGGATGGAGGGATGAGGGTTCGCGAGCAGGGACCTCGCCTGGGTTGTCAGAGCTTCCACCTTCTGCGGAGGAAGGAATATCCTTGACTGAACCGAGTCCAGTATCATCCCCAGAAACAGGGTCACTGAGGAGGGGGACAGAGAGGACTTTGGGTAATTGATCACCCAGCCGAAGGACTCCAGGGTGGACATCACCCATCGAGTGTCCAGCTCTGCCTGCCGCAGAGACAGAGAGGTGATGAGAATATCGTCCAGGTAGGGCAACACGCGTATGCCCTTTAGTCTTAAGAGGGACATCACCCCTGCCAGCACCTTGGTGAAGACCCTGGGGGCCGACGTGAGGCCGAATGGGAGGGCCACGAACTGATAGTGCTGATCCATCAGCGCAAATCTGAGGAACCCTTGGTGCCCTGAGAACACCGGCACGTGCAGGTAAGCATCCTTGATGTCCACAGATGTCATGAAGTCCCCTGGACGCAGCGAGGCAATGGCCGAGCGCAGAGTTTCCATACGAAAATGCCTGCTTCTGACAAACTTGTTTAGGATTTTCAAATCCAGAATGGGTCTGACTGACCCGTCCTTTTTGGGCACCGTGAACAGGTTGGAATAAAACCCCAAGCCCCTGTCTCTGAAGGGGACCTCGCAGATGACCCCGAGCTCCAAAAGGTCCTGCACAGCCAGCATCAAGACCCGAGCTGAGGCAGGATCCTGTGGGATCCGAGACCCGACGAACCTGGTAGGGGGCAGCACCGCAAATTCTATCTTGTAACCGGAGGATACTACCTCCTGAATCCACCGGTCTGGGACGAGGCATATCCAGACATGCTCGAAGTGCTGTAGACGTCCCCCCACCCTGACGGGCGAGGGCGCCCCTTCATGCTTGGGGGGGGGGGGGGCTTTGGGCTTGGGCCCCCAGGAGGAGCCGGGACGGCGTCCTCTGTTCTTGTTCCAGGGTTCTGAGCGCGACCCAGAGAAAGACACCCCTCTACCTTGCTTGGTCCCCCGGTAGGGGGTAGAATGGGAGGCTTGGACCACGAAAGGGCCGAATCTGACGCTTGCGCTGGGGCAGCTTGCCCCCCTTGGCAGAGATATCTAATCTTTCTCCAAACAGGCGCAGTCCTTTAAACGGAAGCCCCGTAAGGGCCTTCTTGGCGACATTGTCAGCCGCCCACTGGCGTAACCAGACCGCACGGCGTATGGCCACCACCAGAGCAGAGGATTTAGCACTCCGCTTAATAGCATCGTCCGATGCAGATAGGATATAATTCAAAAAGATCTCACAGGTGGCCAGAGCATTGGCGGTATCAGAGGGCAAGTCATCCGCCCCTTCCAGGGCAGTCCTAACCACCGTCCTGAGCGCCACCGCCGTGATGGCTAAGGCGCAAACCGGGCGGAGCGACGCTCCCCCAAATGCAAAGGCGTGACATGCCAATTGATCAACTCGCCAATCCTCTAGATCCCGCAGCGTAGTAGTGTCAGGGGAGTGCATAATAGAGGTATTGGACAGACTCAGAATCGGGGCATCGACCTTGGGCGGCGATGTCCAGCACTTAACCAGATCGGCAGGAAATGGATACTTCTTATCCACAGCCTTGGGAATCCCCTGGAGTTTACTGGGATGTTCCCATTCTTTCAGCACTAGGTTATTAAAGTGAGTTTGTTCGGGAAACTCCAACCGCACCCTAGAGGTATGAAAAAGATCGCCCCGCTGCCGAGGTGCCACGGGAGGGGGAGAGAGGGGTAAAACATCAAAGATCTGAGACAACAGTCTGTCAATGTCGTCCTGGGACCAAAGATCAGAGCCAGACTCCTCCTGACTCCTGGACTCGTCCTCGTAGGATCCTGAGTCAGATAGCAGTTCCCCTTCCTCTGATGGGGACTGAGCATAGGAAAGCAGCAAATCATCAGATTCTACAGGGAGAATAGTAGCTTCAGGGTTCAAATGACCCTTCTTGGCAGTAGCCTTGCGCACCAGGGAGCCAGCAATAAAGTTTTCCACACTGGCCAATCTAGAGGCCAAATCAGCGTGAGAATCCCCACTAGTATTGGGGGTTATGCTCAAGCTAGGGGGAGTAGGGGAAATAAGGCGAGGTGTGGGCCCAGCCTCGGAAGAGGTGGGGAGACCGGCTAGCGCCTGTTGAGCATAAGGTACGCAGACCCGTGAATTGTCACTGCTGCTAGGTGAAACCCCACAAGCTGCACACAGACGGGCTTGTCCCAGGGGGACCCCGTTCGCGATGTCCTGGGATGCCTCCATATGGTGATTATTAACTTCAATGTGCCAGTAGGGATTGACGCTTTAAGCAACCCTGGATGCCCCTATGACCCGCTGGGAAGTGGGAGTAAAATCTGAAAAATGGTCTGGACCGGGAGCTACGTCGGACTAGGGGAAGCCACCGATGACCGCTGTCTGAAAGACTTAAGGGGAAAAAGGGATGTCAGAGCCGAGCGCGAGGAAACAAGCTAGAAAAAGGATCGCCCATGAGGGCACTTACAGTCTGCGACGGGAGGACCGTCTTCACCACGCGCATGCGAGAAGGAAATGGCGCCCAGCGAACCTCGAAGGGCGGGCAGTAGCGGTCGATGACGCGGAACGCGCCAGGCCAAACCACGCCTCCACCCCGGAGCGCGCGAAGCTAGAAGGCGCGCAGCCAATCCGGAGAGAATGTAGCTACGTCAGCATCCCTTCAGAGAAGAGGTCTGACAAAGTGAGCAAGGGAAATTGAAAAACACCGTAGCTTCCCCAAAACGTGCTGCTGTGTGCGCATAAGGCACAGTAAAACGCTGCGGTCAGTTTAATATTAAGTAAGTGAAGCGCGCTCTGACACCCAGTAGCGGTAAGAGTCTAAAGTGTACTTAGGGCAAGGAGTAGGCCATCAACACACAGCCCCCCCCCCTCTTTTTTCCCCCACTAACGGGGGAATCTGGGAAGGAAGGTGACCCGAATAGAGGGTTTAGGATGGGGCATGGGGGCACTAGTGCGGGAGGGGCATCCACTGAAGGCTCAACATTCGCCTTAACCGCCTACCCTATGGAGGGGGATTGCGGTGGAGACTAGCTCCGTACGCACACTAGGTGCTGCCTACCTTCACCCGACCAACGCAGCCCAGGCTGGGAGGCATATTCTTAACAAGGAGGACGGGTGGAAATAGTCCCGCAGGGCCTCGGTCTGTCAAGCCCCGCTCGCCTGCGAGAGCGTGATACTTCATGTCTTCGCAGTTCCAGCACTGCAGAGAAATTTGGGGATTTGTGGGAGGTCGCTCGGTATACGAAGGGCCGGGAGGAGCTTGTTTTCTACATGTCTGCAGTGCACGGCGCCGGAGGCAGAGGACTACCCACATGTTATTACTACTACTGGAGCAGGACGTGCTGTATGCTTAGAATATTATTCCCAGCCAAATGCTGGGAAAAGCCACCTTGGATGGGACCACCCTGGATAGTTTAAAGACCAACAAACAATTCCAGCCCAGCCAACCCCATCCTGTCATACCTCAGCACCTTTCAGCTGAGGGGGAGCCCTGAAGCCAGTTACGGAGGTGCAGGTTGAAGGCCCCCCAGGTCTGCAAGCCAGCCATGAGCACCAACAAAACTGTGTGCGAATACCCGTGGAGCCAGGGATAGGCCAAACAGCAAGGCCATAACTGAAAGTAGCAAGTGCCACCCCCCAACAAACCAACAAAACTTCTGGACCCAGAAAGAGTGGAGCATACGGAGGGCAGAAACGCCTTGCTCCAGGGAAGCAGGACCAATCACAGTGATTCATGCAGAATGTCCACACATGAATTACTGTTCAGATGCCGGAGGTTCAGTGTTGGCGAGCGGACAAGCCATCTTGGGGAAGATGGAATTGGTGAGAAGCCAAAGCACTTCGCTGAGGGGGCCCAGGAACCACAACCCCCCAGCAGCAGCAATGCGCCATAGCCCTCTCATGGTAGCCTCCCATTCAGGTAAGTGGGAAGACTCAGGCATGACAAGGCTGACTGGAGGCCCAGTCCCAAACTATCCTGTAACCAGAAGGCGGCACCTCATGAAACCCAGGTGTCTGAAGAGCAATCCCTTCACAATCAAAAAAGTGCAATTACCGCGCTAAAATTTCTTATAGTATTTGCAGACAAATATTAATACAAATTACAAAGGAGAACTGATCAACGTGCATTGACCCAGATATACCAGTAGGTCCAAAGTTAACATGTAGTAGTGTGGCACAGAGCAAAATTAAATTGGGCTTTTTAAAGCCCCTGCATAGTCAAGAGTGTCCAAAAACTGTCCAATGTTGTCCCGAAGTTGCATACACTATCCTAAAGTGATGGTTAGAATCACTCCACTTCAAGCAACAAACATGTGCCCTTCACCTTATATAATGCACTCTTGCCAGAAAATGGTTTGAATATCAGCCTTAATCTGACCCCAGTTGGGTCTCACATCAATGAAACTCGTTATTCACTTTCAAGGTGTAGTAAACATATGGAGCAAGTGCCTTATATGCAGCTCAAATGCAGATTCATCATAAAAGTAAAATCGGAAAAAGATCTAGCATAATACATTAATAAAAAAATCTTTGCATAAAAAGGTGCCAATAATGCACTCACAATTAAAAAGCTGTACATAGGCAGTTAGTACCATGAGCGGCTCTCATCCAACCTCTCTGTCACCTCGGCCGATGGTGGAAGGAAGGGAGAAGGCTCTGCTCTCGGCTATGTCCAAGTTGTGGTTGTTCGTATAGCCGCCGCCAACGTGCTTCGTTGCTGTGGCAACTTCCTCAAGACTGGCGGCTAATGTGGCTTTTTGTAAAGTAAAAGGTCCTTACGTCCGGACGAGCTGTGGAGAGGGCGCTGCATCAGCGTACACGGTGGTGCTGACGTTGATCAATGACAAGCCGCTTTGTCTCAGGTCAGGGCGAAGTGAATACATAGGGTATAGGTATTGGTAATGACAGTATGCTTGTCCAATCAGGGGGTTGTGCGTCAGTGGCGCCGGACAGCAATCACCGGGCTGGGATAAACGCAGCCCAAGTTCTCCCCCCAAAATTTTTTTCTCAAAGAGCCTCAGAATACAGAGGTGGAGAGTTCATCCTTGGCAACGCAGGGAACTGAAACATTCTCCCATTAACTTCTTGGACCTCACTAGCAAAAAGGATGGACAGGGCTTAGTAACCTCTACCTATTTTAAGACCACCGACCGTAATGGATATGTCCCTTCGTCCAGCTGCCACCACTCTAGCTGGCTAAAGGCAATTCCGAAGGGACAATTCATGCGCATAAGGCGAAACTGTACATCCCTACTCGACTATGATACTCAATTTGCCCTCTTATCCCAAAGGTTTCTGGTCAAAGGATATAGGAGGGAAGAAATAGAATTCCAAAGAGGAGAAGTAAGGGCACGGCATAGATCCTCCCTATTAGGGGCCCCTACCAAACGAGTAAATACATCCCAATAGGAGTACTCATTTATAACTAGCTTTAATCTCCAACACAAGCAGTTAAAAGGTCTGCTAACCATGCATTGGCACATTCTAAAGAGTGACCCCACGCTAGGACCAGTTGTGCCGGAACACCTGAGGATCATTTTCCCGCAAAGCCCCCAACCTTAGGGATATGCTTACCAAAAGCTTTGTAGATCCTCCGAAACCTGTAGCCCTTGTAAATAATCCCCCATTGGGCCTCTTTAAATGTGGCACATGTGCAGGCTGCAAAACGTGCCCTCCAACAAAAAAAACTAAAAAGTCCTTTGTAGACCTGAAAACGAACAAGGCCCATAAAATCACCAAATTTATATAGTTTAACACCGCAGGGGTAGTATATCTCATATGGTGGCCCTGCAAGCTGTTATATGTGGCCAGAACCATTCGACCACTTAAGGTCCGCATACGCGAGCACCTTTATAACATCAGAAGAGGGCCGGGAAACTCACAGCCTCTCAGCACACTTTAAAATCTCCCACTCTCAAGATCCTGGTGTGATGTCATTCATAGCGATAGATCGAGTAGACAGACACTGGAGGGGATCCAATCTCACGTAACGAGAGTCAATGGATTTATACTTTGGACACCCTAACACCAGTAGGTCTAAACGTAGAGTTTGACCTTAACTGCTTCATTGACCCTTTCTAACTCCTTTTTTCTTTATAGGCCCCACTCAGTTGTTGCTTTGACACGCCTTCACTTCTCACTTCTCTTACATGCCCCCTCCCTCCCCCCCCCCCCCCCTTATTTTGCGCAATTCAGGGGTTTTAATTATGCACTTAATTAGGCATACAGCATTAAACCCACTATTACTTCCCCTGTCAAAAACATGCTCATTATTCAAACTTTTTCTCTTTGTTGACCTAGCTGGTTGCATATCACTTTATCATTCATAGATGAATGCGCATATTTCTCACAAATGGAGTGGGACAAATCCCATGTGTAAACTTTATATAGATTAATTTATGCACTCATAATATATTTCACATATTTATTGTTTCATTGCACTTTTGCAAGAGTGAATTCACTGTAAACATCAGCGTTTCTCACCCATCCTCTTTAGAAATGAAAATGCACATAGTTAGGGTCCACTTTAGGGATATACAAAATATAGCAAAAATACAATTTTGTGAGTACTCACCTGAAGAATGGATATTGTTGGTGTGCCACACACCCCGCTTCACCTTTAATATTCTTCACGATTGGGTTACTCACCGCCAGGTGACGCTGTGCAGAGAGGAAGTCTTGTAACGAGCCCCCTTCCGGCCTATATATACCTGGTACCTTCCCATCTATCACCAGTGTATTAAAAAGCAGAAAGACAAGGTACCAGTATTTTAATGGTAACCTCCAAATAAATCAATATCAATAAAAATAAAAGCTTCACCATATAAAGGATTCGGAATACCGAAAAAGGGTGGGAGTGAAGCGGGGTGTGTGGCACACCAACAATATCCATTCTTCAGGTGAGTACTCACAAAATGGTATTATTCTTGGTGTGCCACACACCCGGCTTCACCTTTAATATTCTTCACGATTGGGACATCCAAAAGCAGTGTCCACAAGGGATGGGCATCCCAAGGCAAGGTAAAGCATAACTTAAATGACTGCAGTCTGCAGAACTTTGCGGCCAAAAACAGCATCCGCGGAGGCTCGCACATCAACTTTATAAAACTTAGAAAAAGTATGAACAGAAGACCAAGTAGCGGCCTTACAAACTTGTTCAACAGAAGCTTGGTGCTGAAAAGCCCAAGACGCTCCAACGGCGCGAGTAGAATGAGCAGTGATACGAAAAGGGGGAACTTTCCCCTTAGCAGAATAGGCCGCAGTAACGGCCTGACGTATCCATTTGCTAATGGCAGATTTGGCTGGTGCCAAACCCTTCTTAGGCCCACAGGGCACAACAAAAAAGGCATCCGTCTTACGAAAAGGAGACGTGATAAACAAGTAGTACTTAACACAGCATACTACATCCAAACAATGCAAAACCCTCTTTGTCATTCTTAGGATTAGGACACAAGGAGGTAAGAACAATATCCTGATTCAAATGAAAAGCAGAAACAACCTTAGGAAGAAAGTCTGGCTTGAACCGAAAGACCACTTTATCCTGATGCCTCTCAAAGTAGGGCACCTGGATAGACAAGGCCGCCAACTCTGAGACACGCCGGACCGAAGTGATAGCTACCAAGAAGACAATCTTCTGAGTCAGGGTAGACAAAGCAATATCTTGCAGAGGCTCAAAAGGAGGAGCCTGTAGAGCAGAAAGAACCAAATTCAAATCCCAAACAGGGAGTAATGGTTTCCTGGGAGGCCGCACATGCGTAACCCCCTGGAAAAAAGTTTTAACTAAAGAATGAAGCGCAAAACGCTTCTGAAAAAAGATAGATAAGGCAGAAACTTGCCCAGATTGTAAAAACTCCAGAATCCTGGAGACCGAGAAGACCCTACAAGGAAAGGATCTAATCTCACACCAAGCGATATAGGCCTTCCAAGTCCTATAATAGATGATAGAAGAAGACCTCTTCCGGGCACTGATCAGAGTCTTGACAACTGAGTCAGAAAGACCGTCCTCCTTCAAGATGGAGGTTTCAGCAGCCAGCCCGTCAAACCCAGCGCTGGTAAATTGGGGAAACACAACCGACCCTGAGTGAGCAGATCGGGCCGAAGAGGCAGAACGAACTGGTCCACTGCCAGCCGAACGATGTCTGCGAACCACACTCGCCTTGGCCACCTTGGGGCCACGAAAACGGCGGACACCCTTTCCAGAGCCAACTTCCGAACCACCCTGCCCAGCATGGGTATCGGAGGAAACAGGTATAGAAATCCCAGATCCCCCCAGCTCAGGGACATGGCATCCACTGCCAGAGCCAGAGGATCCCGGGAGAGCGACACGAAGTTCAGGAGCCTGTGATTGTGACGAGAGGCAAACAGGTCCACCTCCGGTGTCCCCCATCGGAGACACAGTGAGCGAAAAACCTGAGGATGGAGAGCCCATTCTTCCAGACGGGGAGAGCTCCTGCTCAACCGGTCCGCTTCCTGGTTCTCCACTCCTGGAATGTATACCGCCGAGAGACAAGGAACAATGGCCTCTGCCCAGGACAGGATCAGGGACACCTCTGTGAGAGCACTCAGACTGCGAGTCCCTCCCTGATGATTGATGTAAGCAACCGCTGTTCGATTGTCTCAACGCACCTGGACCGGAAGGCCCAGAACGTGTTGAGTCAGGAGAGCAAGAACCCGACGGATGGCTCTCAGTTCCAGAATATTGATGGGTAAGTGGGCCTCTTGCGGCCCCCACTGCCCCTGGAACTGAAGCTCCTTCCAGAATCCGCCCCATCCCGACAGAGTGGCGTCCGTGGTGACAATTTCCCAAAGAGGGGTCAGGAAAGACCTGCCCTTCACGAGATTGGTCGAGACCAACCACCACTGGAGGGACTGCCGGACCCGGGAGGACAACTGGAAGGGCTGATCCAGCGACCGAGGCTGCCGGTCCCAGGACGCCAACAGAAAGCTGAAGCGTCGTGTGAAATTGAGCAAAAGGAACTGCCTCGAAAGAGGCGACCATCAACCCTACCAGCCTCATCCCCAGACGGATGGACGGCCGAGGATTGGAAAGAAGGACCCGAGCCAACTCCTGAATCAGATGAATTTTGGACTGGGGGAGAAATACTCTGTGTTGATGAGAGTCCAACTGCAGAAAGGACACCACCCTGGCCGGAGCGAGGGAGGACTTGGGGAAGTTGATCACCCAACCAAAGCTTTCCAGCGTGGAGACCACCATCCTGGTGTCTGTCTCCGATTGATTGAGTGATGGAGCCATGATGAGAAGGTCGTCCAAATAAGGTAGGACACGAATGCCCCAAGATCTGAAAATGGCCATCACCCCTGCCAGCACCTTGGTGAACACTCTTGGAGCCGAGGTAAGGCCAAACGGAAGTGCCACGAATTGAAAATGCTGATCTTCCATCACGAATAGAAGAAAACGTTGATGAGCGTGGCAGATGGGAACATGAAGATAAGCATCCTTGATGTCTATGGACGTCATGAAGTCCCCCTGCCGAAAGGGAACCGACGGCCGTACGTAAAGTTTCCATGCGAAACTTCTGAATACGGATGAACTTGTTGAGTAATTTCAGGTCCAGGACGGGACGAACCGACCCGTCCTTTTTGGGGACTGCGAAAAGATTGGAGTAGAAACCGAGGCCCATCTCTAAGCGCTGTACCGGCCGGATGACCGCCATTTCTAACAGATTCTTTACCGACGCCAGGAGCCCCTGTGCGGCCAAAGGATCGGTGGGCACCCGAGACCGAAAGAACCGTGAAGGAGGGTGACACTCGAATTCCAGCTTGTAACCGGACGACACTACCTCCCGGATCCATCTGTCCGGAACCTCCTGGTCCCAAACCTGGGAGAAGTGTCGCAATCGTCCCCCCCCACCCGCACGGGTGAGGGCAGCCCCTCATTGCTGAGCGGGCTTACCAGCAGGCTTGGGCTTGGTGCCCCAGGACTGAGTGGGACGGCCACGGCCCCTCCCCCGAGTCCAACCTGCACCTCTGGTAGCGGGAAAGGAAGCCCCCCTACCCACTCTGAATCCCCGAAAGGAAGGCCTACCAGAACTTGCCCCCCGAAAGGGACGACGAGGCCTCTTGCGTTGCGGCATTTTACCACCCTTTGCAACTGAATCAATTTTATCACCAAACAGTCGCAATCCCAAAAAGGGGAGAGCTGTGAGCACCTTTTTAGAAGCTAAGTCCGCCGACCACTGGAGCAGCCACACTGACCGACGAATAGCCACCAGCATTGCCGCTGTCCTGCTACTCATAGCCAGCGCATCGTCCTGAGCGGACAGAACATAGGAGACAAAAGACTCACACTGCCTGAGAGCAGTAAACTCCTACAAGTGGGATCAAGATCCACACACAGATCCTGAATAACAGATCTAACCGCCAATAGAAGAATCGTTGATCCGGCACTAATAAAACCATGGTGAGCATACTGGTCAATCCGACGATCCTCACCATCCTTAAGGGCAGTGGTCTCAGAAGACTGCACCATAGCCGTGCTAGAGAGCCCTAGCACAGGGGTATCGACGTCAGGAGGAACCGACCAAAGCTTCACCAATTCTGGCGGAAAAGGATAACGCTTCTCCCAACTGGAAGGAATTCCAGTTAACCGCGTGGGATGTTCCTTAAGCACAACCCTCTCAAAGTGTTGTTGTCTGGGAAAAACCAAACGCGGCTGAGGCACATTAAACAACTGACCCTTTGGCAGGATGACAGCCTCAGGCGGATCTAAATTCAAAATTTCAAACATTTGAGCCAGAATGGAGGGGGTGTCAAGGGAAACCCCCGCAGACAAATCTCCAATAGCATCAACCTCAAGCTGATCTGCAGGCTCATCTGACTCCACCAGGAATTCTCCCTCCTCGTCCAGGGAGCAATCGGACCAATCCATAGGCTCACATACTTCATCCTGTGAAGCCGGAGGTACAGGAGAAAGTTGCTTCTGTTTCGCAGTGGCCTTCAACCCTGCTTTAACGGAAATTATCTTCTCGAGGTTGGATAACCGTGCAGACACCTCGGATTGCGAATCCCCACCTTTGACGATGTCACACGGGGTCCGGAACAGGGAGGGAGGGGTAGGGGATGATGGAAGTTGCGAAGAGCCAGCAGCTGGAGCGACGGACTGACGCGCAATATTCTGCCTTGCACAAGGAATGCATAATATAACATCATCGCCTGGGAGCGGAGTCCCACAGCCTCCACACACCCTGGATGGCCCAGAAGAACCATTTCCGGTATTATCGGAAGCCTCCATATGGTGATTTATGGTATTCGCAAAACCCTGGGTTTAAGGCATAAGCCACCTGGGATGCCCCTTTTATGTTAATGTCCCGGGAGGGAGGATTTAATTTATAATAAAGATCCCCTTTAAAAATAATTAATTCAATAAATCATTATATTATATATCTATATATTTTTATATATATATATATATATATATATATATATATATATATATATATATGTCCCAATTTAGAGAAAAAGGACTAGCCAGGTAAAATAGAACCGGGAGGCCACTGTATTGAGGGAATCCCAGGATCTGTGGGGGAAGAAAAACCAACAGTAAGACCCCCAGAAACAAATGGCAACATGCAATACAACATTCATGCAACAAGTAACACATGATAATGTACAGCACCAGAGTGCTTTAAAGAGGCAAAAAAGAAACTTGCCTCTGTTTTTCCTCCTTTTCTTATTATATATAAATATTTCTCCTCTTTTTTTTTTTTTTTTTTTTAAATAAAAGTCAGACATGATAAAAAATAGACGGCCCCACGCAAGGTGAGGCCGCTTACCTGCCCAAGTAAGGCTGAAAAGCCCAGGCACCCGACCAGTAGAAACGGTAGAAAAGGCAGCAATGTTCAGCAAATGCAAACAGTAGCAGCAGTAGCAGCAGAAGCAGCAGAAGCAGCAGAAGAAGCAAAAGCAGCAGAAGCGGCAGAAGCAGCAGTAGCGGCAGAGCGGCCAGTAGCAGCAGCAGCCACAACACATATGCGGCTGAGAGCCCCGCACGTGTCCTCCTAATAACAGGAAGGAAGTGCGGCTGGGGCCGGGTAAAATTACGCCGCCGCCGGAACCACGCCCCCACCCCTGTCATCCGGGCCCCGCCCCCCTGCCGATTTTAAACAGTGCGGCCCGCCAGACGGCGGTGCCGAAACAACAAGAGGGCCAGCAACGCCCTCAGTAAAGGGAGGAGGGGGGAGGGGGAAGCGAGAGCTTCTAGGCAGCCTGCGCTGCCCACCAATAACGCTGACAACGCGGCCCGCCAAACGGCGGCCGTTTAAAAGAGGAGACAAGGGGAGAGGAGCTGTAACGACCTGGGAAAGGCGCAGGCAGCCTCAGGCAAGCCTGCCACAGCGCGGCCCACCCCGGCCACCCTTAAAGCTGACCCAAAACTCTGGCCATGCAGGCCAGCAGCAGCCCGCAGAAAAAATAACAGAAACTGCCAGAGGACAACGTGCCATGTAAGGAGGAATTTAGTCAGGCCAAATGCACCCTTGCTTGCGGTGCAGCCTGACAAATGTTAAATAAGTAAACACATACGAAATAAACATACAGTAAAAACATACATACAAATACACATCCCTCTACCCCCCCCCCCCATAGTGAAGGGAGAAGGGACCGTAACGGGAGAGCAAGGGGCCAAGGGGAACTTCGGGACAGGGGCAATTCAAATCCATTGCCCCCAAAACAGGGGGTCGAGCGGAGGAGATAAGCTCCTAGGCACCTATAGTGCCATCTACCAATTGCCCAGTGAGCAGCCTAGGCTGGGAGGCTTCCATTTAACCACAAAGGTAACAAACAATCAAAACCGGGCAGAAATAGACCAAAGGGGGTGCCGGGGTAAGACCCCGGCTACCTGCAAGCAGGAGACTTCAATCTTCTGTCTTGTCGTCATGCAGAGAGAAAAACACTGGTGTTAAATGGGAGGTACCAGGTATATATAGGCCGGAAGGGGGCTCGTTACAAGCTCTCTGCAACAGCGTCACCTGGCGGTGAGTAACCCAATCGTGAAGAATATTAAAGGTGAAGCGGGGTGTGTGGCACACTGAGAATATATCAAGGCATTCTTAGGTAAAATGTGCTACTCCGTGTTAGAAAGCATGGTCTCAGTCACAGGTCAATAGCCCTCTATTAAGAATAGTTAAAACATCTAAGAATGGCTAAAAGCAAAGCATTGGACTATTTGGCCATTTAAGAGCCCTGATCTAAATCCCACTGAACATATGTTCAAGGAGCTAAAACGTTCAGCCTGGTGAAGGCATCCTTTAATCCTGAAAAGTTGTTTTGCAGTGATTGCCTCAAAGGGTTGTGCAACCTTTGAGGATACCATGTGAAAAAAATAGAATTCTGTGATGCTCTCCTGTAGAATTGATTTCTCTTCTATATCCACTCCAGGGCGTCAGTAATCCGTAACGAATGGGTTAACTCTGCAAGAAAGATGGTGTGGTTCCTCCATGCCTATTTATACTTCCGTCTACACCTTCACAATCCAGTAGTTGAAAAGCAGTACACAGCCGCTTGGGAGGATAAGTCATTCCAACAAGACCTATGTCTGTTGGAGACAAAGGAAAGAAAAATATAATTCAGTGATTACTCACCTGTAGAATTGGTATGAGTATACAGTACGTCTTGCTCCAGATATAATACTTACTATCGGGGTATTACTCCGCCAGATGGCGCTGGACTGCAGAGACATCGAAAATAGGCTCCTCCTGGCCCATCAAATACCCAGGGACCTCCCACAAATCCCCAGCATTGAAAAGCAGTTAACGAGAAGCCGGGAGAATTAAAACAACCCAAACTAGTAACTATAACAATGATAATCACCACACAGGGGATCCAAGATAATGCAAAACCAAGGGTGGGGTGGAGCAGGAAGTACTGTATACTCATAATACCAATTCTACAGGTGAGTAATCACAGAATTGTATTATTCTTAGTATACAGTACGTCCTGCTCCAAATAGAATACTTACACTTGGGACATCCAATAGCAGTGTCCATAAAGTAGGGTAGGATCCCCAAAGCTAACAGCAGACAGTTTAGACCACTGCCGCCTGCAAAACCTTTCGGCCAAAAGCAGCATCAGCTGAGGCCCTAACATCAACCTTGTAAAACTTTGAAAAGGTATGAACAGGAGACCAAGTAGCAGCCTTGAAAACTTGTTCAACAGAAGCCTGGTGCTGAAAAGCCCAAGAGGCACCAATAGCACGCGTAGAATGAGCAGAAGGCGGAAGGGAGGATTCTTCCCCTTAGAGTAGGCCTGAATCACAGCCTGACGGATCGATTTGCTGATAGACTTGGCAGGAGCCAAACCCTGCCTAGGACCAGAAGGGACCACAAAGAGCATCAGTTTTTCTGAAAGGTCCAGTAGCCACCAGATAGTACTTCAGACACCTAACCACATCCAAAGAATGCAAAACCCTCTCCTAAGCATTACTAGGATTAGGGAACAATGAAGGAAGAAAAATGTCCTGATTCAAATGAAAGGCAGACACTACCTTAGGCAGAAAATCTGGCTTGAAGCAAAACACCACCTTGTCCTGGTGTCTCTCATAGTAGGGGGGCTAAATGGAAAGTGCCGCCAACTCAGACACACGCCTAACAGAGGTGATAGCCACCAGAAAGACAACTTTGAGGGTAAGAATGGCCAGGGTAGCATCCTGCACAGGTTCAAAGGGAGCACCCTGCAAGGCTGACAAAACCAAGTTCAAATCCCAAACAGGCACCATAGGCTTACGTGGGGGACGCACATGAGTCACCCCCTGGAAAAAAGTCTTGATCAGAGAATGCTGAGCAAAGGACTTCTGGAAGAAAACAGCCAGGGCAGAAACCTGACCTTTCAGAGTACTAAGTTGGTGCCCCATCTCCAGCCCATGTTGCAGGAACTCCAGGATCCTGGGAATAGAGAACACACGACAGGGAAGAGACTTAGACTCACACCAGTCAATGTAGGCACGCAAAACCATGTAATAAATGGAAGACGACGACTTCATCATGGTATCAACAACCGAGGTAGACAGCCCCTTCTCCATCAAGATGGAGGTTTCAGCAGCCAGGCCGTCAAAGCCAGAGTTTGTAAATTGGGATGGCGTAGGGAGCCCTGAGTGAGCAGATCTGGCACCATGGGCAGAGTGTACTGATCTACTGCCAGCTGCACCACGTCTGCGAACCACACACTTCTTGGCCACCAGGGGGCCACCAGAATTGCTGGCACCCCCTCCAGAGTAATCTTGCGCAGACCCCTGCCCAGCAGGGGGAATGGAGGGAAGACATACAGAAACAAAGTCCTGCCATGACATTGCTAGAGCATCCGTGGTCAAGGCCAGAGGATCCTGGGACAGGGAGACAAAGGCCGACAGCTTGTGATTGTGACGGGACGCAAACAGATCCACATCTGGTTGGCCCCAACGGTGACACAGAGATTGGAACACCCTGCTGCATAGGGACCATTCTCCCTGGTGAGAGGGGCCCCCCTTCTCAGAGAGTCTGCCAGGAGATTTTCCACCCCCGGGATGTACACAGCTGATATGCAGGGAACATTGGTCTCCGCCCAGGTCAAGATCAGAGACACTTCCTGGAGGGCCCTCTTGCTCCAGGTCCCTCCCTGATGATTGATGTAGGCAACTGCCGTCTGGTTGTCCGAGCGCACCTGAACAGGAAGGCCCCGAAGCTGAGGAGTCTACTGAGCCAGAACTAACCTGATCGCCCGCAGCTTCAAGTCCCTGCGGTTCCACCTCCCCTGGAACCGCAGGGACTTCCAGAAACCCCCCAACCTGACAGACTGGCATCCGTGGGGACTGTCTCCCAGGAAGGGGTCAGAAAGGATCTGTCCCCCAACAGGTCCATCCACCACGAGAGGGACCTCCTGACCAGGGGGGAAAGCACACAGACCCTGTCCAGGGACGCTGGATCCTTGTCCCACACTGACAAGAGGAGGAGTTGCAGTGGCCTCAAGTGGAACTGAGCATAAGGGACCGCCTCAAAGCACGCCACCATCAGGCCCACCAGCTGCATTCCCTGCCTGATGGAGGGATGACGACAAGATAGCAGGAACTGGACCGGTGCAATCAGACTGTCGATCTTCTGTTGAGGAAGGAAAATCCTTGCCTGAATTGTATCCAGATTCATTCCTAGGAATGGAGTCACCAAGGAGGGGGACAGCAAAGACTTGGGGTGGTTGATCACCCATCCAAATGACTCCAGGGTGGACACCACCAGCTGAGTATCCAATTCTGCCTGATGTAGAGATTGGGAGGTGATGAGAATGTCATCCAGATAAGGCAGCATGCGGACGCCCTGAAACCTGAGCAGAGACATCACGCCAGCCAGCACTTTGGTGAACACCCTGGGAGCCGAGGTGAGACCAAAGGGCAATGCCACAAACTGGTAGTGTTGATCCTCCAGAGCAAACCTGAGGAACCTTTGATGACCTGGAAATACAGGAATATGAAGGTAAGCATCTTTGATGTCCACAGACATCATGAAATCCCCTGGGAGCAGGGAACTGATGGCAGAGCGCAGAGTTTCCATGCGAAAGCGCCTGCACATGACAAATTTGTTGAAGATCTTCAAGTTCAGGATGGGCCTGACTGACCCATCTTTTTTGGGTACTGTGAATAGGTTGGAATAGAAGCCATTGCCTTTTCTCTTAAAGGGACCTTGTAGATGACCCCCAGCTCCAGGAGGCCTTGCACTGCCTGCACTAGCTCCTGAGCCGACACAGGGTCCTGAGGAATCCGGGATCTGGTGAATCTTGGGGGCGGCCAGGCAGCAAACTCTATCTTGTAACCAGAGGACACTACCTCCTGAATCCACCGGTCTGAGACATGAAGCCTCCAGACGTGAGCGAAGTGCTGAAGCCGCCCCCCCACCCGGATGGGTGAGGGCGCCCCATCATGCCTGAGGGGGTTTGGGAGAGGACTTAATCTTGGGGCCCCAGGAGGAGCCAGGACGTCCACATCCATTGCCCCTACCCCAGAAGTCTCCCCGGGCCCCAGTAAAGGAAACCCCCCTCCCTTGTCTAGCACCACGAGACTGCCGCCTGGGCTGGGGTAACCTGCCTCCCTTAGCAAAAAGGTCCAGGCGGTCCCCAAACAGGCGTAGTCCTTTGAAGGCAAAACCAGTGAGGGCCTCTTGGCAGCGTTGTCAGCAGCCCACCGGCGTAGCCAAACCGAGCGGCGTATACTGGGACGTTCCCATTCCTTGAGCACAAGGTTATTGAAATGTGCTTGCTCAGGAAATTCCAAGCGTGACTTAGCGGTATGGAACAGTTCCCCCCTTTGCCTGGGAGCCGCAACAGGGGGAGAAATGGACAGAACCTCAAAAATCTGGGTCAGCAATCTATCAGTATCATCCGGGGTCCAGGGGTCAGAGCCAGAATCGTCATGACCCCTGGGCCTCTCATCAGATGACCCAGAGTAGGAGAATAGCTCCCCTTCGTCTGAAGGGGTATAACCACAAAGATGCCAAAACTCAACTGTTTCCATAGGGAAGAGTGTAACATTAGGCATTAAGTGCCGCTTTTTAGCAAGGGCCTTACGCGCCAAGGTATTAGCAATTAACTTCTCAACACTAGCCAGTCTAGAAGACACATCAGGCTGAGAATCCCCACTTGTATGCAACTCAGGAGTGAAATTTAAGCTTGGGGGGGGGGGGGTAGGTGAAGTGAAACGAGGTGCAGGCCCAGCCACTGGAAGGCCAGATTGCAGCGCAAGCACCTGCTCAGCACAGGGTACACAGACCTGCGCCTTGTCAGAGTCAACATGAGACTCCCCACATGCTACACACAGCCGGGCTTGTCCCGAAAGAACCCCGGTCATATTATCCTGAGATGCCTCCATATGGTGATTATAGCGGCACTATAGACCGATAGGGATTAACGCTATACAGCAACCCGGGATGCCCCAATAACCCGCTAGGGAAGTGGGAGTAATTACACTAGGACTCACAAGTTAGCCAACTAATAGAGGGCCGGGAGAAGCCAATGGATTCGCCCGTCTGCTTATGGCTCATTTGATTGTATCTTTCAGACAATAATAAAAAGGTGGTAATAAAGCCGCCCGCGAGGGCACTTACGGACCGCGGTAGGTAGAGGTCCGTCGCGCAGAAACCGACCAAGCAGACAAAATGGCGTCGGTCTACCTAGAGGGGCGGGCCCGCACAAGCAATGACACAGAACGCGCCAGAGACAGGCCCCGCCCCACCCGAAGAGCGCAAAGCCAACACATGACAAGCAGCCAATGCCAATTTTAAGTATAGCAATAGTAAAACAAGTCAGCGCGGCGGCTGACACTAAGCACCATGTAATAAAGCACAAAGCCAATACTCGTATATGCATACACACACACCCCCCTTTTTCCCCCCGAAGGCTACAGGGAGAATGAGGGAGGACAGCTGCCACTTGACATAGGGCCCACCGATAGACAGGGGCAAGGGGCAATAGTGCGGGAGGGGCATCCCATAGAGGCTCACCATAAGCCTGAACCGCCTACCCTTTGGTGGGGGATTGCGGTGGAGCAGCGCTCCTAAGCACCTAACAGCGGTGCTGCCTACCATCACCCGACCAGTGCAGCCAAGGCTGGGAGGTACATTAATAATGGAAAGGGTGGGAATAGTCCTACAGGGCCGCAGGCTAAAATCCCCGCTCACCTGCGAGTAGAGAGAGACATTTGTCCTTCGCAGTCCAGACTGCAGAGAAAATCTGGGGATTTGTGGGAGGTCCCTGGGTATTTGAGGGGGCCGGGAGGAGCCTATTTTCGATGTCTCTGCAGTCCAGCGCCATCTGGCAGAGTAATACCCCGATAGTAAGTATTATATCTGGAGCAGGACGTACTGTATACTAAGAATAGATAAGCTCTCTACCTCTGTTTATTTTCATTTTTTCTTTCCCTTTTTGGATATTTTCCTTTTTTTATGCTGTATTTTATGAACTAACTATTTACATATTTACAAGCTCCACTAGGACTAAGCAGCCGAAGAATGGATATAGTAACCTAACCGATAGGGAGGGTCTAACGCCCAGGAGTGGATATAGAAGAGAAACCAATTCAACAGGTGAGAATCACAGACCAAAAGAAGACTTGCATACTTGTTCCACCGAGGCCTGGTGCTGAAAAGCCCAGAAAGCTCCAATAGCTTTTGTAGCTGTAATTCGAAAAGGAGTATTCTTCCCCTTGGAGATATAGGCTCTTATTACCGCTTGTCTAATCCATCGGCTCATGGTAGAATTTTGCTGGCGGAAGACCCTTCTGTGGCCCCTCAGCTATAACAAAGTAATCCAACTTACGGAAGGCTTGTGTAGCAGAAATATAATATTTTAGTTCTCTCACTACATCCAGAGAATGAAGGACCCTCTTCTTATAACTAACTGGAGTTGGACATAAGGAGGGCAAAACCAACCTTGCTTCTGCCAGTGGTTCAAAAGGAGGACCCAGAATGGCTGGCAAAACTTCGTTCAAGTCCCAGACAGGCAGAAGAGGTTTGCTGGGAGGATGCACATGGGTGGACCCATTGCAAAAACCTAATACATTGATTTTCAGAAATGGGTTTCTGAAAGAAGATGGATAAAGCAGATACCTGCCACTTTAGAGTGGTCAATTGAAGATTCTTATCAAGAGCCATCTGCAAAACTTCCAGAATGTGGATAAAAACTCGCCGGACTATTTAGTAAATCTTTGATGAAGTCTGCTTTTGGGCCTATATCATAGTCTGAATGACAATGGAAGAGAGGTCCCTTTCTGCCAGGATGGAGGTTTCAATAGCCAGGCGGGCCGTCAAAGCCAGAACTGGTAAATTGGGGCCCTGATCAACAGATCGTCTAAGGGATTATATGTATCCCCTGGTTTCTTAGAAAGGGCATGAGACCTGCCATGAGAACTGCAAAGCCCAAATACTTTTGATGAGCAGGAAAAATGGGGATATGTAGGTATGGCTCCCTTTAATCCACTGTGGTCATTCTCCTGGCTGAAACATCACAGTGGATCTTAAGAACTGTGCAATTTTCTTCAGACAGACGAACCTGTTGAGGCCCTTGAGATCTAATATCGGGAGCACAGAACAGTGAGCTTCAGTGGTTCTCAAGGCTACCGCTTTCACCGTATTTCAGGATACCCCTGACCAAAGGAACCTCGGGAAAGGTCTGGCTCCCAATTTGATCTTGTAACCTGAGGAAACCACCTTCTGTATCCACAGATCTGATACTGTGGAGCCTCCAAATCGGAGCAAACTGCTTTTTGGTTTTGGTGTTTGGTACGTTCCAAAATTACTTTCGGCATCATAAAGAGGTGGAACCTGTACCCCCACAAAAAAGGCCAGGGATTGGAGTGCTTGCGGAATAAAACCCTGTTAGACTTACCGGTAACTGCTTTTTCTTGAATAATTCAGGCTGACCACATGGAGAAAAGGCTCCACCCCCTGGGAGGAAAAACAAACTGAACAGAGATCAAAAGCCCTTCCCTCCTGTCCACCCCTGTCTTTGTAAAGAACCCCATGTAACCTATTGGACTATGGGCGGGTAATATGTGGTCAGCCTGAAGTATTCATGAAAAAGTCTAATGGTTTTTTTTTTGCCATTTCATACTTCAGTCTGACCACATGGAGAGGATTAGACAAGTAATTATACCTTAGGGGTGGGATGCTGCAAGTAGTACCCTTCTACCGAAGGCCTGATGCATTGCAGATAATAAAACAAGTCTATAATGTTTGAGGAAGGTGTGGGGTGATGACCACATTGCTGCTTTGCAACAAGGCCCCCGTTTTTTTCTGCCCAGGATGCGGACATCACTCGTGTGGACTTGGAGGCTGCTAAACACTTCTTCTTTCCACTTAAAGTTATTAACAGTTGTTCCGCCCGCCTCCAGTCTCTGAATCTTTCCAAATAATTAAAACTCTTCAAATGTCTAATAGGGAGAGATCATCTTCCTTGCCAACTCCTACTGGTAGTGTCGGAAGGACTATCTCGTCCTATTAGTTGTAGTCACTATCTTTGGCAAAAATAACGGATCCGGTATTAATATAACTTTACCTGGGAGAATTGAACAAAAAGGCTCTTTTGACGACAGGGCCTGCAGTTCACCGACTCTCCTTGCAGAAGTAATGGCCAAACTTAAACAGCCACTTCTCTGGGACCTCATCCAATGGCTCAAAGTGAGACTCTATCAGACCCTTCAATACAATCGATAAGTCCCATGTAGGAAAACCCTTAAAAAGGAGCTGGCCTTTGTCGACTGACTTGCAAAAACGATTGATAAGTTCATTCTGTCTTAGTTTCTGTTCAAGAAAAACTGAAGTCTTTAGAGTACTTACGGCTAGGCCTTTTTCGAATCCTTCCTGCAGGAATTTGAGAACTGTAGCTATTTTTCTTATCTTAAACTTATTAACAATAAGAAGAAAGAACACTTCCATAACTTTCCGTAGGTTTTTCTTGTAGTTAATTTTCATCTGCCTAGTAGCGTTTCAGTCACTGTAGTTGAGCAACCCTTACTCTTTAGGATGGACCTTTTAAAATCCACACTGTCAATTGAAGTCTTGATGGATTCGGATGCAGAATTTCGCCATGATGAATTGCGTTCAGAAGATCTGGAACCCTTCTTCACCATTCACCAATGAGCTGATGAAGTTGAGCCCATGGTACTGCCGGCATTGCTGACGTCATTAGACCCAACACCTGCATGATTTGTCTTATGGACACTTGGGGGTTTGTCAGCTTTAGAACTTCTGCCTTGATCCGGTCTACCCTTTCCTGCAAAAGAAGGATTTTTTGCTGAATGCTGTCAACGATGAATCCCAGAAACTTGCACTGCTGACTGGGTGTTAGAGTGGATTTCTCTAGGTTTACTAGCCACCTGAGATTACCTAGTAGGACCAGGGTTTTTTTCTACCAGGAGTAGTTGCTCTGACCTGTTTAGTAATAGAAGGGCGTCTTGATAAGGGATCACTGCAATTCCCTGTTGCCTTAGATGAGCCATTGGTTCGGCCAGGATCTTTGTGAAGATCCTTGGAGACTAGGACAGGCCGAATGGCAGTGCTCTGTACTGGTAGTGCAGAATCTCCTGGTCTAACTGTACTGCAAATATCAGATACTTGCGGTGAGCAATCATAATGGGAACATGAAGGTAGGTGTCCTGTAATTCCAGATTCATCATCCATGCATTCTCTTTTGGAATGTTTCTGACCAAAAATATACAAGGTTCTTGTATCGAATGAACTTGAAAAAAGCTTTCCTGGTGGCTTCTGAATCAGAAAAAAACATGAAAGCAGGACCCCACACCCTGAAGGATTTGTAGGACCTCCTCTATCATCATTTTCTCTAGAAGCTCTAGAATACCTGATGGGAAGGCTAATCGCTTTTTGGGGTCCCTTGGAAGTTTGGTTACTAGAAACGAGGAGTGGGGGAGGGATGAAAATTCTAACCGATAACCCTCTTTTCAGTGATTGTAGCACAAATTGATTTTGAGTGACTGTTCTTCAAGTAGCTAACAAACCTGGAAATCTGCCCCCCACTGGTAACTCATTGTCAGGATTGAAGCTTAGACCCCGCAGCAGGCTTAAACTGCACATTAAACCTCCTATGGGCCCTTTATTTGCAGGAATTGGATTGAGGAAAGCACAATTAGATAATTTGAGAAGCTCCTACTTGAGGGAAAAACCTGTATTCCCTGGGAAAAATGTAGATGGGTTAACTCTGTTCTAACTTAGGTGTGGACCTAGGTGGAGAAGAGATTAGTGTAGGTGCACTGTGGATAAAAAGGCAGGTTAAAAGGGAGAGTAAATAAAGGGTTAATGTTCTCCGCAATCCTGTGAGGAAAAGTAGGTTAGTGTATATACATGAAAGTATGAATAAACAAATGCAATAGTATTATGGGTCCTTGCCTGAGAACTTGGCCTTCTTTGTTTAGGCTGCCTGGGCTAAGAAATACATACCTTATCTCTGCCTCTATTCCATATTAAAGCACTAAATCCCCGCCTTTTGACTGGACATCTCTTACTAGTTTCACTTGACCTGGCTAAAATCTTATCCAATTTTTCCCCACAGAGGGAAAAAATACAGTTTTGTGAGTACTCCCCTTTAAAACAGATATTACATATGTGACATACACTCCGCTTCAACTCTTCATGACATTTGGGTTATTCTCCAGTAGAGGGCAAACTTCTGCAGAGGGAACCATAAACAGTAAAGAAAGCACCAACTTAAACCACTGCAGCTTGCAGAACCTTGCGGCCAAAAACAACATCCGCTGAAGCCCGCACATCAACCTTGTAAAACTTGGAAAAACGGAAGACCAAGTAGCACCCTTACAAACTTGTTCAACAGAAGCCTGGTGCTGAAAAGCCCAGGACGCACCAACAGCACGAGTAGAATGCGCAGTGACCCTAAAAGGGGGAGTCCTCCCCTTAGCAGAATAGGCCCCAACAATGGTCTAACGAATGTATTTGCTAATGGTAGACTTGGCGGACGCCAAACCTTTCCTGGGCCCACAGGGCACCACGAAAAAGGCATCCGTCTTGCGGAAAGAAGAAGTAGTCACCAAATAGTACTTAACACAGCGAACCACATCCAAGTTGTGCAAAACCCTCTCCTTGTCATTGCTAGGCTTAGGACACAAGGAAGGGAGAACAATATCCTGATTGCGATGGAAAGCAGAAACCACCTTAGGAAGGAAATATGGCTTAAAGTGAAAGACCACCTTGTCCTGGTGTCTTTCAAAGTAAGGGGCCTGAATAGACAGAGCTGCCAACTCAGAGACACGCCAAACAGAGGTAATAGCCACCAAGAAGACAACCATGGGAAGCCGGTACTGATCTACCGCCAGCCTTACAACGTCTGCGTACCAAACCCTTCGTGGCCACCTTGGAGCCACCAGAATTGCTGGTGCCCCTTCCAGAGCCAGTTTGCAAACTACCTTGCCCAGCATGGAGAAGGGAGGAAACAGGTACAGAAACCCCAGATCCTTCCAAGCAAGGGACAATGCATCCACTACCAGAGCTAGAGGATCCTGAGATAGAGACACAAAGGCCGGGAGTTTGTGATTGTGCCGTGAGGCAAAGAGATCCACCGCCGGAGTCCCCCACTTGCGACAAAGAGACCGAAAACCCCAGGGTTGAGAGACCACTCTCCCTGGTGAGAGGACCCCCCTGCTCGGGGGGTCCGCCTCCATGTTCTCCACTCCCGGAATGTAGATTGCCGAAATGCAAGGAACATTGCTCTCCGCCCAATGCAGGATCAGAGAGACTTCCCTGAGGGCACTCCTGCTGCAGAGTCCCTCCTTGGTGATTGATGTAGGCTACCGCCGTCCGTTTGTCTGCACGAATCTGAACCGGAAGACCCTGTAAGTGTGACGTCAGCCGTGACAGGACAAGCCGGATGGCTATGAGCTGGCTATAAGACATTGATGGGGTTGTGAGCCTCCTGAGGACCCCACACCCCGCTCAACTGATGACTTTTCCAGAAACCTCCCCAGCCCGACAGGCTGGCATCCGTGGTAACCGTCTCCCAGCGAGGAACCAGAAAGGATCTGCCCCTCAACAGGTTGCTCGACTCCAGCCACCACCGAAGGGACTGCCGAACCTTGGGAGACATCCTGAACGGTTGATCCAATGACAGCGGACACCTGTCCCAATGCGTCAATAGATGAAGTTGAAGAGATCTCATGTGAAACTGCGCAAACGGGACCGCCTCGAAGGAGGCCACCATCAATCCCACCAGTTTCATCCCCTGTCGGATAGAGGGGCAAGTATTGGCCAGAAGAAGGCGGATCAGATCCTGAATCCCCTGCACCTTGGTCTGGGGTAGAAACACTCTGGCCTGAATGGTATCCAGATTCATGCCCAGGAATGAAATCACCCGTGATGGCGAGAGAGAGGACTTGGGGCGGTTGATCACCCACCCGAACCTCTCCAGGTTCGACACCGCCTGGTGGGTGTCCAGCTCCGCCTGACGGAGGGAAGAAGCTGAAATCAATAGGTCGTCCAGATAAGGCACAATGCTAATTCCCTGAGCTCTGAATAGGGCCATTATGCCCGCCAGAACCTTGGTGAAGACCCTCGGCGCTGAGGTCAACCCGAAGAAAAGGGCTACAAACTGAAAATGTTGATCGCCCACCGCGAACCTGAGGAATCTCTGATGCGCTGGAAAAATTGGAACATGCAAATACCGTTCCTTGATGTCTATGGAGGCCATGAAATCCCCTTGACAAAGGGAATTGATGGCCGAGCGCAGAGTCTCCATGCAGAACTTCTTGGTTCTGATGAATCTGTTGAGGACCTTGAGGTCCAGAATGGGTCTTACAGAACCTTCTTTCTTGGGGACCGTGAAAAGACTGGAGTAGAAACCCCTGCCTCTCTCCGACGGAGGCACCGGGCATACAACTCCCATGTCCAGAAGGTTTTTTACTGCTAACAGGAGCCCCTGTACAGCCTGAGGGTCCAAGGGCACCCAAGACCTTAAAAATCTTGGAGGAGGCCAGTACTCGAACTCCAGTCCGAACTTCCAAGATCCAATTGTCTGTGACCTCTGAGCTGGTTTACCCGCAGGCTTGGACTTCGAACCCCAGGCAGAAGCGGGGCGGGCCCGACCTCTGCCCCTGTTCCAGGAAGAGCCTCTGACACCCGAGAAGGCCGAACCTCTGCCCGCCCTGGCACCTCGAAAGGAAGGATTGAAAGAGCCTGCCCCCCGAAAGGGACGGCGCTGTTTCTTCCGCTGAGGTAACTTACCTCCCTTTGCCACAGCATCCAACTTATCTCCAAACAGCTGCGTACCCAAGAAGGGAAGAGCTGTGAGCGATTTCTTGGCCGCAAAGTCCGCCGTCCACTGATGGAGCCATACCGATCGGCGCATGGCCACCAATAAGGCTGAAGTCCTACTACACATAACAATAGTGTCTTCTATAGCAGACAAGACAAAATCCATGAACAATTCAAATCTTAAGCGTAGTGAACTCAGCGCTGGCCGGATCGAGGTGAGCGTCATTTAACCAGTCCCTAATCAGAGACCTAGCACCCACCTACACTAGCGCAGATGCATAAACAGGCTGCAAGGCCGAACCAACACTGGCAAAGGCATGGCAAGCCATCTGATCAAGGTGCCTATCCTCACCATCCTTTAGGGAAGTGGTGTCTGGGGTGTGAAACACGGAGGAGTTGGTCAACCCCAAAACTGGCGCATCGACCTTGGGAGGAAAGCCCAGCGCTTAACTGCTTCCACCGGGAAAGGATACTTCTTATCCTTTCCCTGAGGAACACCCGGAAGCCGACTAGGTTTCTCCGATTCCCTAAGGATCAGTGCATCAAAATGACCCTGGGTAGGGAACTCCAAACGAGGCTTGTGGGCCCCCAAAAAAATCCCCCTTCTTGAGAGGGGGCGCCTCAGGCGGCGCAATATCCAAAACCTCCAGGAGATCCAAAACCGTGGTCGTGTCAACAGCATCCCCCAGCGCCTGCCCAACATCAGCCTCGCCAAACCGTACATCAGCCTCTGACTCCTCATACAATTCCCCCTCCTCTAACGGGGAATAATCCGACAAATCAAATGAATCATCATCAATATCCCAAGTCGCCTGGACTGACGACAAATGTCTCTTTTTAGCCTGGGCCTTCTTGCCCACCGCGCTAACCATAAATTTCTCGATGCTGGCCAACCTAGCACAAACATCGGAATGCGACTTCCTGCTGGCACCAATGTCACTTGGGGTACGGATAAGGCGGGGAGGGGAAGGCGATGAAGCGGGGGGCGCTGACCCAGAAGGCTGGGCACCCGACTGCCACGATATGGCCTTTTGTGCACATGGTATACAAATAAGCACATTCTCACCCGTAAGGGATACCCCACAAGAGGGAACCCGAGCCCGGTATCCTGTGGAGCGCCCATATGGTGATTTTTGTGGTCAGCCGCAATGACCGTAGGGAATTAAGCTGGTAAGCAACCCAGGATGCCCTTTTAAAGTCCCTGTGGGAGGATTTGAAAATGAGTAATTTTAAGGCTAGGGACCCTAGGACCAGGAGAAACCCCTTAAAATACACACACAGATGACAATCTGAAAAACATAATTGAAAAGGGCCCATCAGGAAAACTCACTCATACAAATTATATATATAATATGTAGTATTACACTGTAGTGTAATCACAAAATGGTATTATTCCCAGTATGTCACACACCTCGCTTCCGAAAATTCATGACACTTGGGACATCCAATAGCAGTGTCCACAATGGGTGGGGGATCCAAAAAGGCAATAATGCAAACTTAAACCACTGCAGCTTGCAGAACTTTGCGGCCAAAAACAGCATCTGCTGAGGCCCGCACATCAACCTTATAAAACTTGCAAAAAGTATGAACAGAAGACCAAGTAGCAGCCTTGCAAACTTGTTCAACAGAAGCCTGGTGCTGAAAAGCCCAAGATGCTCCAACAGCACGAGTAGAATGAGCAGTAACACGAAAAGGGGGAACCTTCCCCTTGGCAGAATAGGCCCCAACAACGGCCTGTCGAATCCATTTACTAATGGAGGACTTAGCGGGCGCCAAACCTTTCCTGGGCCCGGAAGGCACCAAGAAAAAGGCGGCGTCCTTACGAAAAGGAGAAGTAGCCCCCAAATAATACTTCACACAGCGAACCACATCCAAAGAATGTAAGGTCCTCTCCTTGTCATTGCTAGGCTTAGGACACAAGGAAGGGAGAACTACATCCTGATTGAGGTGGAAGGCAGAAACCACCTTAGGAAGGAAGTCTGGCTTGAAGTGGAAAACTACCTTGTCCAGGTGCCTCTCAAAGTAAGGAGCCTGAATGGACAAAGCCGCCAACTCAGAGACATGCCGAACAGAGGTAATAGCCACCAAAAAGGCAACTTTCTGAGTGAGCAGAGAAAGAGCAATATCATGCACCGGCTCAAAAGGAGGCCCCTGGAGAGCCGACAGAACCAAGTTTAAATCCCAAACCGGCAGCAAGGGCTTTCTAGGAGGCCGCACATCAGTAACTCCCTGGAAAAAAAGTCTTAAAGTGGACCAACACCCACCGGTGATCGGCCCGGGAATCTATAAGATTCCCGGGCCGATCACCTCCCTCCCCGCGGGACATCCGAGATCGGGATGTCCCGCGGGGTGAAACCCCCCCAAACACCCCAAACTCCCTACCTTAGTTTCGGCGGCGGCCGGCCGCCGCCGCCTCCCTCGCGCCCCTCTAGACGTGCGCGCGCCCGCGCTGGCCGTCTGTGAATGGCCAGCGCGGGCACGCGCGCGTCAAGAGGGACGCGCGGGAGGCGGCGGCGGCAGAGGAGCCGCTTGTCCGCGGCTTGTCCGTCGGCGCAGGGATAGGTGAGTTCGGGGGGGTTTCACACAGCGCGGCACCCCGATCGGGGTGCCCCTCCGAAGTGGACCAAGACCCAGGATAGTCAAAATCCTGGGTGTTGGTCCACTTTAACCAGGGGATGAAGGGCAAAAGACCTTTGAAAGAAAACTGCCAGGGCAGAAACCTGCCTTTCAAAGTACTAAGTTGGAACCCCAAGTCCAGACCATGTTGAAGAAACTCCAGAATCCTGGGAATAGAAAACACCCTACAAGGCAAGGCCCTAGCCTCGCACCAGTTAATATAAGACCTCCAAGTCCTATAGTAGACGTTAGAGGAAGATCTCTTCCTAGCTCTAACAAGAGTCTGAACCACTGCATCAGAAAGACCTTCCTCCTTTAAGATGGAGGTTTCAGCAGCCACGCCGTCAAAGCCAGCGTTGGTAAATTGGGGTAGCGTAGCTCACCCTGGGTGATAAGATCCGGATGAGGCAGATAAAACTGATCTACTGCCAGCCGCACGACGTCTGCGAACCACAATCGTCTTGGCCACCTTGGAGCCACCAGAATTGCTGGTGCCCCTTCTAGAGTTAGCTTGCGGACAACCTTGCTCACCATGGAGAAGGGGGGGGGGGGGGGGGGAACAGGTACAGAAACCCCAGTTCCCTCCAAGCCAGGGACATGGCATCCACTGCCAGGGCCAGAGGATCCTGAGACAGAGACACAAACGCAGGAAGCTTGTGATTGTGACGTGAGGCAAAGAGATCCACCTCCGGAGTCCCCCACTTGTGACAAAGGGACTGGAATACCTTGGAACTGAGAGACCATTCCCCTCATCGAGAGGAGCTCCTGCTCAGGGAGTCCGCCTTCGTGTTCTCCACTCCCGGGATGTAAATGGCTGAGATGCATGGGACATTGCTCTCTGCCCAAACAAGGATCAGAGATACCTCCCTGAGGGGACTCCTGCTGCGAGTCCCTCCTTGGTGATTGATGTAAGCGACCGCCGTCTGACTGTCCGATCGGACTTAAACCGGCAATCCCTGCAAGAGAAGAGTAAAGCGAGACAGAACCAACCAAATGGTCCGCAGCTCCAAAACACTGATGGGGGTATGAGCCTCCTGAGGCCCCTATAACCCCTGGAACTGATGTTCCCTCCAGAAGCCCCCCCAGCCCGACAGGCTAGCGTCTGTGGTGACCGTTTCCCAACAAGGGGCCAGAAAGGATCTGCCCTTCAACAGATTGCTTGACACTAGCCACCACTGAAGGGACTGCTGAGCCCTGGGGGACAGCAGACAAGACTGATCTAATGACAGCGGACACCTGTCCCAAGTCGCTAGAAGATGGAGCTGAAGCGTTCTCATGTGAAACTGGGCAAAAGGGACTGCCTCGAAAGAAGCCACCATCAAACCTACCAATCTCATCCCTAGCCGGATAGACGGGTGAGGATTGGATAGTAGAAGCCGAATCAAATCTTGGATCAGAAGAATCTTGGGCTGAGGAAGGAACACCCTGGCCTGAAAGGCATCCAGAGTCACGCCCAGAAATTAAACCTCCCTGGAGGGGGGAGAGGGAGGACTTGGGATAGTTGATCACCCAGCCGAACCTCTCCAGCAATTCTGGTGTCTAGCTCCGCTTGGCTGAGAGAGGAAGCCAAAAAGAGAAGGTCGTCCAGATATGGTACAATGCGAATGCCCTGGACTCTGAGGAGGGCCATCACCCCCGCCAGTACCTTGGTGAACACCCTTGGAGCCGATGTAAGCCCGAATGGAAGGGCCACAAACTGAAAATGCTGATCTTCCACTGCAAACCTGAGGAATCTCTGGTGTGCCGGGAAGATAGTTACATGCAGATACGCATCCTTGATGTCTATGGACGTCATGAAGTCCCCCTGCCGAAGAGAATCGACCGCTGAACGCAAGGTTTCCATGCCGATTTCCATAAACCGATTGAGGAGCTTCAGATCCAAAATGGGTCGAACGGAGCAGTCCTTCTTGGGCACCGTGAATAGATGGGAATAGAATCCCAAGCCCCTTTCCGCGAAAGGCACTGGGCAAATGACAGCCATGTCCAGGAGATAACTTACTGCCGCCCGGAACCCCTGTGCGGCAAGAGGATCCGAAGGCACCCGAGACCTGAAGAATCTGGGAGGAGGCCGGATCTCGAATTCCAGCTTGCAACCGGAAGACACCACTTCCAGAATCCATTTGTCTGAGACCTCCTGCCTGGTCCCAGACCTGGAAGAAGTGTCGCAGCCGTCCCCCCACCCGCAAGGGTGAGGGCACCCCCTCATTGCTGAGCTGGCTTGGCAGCGGGCTTGGGTTTGGAACTCCAATCGTGACCTGGACGGGCACATCCTCTGCCTCTATTCCAGGAATCAGGGTAGAGAAGGCCAAAACTCTGCCAGTTTAATAGACCTGGTAGCCACTGCCGTAAGCGCCGAAGCACAAACAGGCCGCAAGGCTGAACCGACACTAGCAAACGCGTGGCAAGCCATCTGATCAATGCGTTTATCCTCACCATCTTTGAGAGTGGTGGAGTCAGGAGAATGCAAAATAGAAGTATTAGATAACCCAAGCACCGGGGCATCCACCTCGGGAGGGGACGACCATCGTTTTACCACGTCCACCGGAAAGGGATATTTCTTATCCCAACCCTGAGGAATACCTGGAAGCCGAGTAGGCTTCTCCCTTTCCTTAAGAATAATGCCATCGAAATGCTTCTGATTTGTGAATTCCAGGCGCGGCTTAGAAGTCCCAAAGAACTCCCCTTTGCGGAGCAGCCTTCCAGAACCTCAAAAAGGTGAGCCAGGACCTTCATGGTATCCACAGCATCCCCCTGCCCCTGCTCAGTATCGGCACCAACAAATTGCTGATTGACAGTACCATCAGAATCCTCAAATAATTCCCCCTCTTCTAGCGGGGAATAATCAGACCAGTCAAGAAAATCATAATCGTCAAACTCAAAAGCTGGCGCGGCTGGAGACAAATGTTTTCTCTTAGCCGAGGCCTTTCTGGCTACAGAACTAGAAATAAATTTCTCAATATTAGCCAATCTGGCACACACATCAGATTGCGACTCCCCGCCTGTGACAACATCACTAGGGGTACGGATAAGGCAGGGTGGGGAAGGAGAGGAGGCCGGGGCCACGGACCTAGACACCTGGGCCCCCGACTGCTGCGTTATGGCCTGCTGAGCACAAGGTATGCAAACAAGTATATTATCCCCCGCAAGGGATACTCCACAACCCACACACTGCCAGGATTGCCCCGAGGGAAGCCCAAGCCCGGGATCTTGAGAAGCCTCCGTATGGTGATTTTTAAGGTAGTCGCAATGACCAGAGGGAATTACGCTATTAAGCTACCCGGGATGCCCCTTCAAGTCCCAAGTGGGAGGATTTTTTTATCTTTAGGAACCCTAAATCAAATTCTAAGGGACCCTAGGACCGGGAGAACCCCCTTTTTAAACATCAAAAAAGGGATCCCACCTGGAAGACATGAGAACAGGAAGTACATAAGTGTCAACATGCACATCACCCAAAAGAAACACATATCAAAAGGTAAAATGGAGAATTACTCACACCACAGCAAACGGTGACCATTAACCCTCACAGCAGCGAGGGAAAGAGAGAGAGAGAGACAGAGAGGCCGGAAGTAGAGGGGCGGGCCAGCGTACAACGCGCACCGCGCCTGGCTCTGACCCCGCCCCCTCCCCTCACGCAAGGCCCGGCACCAGCCAGCACCAGAGCGCCTCAGTGGAGCCAACATCGAGGGGGACGGGCCGCGACGAGCACGCCGAGTGCCCGGCCCCTTCCTTAACTACACCTGGAGAAAATCAGCCTGCCCAGCCGCAAGCAACGGCCGCCCAAACACACCACGTGTAAACACACACACACCCCTTTTTCCCCCAATAAAGTCAAAAAAACACACAGGAGAAAATGCCACCCCCCAAGGGGCTAAGAGGGACACAGTAGGGGGGAGAACTCACACCAATAGGTGAAAGGGCAAGAGGGGTGGGGCATCCCAAGCCAGGATCACCAACCCGGACACCGCCTACCCCTTCTGTGGGGTCTCAGGGGGGGGAGCAAGCTCCCATATACACCACAAGGTGCAGCCTACCATTGCCTGGACCTTCAGCCTAGGCTGGGAGGCATACTGCTATAGTTTAAATTAAAAAAGGTTCAGGCAGCAATAGAAACAAAAGGCCGGGGGTTACCCCGGCTACCTGCAAGGAGGAGATAGCCATCTTCTGACTTGCTCGCCGACTGCAGAGACGAAAGACTGGGGAATGGTGGGAGGTCCCAGGTATTTATGGACCGGGAGGGGTTCCTTTTTTTCATGTCATCTGCAAGATCGCCCTCTACAGGACAGTTACCCAAGTGTCATGAATATTCGGAAGCGGGGTGTGCGACATACTGGGAATAACTATCCTCCAAGGAGGTTTCACTGTTTGATAGGTCCGGGGTGGGTATATCCCTCCTTTTCTCAGTTTGTCTCCCCTCTTGGCCTTGTGTATTCCTGGGTATCTGTCTCGGAAATAGTTTGTAATATTTCCTTGGTTCCTGGGTTGATTGTTGTGTGTACTGACGGGATTCTGGGTATGTGCGTTGTGTGCTTACCTCCCTGTCCCCTTTTGTATCTTGAGGAAGGGTTCCTTGACCATTTGTATGCCCTGCCCTCCTGATATGCTGCCAAGTCACGTTCCAATTAGCAATTTTTATTTTCCCAAACTTCCTTGTTCAATTTGGCAATATCCTTAGTTATCTGTGTGTTTTTGGAATCAAAGTGGGCCCATTCCCTGTGTTGGTTTAGTTTGTCGCAGGCATTCTCTGTTTCTTTTAATTGTGCTTCCTGCTGTTCAATGAGCAGTTTAGTCATGGTTATTGAGCAGTCTTGTAGGTTCTTTTCCCATTTTTCCTTAAAGGCTGGGTCTGGGTTGCATATTTGGGGGAATATTCTTGAGAAATTCAATGTTCCAGTATAATCTACTTTTTCTATTGAGCGTTTTCTCCAAATTAATGAATTTTGTTGATACTGATGTTGTACTGCGGTCTTGGACAGGGTGTGTTGTGTCAAGTGTCAATTGTTTTATCAACTTGGGAATAACCCCACAAACATTCTTAACAAGAAAAGGACTTTACGGTATACCCGCTACCCGGGCATAACATTATACCCGGATATGTAAGGTTATAATGTCTGTATGAGAATTTGTTTTCTGTATTTGTATATATGTAAACAATTAATCGGCACTATTAATAAATTAGGCATTTACCAAATAGACATAAGAAATATATTGTCTTGTTTGCAAGTGAACTGGCGCTTGGGAGCCCCTGACCAAAACCAACTGAAAGGATCCAAATACATCCATTCAGTAGGCAGTGACTCCTATAATAGAGAGTCTTTCTATACCCCCTCAGCCTGTTGTGTATTTTTTTGGGGGGACCTTTCTGTTAGAGATTTAATAAGCTTGTCAACAAGCCTGATAATCCTAGAAAGCTTGAGGTGTGTAATTCCAGGGAATAGTTTGTTTTTCTTTTAAAACTTTAAGGTGCGAAAAGCACTAGTATTTTATCTGAAAATCTCCTAAAGTGCTGTTTCGGTTTGGGGGGGGGGGGGGGGAGTCTCCTGGGCAGGCAAGGCTGTCTACCAATATATAAGTGGTACCGTTGTAACCCGGAGAAATTGGGCTTTTACACGCAATAAGATTTTAATGACAAACATTTTATATTACAAAAACACACTACAAACTGTAAAATATAGATTTTTTTCTATTTTTGCACATATTTTACCCAAAAATATTATACACTTAAAAAAAATAAACAAGACATTTCATGTTAAAGCCCAGACTCTGCTGGGAAAAAAAACATTTTCTTCCTGGGAAATCCCTTCAAAAATCACAGTTGAACATGTGTAGCGCAAAATAGTGAAAAATGGTCTGGCAACAGATCAAACTCTAGGTAGGTTGGAACTTAAGGGGTTAAAAGTACCTACGCAGGTTGGCTATTCTTCTGTTCAGGGGGCCTTGGGGTTTCAGATTTAGCTTGTTTTTCTTGTTTGCATATGGATATTTTAGGAAATTTGTTTTTTTTATTCTGCTTTTTTATTAATTTATTTTAGGGAAACTTTGGCCAGTGAATTCCATGAGGGTTTGCGATAGAAAAACAGTGCCCACACCAACATGCCTGGTACACCTAGAAAGATTGAGGTATGTACTTTGAGAGTATAGTTTGTTTGGGGGGGGGGGGGGGGGGGGGGGGGGTCAAATGTAAAGGGTTGTTTATCTTCAAAAACTACAAAGGTGTGCATAGCAGTAACCGGTAGGAATTGCGCTTTTTACACACGTGATTTCCTTAAAATGTTTTTATTAAATAAAAAAATTTCCCACATGTCGCCCCAAATATATTGAGAAGGCACTGAAAAAAGACATTTCATGTTAAAGCCCCAAATCTGCTGTAAAAACAATAATACAACTCTGTGAAGTACTCACCTGTAGAGTTGATATTATACGCATACAGCACGTCCTGCTCCCGAATAGTCATAACATGTGGGTAGTCCTCCGCCTCCGTGCACTGCAGACATGTAGAAAACAAGCTCCTCCCGGCCCTACATATACCGCGGGACCTCCCACAAATCCCCAGCATTGAAAAGCAGTGAGAAGAGAAGCCAGGAGGAACCAACCACCCAGAATAACTGGTAGCAAAATCTTAATGATGATAATCACCATACAGGGGATGCAGAATTAGTGAAACCAGGGTGGGGTGGAGCAGGATGTGCTGTATGCGTATAATATCAACTGTACAGGTGAGTACTTCACAGAGTTGTATTATTCTAAGCATACAGCACGTCCTGCTCCCGAATAGTCATAACATGTGGGACATCCAATAGCAGTGTCCATAAGCAGGGTGGGATCCCCAGAAAAAGCAAGGCACAGCGGACAGTAAAGGCGCTGTCACCTGCAAGGCTTGCAACAGGCATGACATGAGCAAGGGCTCCAACGTCAGTCTCATAACAAGACCATGAAGGTATGAACAGACAGGCCATAAATCTAGCAATTGAACTAACAGAGAAAAAAACCTGGTGCCGAAGGGCCAGTGATACCCAAGCACCCAAGGTAACGGTGTAAACAGTAAAGGGAAAGAATCACTCCCCTGAAGGAACATAGGTCAGTGTAGTGACCCAACCAGTTCACAGGCAAGGAAGCCTTGTGGCAACTCTTGTAACACCCCCGAAGGGAACAAACAGGTCACTCCTGACGGAGTCAGGAGGCCCCAGAGGAGCGGGCTGGCCTACAGGGCAGCTGAGACCGCATCCAGGCAGGGTCCCCAAGAAGCCCGCAGGGTAACAGAATGAAAAATTGATCCCCACAGGGACTTATGGAACTACTGGGGAGGTGCAGCTAAGCAATCTCAAGGAGGGTACTTTACAAGGGTGACAGAACTAGACTCCTGCAGGAAGGCCAAGACAGACCTACGCCATCAGAGTCCCCAGATGGGGAGCCAACCCCAACTTACGCTGTAACAGCTTTAAAGGCCCTGGGAACCGATAACGTCTCACAGGAAAGAGACTAAGGCCCATGCCAGTCAATATGGGATACCAACAAGCCGTTATAGGCGGAGTAAGGGGAAGCTGGGGAGCTAGCTCCCAAACCCCCTCTCATACTAATTCACCCAGAAGATGAGGCCCGTCCCCAAGGGGCGAAGGAATCAGCAGTCAATCCCCAGACAGGAGACCTTTGGTTGGAAACAGGAAGAGACCTGATAAGGGCAGAACCACACCCCAACAGAGATATCACAATTCAGCAGCCTTCAGCAGAGGCGTCTGCGAGCCATTACTCCCAGGGCCGCCTAGGCCATAGATCCCATGGGACTCTCTATCCGGCCAGCCGTGCGCAGAACCCAAGGTAGGGTGATGAAGAGAAGGCATATGAAATAACAAGGCTATGCCTAAATACTCAGTCCCCCTGACCGGAGTCAGGATATCCTGGGACAGTAGGAACAAGGGCAGAGGCCCTGTGTCAGGAGGGAGACCCCTCAGATCCACGCTAGGCTCCCCGGGCAACACCGGCATAGCATAACCTGCCGCTAAGGGCATCCATTGAAGCGAATACCGCTGAGAAGCAGGGGGGGGTAGAACCCCGCCCAGGCCAGGAACAGGGACCCTCCAGGGGTAGCAACCTGTCACAATCTTTAGACCAGCAATAAAAACATGCCATAGTCTTTCAACAGACCAGGAGTCCCCCATAAACCGACCGGTCCTGAAGGAGGAGAGGGTCCGCCATATAGAGTCAACGGAGGGCCCACCGTTTCAACAAGCCCAGCAGGTAAGATGGACTCTCTAAGGGGCCCAACCTAGACCACGGGGGTTGTGGAAGGGATTTACTTTTCCCCTGCCAAACCTGCGAGACTTGGTACCCAGGGTGACCATACTAGGAGATGCTGGGGCCCTTGCATATGGGAAGCTCCAGGGGAACCACCTTACCAAGAAGGCATGAGCACAGACCAATCACCGGGGTGCTGGGACATCTGTAGGTTTAGTAACCTACTGCGCCGAAGAGCCCGAGGGCCCGGTATATAAATGACATCATCTTGATGTGCCACCAACAGGCCCACCAGCTGCCAACCCGCCTGGTGAAGGCAAGGCGCCAGTAAGGGGGGGCACAGTACCGTAACCAGGGGTCCCCTAATGCCAGAGAAGAAGGCAGTAGGCCTGAACCGATTTCCCAGGACTGGGACATAGTGGATAAGTGACTGTGAGGGAATGAGGTGTTTAAGCAACCATCCAGTAGCTTCCAGGGGACACTGTCGGCCAACCGACCCACTTCGTCTGATGCAGAAGCTCCACCTCAGGCGTGTCCCCAGAGGGGGAGAGAGAGAGAGAGAGAGAGAGAGAGAGAGAGAGAGGCGCCATGGCCCGATACCGTTAAGGCAATTAAGCGCGCCCAACACTGCAGGCCCAGTCCGGCCTGCGCCAGTTTCAGAAGGAAGAGCAGGGACTAAAAACACCCTGACAAAAAACTGAGGGGGGACCGTCCAGCGAGAACCCATCCTGAGCCCAGGTGGGTTACATCCCGGAACCACCAGAAGAAGGCATATTCCTGGATGTGAGACAGCTGTGCAGTCGTCCCCTCGCCCAGACGGGCGAGGGCGCCCCTTCATGCTTGTGAGGTTTTGGCAGATTTGGACTTGGTCCTGCCAGAAGGCCCAGGGCGCTGCCTGCCCGTGCCATGTTGGAAATCCACGCCGAACAGCTGGAAACACACCTCAGATACTAACGTAGGGAGGTGGAGGGGTGACCCTGCCTCGTGGAGGCCGGAGCGGCCTTCTGCGGAAGGGTGCTATAGCCTTTTTTCCAAAAAGGTCCAAGCGAGCCCCGAATAACCGCCGTCCTCTGAAAGGAAGGCAAGTGAGAGCCTTTTTTGTAGCTCCATTGGCGCCCCACTGTCGCAGCCAGACCAGGCGGCGAATGGCTACCGCGAGTGCTGAACTCCTAGCACACATCTTAATGGTGTCATCCAGTGCCGATAGAATAAACTTAAAGGCTTCGCAGTCTGATAGCGCACTAAACACCCAGGGAGCCGCAGGGAGGTCCTCAGGGCGGTGATCCAGTATCTTTCTGACAAGAGTCCTGGCAGCCACCGTCGTGATGGCCGTGGCACAAACCGGGCGCAGGGCCGTCCCGGCACACGAGAATGCGTGAGAGGCCAGTCTGTCAATGCGCCGGTCCTCAGCATCCCGAAGGGTACGGTAAAAGGGGGCAGTCATAAAAGGGGGTTAGTGACCCCTATAACCGGCGCGTCCACCACCAGGGGAGCTGACCATAAATTGACCACATCAGGGGGAAAAGGGTACTTCCATTCCCAGACCCCTGGAATCCCTTTAAGCTTGCCAGGCGATTCCCATTCCTGGGATATAATATTCTGGAAATGTTCCTGTTCTAGGAACTCCAAGCGCGGCGACGCTGTATGGAAACTCTCCCTTTTAGGCTTGGGGATCTCCCCAGGAGGAGAGATTGACAAGACCTCAAAAATCTTGATCCGTGTCACACAGACCCCAGGAGCCAGGCTCGGATTCATCACGGCCCGCGGGCATCCCATGCGAGGAGCCCGAGTCTGAGAATAGCTCACCTTCCTCAGAAGGGTCAGGGTCCTGCATATCAGCAGAATCATCGGTATCGTCAGGAACCGGAGAGCCTGGAGGCGTCAGGGACCGCTTTTTACCAGGGCCCATACGCTCCGCCAATCCGGAAAGTACCTGCTCAGCCGTGGGCAATGCTCGTGGCACCTCTTGCAGGTCATCCCCGCTGCAGTGGGACTCGTCATGAGTGATATTTGGGAGCGGGGAGACGGGGGTGAGGAAGGGGGGTTCCTCTGTTAGCAATGCCTTTTCTGCACACTGTCCGCAGACCTGTGCCCTGTCAGCCTCAGCCAGGGGCTGGCCACACACTGCACACGTCCCCGTTCCATAATTCTGAAATGCCTCCATATGGTGATTTTTATGCAGTATAACGCAGGGAATTAAGCAACCCTGGATGCCCCAAAAACCCGCTAGTAATGTGGGAGAATTTGTAAAGAGGACCCGTTGTAATATATGTTAGGCCGAGGCCGGTAACGAAGTCTTGGCTTCTGAAAGACATAATGGGACAAGGGGAGTGGAGTCAGTGCCATGCTCTGTTTGAAAAACCCTAGAAACCATACCGCCCCGGAGGGCACTTACATGACCGAGGGAGGAGGCGAGCCACACCACGCGCGAAGAGAGAGAAAATGGCGGCAGCGAACCTCGAGGGGAGGGCCAGGCCAGGCTGTAACGCGTCATGCCGAGTCTCCGCCTCCCCCAAAGAGCGCGAAGCTCCAACCGACAGCAAGTGCAGCAGCGGAGAATAAGCGGAGAGTAAGTACTAACACGCTGGAATGAATCTGCTGAGGCAGACTGATAGTGAGAAAGACAGCTCGCACTGTACAGCGAGGCGCGACCCTGACCCCCTGATTAAAAGAACAAGGTCTAATGGCGAATGGGCACTAGGGCTGCCACACACACACCCCCTCTTTCCTCCCCCCCCCCCCCCCCTCCCCCCCGAGTACGGGAGGGAGCGAGGGGAGAAGCTGACGGTGTCCATGGACTGAGTCTGTGAGGGGCACGGGCAAGATTGCGGGAGGGGCATCCTCTAGAGCAGCGGTACTCAACTGCCGGACCGGGGTCCAAATGCGGACCTCGGTGCCAGATTTCTGGACCCCTGCCCTGACAGCCCTGCACTTAGTTGCTTCTGTGTTGCCATGCTCAGCGCTGCCCCGTTATGTTTTGGCGATGTAGTTTGTCTCCCTGACACTTAGCATTGCAATATGAAGTACTGCATGTGCAGGAAGTGGCATTGCAAGGTATAATCCACCACCAACCCGCCCCCAGTGCGCTGATTTCTAACTATCCACCCCCCCCGACAGCACCCCGTCCGGACCTTCGCCTCTCACCAGATGCCTGTAAATGGACCTTTACAAGAAGTGGTTGAGTACCCCTGCTCTAGAGGCTCACCATCGGCCTGACCGCCTACCCTATGGAGGGGGATTGCGGTGGAGCATGGCTCCATTCAGCACACCAGGTGCTACCTACCTTCACCCGACCCACGCAGCCTAGGCTGGAAGGCATAGTTCATCTGAAGAGGACGGGTGGAAATAGTCCCACAGGACCTTGGGCCGCAAGGCCCGCTCGCCTGCAAGAGCGTGATACTTCATGTCTTCGCAGTTCCAGCACTGCAGAGAAATCTGGGGATTTGTGGGAGGTCCCGCTGTATATGTAGGGCCGGGAGGAGCTTATTTTCTACATGTCTGCAGTGCACGGCGCCGGAGGCGGAGGACTACCCACATGTTATGACTATTCGGGAGCAGGACGTGCTGTATGCTTAGAATAAGGGAAATTTGTGTACTCACCGGCAAATTTCTCAACCTCTTCTATTACAGAGCGCCACCAATAGAAAAGCCAAGGTTAGCGCCAGGGAAGCCTCCGCCATGAGTTCAAAGGGGAGCCCCTGGTGCAAATAGTACCAGATTGAGATCCCAGGGCAGGACTAGCGACCGCCTGAGGCTGAACATGTGCAGCTCCCTGCACAAAAAAAGTGTGGATTAACCTATACTTTGTGATCGTCCGTTGGAAAAAAAATGGACAAGGCCAAGACCTGGCCATTAAGGGTACAGGGCTCTAGGCCAGTGCCGGTTCGGGAAGCAGTGCAGGAGGGACCTCCGGCACCACACAAAATGGCGCTGCCTGTGCCGTTAGTGAGGAGGAGGGTGGAGCTACAGACCTCCAAATGCAGCTGCCTCATCCGCTCCTCCACTATAAAGCCTGAACGGCCAAAGCCATGCGCCCTCACCGATGCCACAGGCGCATCTGGCCTGCCCCCTTTCCCAAATTTGCCAATAGGCAGGCCACATGGGGGGTGACCAGGCCTTCGTGACAACGCCGTCTCCACCCCCAAACGCAGGCAGCTGAACTGTGCATGAGCTCTGACCAGCATGGCTGCCAGCAGTAGTAAATCACAAAACACTGACACCTGGGAGCCCGACCACCTAGCTCAAGTCCCCCCCAGCAGCCATGGGCAAACTGCGTTCCTGATCATCGGGGCTCAGACCCAGTCGGATGAGCCCCAGCACACTTACATGGACCCGTATGCGCTCTCCTCACTCTGCACAATCCCACGCTGTCAGCTTGGGAACCGATTCAGGTATCTAACAGGATATGCTGCAGCTGGTGAGGGTCTGAGAAACAGATGGAGTCAAAGCCAGCACAAGTCCCCCCCAGCAGTCCCCACCTACAGCTGAGATAAACTCTTTCACAAATATTTTATTGGCTGCATCCATGGTATAACCAAACTTTATATACCGAGATTCCTCATGTATTACAGTATACTCGTGTTATGAGGCACAGAAACATAGCAATACAATTGCTCAACCTAAAATTTTCCCCTCGGCGGAGTATACCCACACACTTTACATCCCCGAGTTATCAGCCTTCCCCTAACACCTTGCTTGTCCCCTATGATAGGTGCTCTCCAATGCGGTTTATCTTCAGGGACAAAAGAACCACCTTGCCCAGTACACCTAATAAAGATCCTTTTTCTCGTTCATAACCTTAACTCAATGAAGAAAAATTAAAACGAAAAACGTTCAAGAGGTATAGACAAAGTTTAGAGCATAGAAAAAAGGAAGGAAACGAAATGTAGCGGAGCTATGCAGTATTGGACCCCCCCCCATGCAATTCAGTCAGTATAGATGCCAGCAAAATATCCATGCCACACTTACTAATCCATGGAAGCCATGTCTCGTAAAACTAAACTTATCCATGGTTATAGCTGTACATTTTTGGTTAACCATAATACTAGATATTTGTCTTTTGGTTGCCATCCATGATACTGTATATGTTTTTCACACACCCGCAAACTCTTGCTTTAGTGCAGAGAAATCATGTCTGGCTAGTCTCTATTCTCATGTGCGATAGTTATTGTACTTTCTGGACAAGCAGCCCCTCCCAAGGGTTTGGCACAAGCTTCTTTAAACCTATAATACGCAATGTATCACACAATCTAGTCCAGTTTTTTTAACCTTCGGGCATGACCACCAAATATGTGCCATTGAGCCTATCATCAGACAGCCCCTTAAGCACTGTGGGGAATATGTTGGGAAGCACTTGTGTATGACTTGTAGGTATCTAAAGAATGCCCTCCCAGAAGCTCCATGCTCCTCCTGCAGCATAAAAATGTGCCAAATTAAAGATGCCGGGAGGGAACATGGGATTGCCTAATATTGGTGCTAGTGGCATATGTGTGGATATAAATTGGCCCGTGTGCTTTGTTGCATCCCATACTTTTAGCATTTGGCTGTTCACCGCCGAGATGTTTGACGGTCTTTGTGCATAAGGGATCCATGGTAGCGCTTTAATATTGATCTATTTTCGTCCACAGTGGGGTCTCAAGTCCCTGATATATGGACACCGAAGGTGCAAGTTTTGCCGCCTCATATTACCTCCTAATGTTTGGAAGGCCAATCCCTCCAGAGTTTCTACTCCTGAATGAAATGGTTCTAGCTACCCTGGGTTTGGTTGGACTTTACTCTGGATGAAAACTAACATAATTATAGAATTTTCAGTATGAATGTCATTTTTACTCCTGCATTCCTGCCCAGCCAAGAAATGTCCAAACTATGCCAGGCTAATAATGATTTGACCAATAACGGATAATTGGCCTTATAGAGATTATCATAAGAGGCCGCCAACTTGATCCCCAAGTAAGGGAGCTTAGATACCCACCGAAACTTAAAGTTCTGGGTCAAGAGATTTCTCATGCCCAGATCCAACAAGATATCCAGTGCTAGTGATATGATAAAGAGCCAGGGAGGTGTAGTGTGTGGTGACCCAATCATGAGCAACATATCATCCACAAACATACATAACTTGTGTTCCACTTCCCCTAACCTGATACCCTTGATGCCCTGGGATGATCTAATTTTCGTTGCCAAGGGTTCTAATGCTAATATTAATAGAATTGAGGAGAGAGGGCACCCCTGCCTAGTTCCCCTTCTAATGTTAATTGGAGACAATTTGAAGCCATTGTATCTAACAGTTGCAGTCGGATGACAGAAGCCCTCCCCAAACCCCCACCGGTGGAGTGAGCAGGACAGGTAATCCCATGAGATCCCATGAGTCGAACGCCTTCTCTATGTCAAGTGAAAGCAACTTAGAATGTTGCAAAGACTTTCTTGCCCAGCCTCTTGCCCACCTTCATGGACCTTATTACTTAATACTTCCTGCAGTGTAATATCTGCATCTACCAACTCCCGCTGGGGGGAATTCAGGGTGGGGAGTGATAGGTCTCTAAAAATTGATCACGTTTCTCCTCTTTAACCACCGCCAGGGCAGAACAGAGTTAGCCCAATCGAGAATTTTTCCACTCTTTTCTTAGGATTCCCCATGGGAAATCCCTGGACATTCCTGCAAAAATCATAGTTAAACCTGTAGAGTGCAAAATGCTAAAGCATGGCCTGGCAACGGATGCTTATCTCTAGAATAGGCTGGCAGTTAAAGGATTAAAATCCATATCTACCAAAAATACCTAGTGAACTTCATAATAGTCTGAACAGACTACAGCAGCTAGTTCAATAAATCAGTTGGTCCTACATCTGAAGAAGTGCCAGTTCTTTAAAACATATAAAGAGCATCATCAACATTTAGATAATTTCATCAAATGTATAGATGTTAAAGCCTTCTTGGAAAGTATTGATGCTAAAATTATATTTTTTCCCAAATACAGTAAGGTCCCTAGAGAACGTACCAACTATAGACCGATTTCCTTCATTAGCTGTGACAAAGTGGACCAAAGCCCAGAATTTTTACTTTCCTGACTGGATATACATCTTAAACTTGATTAACAGAATTGCGATTCTTCCTTGATTTATATTATTCATACATAATGTCCCTAGTATTAACTAATATTTAAAGGAATATTGCAACTATAATTGAAAGATTCTTTTGGAAAAATGTACAACCAAATGTGTTTTGTGCCTATTTAATGGCCAAAACTAGGCCTCGGGAAAAGTCAAACTAGAACTGTTACTTGAACATCTACACCTTTGGATTATTAAAGTGGACCAACACCCTGAGGTGATCGGATAGATTCCCGGGCCGATCACCTCACACACCGCGGGACATCCGAGATCGGGATGTCCTGCGGGGTGTAAACCCCCGAAAAACCTTACCTCTCCAGCCGCTGCCTCACTTGCGCTCCTCTAGACGTGCGCGCGCCGGCCGTCTCTGAATGGCCGGCGCGGGCGCGCACACGTCAAGAATGACGCGCGGGAGGAGCCGACGGGCAAGCTGCTTGTACGTCGCTGTCAATCAGCTTGTCCGTCGGCGCCGGTTGGACGGCGCGGCCACGTGGGAGCGGGGAGAGGTGAGTTTTGGGGGCTTTCTGGGGGGGGGGGGGGTTTCACACAGCGGGGCACCCCGATCGGGGTGCCCCGGGGAAGTGGACCAATACCCAGGATAGTCAAAATCCTGGGTGTTGGTCCACTTTAACAACCAACTATTTTTCTTGAGCAGTAGACTACCAGCCACTATAAATGATTACGTTAACTTACACAGATTTTAAATTTAAATTAAAAATGTATAGGACATTTTAAAGGATAATGGGACATTAGGGGACAAGCATCATGTGAAAAAATGTCAACACTGCACAACAAACTCAAAATCAAGATTCCTTTAGGACTATTAAGAATAAGGGCCTGTATTAATCATTTACCATAGATTTTTTTTTTTTTTAAACATCCCATTGCCCCTAATACAATTTTCTGCAAAAGGCTACTACTGGCTACTGAAGGAACAATATGTATTATCTAATCTAATAAGAACACTATCATTATGCTTGAAGTGCCCACAGGGGACTGGGGTCAAGAAGAGTATAACGCCAAACTGTGGTGGGGCAGAGTGCACACAATTTGTGATGCCCATGCATGCTTTGAATTTTTTGCAGCAAATGCCACTAGCGCCAATTCTTTTTGCAGCAAATGGCAGTATTCTCTCCTAAAAAAAGAGAAATCTCACCTGGCTCTGAATTGACCTATAAATGTGTGTCCAGTCACCAATGCCTTAAAGAAAACCACTATATTGGAAAAGATTAGTAAATTCTAAGTGAACAACAAATACGGCAAACAGGCTTCTTGTACAGGTGGTCCTGGCAAAGTGGCTCTGCAAAGACGAGAGTCTGGCAAACAGGTTTTCATTGGAGTTTTTTTGTATCTTTGTAGAAAACTGTAGAAGCTGGTAGAAAACTTTAGAAGCTGGTGAGAAGGGCTCTCATTGTTGTAACAAACTTCCGGCTGCATGTGTGTCCCTCCTGGCTAGCAGGGCTTTAACGCTACTGAAGAGTGTACAAAGTAGCAGTGTTCCCTTTTCTGTCATTTTCATGACAGCACTAGACAGATGGTGTCTGTGGATACCTTTTTTGAGGAAATATATAACTTACTTCATAGCATAAGATGATGAGCAAGGAGAATCTGGAATAAACCATAGGGCACAAGAATGGTAAGTAGAAATGTATATACTGTATTTCTGGAATGGGTGCATCTTATGAAGTGAATGTGTACGCGTGTGAGGAGGCAGCGCAATGGGAGGATCGACATGTTATAAAAAGATTGCAGAGGCACACCGCCTGTTGGAGGGATTCTGCCATACTGCCCATCATGGGCTGGTTGCTGGGGACTCTCCACACTTTTTAGCAGGCTTTTGGAGCTGGGGTATTCTGCACACTACCTGCTACCATTGGGTTTTTTCTTTTCAGAATATATACCATGTATTTTTTTTTTCTTCTTTTAAATCCTAGCAAAAATGGTGACTGCCTAAGTCCTAGAATAAGCCAGACAACACTGCTGTATCACTGTAGGATGAAGAACCACACCCTCACTGGAAAATTAATTAAGGAATGATTTAGCTTCATAATAGTCAATGGTCACTTTGAAAGATGAAAAAACAGCGTGTCAAGAATAGAAAATAGAGAATAAAAAAAAACGGCATTTGAGAGGAAAAGTCTCCTGTCGTGTGAGTGGCTGGGTTTGGTGCATAGCCAATCCATGTTCTCCTCGTCTCAGGATCAGTGAGCCAATAGGAGCTCTGCCCACCTCAGAAGCAGTTGGCCTAGGTTATAGTCCTCTGGCAATAATGAGCGCTGTGCTAAGTATTCAGACAATCAGCGTCCCACTCACAGAGCAAGAAGAGGAACACTGCCGTTATAAGTAATAGCGGCATTAGCCGGTGAAACATCACCACACATGCTTCCCAATTAGGGAGAATAAAGGAGACCCTATCAGTGGCATAGTAATAAAAATTGTAATTAAACAGTTTACCATATCACAAGTTTTTCCTTTATATATATAATCAACCATATATTGTCATGAATGTGAAGTAGATCACAGAATAATGGAGTCTGCAAGCCAAGCGCATGTTTAATTGCCAAAATAATGCGCAACACACATACTTAACCAAGAATCCATGTACTTATGGACCCATATAATGTCCCCCAACTGAAATTTTCAGCACGGTACGAGAAATTCCCTGAGAGGTCAGGCGGGAGGGGAGTGGAGGACCCACACTGGGGCAGAACTGCACACTTCTGATCTCCCTATGATAAGTTTTCTCAGAATCATTGCTTACTTATTTGGCAGGTATATGTGACCTGTGTGGCTCACTGACCCCTGCTATGTGGCTCACAGGCTGTCGGTCAGACCTCCCTGATGGATAAGGTTGTCCCTTCAGGTGGAAAAAAAGACCTTTGGCCTTGCTCTGCCAGAGATGCTTTGTTTTTTTTAAAGAGTGAGATAAAACTAAGAGGGCAGTTTGTCCCCTCTAGGCTGAAGGAGCTTGGGCCAAAAGGTCCAATACAAGGAGCGAATCCTCAGTTAACAGAGTACTCCTATCCCTATTATATCTTGCTTGCCCCATTTGTAGAGAAAGACAGCCATGTCTTCTTGGAGGTTATTTGACCAGTATATTACTTGGTCTGGGCAGCCATCCCATATAGTCCGTGAATTTCCTGTGAACTGGCCTGGTGCAATGTCGAAGAAAAAGAAAATATGATTCTGTACCCCTTTTTAGATGCATTTCACATAAAAGGCACATCTAGGCATGGGGGCCGTGATCTATTAGATGATCCAAGGCCCATGATTACTGAGGAGCTTGAAGGACTCTGAAACAGAGTTTTACATCACAGGGCCTAATAGAATATCTGGCTCAGGGCCCCTAGGATGCTAAACAGTACTAGGTAGGACGAAAGCTATGGCGGGAGCTGCATAGAGGGCAGATCCCCAGACGTTGAAAGTTGAAGATATACTAAAGGCAAGCAAAGTTTTTTGCAAATGGCCTGAATGATCTCTCACCCCGTTTTCTGGTCACATTAAAGGGGAACAAAACCCAGGTGGATCGGCCTGGGAATCTATAAGATTCCCGGGCCGATTCATTCCGTCCCCGGGGCATCCAAAATTGTAATGCCCCGCTGTGTGAAACCCCCCAGGTTGCCCGCTACACTTACCTTAATCCCAGTCCAACAGCGAATGCGCAGACTGTAGCTGCATCCCCGCTAATCCTCTAGCAGGGCGCGTGCCCGCGCTGGCCATTTGTGAAGCGTGCTTTGAGCCACTGAGCTAAGATGTCGCTCAGACGTGCACAGCTCAGCGGCTCAGAGCACATTGATTGGACGAGCGGCCGCGGTGAGGCGAGTTGATGCGGGAGATCCGGGGGGTTTCACATAGCGGGGCAGGGGAGTGGACCAAAACCCAGGATCGTCAAAATTCTGGGTTTTGGTCCACTTTAATAGCGTTTCAGCCTGTCAGCACATAGTGTGACCAGAGAGGAGGCAGGGGTTTCATAGCTGCAGAGAGGCAGCCAATCAAGACATCTGGGGAAGGAGAGGGGGGGTGTTACCATTCTTGGTCCACTGAAGGTTGATTGATGGACAAGATCAGTTGAATGGGGATTGAAAGCTGAATGAAGAAGTGATTTCCTCACCAGAGGAGTAATCACAATGCTCCAGCAGCTCAATGAAAGGTAAGCAACCTTTTGACCCTAATGGCCTTAACATAGGAATGCTGTTAAGCTGTGGAACTAGAACGTTCAAATGTTTGGAGGCACATGAACTAGACTTGGTAGACTGCCAGTAGGAACTTGACATGGTGTCAGAATACAAGATGTTTCCAGGAACACACAGGCAAACTTTGGAATTTAGTACAGAAATGCTTACTTCTAGTACCACTTCCCTGACTTTGAACCTCCAGTTACTCAGTGTGCCACAATGATCAGCAATCTGCAAGAGAGCAGAAAGTCAGGGGTAAGGTAAACCTAGTTATTATGCGGATTTCAAATTACACAGAACAATGAAAGTAAGAAATAGCCCTGGGAACAAAAGGACCAGATTGGTGTGGGCAGCAGTGTTCCAGTGTATGAAGCAGACATGACAAAGAAATGGCCTGTAGTATGTGTGTCTAAGAACAAGTGTGTGTACAGTCGGGATTACACAAATAAGCTGTACGTAGTGCAGGGCTTCGGTATAAAAATATAATACATTTGTTTCAGTGATGGCAGGTTTCCATCATGCCCCTGCACTTATCACAATAACTGACAGTACGTCACAATGGTAATTCCTATCGTGAGTGAATGTGAAGGGATCTCCTACAGTAGAAAAAGTATTATACTCTGCACAGGAAAAAGACAGCACATTTCCAGCGCAGTGCGCCATCTGATTATGCCACAATTAGACTATGCCCCTATCAGACTATGATTTATGAGCAATTGTACAAAGCAATTTGGGCAGTGCTGTGCTTGCATTGTCACCAATTTGAGTGGCGATTGCAAGAGCTGCATACATCTGGAGCAGCCACACCACCTCCAATATGAGCGTTTCATGTCCCCTATCAGACAGCGAACCATTCCCAAATTGGGGTTTTAAGGAGGAAAACACCCAATTTTTTGGGGTGTTCCTCTCAGTGGGGGCATCCCGAATTCCCACAACGCAGACTGGGGCAAGAATGAGCGGGCTAATTGGCTGAGCCTAACCTGCGGCTAGCGGGTGACTTGCCATTAGCCCCCGGATTCCCAATTACCTGCCTCCCCAAAGTCCGGGGGGAGCCAGAAGAACCTGGGCCCACAGAGCGTGTAGCCGGGAGGGCGGGGGCCACCAAATCTAGCCCCTGTGCCCTGTTCTACAAGCCCCCAAAGCTGGTCCTGGGTTGGTAATGCTGGGTAAGGGGGAACCCCTATGTCATTATTCTTTCGATTTTTAAGGGTTTTTAACCCTTAAAAATCCAAAAAATGTCGTCTGTCTTTTTTTAATTAACCCCTTATGTTCTGTCGCCCAGCAGCTATAAAAGGCTTCCAGGAGCAGAGGAGCAGAAGCCAGAGTGATCAGCGTGGGACACAGTGCTCTGGGATGGATGGGAGGTAAGTAAAGGAAAAAAAAAACAAATAATTTTTTTTCTCCTTGTGCTGGTGTGTTTTTTTTTTATTTTTTATTTTACACGTAACCCTTTGTGAACTGGTAAGGGATCCGCAAGACCCCTATAGCAGTTCACAAGCTTGTTTTTTCTTGTTTGCATATTGATTTTTTAAGAAAATGTGTTTTTTATTCTGCTTTTTTATAATGTTTGAGGGAAACCCTGTGCAACTTAAGAATTCTACAAGAGATTACTTCTAAAACTATGAGCCCACTACAACAAACTGGGTACGCTTAGAAAGCTTAACATGTGTTCTTTCAGGGAATATATGGTTTGTGGTGGGTATTCCAAATGTAAAGGGTTGTTTTGGTAGAAAAAGTGCAAGGTGCACATTTGTCTGCAAAGCTGAAATTTTAAGTAAAATTACCCTTACACGCATGCTTTACTTTGGGGTGTTTGACAACTCTTCCCTTGACAGTAGCTGTGCATGATGGGTATCGTTCTGTTCGGGGGACCTTGCTTTTTCAGATTGAATTTGTTTTTCCTTGTTTGCATTTAGATATTTTTTTTGTGAAACTCTGTGCAACCAAATTAGTTGAGGGATTACTACCAGAAAACTGCACCCAAGCCTGGTACACCTAGAAAGCTGGAGGTGTGTACTTCCTGAGAAAAAATAATTTTTGAAGGGCATTTCAAATGTAAAGAATTGTTTTTCTTGAAAAACTGCAAGGTGAGCATAGCATAGTTGTATTTATCTGAAAATCTCCTAAAGCGCCGTTTCAGTTTAGTGGAGTCTCCTGGGCAGGAAAGGGTGTCTACCAATACACATGTGGTACCACTGTAACTGGGAGAACTTAGCATTTCACACGCTATAAGATTTTATTGACAAACTTATTACAAAACACACTACAAATTGTTAAATAGATTTTTGCACATATTTCACCCCAAAATATTAAGAATGCACCTAAAAAATTACAAACAAGACATTTCATGTTAACCCTTTCGCTGCCAGCCTACCTGCAGCATTTGCCACTCCCTGTTGCCAGACCATGTTTCACTATTTTGCGCTACATATGTTCAACAAGCAATTGTTTGGCTCTATCTCTGGTTGCTAATGTTTAACTTAGCTGTTTTGCCTGGTGTTATTTCAATCCTGTTGTGCCACCTGGTTGATCACGAATTCCGGTTCCTTGGTCCCGGACTCTATAATATGGGAGAACGTTGGGTGCGGACCTCTTAGTTCCCTGGTGGAATTTGATTGTCCCCAAATTCCCATGTCCGGCATGATAGTTGCGGGCTTCATGCGTGAATGGGTGGTGCAGGAACATTACAGTTGGTAAAGAGAAATCTTGCGGGCTCCTGGGCCTGAGAGTGTTATTATTCACATGTTTGTTTAGTTGGCTGCCGGGAGCGGACACTTACTCGGGTAGGTAAGTACAGAGACCCCCGCACACGCAATATTAGTGCTGCTGGAGCATGGCCTCTGTCCCCACACCATAGGTGAGCGGGGCCTTTTTTTTGCCCGGCCTGGGCTTTATTCCCGACAGGGCTCGGACCCTCGGGTCGATCCCCCCACCTATCCCCGAACGGGTTTTGTCCGCACGGTAACTAAGTCTGATCTGGCTCCTTCGCCGTTGGAGGGAGCCGGGCACTGGATCGAATTCCCCCTGTTTGGTCCCAGATTGGATGATTGATCCGACCGGGCCAGTTACAAATCTTTTCTTTATCCGCATCTTGGGCCCCCCACAAATGGGTGGTACTACGAGAGGCTGACACTAGATTTAAACATTGCAAAAATACAATTCTGTGAAATACTCACCTGTAGAATTGATATTATAAGTATACAGTACGTCCTGCGCCAGATATAGTACTTACACTTGGGTTATCCTCCGCCAGATGGCGCTGCACTGCAGAGACATGCAAAACAGGCTCCTACCGGCCCCTCAAATACCCAGGGACCTCCCACAAATCCCCAGCATTGAAAAGCAGTGAACAAGAAGCCGGGAGAATTTAACCACCAACTGGTAACTACAAGAATGATAATCACCATACAGGGGATCCAGAATAATGCAAAAAAAACAGGGTGGGGTGGAGCAGGACGTACTGTATACTTATAATATCAATTCTACAGGTGAGTATTTCACAGAATTGTATTATTCTTAGTATACAGTAAATCCTGCTCCAGATATAGTACTTACACTTGGGACATCCAATAGCAGTGTCCATAAGCAGGGTGGGATCCCCAACAAAAGGTAACAGCAGACAGTTTAAACCACTACCGCCTGCAAAACCTTGCGGCCAAAAACAGCATCAGCTGAGGCCCTAACATCAACCTTGTAAAACTTTGAAAAGGTATGAACAGAAGACCAAGTAGCGGCCTTGAAAACTTGTTCAACAGAAGCCTGGTGCTGAAAGGCCCAAGAGGCACCAATAGCACGAGTAGAATGAGCAGTAATGCGGAAGGGAGGACTCTTCCCCTTAGCAGAATAGGCCTGAATCACAGCCTGACAAAACCCTTCGCTAATAGTAGACTTGGCAGAAGCCAAAAACCTTTCCTAGGACCAGAAGGAACCATCCCATCCAAGTAATGACCAGGCCCAACGCCGCTTAGCCCCCGAGATCAGGCGCATTCAGGATGGAAAGGCCGTAGGCCCAAAGGAGCATCAGTTCTCCTAAAGGACACAGTGACTACCAAGGAATACCTCCAACACCTGTCCAAGGAATACAGAGCCCTTTCCTCAGCGTTGCTAGGAATAGGGAACAAAGAAGGAATAACAATATCTTGAATCAAATGAACAGAAGACACCACCTTAAGCAGAGAGTCCGGCTTAAAGCGGAACACCACCTTATCCTGGCGTCTCTCAAAGAATGGTGGCTAGATAGACAGAGCCGCCAACTCAGACATGTCTGATCGAAGTAATAGCCACCAGAAAGACAACCTAAAGTACAGTCATAACAGCATCCTGAATAAGTCCAAGGGAACACCCTGCAAGGCAGACAAAACCAGGTTCAAATCCCAAACAGGGACCATAGGATTACGTGGGGGACGCACAAGAGTAACCCCCCCGAAAGAAAGTCTTAACCAGGGAAAGCTGAGCAAAAGACTTCTGAAAGAAGACGGACAGGGCAGAGACCTTCAGAGTACTAAGTTGGAGACCCAACTCCAACCCATGCTGTAATAACTCTAGAACCCTGGGGACAGAGAACACCCGACAGGGAAGAGACCTAGACTCACACCAATCAATATAGGTACACCATACCCTAAATAGATTGAAGAAGAAGTTTGCTTCTAGTCTTCCCATAGTCTCAAACACCGAAGCAGATAAGCCTGTCCCCCTCAAGAAGGGTGCTTCAGCAGCCAGGCCGTCAAAGCCAGAGTCTGCAGATTGGGATGAAGTAAAGGGGCCCTGAGTGAGCAGATCTGGCACTCCTGGCAGAACGTACCGAGCTACTGCCTTCTGCACCACGTCTGCGAATCACACTCTTCTTGGCCACCCGAGGGCCACCAGAATCACTGGCACCCTTTCCAGAGCAATCTTGCGCAGGACCCTGCCTAGCAGGGGGAACGGAGAAAAGACATACAGAACAGAATGTCCTGCCATGATGTTACTAAGACATCCATGACCACGGCCAGAGGATCCTGAGACAGGGAAACAAGGCAGAGAACTTGTGAACGTGATGGGACACAAACAGAACCACAACCGGTTGTTCCCCATAGAGACACAGGGATTGGCACACCCTGTTGCAGAGGGACCCTCACCGGAGCGTATACCGCTGATATGCAGGGAACATTGTCCTCCACCCAGATAAGTATCAGAGACACTTCCTGGAGGAACCTCCTGCCCCGGGTCCCTCCCTGATTATTAATGTAGGCCAAAGCCGTCAGATAGACCTAGCGCCCCCGAACAGGCAGGCCCTGAAGAGGAGTAGTCAAGCGAGTTAGAACTAACCTGAACGCTCACAGTTTCAAACATTGATAGGTGTATGGGCCTCCTAAGGGCCCCACCTCCCCTGGAACCGTAGGGACTTCCAGAAGACGACCCCCCCCCCAACCTGATAGATTGGCATCCATGGTGACTGTCTCCCAGAAAGGGGCAAGAAGGGAACTGCCCCCAGACAGGTTCCTTGAGTTCACCCACTAGAAGAGGGACCTCCTCACCAGGGAGGAAGGCACACATACCCTGCTCCAGGGATGCTGGGTCCTTGACCCGTAGGACCAATAGGAGAAGTTGCAGAAGGCCCCAAGGGGGACTGAGCATAAGGGCCTCTTCGGAGCACTCCACCAGCTGCATCCCCTGCCTGGTGGAGGGACTGGGACAGCTATGAGGGACTGAGCCCATGCAACCAGATTGTCCACTTTATTGCTGAGGAAGGAAGATCCTTGCTTGAACTGTATCAGATTCATTCATAGGAATGGAGTTACCAATGAAGGGGACAATGAGGACTTGGGGTGTTTGATCACCCCTCCAAATGACTCCCAAATGGACACCCCCAGCCGAGTATCCAACGTAGCCTGACGTAGAGACTGGGAAGTGACGAGGACATCCAGGTAGGTCATCAATCGGACGCCCCTTGGTCTCATCAGAGACATCACCCCCGTCAGCACCTTGGTGAGCACTCTGGGAGCTGAAGAGAGGCCAGATGACAAAGCCACAAATATCAGTGTTGGTCAACCAACGCGAATCTGAAGAACCTCGGTGTCCAGAAGACACAGGGAAGTGAAAATAAGCATCATTGAGCTCCACAGACGGCAAGAAGCCCCCGACGCGCAAAGAGCTGATGGCCGAGCGCAGTGTTTCCATGCAGAAACCGCCTGTAATTGACGAATTGCTGAAAATCTGTGAATCCAGAATGGGCCAGACTGACCCATCCTTTTTGGGGAACTGTGGAAAGGTTGGTGTAGCGGCTCCTGCCTCTGCCTGTTAAGGGCAATCTGCAAGAGACCCCCAGACCCCGCAGGCCTTGCATGGCCCGCACCAGCACCTGAACAGAGGCAGGGACCAGGAGTAGCCGGGACCTGATAATCTTGGGGGAGGCCGCACAGCAAACTATCTAGTAGCCGGAGGACACTACCTCCTGAAGCCACCAGTCTGAGGCGTGATGCCTCATGACATGAGCAAGGTGCCGCAGCCGTCCCCTCACCCAGACGGGCGAGGGCGCCCCATCATGCTTGAGGGGACTTGGGGGAAGATTTGGGCTTAGCCCCCCCGGAGGAGCCAGGGCGTTGTCTGCTGCTCCTGGGACAGGAATCTGCGAGAGCCCCTGCGAAGGACACCCCTGGTTTCTGTTTAACACCATGGTAGGGGGTAGAAGGGGTGTCCTGGCCCCGAAGGGGCCGAGACAGCCGCCTGCGTTGGGGTAACTTACCCTTCTTACCAAACAGGTCTAGACGGGCCCCAAACAGGCGTCGCCCTTTAAAAGGCATCCCGGTAAGAGCCTTCTTTGCAGCATCATCAGCACCCCACTGTCACAGCCAGACCAAGCGACGTATAGCCACTACAAGGGCAGAAGTTCTTGAACACATTCTAATGGTGTCATCCAATGCTAATAGGATAAATTTCACAAACATCTCACAACTGGAGAGTGCATTAAACACATCCTAAGGGAGATCATCAGGGGGACGATCAAGCATTTTTCTGATGAGGGCTCTAGTGGCCACGGCAGTAATGGCAGCAGCACAGACCGGGCGCAGCGCCGTCCCTGCACATGCAAAGGCGTGGGAGGCCAGCATGTCAATGCGCCGGTCTTCAGCATCCTGAAGGATAGTATAAGCAGGGACTGTAATAAAAGGGGGGTTAGGTAACCCTATGATCAGGGCATCCACCTCGGGGACGGGGGGGGGGGGATGACCAACATTTAACCACCTCAGGGGGAAAAGGATACTTCCCATTCCAGTCCCCTGGGACCCCGGGCAGTTTACTGGGGCACTCCCATTCCTTGAGCACAAGGGTATGGAAGTGTGCCTGTTCCAGAAATTCCAAACGTGATGTTGCTGTATGGAAACGCTCCCCTCTTTGCCTGGGAGCCTCACCAGGGGGAGAGATAGACAGAACCTCAAAGATCTGGATCAACAATCTGTCACTGTCATCCTGGACCAAGGGGCAGGGCCAGAGACTTAATGACCAGTCGGACTCTCATCAGATGAGCCCGAGTCAGAAAAGAGCTCTCCATCAGAAGGGGTATAGCCACACAGATTCATAAACTCCTCAGATCCCATAGGGAAAACGGTAACATTAGGCGTCAAGTGCCGCTTCTTACCAGGGCCCTTACGTGCTAAAGAACTTGCAATGATCTGTTCAGCCGTAGGCAGTCTATGAGACAATTCAGGCTGAGAATCCCCACTTGTGTGCAACTCAGCAGGAGTGAGATTTAAGCCTGGGGAAGTGGGTGAAGTAAAACGAGGTGCAGCCACTGGCAGGCCAGAATGCCAGGCCAGCACTTGCTCAGCACAGGGTACGCAGACCCGTGCCCTGTCAGCGTCAGCATGGGGTTGTCCACACGCCATGCAAAGCCGGTCTTGTCCCAAGGGGACCCCGGTCACATTATGCTCAGATGCCTCCATATGGTGATTTTTAGGCACAATATGCCAGTAGGGATTGACGCTATAAAGCAACCCTGGATGCCCCAATGACACGCTAGTGAAGTGGGAGAATTTTACAAGGCCCAACTATCAATTACACTGGGCCGGGAGAAGCCAAAGGATATACAATGAGTATAAAAGCCGCCCGCAAGGGCACTTACGGACCACGGCAGGCGAGAACGTCACACGCGCGCGCAAACTGACAAAATGGCGCCGAGTACCTCAATGGGCGGGCCAGAGCACGCCATGACGCAGAGCGTGCCAGGCCGGGACCCCGCCCTCCCAATGGGCGCGAGGTCCAACAAGCAGCCAATGAGGACGCAGAGGCGTCTGAGGTAACGCCCGGCGCGGAACATCCAAGGGAGGAAAAAGCGCGCACGGCAGCGGCAGTTACACGAGGTGAACCTCATGGGCTATAATACTGCCTCTGCGCAAAGCTAAAAATACAAATCAGTGCGTCTGACACCACAAGTACAAGTCCAAAAGACATTACAAAGGCCATATGCATGAAATCACAATACAGTGACACCAAACACCCGAGCTACGGGGGGAACGCGGGAGGATGGCGGCCCTTTGTACAGGGCCCACCGCTACACGGGGCATGGGGCAATAATGCGGGAGGGGCATCCGATAGAGGCACACCATCAGCCTATACCGCCTACCCTTTGGTGGGGGACTGCGGTGTAGCAGCGCTCCATAAGCACGCAAGGTGCTGCCTACCTTCACCCGACCAGCACAGCCCAGGCTGGGAGGCACATCACAAGGAGGACGGGTGGGAATAGTCCAACAGGGCCGCAAGCTTTAATAGCCCCGCTCACCTGCGAGAGAGTGATACTTCATGTCTTCGCAGTCAGCACTGCAGAGAAATCTGGGGATTTGTGGGAGGTCCCTGGGTATTTGAGGGGCCAAGAGGAGCCTGTTTCGCATGTCTCTGCAGTGCAGCGCAGCGCCATCTGGCGGAGGATAACCCAAGTGTAAGTACTATATCTGGAGCAGGACGTACTGTATACTAAGAATAACTATTCCTGTAGTTGTTGCTGTTGGATCCGCTTACAAGGCCAAAAAAGATCAGAATAGTGTCCTTGAATGTCCGAGGGTTAAACACCCCCTTGAAAAGATCCAAGCTCCACCAAGATTTGTCTAGGCTCAAAGCTAACATTGCATTCCTACAGGAGAAACACCTGAAGGGAAACCGGGCCCCCAGGCTGTCGTCCAGGTCCTTCTCCCAAGCCTATACTAGTAACGCCTCGGATGTCAAGGCGAGGGGGGTGGCAATATTATTCGCTAGGAATACCCCTTTCAAAGTACTAGACAAGATTGCCGATGACCAGGGAAGATATCTTATTTTAAAAGGGTCGCTTTATGGTAAACAATACACGCTAGCGGCAGTTTATGCACCTAATTCCGGGCAGCTGACGTTCCTCGACAGCTTCATAACCAAACTTATCACGGTGCAGGAGGGACCCGTCATCCTGGGGGGAGATCTGAATCTAACACTTGATCCTTTGTTGGACTCCTCTACGGGACGCTCAGCCCTGGCCTATGCTGCACTGAAGAGCATTAGCATAATCCTCCAAAAAGCACAGTTGTGCGACCCCTGGCGAATCTATCACCCCACAACTAAGGACTACTCTTATTTCTCGGCAGTACACACATCATACTCCAGAATTGATTATATTCTGGTATCTCATTACCTCCTGCCCCAAGGGTCCAATACAAACATAGAATCTGCGGTCATTTCTGATCATGCCCTGGTTGCTTTATCCATCACCCACATGGAGAGGGCGCGGGGGGAGTGGACATGGAGACTTAATGAATCATTGCTCCAAGATGAGCTGTTTGAAAGAAACCTTCAAAACGTTATAAAAGGACTATTTTCACCTAAACAAACCTTCAATAACTGGCAGGCTCATAAATCAGTGATCCAGGGCATCTGTATCCAGCATGCCACCAAGATAAAGAAAGATCGAGAAAGGAAACTGCAAAAGTGATTGGCAAAAGTCCAGAAGTTAGAGAAGGCACACAAAGCCTCTCTGGCGAAAGTCAACCTGGTAGCACTGACAGACGCCAGGATGGCAGTAAACTCTTTTGAATGCCAGGGCGGCATATATTATCAAACGCTGCAACAGAATATACTTTGAGTGGGGGAATAAAAATAGCGCCTTACTGGCAAGAGCACTTAAAAAGCAGCAGTCCTTGAACTTCATAGACTCAATTATTGACACACAGCAAAGAAAGCTACACCAGACATCGCAAAAACCTTCCAAGCCTATTACCAGAAGTTATATAACATTCAACATGATATCGGGGATACGGGACAGGGGCAGTTAGAGAGGATCAGGCAATATATCAGAGTCAGGGATGCCCACATTGGGTGAGCGGGAAAGGGATTCCTTAGAGGGGGCGATTACCTTTGAAGAGTTGGCCTCCGCCATTAGAGATGCCCCAAGTGGAAAATCCCCGGGACCGGACGGTTTTTCCATTGACTATTATAAAAAGTTTGCCCCTCTTCTTGCCCCCCACTTTCTTTCAGCCTTTAACTCGCCGATTGAAGAACACGGTGCAAGAGGGGTCCCGGGGGAGGCCCTGGCAGCTTACGTCACAATTATCCAGCGGATAAGGATCCGTTATCTTGTGGGAGTTACAGGCCTATTTCCTTGTTGAATGTGGATCTGAAGCTCTTTGCTAAGATAATAGCAAACAGACTTTCTGGTCTTTTACCGGCGTTGGTGGATGGAGACCAGACAGGCTTCATACCATCTCGTGAGGCAAGAGAACACCATAAGAGTGCTGAACCTTATACATAAAGTTAAGCAAACCGGGAAGCCGATGGTGCTGCTTTCCACCGACGCCGAGAAGGCCTTCGACTGGGTCAATTGGCTATTTATCAAGGGGGTGTTAGAACATATAGGACTGGGTCCTGAGGCGCTGCAATTTATCATGTCCCTATACACAGCTCCAACAGCCAGAATCAAAGTAAATGGTTCACTCTCTGACAAGGTAAATATTAGAAACGGTACAAGACAGGGCTTTCCACTCTCTCCCTTAATATTTGCCCTAAATCTACAACCCTTTCTCTGCAATATAAGAGCGCAAAAAGATATACAGGGCGTCATGGTAGGCTCCACCGAACATAAGGTCCAAGCATATGGAGACGACCTTCCCTTTTCTCTGACGAACCCGACAATCGCAATTCCGATCCGGATGAAGGAATTTGAAAAATTTGGCAAACTCTCGTACCTTAAGATTTATGATAAATCAGAAGCCCTGGGTGTGCTCCTGAAATCCTCACTCTCTTTCAAGTGGCCTAGTGCAGCTATTACTTATTTAGGTACCAAAATCCCTAACTCTATAGAGGAGATATACTCCTTGAATTTTATTCCCCTTCTGGCCAAAATAAAGGCAGACTTGACAAATTGGGACCTCCCCACCTTCTCCTAGGCATCCTTAAAATGATGATCCTCCCAAGGATATTGTACTTCCTACAGACCCTGTCCATCCACATCCCAAGCACATACTTTAGATCCTTGAACTCCATGTTCATCAAATTCATTTGGCAAGGCCGCAAGCCAAGACTGAAGCTACAACTTCTCTTTAGTCCAAAGACCGCAGGGGGATTAGCCTGCACGGACGTGCTACAATATTGGCCCGCTGTACATCTTCAGCGTGTAGTAGACTGGATTCATCATGTTGGGAGGAAAAAGTGGGTCGGGCTGGAAGCCAGCTTCCTCCATACCCCGTTGAAGGACTTAGTTTGGGCAGTCAAGTCTGCAAAGCATTTATGTAAAGACCATCCATTTATCTCTGCAACCCTTGGGGTGTTCGACAAACTCAGGGAAAGCTTTAATTTGTCTCCGTGGCCAACTCCCCTTGTACCCTTGGTGTACAACCCAGCTTTGCCGATCAGTATCCTCCCACATCTAACGAGGACGTTTGAGGAGAAGGGAATACCCAGGGGCTATGACATTTTGCGTCCAACAGGCTGGGCTCAAATAGCAGATGTGCAACAGAAATGGGACACCCAACTATTCGATCATTGGCTTTTGTTCTCCTTTCAGCACTTTCTCATGAGACAGGGTGCTAAGAAGGCCCTACTTAGGGACCTCACGCCCTTTGAGCAGATGACCTATTCGCAATCGCCCCCGACGAAACCGTTATCTAGCATTTACGCCATCCTGATAAATTCCAGGGAGCCGGGCTTGCCTCGCTGCTGTGTGGATTGGGAGAGGGACTTGAACCGACACTTCACGGCAGATCAGTGGAGGTATATTTTCTCCGCTACCCATAAAGTTTCCCTATCTTCTAGGATACAGGAGATGAACTACAAATACCTAACGCGCTGGTATTACACTCCGGTGAAACTACACCACCTCTTTTCAGGGCACCCGTCAACGTGTTGGAGATGTCTGTAGTAGACTGGATCAAAGAAATCAATCAGGTCATGGAAATGGAGGAACTTACAGCCTCTGTGCATTAGAACTCCCCTCAGTTTCTTCGTACTTGGACACCGTGGTACATATTCAAAGTGACAGATAGGTATAAACAAATTATGGAAACATAATTACTGGCTTTGAACCAGGTTGCAGGCCCAGGCCAGCCAAAGATCAGCTGGCAGATACCCCTTATTTCTGAACCCACCCCGACTACCCCCTTTCTTCTTCCCCCTCCCTCCCCCTCTGTTATGTTCGTAATTTTCAACATGGTATTTCATCACATGTAATGTTTAGCAGACTCAGATTTGTACACTAAGCATGGCACTGTTGTACTTGTTGATTGTACCGAACCTTTTCTCTTTTCCTTTGGAAAATAAAGAATTAAAAAAAATAAATAAATTTTGTCTGCCTTTGGGCCATTAAAGCCGATGAAAACCATCACGGCTGGGCATTGGAATCTTAAAGATTCCAGGCCCGGACGCTAGCCCTGCTGTTTAAAACCCCCCTGGGACACCGGTGATCTTACCAGATCCCAGCAGGTCCCGCAACCCCGGCATCTCTTTTGCATGGCTAAATGCAGGCTTGCGCGCACCTGAACATCGTTCCAGGGATGTGGCCAGCCGGCTGCACTTTGTCACAGCCTCCCTATTGAGAGAACCAACTGGCTTTCTCAAAAGTGCGGCGGGGCATGGCTTTGGCATGGAAAACTGAGCCAACAGCAGTGTCTGGCTGCTGGGGGGGTGGACTGGCCCAAAGATCGAGCGATGGACGCAAATATGGGTATCCATCAACTTTAACCCTTTAAATGCTAAGCCCATAGATTCTACGTGCTTGCTTCTCCGACCGTTAAATGGCAAATTCGTAGCATCTACATGCTTAATAAAAAAGTTCACCTCTGTCTGGGATCAAACCCCAGGGATCTTCCACTCCAGAGAGCCTACAATAACCCCCCAAATTCTTCAGCAAGGCAGGGAACACCACCCTCTTCCCCACATGACAACTTCTGACACCTCGCTTGCCACGGCATGGAAGGAACTTTTATACCGGGAGTGAGATGACTCTCACTATGCTGCAATAAATAGATCCTCCCGACAGCAGGTTTGAGAGCAGAAGCCGAAGTGATCAGCGGAACCTTCTGGCTTCCGATCACTTTCGACTGTCAGAAGCAGCGCCAGTGACCAATGTGGGACAGCAGGAGGATCACCAAAGGATTGGAGGCAAGTAATAAAAAATATTGAGTGTGTCAAGATGTACTACCCCCCCTCCCATTCTACTTATATATATCTACTCTCATACTCAGATCCCTACCACCCTATAGTAGTATTTTTCAACTTCCATCTTATCTTTATCTGTAGAATTATGTTGCAGGTCCAATGAGCAGCCCGGGGCTCAGAAGAGGAAAAATATATAAGAAATAAAGAAAGAAAAAACAAAAACCAATGAAGACCTGTTAAATCTATCATTGATTAAAGAGAATCTTGCTGTAGTTTGTGCTCATTAGGAATATGATGTGTAGTCCCCTGGCCTAAATGAAGAAAACTTTATTTTACTAGATCAGGGATTTAATTTATTCATATGTTTTGATCACCTTACTATACGTATCTGTGATAATTGGTGGTTGGGCTTGTTCATTATCTTGGTGTCCTCTGACTGCAGAGAGTTTTCATATACAGAACTGTCATATGGATACTAGTGTCTAACTCTTTTGAGAAGGAAAAAAAGAAAAAAAAACAAAACAAGGAAAACACACCTTACCAGATTGTGAGATTAATTTCCCATACAGTCGAGACCCGAATCTCCAGCAGCCGTCACAACGAATGGCCACCCCTCGGCCTTTATTTACAGTGAGGCTGCCATGCCCGATCCATTTATTGCAATTAAGGGGGCGTGCCACATGGATGTTCTTAACATGATGCTCCAATCTGAAAAAATGATGGCCACCTCACCGCATTTCTGCTTAGTTTCACATTTATTTCACCGCAGTACCATTGTACGATTGTATCTAGCAAGTGGCTGGCCAGGTTCACCATTCAAGAAATATTGCCTTTAAAGTGGACCAAAATCTGACCAAGATTTAATAATTCGCTAGGTCCAGTTAAACTGGACCTTCACCATAATTTACTGAAAAGCCCAAACCCTTAAAAAAGATTCCCCAGCATATAAAATTAATATACATTTTTAGTCACTTACTTATTATTCTTTCCCCCCACTGGGCTGCAACTCTGTTCAGGACTTTAGGATACGGGCGCCGCCATCTTGACTCAAAAGCATCACACTTACTAGGAGAGGAGAGTGGGATAAAGTACAGGAGGTGGGTTATAGCTGTGCTTTGCTCAGACAGAGCAGAGCTGGGGTCAGGAAAAATACCATTTTGTGAGTACTCACCTGAAAAATTGATATTGTCAGTGTGCCACACACCCTGCTTCACCTTTAAATTCTTCACGATTGGGTTACTCACCGCCAGGTGACGCTGTTGCAGAGAGGAAGTCTTGTAACGAGCCCCCTTCCGGCCTATATATACCTGGTACCTCCCATTTATCACCAGCGATTTAAAAAGCAGAAAGACAAGGTACCAGTAATCTACCGGTAACCTCAAAATAAATAAAAGCTTCACCATATGAAGGATTCGAGATACCGAAAAGGGCGGGAGTGTAGCGGGGTGTGTGGCACACTGACTATATCCATTTTTCAGGTGAGTACTCACAAAATGGTATTATTCTCAGTGTGCCACACACCCCGCTTCACCTTTAAATTCTTCACGATTGGGACATCCAAAAGCAGTGTCCACAAGGGATGGGTATCCAAAGGCAAGGTGAAGCATAACTTAAATGACTGCAGTCTGCAGAACTTTGCGGCCAAAAACAGCATCTGCTGAGGCCCGCACATCAACTTTGTAAAACTTAGAAAAAGTATGAACAGAAGACCAAGTAGCGGCCTTACAAACTTGTTCAACAGAAGCTTGGTGCTGAAAAGCCCAAGACGCTCCAACGGCGCGAGTAGAATGAGCAGTGATACGAAAAGGGGGAACTTTTCCCTTAGCAGAATATGCCGCAATAACGGCCTGACGTATCCATTTGCTAATGGAAGATTTGGCTGGTGCCAAACCCTTCTTAAGCCCACAGGGCACAACAAAAAAGGCATTCGTCTTACGAAAAGGAGACGTGATAATCAAGTAGTACTTAACACAGCGTACTACATCCAAACAATGCAAAACCCTCTCTTTGTCATTCTTAGGCTTAGGACACAAGAAGGGAAGAACAATATCCTGATTCAAATGAAAAGCAGAAACAACCTTAGGAAGAAAGTCTGGTTTGAACCGAAAGACCACTTTATCCTGATGCCTCTCAAAGTAAGGCGCCTGGATAGACAAGGCCGCCAACTCCGAGACACGCCGGACCGAAGTGATAGCTACCAAGAAGACAATCTTCTGAGTCAGGGTAGACAAAGCAATATCTTGCAAAGGCTCAAAAGGAGGAGCCTGAAGAGCAGAAAGAACCAAATTCAAATACCAAACAGGGAGTAATGGTTTCCTGGACATGCGTAAGCCCCTGGAAAAAAGTTTTAACTAAAGGATGAAGCGCAAAAACCTTCTGAAAAAAAAATAGATAAGGCAGAAACTTGCCCTTTCAACGTACTTAGCTGAAGACCAGAGTCTAGGCCAGATTGTAAAAACTCCAGAATCCTGGAGACCGAAAAGACCCTACAAGGAAAAGATCTAATCTCACACCAAGCGATATAGGCTTTCCAAGTCCTATAGTAGATGATAGAAGAAGACCTCTTCCGGGCACTGATCAGAGTCTTGACGACTGAGTCAGAAAGACCCTCCTCCTTCAAGATGGAGGTTTCAGCAGCCAGGCTGTCAAACCCAGCGCTGGTAAATTGGGGTAACACAACCGACACTGAGTGAGCAGATCGGGCCGAAGAGGCAGAACGAACTGGTCCACTGCCAGCCGAACGATGTCTGCGAACCACACTCGCCTTGGCAACTTTGGGGCCACGAGAACGGCGGACACCCTTTCCAGAGCCAACTTCCGAACCACCCTGCCCAGCATGGGTATAGGAGGAAACAGGTATAGAAACCCCAGATCCCCCCAGCTGAGGGACATGGCGTCCACTGCCAGAGCATCCTGGGAGAGCGACACGAAGTTCGGGAGCCTGTGATTGTGAAGAGAGGCAAACAGGTCCACCTCCGGTGTCCCCCATCGGAGACACAGTGAGCGAAAAACCTGAGGATGGAGAGCCCATTCTCCCAGACGGGGAGAGCCCCTGCTCAACCGGTCCGCTTCCTGGTTCTCCACTCCAGGAATGTACACCGCCGAGAGACAAGGAACATGGGCCTCCGCCCAGGACAGGATCAGGGACACCTCTCAGAGCACCCAGACTGCGAGTCCCTCCCTGATGATTGATGTAAGAAACCGCTGTTCGATTGTCTGAACGCACTTGGACCGGAAGGCCCAGAACGTGTTGAGTCAGGAGAGCAAGAACCCGACGGATGGCTCTCAGTTCCAGAACATTGATGGATAAGTGGGCCTCCTGAGGTCCCCACTGCCCCTGGAACTGAAGCTCCTTCCAGAAACCGCTCCATCCCGAAAGACTGGCGTCCGTGGTGACAATTTCCCAAAGAGGGGTCAGGAAAGACCTGCCCTTCACGAGATTGGTCGAGACCAACCACCACTGGAGGGACTGCCGGACCCGGGAGGACAACTGGAAGGGCTGATCCAGTGACCGAGGCTGCCGGTTCCAGGACGCCAACAGATAAAGCTGAAGCGTCCTCGTGTGAAATTGAGCAAAAAGAACTGCCCCAAGAAGGCAACCATCAACCCTACCAGCCTCATCCCCAGACGGATGGACGGCCGAGGATTGGAAAGTAGGACCCGAGCCAACTTCTGAATCAGATGAATTTTGGACTGGGGGAGAAACACCCTGTGTTGACGAGAGTCCAACTGCATCCCCAGAAAGGACACCACCCTGGCTGGAGCGAGGGAGGACTTGGGGAAGTTGATCACCCAACCAAAGCTTTCCAGCGTGGAGACCACCAACCTGGTGTCTGTCTCCGATTGATCGAGTGACGGAGCCATGATGAGAAGGTCGTCCAAATAAGGTACGACACGAATGCCCCAAGATCAGAAAATGGCCATCACCTCTGCCAGCACCTTGGTGAATACTCTTGGAGCCGAGGTAAGGCCAAACGGAAGTGCCACGAATTGAAAATGCTGATCTTTCATCACGAATCGAAGAAAACGATGAGCCTGGCAGATGGGAACATGAAGATAAGCATCCTTGATGTCTATGGATGTCATGAAGTCCCCCTGCCGAAGGGAACCAACGGCCGTACGCAAAGTTACCATGCGAAACTTCCGAATACGGATGAACTTGTTAAGTAATTTCAGGTCCAGGACGGGACGAACCGACCTGTCCTTTTTGAGGACTGCGAAAAGATTGGAGTAGAAACCGAGGCCCATCTCTAAGCATGGTACTGGTCGGATGACCGCCATTTCTAACAGATTCTTTACCGACGCCAGGAGCCCCTGTGCGGCCAAAGGATCGATGGGCCCCCTGAGACCGAAAGAACCGTGAAGGAGGGCGAGACTCGAATTCCAGTTTGTAACCAGACGCACCACCTCCCGGATCCATCTGTCCGGAACCCCCTGGTCCCAAACCTGGGAGAAGTGTCGCAATCGTCCCCCCCCCCACCCGCACGGGTGAGGGCAGCCCCTCATTGCTGAGCGGGCTTACCAGCAGGCTTGGGCTTGGTGCCCCAGGACTGAGTGGGACGGCCACGGCCCCTCCCCCGGGTCCAACCTGCACCTCTGGTAGCGGGAAAGGAAGCCCTCCTACCCACTCTGAATCCCCAAAAGGAAGGCCTAACAGTACTTGCCCCCCGAAAGGGACGACGAGGCCTTTTGCGTTGAGGCATTTTACCACCTTTTGCAACTGAATCAATTTTATTACCAAACAGTCGCAAGCCCAAAAAGGGAAGTGCTGTGAGCACCTTTTTAGAAACTGAGTCCGCCGACCACTGGCGTAGCCATACTGACCGACGAATAGCCACCAGCATTGCCGCTGTCCTGCTACTCATAGCCAGCGCATCGTCCTGAGCGGTCAGAAGATGGGAAATAAAAGACTCACACTGCTTAAGAGCAGTAAACTCAATACAAGCGGGATCAAGATCCATGCATAGATGCTGAATAACAGACCTAACCACCAATAGAAGAAGCGCCGAAGCACACATCGGCCGCATCGTCGATCCGGCACTAATAAAACCATGGAGAGCATACTGGTCAATCCAACGATCCTCACCATCCTTAAGGGCAGTGGTCTCAGAAGACTGCACCATAGCCGTGCTAGAGAGCCCTAGCACAGGGGTATCGACGTCAGGGGGAACTGACCAAAGCTTCACCAATTCTGGCGGAAAAGGATAACGTTTATCCCAACTGGAAGGAATTCCAGTTAACCGCGTGGGATGTTCCTTAAGCACAACCCTCTCAAAGTGTTGTTTGGGAAATACCAAACGCGGCTGAGGCACATTAAACAACTCACCCTTTGGCAGGGTGACAGCCTCAGGCGGATCTAAATTCAAAATTTCAAACATTTGAGCCAGAATAGAGGGGGTGTCAAGGGAAACCCCCGCAGCCAGATCGCCAATAGCATCAACCTCAAGCTGATCTGCAGGCTCATCTGACTACACGAGGAATTCCCCCTCCTCGTCCAGGGAGTAATCGGACCAATCCACAGGCTCACATACCTCATCCTGTGAAGCCGGAGGTACAGGAGAAAGGTGTTTCCTTTTCGCAGTGGCCTTCAACCCTGCTTTAACGGAAACTATCTTCTCGAGGTTGGACAATCGTGCAGACACCTCGGATTGCGAATCCCCACCTTTGACAATGTCACACGGGGTCCGGAACAGGGAGGGAGGGGTAGGAGATGATGGAAGTTGCGAGGAGCCAGCAGCCGGAGCGATGGACTGACGCACAATATTCTGCTTTGCACAAGGAATGCATAATATAACATCATCGCCTGGGAGCGGAGTCCCGCAGCCCCCACACAGCCTGGATGGCCCAGAAGAACCATTTCCGGTATTATCGGAAGCCTCCATATGGTGATTTATGGTATTCGCACAACCATGGGTTTTAGGCATAAGCCACCCGGGATGCCCCCTTATATTAATGTCCCGGGAGGGAGGAGTTAATTTATAATAATAATGATCCCCTTTTAAATTTTTATTTTTATTTTTTTTTTATTTTTTTCCATATATATATATATATATATATATATATATATATATATATATATATATATATATATATATATATGTCCCAATTTAGAGTAATAGGACTAGCCAGGTATAATAGAACCGGGAAGCCACTGCATTGAGGGAATCCCAGGATCTGTGGGGAAAAAACCAACAGTAAGATCCCCAGAAAACAAGTGGCAGCATGCAGTACAACATTCATGCAACAATATAACACATAATAAAAAAACGCACCAGAGTGCTTAAAAGAGGCCAAAGAATTTTAACCAGCAAAAACTCTTGTCCTTTGTTTTTCCTTTTTTTTTTATTATATAAATCAGTCATAATAAAACAATAGACGCCCCCACACGAGGTGAGGCCGCTTACCTGCCCAAGCAAGGCTGAATAACCAAGGCACCCGA